>CAJQUN010000147.1:280825-1517920 GCA_907163345.1 Haberlea rhodopensis
GACATAACTCGTAAAGTTTATGCTGAGACCCTTAAAGTTTTTAATCGATGTAGGTCGGTCTTGACTGGTGAAATTGTAGACTTGGGCCCATGTCGGCCATAACCCGTAGGTTATGCAAGGACTAGTAAAGTCTTTTAATAGACGTATGTCGATCTTGAGCTGGTGAAGTCTTTGGAGACTTGGGGCCTAGGTCGGCCCTAACCCGTAAGGTTAGGTAAATCCTCGTAAAGCTTTTAATCGACATATTCGATCTTGAGCTGATGAAGCTTGGAGACTTGGGCCCTAGGTCGGCCATACCCATAAGGTTAGGTAAAGACTCGTAAAGTCTTTTAATCGACGTAGGTCGGTCTTGAGCTGGTGAAGCTTGGAGACTTGGGGCCTAGGTCGGTCATAACCCGTAAGGTTAAGTAAAGACTCGTAAAGTCTTTTAATCGACGTAGGTCGGTCTTGAGCTGGTGAAGCTTGGAGATTTTGTTTAGCTCTACCTGGTATCTTTTTGAGTCATCTTCATTCATTAAATTCTTCTCTGAAAGTATGTCAATATGGCGTTCCCATGACGTTAGGGCTGACCCCACCGACATCCCGAGTTGACCATGTAAATACCTTCTCTTTACTTTTCTGTCATGCAATTAATTCAGCACAGAACACAGGGTCTATTCCTTAGTTATCTTCACCATCATCTGAGAAGATGCAAGCTTTACTGATTCAGACTCTTTATTTATTCAATTCAAAGCTTTTTCTCCCAGTGTTTGTTACAATGGTTTACCTCCCGCAATAATGTTGACCTGATGCCGAGTTCTCTTTCCTTCCTTGTGCATAGATGTCTTCTTTTCTCCCAAGGTTGGGACTGGTACAACACAATCTGAGAAGATTTGTAAAATCCCTAAAATCTCGTGGCTTGTTGACAGGATCTAAGAAGATCTTTGACCTAATAAGCCATTCCCATAGTGGGTAGACTTATGTTGAACTTCACATCATTTCATGAGTATGAGAATCGGGAAGTCCAAAACCAATATCATGGTAATCAATAGTTAGATCGTCCTGGTCAACCTAAGAATAAGAGCTCGGTAATCTATATTGAGTGGTCTTGCTAATTAACCCAAGCTGACAACAATGCTTGCATGAGATCGGGAGAATGATCATCCACAATGCGTTAAAGCCGATGCTTTCTTGAGGTCGGGAGGTCGGTCATCCACACAGCTAAAGTCGATGATTTTTTGTGTGTAGGTCGGGAGGGTCGGTCAACGAAGCTGAAAGGACCCTGGTTCGATGGGCAATTAGCCTATAGTATGTTCATTCTCTCGTAGGGGTATCAAATGTACAGATGATTTCAGGTTGTCCAAGATTATTTCTCCCCCTGGATGTTTCTTCTTCCTCATTGTCATCCTTTTCATTCATATCCACGCCTTAGCTCGAATGTTTCCCACAGACGGCGCCAATTGATACTCCCAAAAGAGTGATGATCTTTAATTATCAATAAGAGGTTAAATTATCTCTCTTTATGTTCTTCAATGGATCAAATAACAAGGGACAGATCCTGAATGACCTGTTAAGATCTGAAACAAAATGTTAGAAGGGTGCCGGAAGATTTTCCCGGCGGTTCCCCTCCGACGTTCAAGTTAGGTGACGGGAGATACTGGAAAAATATGTAAGGGAATAGCTTTTGTATGTAAGTGTGTATAGGAAAAAATGCATACATAAAATCCTGAATTAGCTTGCTATTTATAGGTGTTGTTTCAGGATGTGCAATTTGGACCAGTAAGGCCATGATCTACACGACTCCTGAAATATCGGAACACATCGGCTGATCAGTAAGGCCAAGATCCAAATCATTCCCTGAAATCCCGGAGAGGTGGGTGTAATCGTGGATCATGTTAATACACATGGCCGATAACTTGACCTTAGTGGCTTGGACTTGGTCAATGCCTTCCCAAAAATCGGGAATTCTGAAGATGATCTTATCTCTGTTGTCGATTAATGTCTCTAGACTAGAACTCGGCAAGCTCGGAAGATCGGCCATATTGGCACTGAGGCGAATGTCCTGATCACATGAGCTCGGGAAGTCGGTCATATATGGATGCTTTATCCACGTGAGCTCGGGAGGTCGGTCATATACATGACGCTGAGGCGGATGTCTTGATCACGTGAGCTCGGGAGGTTGGCCATATACATAGCGCTGAGGTGGATGCTATGGTCACGTGAGCTCGGGAGGTTGGCCACATACATAACGCTGAGGCGGATGTCTTGATCACGTGAGCACGAGAGGTCGGCCAGAGGTCTTGACCACGTGAGCACGGGAGGTCGGCCAGAGGTCTTGACCACGTGAGCTCGGGAGGTCGGTAACGATGAGGCGGATGCTTTGACCACGTAAGCTCTAGAGGTCGGTCGTATACATATACGCTGAGGCGGATGTCTTTGGCACATGAGATCGGGAGGTCGCCATATACATAGCGATGAGGGCGGATGCTTTGTCACGTGAGCTCGGGAGGTCGGTCGTATACATAACGCTGAGGCGGATGTCTTTGGCACATGAGCTCGGGAGGTCGGGTCGTATACATAACGCTGAGGCGGATGTCTTGGCACATGAGCTCGGGAGGTCGGCCATATACATAGCGATGAGGGATGCTTTGACCACGTGAGCTCGGGAGGCCGGTCGTCCCTATGGTGCTAAGACAGATGTATTTTGTGTTCCAAGTCGGGTGATTTTCTCGAGAGAAGCTAAGCATAAGCTCTGAGGGTAGATCTTTCTCCCGCAGGGTATCAATATAGATGTTAGTCTCCCAAGAATCTTACTTCATCTAAAAAAACTCCAACTTTTCAACCGCAGCCCAAGTGCCAATGCCGATTGTTATTATTGGTTATTGCTATGAAGAACGAAGTAAGATTTGAATAGTTGGGACAGGTAATACCAAGTAATATTTAATATATAAAAGTGCGGGGCAGCTACAATCTCAATATATATACTTATTATTATTATTATTAATGTATTATATATATAGTAATATTCTTATTATTATTTATCATTATTGAATAATGATTGCAGAAATTAGTGTTCAGCTAGAACTTGATAAAACTATTACATGGATTAAATCAATAGGGTTATATTCAAAGGCCAAAAGATGATCAATAAGAGTTTGATAGTTTGAGATATATACCAAATTAGTTTTAAAAAATAACGAGATTATTAAAACAATATTGGTTGTCATCTATTTCTCAATGTGAGTCAATTTAAAATTAGTGTTCTGCTGCCATCAAGTTGCAATTGCAGCTTATTCATTTATCAAGTATATTGGTGTAGCGATTATATTCTATCATCAAAGAAGAATTTCTGGTGGATGATCTGTGATGCTTTAAAAGGTATCAAACAAATAACCTATTTGCTACCAAAATTATCACGACCAGACTCGATTCAGATTCATTTGATCTAAAATCAAATCTGCAATGGCATCCACAGATCCTTAAGAATCCATACCGTTTTTAAAAAAAATTGAGAAAAATAAATCAAACAATGTACCAAAGCTAGGCGAGCCCAAAAAATGTTTGAATAAGAATATATCTGGGCTATCTAAAAAGCATTGGATAGATTTATGCCCCCAGAACAAAGCCATCAGAAAATCGATCTTTTGAATGATCTCTATCTTGCAGCTGAAAGAAGAGGCAATTGATTCAACCACAAACTTGATTAATCTGCAGAATTGAGTTGAATTGGATATCCAGCGATAAAGAACATGAATGGTGGAAAGTGGGCAAATGTTGGGGAAGAAGGTGTAGAGCAAATGTATTTTAGTCATAATTAATGGACTAATTAGATTATGGTTTGATAAAATGGATTTATTTGAAATAAGTTTTCTAAAAGATGTGTTTAGTTGAAAGAAGATTTTTTTGGGAGATTTAATTGAAAGATGTTTTGAAAGTGGTACCTTCTTGTAATTTCCTCAAAAAAATATGTGGGTACTAAAAAAATTAGGGAAAATTGTGGGCCGGTATCGTTTCCTGAAACATAATTCATCATAGTCCAGCTAAAAAATCTTAGTTCAATTAGTCTATTCTTGGTTGAAATGACAACATGTGGTCCATGTGATCCAAGTGGTTTACGTTTTCCAACCAACTTTTAATAAAATTGCATTCTTAACCCTAAGAAAATGTTTAAAGAACAAATACGCCTCTATATACTATTTATCATCTTCTTTATCCTAATATTCACTAAACACTAGCATTTTATGAACATGAGATCCTTCAGTTTCTGTCATCTAGGGATGAACCCAAGAACATACTTTTGCAAAAGACTCACAGCTCATATAACGTTCTTCTAATTATAATTCATAACCCGATTTGAAGATCATGTTAAAAATAAATAACGGGTCCATCATGCTTCCTTATTACAATAAAATTTAAGAAACTAAAATATACCACTTTGATCATAACTGTACCGGGTGAAATGGGTTGCAAGGTCACCAGTCGAAAAAATTACTGCCCCCACACTGTTGTACGAATGGCTCCTCACCATCCAACCTCAGCCTCTCATGCGAGGGTTAGTCTGCAAGTTATCCGACTTCTTCAGAAACCGCACAACACGGCCCTAATTTGTGTCCTACCTTAGGGCGTAAGGTATAATCAAGATATAAGAAAGATTTAAAGAAATATGGGAGATAGATGGGCAACAACCTTTATTTTATTCTGCAATACTTATAATATCTATTACATTAAAATGTCTCCTTTTGGGATGAGACAGACTTGTTTAGCCTCTCATATAGATGAGGCTTGACTCAAGAACACATAAACTGAAAACAGAATTACAAACGATTACAAAATAAAGAAAGAAAGAAAGAAAGAAAGAAATTAATTATTACCAAGCTATGAAAGTTGAAAGATTACAAAGCTTTGAGACTACAATTTTTATTCTCAGAACTATGGAGAATTTTTGATATCCTTAGGTTCCTGAATGAGTGCATTTATATAGGCGTGACTCCGGACTTCAACTTCGGATTCCAAATCTTGATAATTGTTGAGTGCGCTCGTGAGTGCGCCTTAACTTTCAAGTGGTCTGGCATCTTTGTCTGAGTGTGCCAACTTTTCTCGTGAGTGGTCCATTATTTTTGTCCTAGTACGTTTAATAGTTACCGCAGGAATTTTTAATGGTCCACGCCTTTTCTTTTGTCCGGGAATCTTTACATTATTGGTTTTTGTCGTCCCTGAGATTTAGGAAACGGGCTCTCTTGTCAGCAGGTCTTTTTCTCTCTTCTTGCCTCTGATCTGTCGGGTTTGGATCTGAATCCTTTTTCGAACTCTGGTTCTTTCTTCTCCGGGCATGCTTGGCAAATATGAGCTAGTTTCTTTTCCCGCCGGAATCTTATTTTCCCAAAAATTCTTCTTTTTGTTTCAAAGAGTTCTTCGGCAAATCTTGTTGATGTTCATGTCATGCAATTCAGCATGAAAGTACCGTTGGATGAATTCTGAAAGAACTTAAATGAGTATTTGATTTTGTCCATTTTCGTTAGACAAACCCAGAGTCATCATGCACGTCTGGTTGAAACTTCATCTTCTGTGATAGTCCCAGCAAAAATTGGTATACCTTCTGGTAGCGCCATTTATATATATATATTTTAAGGCGTTTCCATCTGGTCGTCTGAGCTTGATAAAATGAAAAGTCTCAACGAAGTCTTTCTTTGCTGGTTCTGGGGCAACACTAAAAAAATACAACTCCAAAATATCTCATCTGACCAAATGTGGATTATTGACCTATGTCTCGTGAACAGCTTCTCTGATCCACTTTGATAATTTTGAGATTTCAGAGAATGCTGGTGCAATAATATAAACCGAAGCCAGAGCTCCGAAATTATACAATTCCTGAACTTCGTTTGGATGGCTGCCTATTTTCGTCCAAACTCGGATATTTTTTGGAGATATCAACAATAGATTTGTCTGGGTTGATGCCCCGTCTGGTAATTAGTTTCTCCCAAGTACATGGGTAATCCTGCATATGTGAAGAAACTAAATCGTCATTAGTATGAACCCTAGAATTGGCAGTCATTGGCCTAATGTCCAATTCTCCCTCTTTTACCCCAGAGGTGCTGGGTTGACTTGAAGGTTCAGATTGTGATAACATGACCCTCAACATTCACTACAACTTGTACATCCTCAAGGAATACATCATCTGCATCACTCGTGACAGGGGTACTTGAATCCCTTGCCTCTGGGTTAGATGAACACCGTTCTCTAAACACTCTTTTCTGCACCATTGGAGGTGCGGCCTGAAGGAAAGGCCCTTTCAAGACTTCAAACAATTGTTCATGGTCCGGAAAGTATGCTCGTATATGATCAGTAACAAGTTACTGATATGCTCGTTGAAGTCGTCCTGCGACCTCAACATTGAGACAAAGGGTCCCAAAGTTTCGTTCCAGGATCTCCAGGTTTTCCCTGAGATTCTCACTCGTTTGAGGGTATCGCTAGCAATGTGTCCCTCCATCTCGTGTTAAGAAATACGTGTATTATCTATTTTCAAGATAAATTTCTTCGCAAGTAGAAATAATGGTCATTTTTTAAAAGCCTTTCTGACTGCAAAGAATTTTTCCTTGTTGATATGCCATCGGATACCTTCACTGTCTGTGAAGAGACTGCTGCAGTATATGCATGACATTTCTCTATCTGGTGTGGCTTTCATGAGAACCGCTGTCCACCAATGATCACTAACATCCGTATATAGCAATAGTTCATCATCGTCGTTTGGGATTGGAAGCTTTGGTAGTTGCCTGCAAACTTCTTTCAGCTGTTTTACAGCCTGTCGATGATCTTCAGTCCACTCAAATTTAACGTCTTTTTTGAGTAACGGGTTGAACACCTTTCTGTGGTTTGCCAGATTATTAATGAACATTCCGGCAAAATTAACAACTCCCCGAAAGTTCTGAAGTTGCTTTAAATCCTTGAGATCATTTAGATATCCTTGCACCTTCTCAACAATGTGGTTTGAAGATTGATCCCAGATTCATCAATATCGATCCCAAGAAACTCAATTTGTCTCGTAGCAATCACTGTCTTCCTTTTGGACAGAACTCATCCTTCTTTGTAGCAAACATCTGAAAAGATTTCCAGATACGTGAGATGCTCTTTCATGTTTCTTGACGCAATGAGGATGTCATCAATATACACGAACATAAAGTTGAAGTAATATTTGAAAAGATTATCCATCTTTCTTTGGAATATCTGGGGAGCGTTTGCCAATCCCATTGGCATAACGTTCCAGATATAATGCTCTTGTGGTGTGGAGAATGTTGTATACTTTCTGGTTTCTTCATCCATCTTAATCTGGTAAAATCCAGACTTACAATCGAATTTGGAAACACTTTGGCATTCTTAATGCTATTTACCAAATGTTCTCTGCATGGGATAAAGTATCCATCAAAATCCAAGATGTCGTTGATTCCTTTGTAGTTGATTACTAATCTTGGCTGTCCTCTTTTGATTTCTTCATCATTCCGAACAAGAAATCCTGGACTGCTATACGGAGAAACACGTGTTGAGATTAACTTAAGGTCAAGATGTTCCGTAAGATCTTCCATATTCATGGGGATTGGCCTGAATCTAACAAACTCATTTTCTTTTCTGGCTTTTACCTTCAAAGCAGCTTTGAGCTCATTCTTATTCCACCATGCCAGTGGATCCTCGTTGTAGTTCCTCTGAATCTTCCTTTTAACATCCTCTAGAGTAATTTGCTCTTCAATGGTAGCTTCAGGTTGTGGAACCTCGTTCTATAACGCCTTTTTTTAGTAATAACTGGGTTTCTGGAGTAACTTCCTCCTCATCCTGTTCTCTGAAAGACATATTATTAACCCAGTCAAAAGTTTGGAAATCCTTTTCACTAGGACCTTGTTGTCGAACTGAAGGATTGCTTCACCAAATTTTTGTTGATCCTTCATCTTTGGGTGTCAAAGTTTTCCTTCATCACCACGCTTGTTGCGAAAACTAATGGGGAACTTTCTGTGAACCGCCTCCTTAGTCTCTGTACATCTTATGATCACAAATGGTTGTGAAAATAAGTCACTGTATCTCGTTCTCTTAGGTGAACCGCTTGAATGTCTGTAGGAAATTTTTTCCTAGCAGTATATCAACTCCTGTATCATGGAAATAAATGGGTGGAGTCTTAACTTTGTACCGCGGGGTACCGCCTGCTCCATCGATTATTATTTAAACTACCCGGACTCCTTCATTAAGGATAAGGATTCGTTTGGAAAAGTCTATTGTGGCAATGACTGGTAATGTTTCACCAACTTCTTTGGGGAAGATATTGCGCCTGACAGTACATATTTCAGCTCCTGAATCAATGTAATCTGCAAAATATTCTGCTCGATACTTGGCATATATGATATAACATCCCGATGGAGATGCATATAGAGAATGGACTGGTGATCATCTGATCCAATATCTCTTTCCTTCCACCGTGAATTCCGTTCTGTCTTGTAATCTTTCCCAAGGTTTATGTTCCTCGAGAAATTCAATTCAAAGAATAAGCTGTTCTGGGACCATGCCTATTGTTCCTTCAATGGTTAGATCAGTTTCACCAATTTTTAGGTTTCCTTGATATCGCCCACCGTAGGTTGTTGGAGATAATATAAGACACCACAAGGAAAAATATTGTTCTTTTCCGCAATGTCAAAGATTATGTACAATTTGCGCCATCCTTCTGGACACTTCAGAATACCTGTTGTTTTGAAGACATCAGGGATCTTCTGAATCCTACTCGAGACGGCCTTCTATTTTTCCCAGGATAGTTGTTGATTAGTCCATCCTGTTGGAAAGACATCCTTCTTGGCTTGATCATAAGGCTCCTACTTCTGTTCAGAACAGACTGGTCTTGTATCCTCATATCGATCTCTCCTATTGTCGGAGTATCAATAATGTCCGGCAATACTGCTTTGGTGAAGTTTTTGAAGATTCTGGGGACTTTGATGAATTCCTTTCTCAAGAATACTTGTGAATGATGGGTATTCAAAAGAGCGTATGACACCTTGTAGGTGACCGACTCCCTTCCTTCATCAAATCACTTCTTTTAAAATCTTGATGAAGAGTAAGAACCTTGTTTTAGTCTCGATCTTCTAAATTGTATGCTTCTTGGATAGATGTTAAATGCCATCTTTCCTGCATACAGATTTCCTGCCACTGCTCCCAAACAAGAATCTTTGAGGTCCGGGATTCTCTTGTCAAATATCGCCAGGTTGAGGGGCGAATCAATTCCTTCCTAGAAAGTTGCATTGATTATAACTCTAATGGCTCCAATATAGATCCATGAGAGTGTGTTAGCAACTTCTCTCTTAACCTTGTTTTTAATCTTCTGGATTTCTCTATAGGGGATTAACTGCATCTCAATTTGGTTTCCTGTGAATTCCATCGGGATCGCAAATTCACCTGTCGTCACTCTATGGATAATCTGATGCTTCTTGCTTCGAAGAGCAATCATATCCATGGCTTTTTCATTGCTCAAATTGTAAATCTATCATACATATGAAGCGTTGGCTCTTCTTTCCTGGTCATCATAAGAGTTTTATGAGAAACCGTGGTATGTGAGAAAAACCCTGACGGCTCTTCTCTGATCATGTGTTGAAGGAATTCTCCTTCACTCTGATTCTGTACTGGATTCACCTCCATTATCAGGATATATCTCTTCTTCATAGATGCTTTCATATGAGGGGATATTCTCAAATTGATATACATGAACCAAATCCTGGAAATAAACAGCATCCTCGAACTCCTTGGTGTGCACAACATCTGTCCTACGCCTCGACTTTGGTTATCTGGAAAATCTGTAGAGATATGTCCTCTTGCTCCGCATGTCCAGCAGTTGCAAGCTTTGAAACTCTCATTCGCACGAGTAAGAGTGCGTATGAAAGTCCTCTTCGTTGGTGCTCTGTTAGTGTTTGCTTGATTAGAACCTGTTGACAAGGTTTTATTTCTTGTTTGTCCTAATCTTTGCCCTAATCTGTAACTTCGGGCTTTTTGTTTTGACCAGAACTTCATATGTCTCCATGAAGACCTACTTCTTTTCGAACTACTTCCTCGGGCATAAGGATGACTTCTGTGTTTCTTCATCTTCCGCCTGTAGGGATAGTTTCCGATGATAGTAGGGATATCATTCCCTGTACAACAAAGAGGAGCTGTTTTGTTAATTCCTCTTAGCTTCTTGTAATTCTTTTGAAGTTTTGCTTGATAGCACCACTCCGCAAGCTTCATTTCTAGAAATGACATTTTCCTGGCCACCGTCTCAACTCCTTGCGGTGTATATTCTTGGATAAGCATTTCTCTCCGCGGACTCGGTATTTTGGCAAAGAATAGTTCTGATGCATCTTTTTCATCTATCATTGCCTTCCATCTCGTCTACATAACAAATATCATGTAGTTACAGGCTAATTAGAGCTTGTCTATATTTTTTAGCCTTTTCTTCCTCCATTCCTTCGAAGTAACCAACTCCAGTGAAACAGATTTTAAAGAATTTTGCCGTCTTGTCCACGATTTCTTTCAGGGACTCTCCGGCTAAAACTTCTTTTTGGTACCTGGGTCTCCGAGTTCCGAGGCAATCTTGACCGATCCTTCTAGACTCATTTTAAGGAGTAAAATGAATCATTTTTTACTTAGATCAAGCGTTCATGCTACTATTCTCATTGCTGAAGCTCATTCATCAATACGAACTTCACGATTTTTAAAGTCTAAGATATCCATGTTGAGCATAAGTCCATATGGATGAATTTGATCTAACTGAGATTTCCCGTAGGGCATCTGATGTATATCTGGCCTTCGGGAATGATTTCTCACTCCAACTGGGGGATCTAAGTTTGCTCCAGTGGTAAAATCATCTCGGTTGGGCATGCCTTGATTTCCTCCGGGTGGATTGTGTGACCCAAAAATTTCTTGTGGTGGAGCTCTGGTTACAACTTCACCTGTATTTAAGTCTACGAGAATTAATCCCACAAAAGATACAGCAAGATCATGTAGATCTTCCAGGTTGATTCTTTCCATTACTTTGTTTGAAATATTGGCTCCCCTCGTAGGATTGCAATCATTTTTTTAGCCTCAGTTACCTCCTCTGCCTTCCATTTTTGGTGTAAAAGAGGTTCTGTTCCATAGGACGGTGGTAACCGCCATCCGTTCCTTCTTCCTGAAGAACTTGGTCTTAACTCCAAATTCTTAACCCGTGTTTGAACATCTCAAAGATTTTCAATAATTTCCTCATGATGTTTGATCATAATCTCCATCTGACTTTGAATCTGATGGACCTGTGCACGGACATGGTATTGCAGGTAGCCATAGCGCTGCACTGTCTTTTAGATCTCTCTAAGATCTTGGGATATCATAGAAGTATCCGGCTCGATTTCTTGAAAGGTTGGGTCTCTCATCCTATTCGTCTCTTCCAGACCCTGTTGGATTGTTTGGATATGGATCATGTGGTTGTACTCAGGATGATCCCTCTCCTGTGCCTTGGTAATCTTGAATTGTAGCTTGAGGTTCATCCTTGTTGAGCCTTAAACGTTAATCTCCGAATTATTTATGAGTTTTGATGATCAACAAAACTTGTGTTTGTTATACTAATGTGTCTACTTAGTGTACATGTTTAGATGATTGAAATGGATTGTATGAAGAAAATCATATTGTGCAAGGTCTGGGCAGGATCGCCCCAGGCGATGGCAGCCACTCGAGACTTCGCCCCGCACATCGACTGAAGCGACGCCGAGGCCCGCGCGCAGGGCGAGTTCGCCTGAGGCGATGTCTTGATCGCCTGAGGTGAGGAGGACTTCGCCTGAGGCGATGAATATTTCTGAGCAACCAAAGGACATCGCCTGAGGCGATCAGTGGAGATTTTGACCATTGGTGCACGACGATGGTTGAGGCGATGCAGGAGTGATTCAAGCCTTAAGTGTAGCAACGGCTAGTAGGAGCCTTGGGGGCCTTCTACACTATAAATATGGATGTTTAGAGCATTTTTAAGAAAAGAAAACAAGTCTATAAACTACAAGAAAGCTTTGCTTATTCAAATTTATTCTAGCATTGCAAACTTCATACATTTGTGTTGTATTGGAGTTTGTAATTTATTTCTTGTGTGAAGAGCTTGTGTTCTTCGTGTCGTTACACCGTGAAGGTGTTATTCAATTTATTGTAAGGTCCTCCAACACCGACGCAAGTTGGAAATTGTATAAGACATCAACAAGTGAAGTTGGTGCAAGTGTGTGGCTATCCTTGGAGCCCTTAAGGCCAAGAAGACTCGTGAAGAGTGTAGGTAACTCGGGAAGAGTTGTGTGTGGCTATCCTTGGAGCCCTTAAGGCCAAGAAGACTCGTGAAGCGTGGGTAACTCGGGAAGAGTTGTGTGTGGCTAACTTGGAACCCTTAAGGCCAAGATCAAGATTGTTCTAGTGGAACCTCGGTTAAACGTTTTCTAATCAGGAAGAGGAGACGTATGCGATTCATTGCCGAACTTCTATAACAAATTCTCTTGTTCTTTATTGCTTTATTTAATTTATGCATTTATTTATTTCTTCATTTTGTTTATTTGTCGATTGACATTAAGTCTTCCGCAAAGCATATTCGACTATTTTGCAAATTCATTTTAAAACGCTAAAGTAGCCAATGAACCTCATTCACCCCCCCCCCCCCCCCCCCCCGGTTCCAACAATCCTGTAAAAGGTTCCTCACTACCTTCTTTAGTTCTTGATACTGGTATATGATAGCGGGGCTAGCACCAATTTTCGGTAGAGTATTTCATTTCTGGTTGAAGTGTTTAGCTTCGACTAGATATCCTTGATTTAGTTATTCCAATTTCTAGAAGTACCACCTGTATGACTTGCACCACGAACATTCGTTCGGATCCATAATATTTCTCAAATCTTCTACTCCATATAGGTTATACATTAATGTTCAAGATATTATTATAGTATTTCCAGTATAAACATAGGCCCAGATACCATTTATGTCAAGATTGCAAAAAACGGGGACTTGTAAAAAGATGTTAAATGCAACATTTTTATAAGCATAAAGATATATAATATAATTCAATATTATATAGGGGCTTCTTTGTTAATAAAACACAAGTCTGGGGAATAGAATGCAACTTACCAACCATTGAGGGGTAAAAGAGTCAAAATAAAACACCAGATTGATTTGAAATTTTGAAATTAGACCTATTTGATTAAAAGTTTATCTAACTTGGATTTTTCTGCACTATTATGTTTTCTCAAAATTTAAGTGAATTAAGTTTACGTGGTCTATTGCCCATGTTTATGAGCCCAATGGGCTTGGTTAAGCAACAAACTAGACAAGAAATCGCCGAAGAATTATAGCTTGTCCTCCTCTTTCCTCGAATCTCTAGTAGTCCATTAAAAATATCTCCAAAGTTCCAAATTACATAAAGAAAATTGATCAAATTAAGCAAGAAACGTATGAATTGAAGAAAGTTTGTTTTTATGGAGCATGATTTCAAAACTCGAACGTACGATTCGCCAACCCCGTCGTACAGTAGGCCATCGTCTGGCCCGTCATCGGCCGCCGCCGCTCATCCCATGTACGGTCAACCCGCATCTCTTTATCCCAAGATCGGCGGATCCTCAGCTCAATTTGTTGCCAGTCATGGAGGAGCACCAGCCCGGAACCCCCCGTTTCAGCCTGCCCCAGCTCCTCCCACTAGCTGTATTACTCGTTTTCTGTTATTTTTAGGGTTTATTCTTGAAAAGTTTCAAATTTAACTTTATTTTTTATGGGTTTTTTTCTGTCTTGGTATTTGATTTGCAGCTGGGATTGGGATTAGGGTTGCTATAAAACCTGAGTATAAGATTACGCCGCCGGTATTTATTTCTTAATGGATATGATCTACTCACTACGATGTATACATTTTCGTACAGTTTGCATGAATTTGAATGTCTATTGATTTATAATTTTATAGCCTCCCTTGCTACCTCAACTTGGGGAGATCCCTCGAAGCAATTTCCACTTTGATTTCGAATTTGAGAGAAATGTTATAGCTGAAGCAGTGAAGGAAAACCCTAATTGGAGCAGACTTGGGTTGGAAAATTTTATGAACAAACCAACCGAAGCAGCATCTTCACATGTAAGTTTTGCTTTATGAGTTCATCTCAGCAAATGAATTGTCAGATTTCTCGTAGTGTTATCTTTGTTTTGTTTATGTATGAAGTATTATTTTGTATTTTTTTGCTTTTTCCAATATTGATGTCTTGCAAAGTTTGGATACACTGCCACTTGACATAAAAATATGTTTTCTTAAATAGAGCTTAAATGATTTTTTTGAAGAAAATAAAACTGTATGCTTGGATACACCTGTAAAACGAGACTGAAGAAAATGCCAGAAAAGTCGCATGTTCTGCTCTTGAATTTGGCTTTTAATCATTTGTATAGAACAACTTGATTATCCAAAAACGAATTATTTTAAACAAAAATGTTTTTTTAATTTGTCTTTTATCCCCTAGATAATTAAGGGTTCGTGAAAAATATTAGGAGAGTGACTCAACTGATGGATTTCTAGTTGATATAGTGTCAAGTATATTAGAGAATTTGTCGTATTTAAATTTGAAAAATGGTTGTTGAGTTAAATGAGTTGTAAGAAGTATGTGTCTCAAAGCCACAAAAACTAAGACTTCAGTTTCACATCTCAGGAATAATGCTAGATGATTTTTGGTAAAAGATTTGGCACACTTGTTTTATACTTGAGTTGAATTTTTATTCTCATTGGACTAGGATCCATGGATATATGACCACCACCAATTCCCCTCAAATATGTATGTATTTTGTTGTCAGACTCTCTGTGTTTCTGTAAATGAGAGTTCCCTTGATAGTGAATAGTTTAGTGATGCGGCCATCTTTTCATGTACTTTTAGTACTCAAATGTCATCCAAAGATGACTCAGGCCATGTATTAGACAAAGTCTAAATTGTGCTTGAGGTGTTTAGCTTATTACTGGTTTTAGTTCAACTGGCAGGAATTTTAGTTTATTTTATTATGAATTATCACTGTTCTACTTGGCTTTGTGGTGAAGTGATATCTTATTGCGGCATACAAGTGGGTTTCATGCAGGGTCCATCTGCAGATCCCATAGTGAGCAAATACTTAGCAGCGGGACTTAGCAGGGAGGCTGTGCCACTTGCAGTAGTAAATTATGGAGACAATCCCACAAAGGTAATATATTCTAAAAGTTCATATCATGTTTCCGTCAAGATGTATGGCTTGCATTCAAATTATACCGTGATACATGTGGAAGCATTACTTCTTGAGTAACGAATTAGCCATGTCTATGCTTGTAATTGTTGGCGATTGTTTTTCTCGTCAGGTTAAGGAATTCGCAGATGGATTCACTCTCCTCCGAGAGATGGGATTCTCATCAAACAATGTTGCAGAAGCATTGTTCATGTATGACAACGACACGGACAAGGCATTGGCTCATTTCCTTAACAATAATACATCTTGAAGTAACTATACATGGAACATTATGAATTGCTGCTAAAAGCTTGAGTTCATTTCGTAGCATAATAAATTTGTTTCTTGTACTTGTAAAGTTGATTTGTGAAGATACTGTTGCATGGGGATTTTGGCGAGTGATGACTTTTTGTTTCTTCTTTCTTGTTTTCAATGTTAGGATGCTCTTGTGTTGTTGCTATCTATTAAATAATTAAAATTTTGTTACCATGATCGTTGATAGTAAAGGCCTACAAGGCGCAGGGACTCATTGAGGCATGCCAAGGTGTGGACATTCAATGGGTGAAACTCTGCCCAAGAAAATATGTTAAAAGATCTGCTCAAATAAAAAGATTGTAAATGTCATGCGAAATCCAATATGATGGTCAATCACATTCGCCTATACGATAGTGAATATGTTTTATTACTATCCCATAAGTTTTATAGTTATATTATGTGTTATATGATACAGTTTCTTTTATGGTCTAAACTCAAAAATATTATCTGAGTTGCGGCTTATTGGCAACAAGGCTTGTCGTCTAGTTAAGATTGCAGCATACGAGTGTATTATTGTGCCTTTTAGTAAACTGACCATGACAAGATTTTGACAAGTAGTGATGGTACAAAATTGCTTAGACCTGATGTATGTGTGCATTTTTTGTTGCACCGAAACACCCAAAACGCGTCTATGCCGAAACATCAAATTTTTCTGAATCGCCACTATTTTCCTATCATTTAAAACCAGGAAGGGACGCATATATAACTCAAGAACATAAGCTTAGATACATGGCAACTCTGGCCATGTTACAAGTTGAAAATATGATAACAGCACTGAACTGCCTGTATTCAAATCTCCACCTTTCAGAACCGAACCGAACGGGTCAAGCCACCGAAAAAGTCATATCCAAGTCATCCAGTTGAAGAGGATCTGCTTCTGAAGAATTGATTTCAAAGATTTTTCCAACTTAAAGCAAGTCATTTAATGTTTCCTATCAATCTTGTTTCTTCTTTTAGAACGGATTTGCTGAAATGTGCTCCATTGTCTCTCCAATGTCGTAGTGCTGCAGACTTTACTGAGTATTAGTATTGCCACTCGTTCCAACGTGGATGCTGCGTCACCAAATTGTTCCCACCATCTTCCTACACAATGACCTAACGGGTCATTCGAATTTGGAGAAGTGAAACATAACGGACACTGTTAATAGTATAAGCATAGTGAATAGAACACACAATACATGGCTTACGTGGTTTGTTAAAACTCTTAAAATTATCAACCTAACATCCCACTTCTCCTTGAAAATAGAAGAATCTGGTTTGTTATACTGCGTCTTAGATCGGGAGTGGGAAGAAGTTTTTCAAGATCTACATAAAATTCTTCTTTGATGGATCCAATAAACTTTATCTCCGGATTGTACTGGATGCTTGGGTTCAAACAGGCCGCAGCTGAATGCAGAGGGGAATGGAGATAGTTTTGCCACTTCTTATCGACTATGTCCAAATGTGTCTTGCAGTTGATCTCGACCATAATGTAATACACTCTTATAGAATCCTTAGCTCGGGTCACCAGCTCGTAAATGAAACCCACGGCAGGCTTTCTTCCCAACACTTCCCCCAAAACATTCAAAAACGGCTCAGATACAGCAGCGCTTTCTTCTACTGATCTGCAAACCTCATTATCATCTATGATTCCAATGCAAATTGCAGCTTGAGGCTTGTTTGAGTAAGTCGAATTTGCAGCCAATTCTGGGGTATTGAATATACTGCTTCGACACAGACTGCAAGGATAGAAAGTTTGAAACAAACTTGGTAATGCCACTTTTGATGATTTATTGTCCTCCGGTGAACTTTTTCATCAGATCAAGCATCAAAGAATTTTTGTATATAAACTTCGAAACAGCCTCCGCTTGTAAAATACACCGGTTGATCCAATCTACTTTACAAAACTCCTCCAAGATCCCATTCATGCAATGTGAAGCACAAGGGGTCACAGAGATGGTTCCATAACTCTGTATTATGTGGTTGGCTAACCCAGGACAATTGAAAGAATTATCCATAAGCATCTGCACTACATTTTCTGTGCCCACATCTTGAATAATAGAGTCAAATAAATAAGAGAGGTACTTGCTATTTTCGTAATATGAAGATACATCAACTGACTTGTGGAAAAACGTTCTAGAGGGAGACGAAACTAAGAAATTAATCAGAGCCGTCGAATTGTTATCCGTCCATGTATCTGCAATTATAGTAGAACCTGTCATGCCCACTCTCGCTCGCTATCTTTCGAATGTAAAGTCATTTCAGATTTGGTCCTTTCTAACCATGTTGTTTTCAAGGTCTCAGCAGACGGGGCTGTTCGTTTCCGGATTTTCTTACAGCACCAGCATTTGCTGATAAGACGAAGAACGAGCTACACTAAAGTCCAATTTTTTATTTTCAAAAAAGTAAAGGGCGATACTTCTATCTGCATTTTCTTGGTCATTTCTTGAAGAAGAGCTAGGAGATATGACAGATGAGAATACTTTTCCAATCATAGGCATTGCTTCAGCAGCCACCATAGCTTTTCCAGCAGATACACAGACAGCCACCGGAGATTTAAAATCCGGTATCTTTGGCCTTTTAACAATCGAAGTTTCTTTATCATCTTCTTTTTAGGATAGGTTTTCCCTTACTCTATCACTTACATCATCTCTGACTTTGGTGTAAGGGTTTACACCTTTGCTAGGACGTCTAGAAAAATGATGTTTCCTGTCATAAAACTAGTAAATAAAATTCTTGACTATTGCATTGTACTTGCATTCAAATTGTTGCATGATGACAAGCGTTTGAATAAATTAAGCGATCACATTGGAAACAATAGCCGATTTGACCAAGAACCTCAAATATCCTTTTATGACAACCGATTCGTAAGTGGCTAACAAGTTTGGGGGAATGATACTCAACACATCCAAGCAGCTTTTATTTAAAGCCATTAAAATTTCAGGGTGCAAAAGTAGCCAACTAAAACAGTAGCAAGATCAAATTTTTTAGTGGAAATTTCTTATGGTGGTATTGTAAGACTAGACCATCTACAGATCTACTGCCATACCAAAACTATTGTCAGTGGTAGATGTACAACTTCAATTATTACACCTTAAAATAGTCCAATGTCAAGTTTCAAACAATGTATCACCAAGGTAGCCACAAAGAACAACAGGAGCATTTGTTTGCTCCCGAACAAGTAGCGTGTACTTATAAACTTGAAGGACCGCAACAAATCAGCAGGACTATTAAGTATAATACTGATTAGGATAAAATAATTGGCCGAGGCAACACTTTACGACTGTGTTTTCAATGATATTACCCATATTGCTACAGACGAATCCGCAACAACACATAATAAACGAGTGGCGCAACGTATCTATCGTACCACCTACTGTGGACGGTGTTTCACTCACATATCGGTTTTCGATGCATGTAACTAAGTCCATCCTGTAATGAATCAAGCCACGTACTCTGCGGTGTCGACTCTAAATGATACTACCAGTGTCAGGTTGAAAGCCCTTTAACATATCAGTCATCTTATAGAGCTAGAGTAGGATCACAAAAAATTCTCAAAAAGAAAGTACCTTTGCGGAACTCGGCAGATGCAAAATGCAACCAAATATGAGTAACAAAACATGATAATTCAGTAAAACAGTACATTTAACAATAATTCAATGAAGTTCAAGTAAGAAGCAAAATCCACAACTCACTCGTTATAGAGATGTCCAGCTGATGCTCACCTGAAACAGTGTTTAAAATGTTTAAAAAAATTAAATTAAATTTAAAACCATCCAAAAACATACAGGAGAGTTGGTGGAAGGTTTTGCTGATCTGAAAACTCGCTTGAGTCCTCGGCGTCTCGGGATACTTTGCCCATTATCTTTATAAATGGGATAATCCATCAAAACAACTCTACATTTTGGGCCAATTCCCAGTTCAGTATCTCATTTTGTCATCATCCCGGTTCAATCTCTAAAGTTTAAACATTTTGTCTAGTTCGGTCCTGACGTTAACTCGGGCATCCAATTTAACGGAATATGCATGTGAAAATTACGTGCTTCAAAATCATTCTCGATTTAGTCTCCCACTTTTTCTATGTACTGATTTAGTCCCTAAAGTTTTAAAATTTTGCCTGATCTCATCCTCGATCCCCCACCTGTATCGGTGATTCTCAAATGTCATCGTTAGTATGGGTTTGAATGGAGAAAAATTAGGGTTATCAACTTTTCAATTACCTCAATTTTTAAAATTAGGGATAAGCATCCAACTAGTTTGATTTCTAAAAAACCGAAATATATTTTTTCCCGATAAGACGTAATTTTTTTATTAACCAAACTAAACTTTTTTCCCGATAACCGATTTACAAAAAATATCTGTAAATTCGGTTTCTAACCCAATTAAACGATATTTTAAAAAGAATTAAATAATAATAATAATAAAAGCATTGGTTAAACGGTTGTAAGACCCCAGCCCCTTATACTCGTCATTAGTGCATTTATGACGTCGTATGAGTATAAAAAAAATTGCATTCTTTAAAAGAATCCTTACATGCTTCACATATTATCCATGACATAAATAAGACTCAGCAATAAGACTCAAGGTTCACCCATTATCATCACCATTGCACCACTTTTACATTGTGGGTTTTTATAAAAATTTGGGCAGAGTCTCCCCATAAATTGAGCATCCCAAAATAAAACACATCACCAAAACAATTCCCAGCCAGGGAAAAAGAAAATACTAAGAAGACATCAAAAGTGGGCTTCAACACCCTTATACAGTCCATATACATGCTTCCAGTTGCTCACATACGAGCAACAAATAAATGAATACCAATCTAACTGAATAAATAGCGTATACTATTTACCCACACTCATATACGCTTCTGGAAGCGGCATGATCCAACAAAGCTCGAACCAATATCCCAAAATAGCTTAGTACCTGTTGTACCTGTTTCAACAGAAAACAGCCCCCACACTTGTGAGCATACCCCATCACAATACTCATACTCATAACAATGCTTAATGGTTATAATGAGATCATAATATCACAATGAAGATTATTGAAATCTATATAAAGATGTACTCCCTGTAAAATTTTGAATCCATAGTTTCCACGAACTGTCCCTGTTTCAATCTCACACACTTTCATAACAACAAGTTCAGTATCGTTATTCACATTATGATACTCATCAACACGATAAATCCAATACCACTAGAATCTAGTATATATGCTTAATCATGAATAATTCAATGATTCAGATAATCCTTCCTATCAGTCTATCTCATTGTCAATATTCACATTGATCATGCCCAAGGCATCGTTACCCAACTTCGTATACTCGGATCACGTACGACTACGTATCTCACATACCACATATATGTACTTATTCATTTCTTTACTTATATATTCGGATTACATACAATTACGTAACCATCATACTGCATATGTCATACTCAACACACAATCATTACATTCAACGATACATGATATACAAATATGCCATTATTTCATAGTATATATATATATATACCTGTTCGTACGTCACTACGTACCTTATAGTCGACAACATGATGGGCTATCCCGACATCTTGAGAATCATGAAGAATCTATATCGAAATTATCACTTAATATTAGTTCATTTACAATCCAATTGATATCATTCATATCGATTCAATATCTTAATTCAACAACTCAATATTATCATCATTAACTCATCCAAGTGATATAAATCACCAATTTATGCTATGTCACATATTCAAGCATATTCATAAGTATACAATTTAATACTTGCTTATAACACACATTGACATGTATCTAACTCTCCTATGGACATAATGACACAGGCTCTAAGTCATTAGCATCTCAAATCATAGCTCAACACTCACCAAAACACTACAATATTCTAAGTCATAAAAGTAGACTTTCCTACTACACAACTTATAGGGCTTTTGAGCCAACACTTGAATATCACTTAAGTATATGCACAAACACCATACAGGCATGATTTTCAAGCCCAAACAACCCCAAAATTCAGCAGTTAAGTCCCTTAAATTTCGGCCGTGTAAACCCCAAAATTCAACAAGAATTTGGCCCAAATACCAGGTTAATTCAATTCTCTACAGCAGTCTATTTTAACTCATTTCAGCAGCATAGATAGACTCATTCAGCAGGAATGTTAAACCAAAATAACAAGATTTGAATCAATTGCAGCAGATTTTCAAGCAAGGATAGCAGCTCATTTACGAACTCAAATTAAATGGTAATTATCGAAGCAAAGTCGGAAAATCGGATATCAAATTTTACCCAATTTCGCACACAGTTCACGCACGCATTTCGTACGATTCCGGCGGGCTCCAGCGTCGGTAGAGGCGGCGACCGGTGTAGAAAGTTTCGTCCAGGTGCAAGGAAGAGATTCGATGCCTTGGCTTTGTCCAATTTGTGGTTGAATCGAAGAAATCGAACCAAAAGTGTTCAAACCCTAGTCTGCGCAAGTTTCATCGTTCCAGGATAAAATCGAAGCACTTTTCGAACACCAAAGTTTGATTATTTGGTATGCAAAGATGCGTCTCTGAGTTGTGAACACGGTGGTAGGTCGATCCTGTCGTTAGGTGGTTGGACGGCGGCTAACGGAGCGGATAAGTACACGGTGGTCGGTTGTCGCGCGAACAGTGTGTGTTTTCGCACCTTTTAGTAGGTGTCCGCGATCTGTGTGTGTTTTACACATTTTGTTATGTGTTTTACATCCTACACTGATATATATTAATTCCCGATCAATTATGAACATCGGGGTGTCACCGGTGTACTGGTGCATGTGCATCACATGTACAGTCCACACCTAACTTCATGTCCTTATTTGAATCACAAAAATTAAATCTTTCCATTTTATGCAAATTTTATATTTATTCAATCATTTTAATAAAATTTCGGTGTTAATTAGCATTATAGATTCGATCCCGGAATTATTTATCCAAACTCCGCTCCGAAATTTGATACCCAAGAATTAAATATCGACATATCATATAACCACCATAATTAAATCAATTGCACAATTAATAATTATTTCGGACATTACAATTCTCCCCAACTAATAAAATTTCGACCCCGAAATTTAAACGCATGATTACCATTAAAATCCAACTGTAAAATTTTACGTACCATTATACAGCTCAAGATAGTGACTTGACCATCTGTAGAACAACAGCCATCCGAACCATCACGGCTCACACATGTGCCCCATTACACCAACGATCGCAAGACTGCAAATCACATCACTTTACCGTATTTTAACATTTGCACTCAATGAGCTATCATATATGCATACCCTTATTCATATGAATCCTTACGGGATTAACATCATCATATAACCGCTAAATCATGCAATCCAGGCATATCATGTGTGTAGCGGAATGTATGACGACACATCAACAATTTTATCGTATAACTAAGCTCATACCTGTGTGGTTGCAAATGTATGCAACTTATACCAACATCACCACCATTGTCCGTATGAAATAGCAGAACTCTCGAGCCTTTACACATCAACCTCTCATATCATCTTTTGACTATTATTTAGCGCAAAGTATTTTACTAGAAACACCATTAGTAATTCTCATATACGTATATCATTATTATACGCACCAACAACCACATATCATCAATATCAATCATAAAGAATGGTCTAACACGAATATTCTTACGTCACTATTATACGCACATAACATCATAATATTGTTTATCCCTCAATTTTATCTCATCACTCATCATTTATTCTTATCCACTTGGATGAGTTATCTTGTACTGTCCATCGTTCCTTACAAATCACTTGCATAAGCCATTTAAAACAAGGCATCAAGTCTCATACCTTTGTAGATGAAATCATCTACAATATACAATAACATCATAATATCTTGTTCATCACAGTACTCACATGCTCTTAAGCATCAAACTTCCGCATTTCATCACCCAACTATCATCTGTCATAGGACAAGTACAAAATAAACTCATTAGTATTTCTCAAATACGCATAACATAACCACGTACCTTGACATTTACGCATTTTGATATTCATAATGTTTCCATCATCGAACATTAATTCCCTGCGTCAAAAGTTTCACGCAATCCTATACACAACATGCTACAGCACACTATCACATATCTAGATGATTGAAATTCAACATAAGAATCAATTGCATGCCTCAATGACGCAATTCATTTCAATCTTTAACTCATCATCGAAACATTCGAAACATAATAATTCATTCATCGTGAATGGTCACAAAGATCATATGTCCACACACGACATTCATTGTGATCCCACGTCATCCCGTGACGTACCCATTAATCTCAGGTTAACATGATCACGTTCACCTACTGCTCATACAATATATCAATCTAGCATGCTTTTCACAGTAATAAATACCATCTCAAGCGATTATCATTTTCTGTTATTCCATCTGTACAATCGATTCTCAAAATTAATATAACTCACTGAGATAATGCAATCAGCATCTATCAACAGATATTAAAATATATTCACATGCCAAACCAAACGTAATAGTTTACCTCAACTCCTTGTTCTTCTCGAACATTTCAATATCCTCTTGGGCCTACATCTCATGTACCCAAGGAACAACAATAACACAATGTCCACAGCTATCTGAAATGAACACATCATCAATATACATCGCTAGCACAATAACAGTACAGTAATACTCATGCTAACATAATAACAGCACATCAATATTCATCGCCGAATGACGGCACCCTACTATTCGTTGCTAACACAATAGCAATATAAATCAATACTAATTGCCAACACTGGCATACATAATCTCATCGCCACTACGGGCATGCACAATATCATCGCCACTACTGGCATCCATATAATATCTATAATCCCCATGAATAAAATTACATTCTTAAATCAATAAGAGGTAACAACACTTACTGTACACAATGGATCAACTCTCGATCCTTTAAACTGCCCCTGTTCTCAACATAAATATCCCACAAAATATTATTTCATATCAATACACAATTGATATACTCATCATCAATAACATGACCGTCCAAAAATATTCATTGCCTCGACATATCAGGGGCATTAACAATATTTCCATCGCTTTGATATTATAGCGGTAATATTATAAATCTCAATTATCACAATATAATCATACCATCATCTCGCCAAGAAATGTCATCAATATATCGGTATCAATCACACCTCGCTATTGCATCCACTGCAATAAAAATGAAAGAAAACAATAATGTCTTTTCATCCACTCTCTCCATGATCGCTTTCACCTGTACATTTGATTATCACATTACGTCAAATCAACAAGGTCAATTTAAATTAACGTATATTCATCACCCTCCCTCTATAGTGGAGGCACATAAAATACATTGCACACTCTAGTGTCGATCCCGACAATAATCACATCGCATGCTCTCCCTAGCACCGACTCAATCTCAATATACACGTCACATGCTCTCTCTAGCATTGACCCTGAAATATACACGTCGCTCGCTTGCCAGCGGCGACCACATCACTCACTTATTAGTGGTGACCCGAATCACATCACTCACTCCTCAGTGGCGACCCAATATCACATCGTTCGCTCGTCAGCGGCGACCACATCACTCGTCAGTGGTGACCCAATAACACATCGCTCACTCATCAGTGGCGACCCATATCACATCGCTAGCTCGTCAGCGGCGACCACATCGTAAATAACCGATATAGTGGCAACACCAAGCCTACTATACCACATCGTCGCATCATCTTTGCGACACATCGTATATAATCGATATAGTAGCATCACCAAGCCTACTATACCCCATCGCCGCTCCCCTACTACTACGACACAATCAATAACAACAACAAGAATAACAACACGTCGTTCATTTCAGCGACTCTCCATATCATCATGCATTTACCATCATCGTTATATCCTAACAACATCAATATAAATATCAATACATGCTCGTACATCAACACGTACCTGTGCCATCCTGTAAATGACACACACATACCCGATTGTCACATCATCTGTTGTCATACTACAACCGCACAGTACTGCCTGCCATTTCCTATTCTCAGATATCATATCTCATTTTCTGATTTCTCCTGCAAAATCAGATTTCTCAGCATTGCACATACATATACATAACATGTACACAAAACTCAACTCAATAAAATGCATTTATCCCTCTACTAGTAACAACATCCACTTATTATCAACATTAATTACCGTCAGCGATGTCATTCATCACGCACCTTAAAAGGCATTATCATTTTTACCATAGTCAAGCTAAGGATAATAAAACGAGTTACCATACTCGAGGCTTTTCAACCATACCACCCTCATTGTGTATGTTCATCGTATCTCATATGATCCTGCAATCACGATGGTTAGCAATAACACCAATTTTCATTGCTTCATATCATAAAATGCACATAGCAGGCGTCATGTCACAATGACAGAAAACTACAATCATGCATAAAAGTATGTGATATACATGTCTATCAACACATCCTTAGGCCATTAAACATCCCAAAGAGCTAGCCACTGCTCTGATACCACTAATGTAAGACCCCAACCCCTTATACTCGTCATTAGTGCATTTATGACGTCGTATGAGTATAAAAAAAATTTCATTCTTTAAAAGAATCCTTACATGCTTAACATATTATCCATGACATAAATAATACTCAGCAATAAGACTCAAGGTTCACCCATTATCATCACCATTGCACCACTTTTACATTGTGGGTTTTTATAAAACTTTGGGCAGAGTCTCCCCATAAATTGAGCTATCCCAAAATAAAACACATCAGCAAACAATTCCCAGCCAGGGAAAAACACAATACTAAGAAGACATCAAAAGTGGGCTTCAACACCCTTATACAGTCCATATACATGCTTCCAGTTGCTCACATACGAGCAACAAATAAATAAATACCAATCTAACTGAATAAATAGCGTATACTATTTACCCACACTCATATACGCTTCTGGAAGCGGCATGATCCAACAAAGCTCGAACCAATATCCCAAAATAGCTTAGTACCTGTTGTACCTGTTTCAACAGAAAACAGCCCCCACACGGGTGAGCATACCCCATCACAATACTCATACTCATAACAATGCTTAATGGTTATAATGAGATCATAATATCACAATGAAGATTATTGAAATCTATATGAAGATGTACTCCCTGTAAAATTTTGAATCCATAGCTTTCCACGAACTGTCCCTGTTTCAATCTCACACATTTTCATAACAACAAGTTCAGTATCGTTATTCACATTATGATACTCATCAACACGATAAATCCAATACCACTAGAATCTAGTATATATGCTTAATCATGAATAATTCCATGATTCAGATAATCCTTCCTATCAGTCTATCTCATTGTTAATATTCACATTGATCATTCCCAAGGCATCGTTACCCAACTTCGTATACTCGGATCACGTACGACTACGTATCCCCCATACCACATATGTGTACTTATTCATTTCTTTACTCATATATTCGAATTACATACAATTACGTAACCATCATACTGCATATGTCATACTCAACACACAATCATTACATTAAACGATACATGATATACAGATATGCCATTATTTCATAGTATATATATATATATACCTGTTCGTACGTCACTACGTACCTTATAGTCGACAACATGATGGGCTATCCCGACATCTTGAGAATCATGAAGAATCTATATCGAAATTATCACTTAATATTAGTTCATTTACAATCCAATTGATATCATTCATATCGATTCAATATCTTAATTCAACAACTCAATATTATCATCATTAACTCATCCAAGTGATATAAATCACCAATTTATGCTATGTCACATATTCAAGCATATTCATAAGTATACAATTTAATACTTGCTTATAACACACATTGACATGTATTTAACTCTCCTATGGACATATTGACACATGCTCGAAGTCATTAGCATCTCAAATCATAGCTCAACACTCACCAAAACACTACAATATTCTAAGTCATAAAAGTAGACTTTCCTACTACACAACTTATAGGGCTTTTGAGCCAACACTTGAATATCACTTAAGTATATGCACAAACACCATACAAGCATGATTTTCAAGCCCAAACAACCCCAAAATTCAGCAGTTAAGTCCCTTAAATTTCGGCCGTGTAAACCCCAAAATTCAACAAGAATTTGGCCCAAATACCAGGTTAATTCAATTCTCTACAGCAGTCTATTTTAACTCATTTCAGCAGCATAGATTGACTCATTCAGCAGGAAGGTTAAACCAAAATAACAAGATTTGAATCACTTGCAGCAGATTTTCAAGCAAGGATAGCAGCTCATTTACGAACTCAAATTAACTGGTAATTATCGAAGCAAAGTCGGAAAATCGGATATCAAATTTTACCCAATTTCGCACACAGTTCACGCACGCATTTCGTACGATTCCGGCGGGCTCCGGCGGCGACCGGCGTAGAAAGTTTCGTCCAGGTGCAAGGAAGAGATTCGATGCCTTGGCTTCGTCCAATTCGTGGTTGAATCGAAGAAATCGAACCAAAAGTGTTCAAACCCTAGTCTGCGCGAGTTTCATCATTCCAGGATAAAATCGAAGCACTTTTCGAACACCAAAGTTTGATTATTTGGTATGGAAAGATGCGCCTCTGAGTTGTGAACACGGTGGTAGGTCGGTCTTGTCGTTAGGTGGTCGGACGACGGCTAACGGAGCGGATAAGTACACGGTGGTCGATTGTCGCGCGAGCAGTGTGTGTTTTCGCACCTTTTAGTAGGTGTCCGTGGTTTGTGTGTGTTTTACATGTTTTGTTATGTGTTTTACATCCTACACCGATATATATTAATTCCCGACCAATTATGAACATCGGGGTGTCACCGGTGTACTGGTGCATGTGCATCACATGACAGTCCACACCTAACTTCATGTCCTTATTTGAATCACAAAAATTAAATCTTTCGATTTAATGCAAATTTTATATTTATTCAATCATTTTAATAAAATTTCGGTGTTAATTAGCATTATAAATTCGATCCCGAAATTATTTATCCCAACTCCGCTCCGAAATCCGATACCCAAGAATTAAATCTCGACATATCATATAACCACCATAATTAAATCAATTGCACAATTAATAATTATTTCGGACATTACAACGGTAATCGAATTAACCGATTTGTTTAGGAAATATTTAAAAAATTAAAAAGAAGGAAAAAGGTAAATAAAAAAAAATCGGTCAACTCAATTAACATATATTTTTTATAACTAAAACAAAAATCGATTTAACATATACTTTTAAAACCAAACTGGACTTCTGAATTAACCGAACCAATTTTCAAATTAAATCGGTTCGATCGATTAGTTCGATTAAACCAAACTTTTGCTCGCGCCTAGTTAACATAGACTTATGATCTAGCCAAATTCTTGTTTGTTCAGCTCAGCATATATTTATGATATTGTTCATACTAAATCATAAAATACGGAATCCTTACATAGCTATTTGTCTATTAGATAACAAAGATATGGATTTGCAATCTAACAATATGATTAATATTAATTTATAATTATTACCCAATGATACGAGATATGTGATGATAAATGTCTAAATATAAGTATATATTTGCAATGATTTGCAAAATAATTTTCCATATGTAGATTTGCAATCGAACGAGTCCATTGGCAAGATATAGTGAAGAACTAAGTTTCCCGAGATTTTAATCACCACAGCCACTATCTATAGAAAAGATGGACGATGAAAATGGGTCGAAATTGTCGCTTTTTTTTTTTTTGTAGCTTAAAACTGGAATTATATTAACAGAATAGGTCGAGAAATAAAGTGATCCACTGTAGAAGTAAAACAGTGAGGTCAGCAGAAGCCAACAATCACGAGAGTGACATCAAATCCCCTCAAACCAAGCATCAGAGTATTAGGTCGAAAAAGGGGGCTGTTTTCCATGGAAGATGCAAGAATGGAACAATGAGATCTAAAAACTGATATAAGGTCAACATACGAGCAGACTCTCATTTCCAAATCCCCATCGGAGAATAATCTACCAGTGAACTCTACCGAATGGCGCACGAAATCGATAGGCTCCGGATTCATAGCCAAAGTATGCCCACACTGTGAGACCAATCCAACAAACCACCACAAGCACAACACGCCATTGCACCGATGCTCCAGAAAATCACCCATGCAGTATATAGTTGGAGTGGTATTTGTTGTCTGTTTTAATAAATGAATGACGTGGCTACAACTTTACATTATTATCAGTTTTCTTATTCAAATATTTGATAATTAATTTTTTCTTGAATTTTAGTATATTAGAACATAATGTATATGTATAATATATTTAAAAAATAAAAAAAATATTGTTGTATCATAGACATGTTGTGTCCTGTAATTTTTGAAAATTCGTATCCTCGTGTCTCTGCCACATCGTACTCGTGTCCCCGTATCCGTGTCCGTGCAGCGTAGCTTACAATCCAAGCATTTAACTATATATATATATTTCTAGTCAAAAGAAATCTATTTGAATTGCACTCGACCCACTTCTAAAGGTAACTAGAAGAGCCTCTTTTAAACCAGGTATTCGCTAGGATTATGTGATATAACATGACAAATTCCAAAAGTAAATTGTATGCACGCTCTTTTACCCAAAGTCATAACCTTCATGGACACTCTCATACCCATCTTGATTAGAATCAACATACCCGTTTGAATCCCTCCAATGAAGATTTTCATTGTTAAGTATTCCTTGCACCACATCGTCTATATTTTTTAACAATTCACGCTTAGTTGCATCATCTAGACCAATTTATTGTGCATATGTACTAATGATATTGAAAATATCATTGCCGAAGATTTGCTTAACTAATATTATCCTATCTCCTTTCCTGACATTATATGTGACTAATTTTTCTAGCTGTCTATCACAGATATATCACCACGCTCCTCCTTTATTCTGATTTGATGTTGATGTCGATACATATCACAGTTGATATATATCACATGTGAGGTTTTATACTTGATAGAGCTGGATTAATAATAATGTTAATAATATGATGCCATAGCTCCACAGATATATCCTTTTCTAAAATACAGTCGAACCCTACTTTGACTCACATGATAGCAATGCTTCGGATTTCCAAGTAATGGGTGAATTTCATGGTGTTTGGTTGGTTCTTGGCTAAATTCAAGAGCTTAATTCCTGTTCAGACAAAATCAACCAACTTTTATGTTCTTTTCGAAAAAATTATGGTTTATAGATTTCAACATCAATTAAATATTTATACAATAATTCTTTTCTCGATCTATTTTTTTAATCAATCATCATAATGTATAACTTATTATATAATTATGATATCATTCGCTTTCCACATATAAATCTAACTTTTCAATGAATAACCAATAGCAGGTCTTATTTTTTTTCTTTTTTCTCCCCCCATTCGCTACATTTAGGATGGTGGCAGACTGATGTAATAGCCTGAAAACGTCAACCAGGTAAACCACACTAGGCAAGCCTAATGCGATATGCTCAGACAGAGAAAGTGTAGGAAGGGAGAATTATATTCATGATTTTACGGTCCTGAATTCAACCTGTTCAACCAACTCGAACACCTCTTGAGAGTACCAGATCTTCTCTCTATTTATAGTTGTTGCTGCATCATATTATAATAGTTGGACGATTAGTTAATCGATTTCTGATTTAATATATTCGAGTTGTACAGTTAAAAACTTCAGTAAAGCCGTAAATATTTGATCATGCAATAATTATATATATAATTCACTCTAGGATCTCAACAATTCTATACACATTACAAAAATTGACTATGTAACTGTGTACATATTACTAATTATAAATAATATAATAAAAAAAAGCAACAATATTAAATAAACACCTTGAAGAATTTGTAATGGAACTAAATATCAAAATACAATAAAAATCTCATAATTATTGTTCACATTAATCATGATATGCAGTTTATAGTAATGTTCTCTTTAGTTGGAGTGAAATTTAAGATTGCAATTTGATTGTTAATGTTCAAGTCATGTCAAAATCTCAATTTTTGGTATATTAAATCATTCCCTCTATGTACTCGATATTCACGAGTCACTTTCATTGTCGTAAAACTTGAAATTGTTGGAAAATATCGTTTCATAATACAAAAGTTATAGCCTTTGATAAACACATACTACGAGATAGATAGATATGAGTGACCGAACCACGTGAGTGTTTATACTTGTAATACTCACATCTATTTCGAAAGTGAATATTCGCATCCAATGATTTGATAATATCCTTAAGGGTATTTAATGATTAAAATTATCTTACCGGTTTAATTTTATTCGAACCGTGCAAAACCGCTCGTCAAATATTTTAAATGTAAATAAATAATTCTCAAGAAATATTTACAATCTTTCTATCTCAAAGTATGTTAAAACGCTCTCAACTAAATATGTGGGTCTCTTGGAAAATTACCATTTACAACCACATACTGTCGGGTTTACCAATAGGTATTTATTCATGCGTCATCAAGAAAATCTACTTAAAAGATATATAATAAATATAGAGACACCAAAAAATAAACTCTATGCCCACCATAATTAATGTGAGCCATTCATTCCCTATATTTCTCAAGCTGTAAATATCTAAGTCCATAATTTCCTGGCCACCCTTGAATTATTCCTAGCAATTACTTTGGGCACCTCTATCGAGTGCAAAATGTTAAAGGTTAGTTGAATTATGTCATACAAATCTTTACAAAATTAGCATCCGGTTCAATTATTTACCAAAAAAACTTTAGAAAGTTAATGGGATGAGATTTTGTGACATAAATTTAAAAAATGAATATTGTTTTACATATATTAGTATCGTGCTCCACCCAATGGCGGACGCAGAAAAATTCGGAAGGGAGGAAACAAATTAAAATAAAAAACAGGGCAGGGGATAAAAAAAATATAAAGGGGGGCATAATGTAATTTTTAAGAGGCAATTTGTAATTTTTGGGAGATAAAATGCAAAAAAAAAAACATTTTGTGAGTTTGTTATTTGCGAGTCTGTGGCAATTTACTCACTTGTGATACTGTTAATAAGCATTTTGCTCTCGTTTCGGTTTGTGAATAGACATTTTTTCTCATGTAGTATCGCTAATGTATTTTCCTCCCCAATGGTTTGCAACAGGTATATATCCCCTCATTTGATTTGAAAAACATGACATATTATGCCCCTCACACATCATAAATGATAAATTTCTTATTTTCAAATTAAATGGGTAAATTGCATATTTAAAAAATCACATTATTGCCAAAAACCCGTTATTTGTTTTATAAAAATAGTATATAAATAATAAACCAATTATTTTGAATTTGTAATTCAGAAAATGATTATTTATAGTTTTCACCATTTAACCAAACTAGTGGAAAAATAATTTGACCGTGTGTACGCGCACTTGCAGCAAGAGCTTTATTCATACTAACAAGTTGAGTTGGTCAAAAGGAAAAGCGCTGATTGCGCCTACTCATTACTTGAACAAGATTCACACACAGGAACTCAAGATTATACCCCATATTAACACAGATTTGAATTTTTTAAAAAAAAACTGGGAATTCGAAAAAAGAACAAGTGACACAACAATCTTGAAAAAAGCAATTTATTTTATTGTTAGAAACAATCTCCATACAAAAAAAAAAAAAACATAACCAAAAGCAAATACATAATAAAAGTCGACCACCGGTGACAAAATTTGCCTACGAAGAGACAAACCGGCGATGTAACAGTAGACATTTTTTGCACCTCATAAAGCCAAAAGTGCATCCACACTAGAGAACTCGCTCATATCTTGGAAATAATCATCAACTTCGAGTGGACTAAACTCTTGACATTCCTTGAACCCTTCAAATTCTGCTTCTTGGAAAATGGTGTCGAAGGCCGGGTTGTGATTAAACAGCATGGAATCAGGAAAACCACCGGAGAAATCTTGCTCGTTTTCGAATAATTTATGATCTTGAGGTTGAGAATTGAAGAAATCATCTAAAAATGGAATGTCCATAGGCCAGAGATCACTCGAGTAATCTGGTACCATATTTGTTTCCCCCTTGACACTCCTCCACTCCCATCACTGGTCTTTTACCAGAACCGATTTCAAGAACTGGTTCATTTGGAACATCCACTGACCCGATATCGGAACCTTCGGCCGACCCAGTCGGGTCAACAAGACCAGACCGGCTCGGCTCACCATCTTCACTAGAGTGACTGCTTCTGAACCGGAGAACAGATGTCGGTGAAGTGAGATTATGCGACTCATCCACCGAATCATACCCGGAAAATGACGTCACGTTGATCTCCGGAGACATCTCCTTCACCGACGGAGTAGAAAAGTTGGTTAAAGCATCAGGTCCTCGAAGCTTTATCGCGGCGTTATCGTACACCATTGCGGCCTCCTCCGCCGTATTGTACGTACCCAACCAAAGCCGCACCCTTCTTGAAGGGTCCCTTATCTCCGCAGCCCATTTCCCCCACGGCCGCTGACGAACACCTCGGAACTTCCGCGCGCCGCCGTTCGCCACCGGTGGAGCCTCCTTCACCTTCATTGGCTTGGGTTTCGTCTGTAGAATCTCTGCATTTCTGCTTTTCCCATTCGTAAAATTAGTATTAACACCCGTCACCATTTTGATTTCGCTTATGTATTTCTTCACGCGCCGCCTCGTGAAAAGCTCGTCCTCCTCATCACTGGAGGAATCTGTGGCATCAGGATCGGTTACAGAAACCCTTACGGTTCTCGGTGCCTGCAATTTTCTGGGATTCTGTTTAGAAGGTTTAATGAACGTTTTGGTAGTCTTTTTGTGCTCGGTGTATTTCACAGGCCACAACATGCTTTGATCCATTGCTGCAAATCTTCAAAAACTCGAATTTAACATTCAAAAATCAGAAGATGGGATTCAATATAAATGATCAAAACCACTAGTCTCATGAGCCAATGGCAAAAACGAAGAGTTGTATACGGATTGTATGCGGTAATGTGAGATTTAGAAAGGATTGGGGGAAGATTTAAAGATGGTAAATGTGTATCTGTATCAAGAGGAAAAAGGTAAGCAAATAAGTACACAAAACTGGATTCTTTTGTAGCAATCCAAGAATCCCAGTTATATTTTCTTGGAATATTACAAAGGTATGGAAAAATGGTGCAGAAAATGGAAGGTTTTTTGTTGGAGAAAAGAGAGGATTTTTTCGAGTATTTGGAGGGGCAGACGTTTGTTTGAGGTTTTTGCGAGAAGACTGGACACACTGAAATCGCTATCTTATAGGATCCCGCAACCACTTTGTTATAAAAAATTTTTTTTTTTTTAAAAGTACCATTATCGTTTATTTATTCAAAATAAATGACTCCTTTTTAGTTAAATGATAATTTGGATTCTTAAATATCTCAGTATCAAGTGTGGGAGTCTTAGCTGGTGGACACCGTCGCCGGAGAAGAAAGATTCCGGCAACGGCTGACAGTGGTCACGGTTCGCCGCATTTGGCGTTTGTGATATTCTGACACGTGGATTCGTGTGTCCCACTCGCAAGTTGGTCCAATGAGTGAGCACGAACTGGTGCTGAGTCACAGCCTATATTTTCCTTTTTTCTTTAATGGTCTGGGAGTACGTGTGGCCGGTCACGTGAGGCCCGGCCCAGTTATAATACGTCGGTCAAATTTTAAAGTCATTTACTACGTAAAATATATATATATTAACCCATTTGACCATTTAAAATTAAATCTCTATAATTAGAATTTTATGTTGACTATAAAAATGTGATTCGTATTATTTCAAAATATTACTAAAATTTAAAATTTAGTAACATTTTCAAGGTTCTATATCCAATTTTTTAATATTCTTTACATATTATTGGATTATAGAAATTTATATAGGTCTAAAATATGTTTTAGTTAAAGTTTTATATTTATTTATTATCAAATAATTATGTAAAAAAATAAAATGAATTATACACCATCTAATATCATACAAAACCAATAGTTACAATTGATTGTTTAAACTATATATTTTTTTATTGGATATATGCTTTTGAATTTGAAATAAAATTATGATAATCTATAAATATAAGGTTAAAAAAAACTATTTGAATTTTAAAATATTAATTAATTTTATTTAGAAAACAACTTTTTTTACAGCTAGGAATAACGTGGCGAGCAACCTAGAAATCGCCGCCATTTACAATTCTGTTTCGTACGGTCTCTGGGTTTTTTACCTTGTTTTCTAGTAATTCCTCGACAAAAGTTACCCCACGCGATTTACCATGTGTCCATGTCACGCGCAATCTTTCAGTGAAAATCGTCCACTTGAACTTGCTCATCATATTTGAACTTATTCTTTTTTTTCTTAATTGAAACATTATAGAAAATAATTAAAATTTTAAAAATAAATTCAAAGTTAAAGAATTACAATTAAGATTTTAGTACTTCTATCTTTATTGTTGAAAAATCTGATATAAAATCAAGGTTTTCAGTAATACCTGTATGCATCGGAAGTTCGATTTTTCGGAATTATTGAGCCCATCTACAAAACTTCTTTGATACTGAATTCTCGTTTTGTATTTGGTGGATTACTACTATAACAAAATATCTTTCAATCCACTGATTAAACTATTGGAGTATTTGATGATACTCCAAAAAGAAACGAATTGTATTATGAAAACACTAGTTATAATATTCTCAAGTGTATATTATATATCATGTGTTGTATTTGGGGTTTTGTTCAATGATCACATATTTAGAATATATATATTGTGTCTATTAGAAACAATCCAATTCTAAGTGTACGTAAATCTGATAGAGTTTAACTCAAATACGTATAAAGAGTTTGATTTCAATTCAAATATGAATATATCTTGGACCGAGGGTCATAACCCGACCCATACACTTACATTTATAATAAAAATCTCATCTCTTATTTGATCCGATATCCCTAGAATCGTATTTTACAATTTATGAAATATAAACTATCCATATTATATATTAAGCAAAACACCTCACACGGTGTCAACGCCATTTTTTTGTATATCATCAAATAGTCTATTTTAGGGTGCCATGCTACATACTTAGGCACCAATGATACATATAATTTAAATACATTAAATATGTTTTCCAAAATAACCTCTTCAAATTATTTGGTATCCATTATCGCTATATTTTGAATCAATAGATAATTCAAATCAATATTATTATATATATCATTATGTATATTTTGATTTAAAGAAAATTATATGTTATTTTCAACATATAACTTAACTATGATCATTAAATATATTAAATCTAATTAAACATATTATAACTAATAATCTATAACACAACACACTTTATTCTTTTTAGTTATCATTAAAGTGGAGTTTTTTATAAAAAAAATTAGCAAAAAAAGTATAAATTGTTAAAATTATTTTATAACCTTCTCACACTTACATTAAGATGGATAACACTTTTGGAAGAGTATATTTCATGTATTATTTAACAAATTTTTATTTTTATTTTTATAAAAAAAAAAATTGTATGCATATTTGGCAGCGCATTGCTCGCCATCGCCAGTTTGTCCTCCACAAATTCCCAAGGCAATCACATTTATAAGCACACACACTCGGACTTTGGCCTTCCCGTTGAGCCAAGTGAATTTAAATAATTCTAAAAAATAATCAAATTATCACACATAAACACATCGATCTCGACAATAATTAATAAACCTTGGACTAAGTTCAATTTATGATATCTTATTAAATATAAACTAAAGAATTGTACATGAACAACTAGCCAACATAGAATTAACTATTGTATAAGTTGCTCTCTTAATTTGTGAGCCTCCCGATGGTAAAATGCTCATTTCTCTATTTGGGACGACTCAGGTTCGAAGCTGGATAGTGCCTCAAAAAAATATTTACAAAATCTCACCCCCACGTATAAAATAAAAAAAAAGTTGCTCTCTTAATTTGTTAATACATATGTGGAGGTTTGCACATCAAGTCCAAGATTGTTTCTTAAATAATATTTTAATACTTAATAATTAGCCCTCATATCTTTCCCCTTTAATCATGAATTACTTAATTGTCGCCAAACCCTAGATGGTCTTGGTTCTAGGGAAAATTCAGCTACTTATACTCGTCATGTCTTTATACAAAGAAACTCGTGAAATAGTGTGTATATTTATACTTATTTTAGGTAGCAACTAGTGATCTCCTATACTTATGGACCACATTGGCAATTCTACTTGTTTATATTTAAAGATGAAATATAGCACTTGAGTCGGTTGTGATTTTTGGTAGATATAATTGATACCTTCCATGCTTTTGTCTTAAACCCTTAGCATTGAGTTCTAAATTGGGTCGAAACTAATTCGAAGTCGAATGTGGTCGGATCATTGAATTTTGGCATGGATGACCATCTTGTTTTGAAATAGGCGGTCTACCCTATTGGTTTGCAAAGAAGCAGTTTACCCTTATATTCAAAAATAGGTGCAAAATAAGTGTTATGTTTTGTGTTTGGGCTTTGAAATTATATGTTAAAATGCCAATTGCACCTTTGGGGGGGGTAAATTACACCTAAATAATAACAATTTCTGAATAACATAAGGGTAATATGCAATTAAAAATAACATAAGATGGTAAATTGCACATAAAATTAGAAAAAAAATTGACACAATTTATACTGTTTTTCAATCAGGTGTAAGTTACTTTCATATAGTTTGACGGTAAAAGAACTTCCCTTGTAATGGCAGGTACACGATGGTATTTCCGTCATTACAAGCTAAAAAATCTAAATATATAGATGGACGCTATGATATGTTTTACGAACATGGGGTAAAAATGTCTATTTACAAACCACAGTTGTGTAAAATGTATTAACGATATCAGAGGGGATAAATTTCCACTAGCTCTTGGATCATTACAAGGATCATTACAAGGGAAGTTCTTTTACCGTCTGAAAAAAATGGGAGGGAGAGGATTATTAGGCCTACATGACGCATTAATTAACTAATGTCCCACGTACCTATTAATGATCAAGGTTTGATGCTTAGAATATTGTAAACTCTTAAAAATTTAAGTTGCAATATTTATCACCACATTATTGTATCTCAAATTCTCAATCAATTCTAAAACATATGATATTGCCAGAAATATTCCAATTAATATATTAAAAATGTAGGCTAAAACATGATGGATGAATTTAGCCTTCTCTGGTGAAGGTGGAATTGTGGCAAGTTTTCGTGAATGCCAAATGAATATTATTTAAAAAGAAAATGAAAAACAGTAAATTTGTTAAATTTCAAGTATTCGGTTTCACCACTAAAATAAGAAGACTTATAGCTATGACCTTAACACCAAAGTATAGTTTGACACGATGCTTTAGTTCTGTCCTAGTTGATGTTGATTCGACAATAGAAATATATTGATTTTTCCCCAATAATCAAATGCTTTCGTCTGTAAATAATGCTTAACTGAGTTTTAGTTTTAATAAGAATGTTAATTTCAACTGTTCATAGATTATGATATGAATGTGTATTCTGAAACGTGCAACAATTATTGATGAGTTGCACGAAGAACAAAATAGAAATCAACACAAAGATTTAACATGATTGAATCGGCGGCTGGAATTTTATTAATGATGTTTAGGGTTACACAATAAGCCTTTATATATAATACCTTTAAACCCTAAAATTAATTCAAAATTCTTGATGAGCTTGAATCATTGGGATGATCAATGCTCAGTTACATTACCTCGTAGTCATGCAAATATATTTTGTCAATTGACCAAATTTTCAATGATACTTATAAACAGAATCCCATCAAACATATTTTGAAATTTGAAATCTTTAAATGGAATAACGTTAGTAATAATTTCATGTTACGAATTAATTAATCCCAATGTTTCTAAAGTTATTTAAAAATAAATATCGAAGAGATTTTATTATGAAAAGAAGGGCCACATTATTAATATTAATTATTAATAATATTCACAAATATAGAGATTAATAAATTGCCAAAGCTCGCATTTTTTCACATGGAATAAATTAAAAACATAGGCAACAACGACCATTTATTATCTAAGAAACACGCTTATTATTATTCATCACAAGAAACGTGTAACAAAGCAAAGCGTCAAATGAAAGCAAGAGATGTTGGTCTCCTCTTCCCATTTCACTACTTGTTTTTATATTACCTTATCCCTTATAATTTACTCTTCCTAAGAGAAAAATTACTTGACACGAACCACTGTATTATTTAAAAACAAAATCAACAATTCTATAACTATTTATGTGGAATTAAATTAATTTTATATATTTAAAAAAAATCAGTAAAAACTAAAGAAATTAAAAAAAAATACTTTTCGACAGTTTTTTAAATTAAATCAGTTATGTTGGTACTTAAATGTAATAAAGAAATACATTTTATTAAATGTAAAATAAATTTTTTTTATTGTAAAGTAAAGTTATTTTTTTAGTAGTAAAATAAAATAACATTAAGTAAAGTTGTTTTAGGAGTACATTATGTTAAAATGAATATCGGTCTGGAGAGTTGGGGCCCAGTCTTCGGTTTTGTGGACCATAACTGACACTTTTACCTTTCCGAGCCCAAACCCACGGCTAGCCGGCTCCATCGGTCTCACCACCTAACGCCTGTGGCCCACATCACATGGAACTGAAGTGGTTAATTAATCATCTGATAAATTATATTTTTTCTATTTGTTTGAAAAATAACTATTTGATTGAACGGTAAAACCAAAATGAAATATAAATGATGATTGATTAGTAAAAAAGCTAGAAAAATACAAGGGGTACATATGTGTCGGTATCATTAGTTAGACAACAATTCAATATAATCTACCAAAAAACAGCAATTTATTTAAATCTATTTCCTGTTCAAATGACATTAATAACCCTCGCGGTCACTATAGCGCAAAATCACCGTATCACGTGCGCAAAATCTGAATTTTTTGTGCCAAAAAACGTTCACCATAGGCTGAAATTGTGCATCAAAACCAATTTTAATGCATCAAATATCAAAAATCTTACACCACCATGTTAAATAATCATGCACCAACATGGTAAAAACTCGTTAAGAAATCGTGCACCCACATTACAAAAAATCATGCACCCAGCCCCACTCCACAATTACAAAAATCAAGTGCACTATATTGATAAAAAATTGTGCACCAACAAAATCGTGCACCACAAGATTACATAAATCGTGCACCACAAGATTTAAAATCATGCATTAAAGGTTAAAAATCATTTCATGCAGAATTAAGTGAAATTTTTCTAAAAATTCTTTCAAACAAGAACATAAAACCCACAAAATCTGAGTTCAATATGGCAAGCAGTTTGAAAATGAAAATTACTCAAAGTTAGCAATAAAATAGAATTTTTTTTTAAATTGAGCATAACCTATCCAAAACAAAGAATTTCAGGTTCGTCAATGGTGCCAATAGCACTTTAGTCATATTGGGTTAGATCCGGCTCAAGAAGATGTTTTCGTGCATATGTCATAATAGGCAAAATTCCTCCTGGATCAAAAGCTATGGTCGTTTTAATGTTGGCCGACAAACAACATAGTTATATTCAAAAGTTGGTGTATGATTTTTGAACATGGATGCACGATTTTGGTACATTAAGGTGCACTTGATTTTTAGCATTATGGTGTACTTGAATTTTTGTAATGTCGGTGCACGATTTTAATCTTTTGGTGCACGATTTTTTATATTGTGATGCACGATTGAACATTGATGTATTAACATTGAAAAATCGTGCATCATAATTGCATAAAAATCGTGCACCATAATTATATAAGATTTTTTTACCCATTATGCATTATTTCAGAATTTCAGAATTTTTATCCATGATGCACGGATGGATATTGATTCACTAACATTGGAAAATCGTGCATCGTAATTGCATAAAAATCGTGCACCATAATTGCATAAGATTTTTTTACCCATGATGCACGATTGAAGAATTTCAGAATTTTTACCCATGATGCACGATTGAACATTGCACTAACATTGGAAAATCGTGCACCATAACTGCATAAGATTTTTTACCCATGATGCACGATTGAATAATTTCAGAATTTTTACCCATGATGCACGATTGGACATTGATGCACTAACATTGGAAAATAGTGCACCAAAATTGCATAAAAATCATGCATCATAATTGCATAAGATTTTTTTACCCATGATTCACAATTGAAGAATTTCAGAATTTTTACCCATGATGCACGATTGGAGAATTTCTGAATTTTTACCCATGATGCACGATTGGACATCGATGACTAATGTGGGACCCGACTCGGGCACAAATTAATTTGTGCCCGAGTCGGGTCCCACAGAGGTGGTATCAGAGCCAGGTTCGCCTCGTTTCGATCTACAATATTTGTTCAGAAAACATTTTGAAATTCCCAACGGATTTTGCCCAGAATTTGATGTTTCGAAATGATTGACTTGGTGTTTTGGTTGCCGGAAATACATTTGTACGGCGGCCAATTGGGCAATCGGACGAGATACCCATAAAATTTAACACATTTTGAACAACTTTCATTTTATACACAAGATCAAAATCAGTTTTAAAATAGAAGAAATGAAGGCATGAACACGCTACCTCAAAATAGATTTCTGGGTTGCATTTCTGCAAATGTTCTTCACGGGTTTTCGATTTTCCTGGGTGATTTGGCTTTGATTTTGTTACACCTCTCAAACTAAATGTTTTCTGTGTGTATAAGGATGATTGTGTGAAATTTTCGGATTTTTTGGAGGAGGTTTGGTATTTTCCTCATAATTTTCTTATTTCCACCCTATTTCCTACACTCTCTCTCTCAAACTTGCTCTTGAATTTGTGAGTTCAATTTGATGAAATGGGGGGGTATTTATAGGGGTTTTGCATGGATTGGGGCTTTAAGGAGTTGGCATGTGTTGGGGCAATTGTATTGACAAGTGTATGCCTAATTCTTAATTAAATATTTTCTTTTATTAGTTAATATTATGGAATATAATTAAACATAAATTCATAAATTATTATTATTATTATTATTATTTTTTGTTTAGGATGATTATTTTAGTAGCATTGAAGATAGCTTCAAATTATTTTTGTCTAATTTTTAATTGAGATTTTTGGGGTATTACAACTAACATTGGAAAATCGTGCACCACAATTGCATAAAAATCGTGCACCATAATTGAATAAGATTTTTTTACCCATGATGCACGATTAAAGAATTTCATAATTTTTACCCATGATGCACGATTTTTTTGCCCCAAAATTTCTTAAAATTTTGTCAAGTGCTGCACGATTTTGCTCCTAACAAGTCTGAATTTTTGGATGTGAACCGTACTCCAAACTTCCCACATGATGCATGGGTTTTTACGCATGATGCATGATTTTTTTGCCCTAAAATTACATAATCGTGCATCACATTTAAAAATGTGTGATGCACGATTTTTGAAATTTCAAAAATTATGGTGCACGGTTCAAAAATTCCAACCTCAAAACATCCATTGAATTGCCTCGTAACCCAGATCTCATCACCCCTAGCTCGACTTCTTGGGTACATTGAAATTTGATCCAAACTTTTAAAATTAAACTAAATTTGATAATCTGTAACTTGTCTTGAATGAATTCAGAAATGAGAATTTGAAACCAGATTATATTACCGAACTTGTTCTTAAATTTTTTTCCCTTCATATTTTTTACTTTTAGGCTCCGTTTACTTTGAGTGATGGGATTAGTAAACTTTACATTACTTATCACATCCCATGTTTACTTTGTTGTATAAAAACAATTTTATCCCACCCATTTTATCACATTCTAATCCCACTTTATAATAAAAAGACATATTTACCCCTTTCCCACATTTTTTACTATTTCAAAACTTGAAATTCCCGCCAAAAAGTACAACTTATTTCCTACAACATTATTATTACTAGCGACTGACGCACACGCGTTGCGTGTGTAACGTAATACATGAGATATACGCGTTGATTATATGTAACAAAATATTTGACACATACGCATTGTTTAATAATTATAAATTCAATGTATTATTCAACCTAAACTTATTTGAACCACCCTGAGTTATTATCGCAGCAACGATGGCACCTGTATGGACCATTGGCCCCTGTCTTTCCAACGTTAGGCAGTGATGACACATCACATATGTTTCCAACATTCTATTAACATGTAAGACATAGTTGAAAATTTTGAAGAACACTTGACAATACCAGATTTTAGGTCTGAAGCATTTAGCAGCATAAAAGTTCCATTAACTTTTGAAGTACAATTTAATCATGCAGATAAAAAAAAATTCTTAGGTTCCATTATTTGACTTTTGAAAATAGATTATTTTCCACAAAATCCAAGTTACTATTTGGTTTCATTAATTCTCAAAACCAACTTGTTCTCACTACCACCATATCTGTATTCTAAATTTCAAAACCCACCACATATATATTGAAGGAATATGTTGTATAGGAACATAAATGCCCCAGATATTACTAAATTTCAACAACCATAAAGGTTAAAGAACTGCATTTACCCACCACACGCATATTGAACGAAACAGTTGTATAGGAACACAAAATGCCCCAAATATATTAAAAAAACACATCATATACAATCAACTACAAACCTAAACCAATGCATAACACGAACCCCTAGTTAAGGACTGACATGTTGAAGTCACGATAGTATTGTCATATCTTGAGCCTTTTCCGAGTTTGATGAAAGTCTTCACTGTAAGTTGCATCATGAGACGACCCTTTTGGTTAGCTTCTAGAAGTATCACAATCTTGAAGTGCAATTTCACAATTATTTACATTAAATTTTCAAAACATAAATTGCTGCAATTGTAAAGGTTAGAGCTGCTGCTCTTTGGAGGGGGAAAAATGAAAAATGAAGTTATGAATGACACTATGCATACCTTAGTCCTTGATAAAACCGGGGGTTGATCCTCTTTGTGATCTTTTTCCAAGATGGATCTGTACTAAAATGTTGGCTTGAGACAAATCCAAACCAGTGCCCTAAAGTGCTTGCGTCAATGAATTCAGTAGCCTAAACGTGGTCAAATTCCAGATCAGTTAAAAGTTCACAAATGAAGGGTTCTAAGATAGAAACCACATTAAGTGAGAATTATCAATCAACAGTTTGTAGCTAACGAATTTAATACTCGGCAACTGCCTTAGAAAATTGTGTGTTTGCAGATGTTATAAATGTTTAGTTTATCATACAAATCAGGCTGAATGGGGACAGAAAAGAAAATTAAAAACAGAAGTTCAGTTAAACATACTGTAAGTATGCCTCTTACACAAAATGGTATCAATATGCCTGCGATTAATAATGTCAAAACTTTAAAACAATTTACCTTATCATTGTTATTCGAGGACTGCTTTGATCTTATACACATGCTATGTTGCGCAACAAATAGCATCCTGCTCGGAGCATCCTATTTACCTCAAGCAGCAACATCCCATCGACAAAACAAAACGCAAACCAATAAAGAACAAAAAACAATCCAATAATGAGTTTAAACATCTACTAAAAGTATTTAAAGAAAGACCAAACAAAAGGAAGCATATCTTACATTTAGAATGAAACTTCTATCTCAGAATTTCCTGTGATACACAACCATAATTTTTTCAATAAATTAGGCTCGGCATGAGAAAACTGAGAGACCAAATCATTTGTATAATTCAATATCCAAGAGCACAAAACTGAACTACATATTTTTAATACATTTACGTACCTCATTTCAGCTCTACTAAGAAGGTTAACCTTTAAATGATCCTTATTTGTTGCAGTTTTTTATTTTTGCTGACATCGCCACAATATTCTGCGTCACAGGCCTCAAACACCAATTTTGAAGAAGTGTCAAAAGTGTAATTAAAATCCAACCAATATATAAGTAAGCATAATATTCATTCTCACCTACATACTACATTGATAAACTCATAAAGGATCAGCTTCCAAGACTTACTCTTCAGCTGCAGAAAAATTTGCAACAGGTAAGAGACACGACGTCGTTGCTCTGAACATAAGCTCTCGTCGTCCAAAAGTGCGGGAGATGCGTCCATGAATAACAGCATAAGGCATATATCAATCGATAATGTGCAAGTGCGTGCGGGGATGTGAGCAAATGAGAACTTGTGCCTGAAGGAGAAACAACAGCAATGCAGGACACGGCTAGCTTTTTCCCACTAACTTTGACTACCGGCGAGATTTTAGAAAGAAATGATGCGGAGCGGAGCAGTATATTATATAAAAATAATATATATATATAATATTATATTATGTTTATTATTATTATACATATATGTATATATATTATTTTATAATAAAAATAATTATTATTATATATTTATATATATGTATATTATATTATTATTATTATATGTATAACACTGTTTATGTTATTATTTATCATATTATATATACTATTATTATATTATATATATCTAAATAATAATATTAATCGATATATACTAAAAATAATATAATATATATATTAGTTCTCTTATGGTTATTATTATTATAGATATATACAGATATTATTTTATAAACTGGGATGTATTATTTAAGGAGGATATATTTTATATTCTCTTATTCTTCTCTCTGTATCTTCTTATTCTTATTATTATAGATCTCTCTCTAATCCTCCTATTAATCGATCTCTAATACAAATAAATAAATCTAGATCTCTTTATTCTGGTTAGATCTTCTCCCTCTCTGTATCTCTCTTTTTTCTCCTAAAAATAATAATTCTTCTTTATCTCTCTCTGCCTCTTCTCTTCTTCTTATTCTCTGTCTTCTTCTTCTCTCTCCTCATAGATTTTCTTCTTCTCTCTCGTGTCTCTTCTCTCTCTCCCTCTTCTCTTCTATCTCCCCCTGTTCTCTCTCGAAAAGATTCTAGGAGTCTCTCTTCTCTCTAGAAAAGAATTCTTCTCTCTAGTCTTTATATATCTTCTGGTCCTCCTTCTTTTCTCCCCTCCTCCTCTCCGTCTATATAATAATTTATCTCTCCTAATATTATTAATATGTATAATAATCTCTCTATATATAGATTATCTTATTATTATTATTTATTATTACTATTTTGTAATATTATAATAATAATAATTATTATTATTTTATTTAATTACATAATATGATATGATTATTACGCATTATTATTTTATTAATATTATTATATATATATTTATATATTTAATTATACCTATTTATAATAATTATTATTATATGATTAATGTGTATTATTAATAATATATAATAGTAATAATTGCTATTATTATTACATTATAATATTATAATAATAATAATAATAATAATAAAATAATATTTAAATTATTATTATAATGCCGAGGGTATTTTAGACATTTTACCAAATAATAAATTTTATCAACCATCTTATCCTCAAACCAAACATCATATAACTTATCACATATTATTTTTACAATCATTTCATACTTTTTAATCTTTACATTACTTATCACATCCTTCAAACCAAACGGTACCTTACATGATTAATTTCAGTTTATTAATCATATTTTCAACAGATATATTAATAAAACATGAAATATGTGTTTTAAATGGCTTTATAAGTCTAACTTAAATTTCAAGTAGGATATACCCAGTATCTCTATTGATGAATGGAGACAACTTAATCAATCTTGATTTCATATTTAGTCGTGATATTTGGATTTTCTGGCAGCACTTGGTGTTGGAAAAACTGTACGGTATTTCCTCCCTTTTAGATAATAAATTGTCGACGGGTGAATTCCTGCTCAAACGGAAGCCCACCGACACCCGTTACTGATTCGTCGTCTGATTCCTCGGGGGTGGTTTGTGCATGCGGGTTGGGGGTAATTAGTTCTTACAGAGGAGAAGAAATAGCACCGATGTAATGGTGGTGGTGGGAGGGATGAGTTGAAGAATTTTGACATAATTTATTAATTGAAGGGTGTTTTTTGTCAAATAAAAGGATCTAATAGATTAAAGTTTTGAAAAATGGACCCATGTGAATTATGTTTTCACTGAGGTGGACTATTGAGTAAGACTGTTTTTTACCCAAACTAGGTTGAATTATTGTTTTATAACAGGTATCTGCTTGTAATTTTCTCAAAATACAATGCCATGGGCATTAATCCTGACCGAGTGTTTGAGATATTAAAAATAGTAAAATTGATTCCGTGATATGAGTCATCGTGACAATATCTTAAGCAATATAGAAGAAACTCGTTAAAACTACTTCAATCTATCAGAAACAGATCAATGAAAAAGTTTGAGTTACACCGGGATTAGGTGGAAAACCGTTGGGAAAAAAAAGGCTTAAAAATTGAACTTAACCAACAAAAACAAGAGAAAACGTCGAATGGTTGTATCGAGGAAAAATGTAAAATTCTCGGCAATATAGGAGGTGTTGGGACGCCTCCCATGGGAGCAGAGTCTCTCGTTGCCGGGCAATGGAGGCGTTGGGGCCTCTCAGGGGGTTCCTGTTAGCATAAATGCCCTACAAGCCAATCGTTGGCCTAATGGGCTTTATATTAACCCTGGCCCAATTAGCTTATACAACTATAAATATGACATTTGTATCAGAAGGAAAGAGACCTAATCACTCTCAATCAACACTCACTCTCTGAGAATAGCCGTCATCACACTAGCACTGGTGTCGGGCTTGTAGATCTGGTCAGGTTGGTTGGACTCGAGGGTCACCGCTATCAGATTCACGTCGGTGAACGGTAATTCCTTTTCGTGCATTTATTCGATTTATGCATGTTTATATATGAATCAGGTGCGATCGACCGTCCCCTGATCAGATCTGTTTATTGTATTTATTTCCGCTGCGTTTGGATCTGGCGCCGGGGTACGGAAACCCAACAGTGGTATCAGAGCCAGGTTGCGCTTTGATTTGTATATTTGATAATTAATTTTGTTAGATCGTTTCCTATCGATACTAATCGTATTTGAATTTCACAAATTACGGAATCCGGAAAAATATAGAAATTGGATTAAAAAGAGTTTTAATCAAACCCAAAATCGTCCAAATCGGAAACTGTTTCCGGCTGCACTGTTCATATCACGACCATGTCAGCGGTGGAGGATAGGCGGCGACACGGCGGGAGGCGGTAGCGCTCTGAGCGGCGGTTCAAACGGCGGAGAAATGTTCTTCGCCGCGTGGCTGGCTCGCGCAAGCCCTACGCTACCTACTGTGCTCGTGAATCCAGTGAGAGGCGCACACCGTGGAAGAGAAAATTCCAGTGGACTCTGCTGGGGAGCGCAACGATCGAGTTTTCTTCCAGGACTGACCATCATGTGTGCGGCATGGGATGCTCATGCATCGATGGAGCAGGCTGAGGCGTGCGGCGTGATGCTTTGGAGTTGGCGGCGGCGCTAACCCTAGCAAAACCCTAATTTCGAATTGTTAGGGATGATGAACAGTAATTTTCGGAAAATAAAAAAAAAAAAAAAAAAATTTATGTTTTTAATCCGAAAATTAAGGGTAATTTTGGGGTTGAAAATTGATTTTCTAATTTTGGATCCAAATTGTTTGGAGTCCATAAATTATTTGGGTCATTTTAGATGTTTTATCCGGATATTTTTTTTGAAATAATAAATCATAATACTTAATTTATTAAAAATGTGATTTTTAATTTATTAAATGTAAAATGGAGATTTTACAATTAGTTGAAAATTTAATTAATTGAAAATTGAATGAAAATGTTTCATTTAATTTATTAATTTTATTTTTTGACTAATATTATGATTTGAGGTAAAATAGTGATTTTACCAATTAATTGATAATTTAATTAATTAGAAATTAAATGAAAGTGTTTCATTTAGTTTGTTAATTTTATTTTTGATTAATATGATGATTAAAAGGTAAAATAGAGATTTTACCAATTTATTGAAAATTTAATTAATTAGAAATTAAATAAAATGGTTTTATTTAATTTGTTAATTTTATTTTCAATTAATAATGCGATTAGTGGGAAACGATAGAATAAATTAATTATTGTGATCTAATTACATGTGATGTAATTAGTACAATTACATATGATGTAATTGGTTAGTTTAATGTTTAATTACATATGATGTGATTGCATGATGGATGATTACGGGCCTTGACCAATGTGTTTAGGTGAATGTTTAGGTTTTTATTGTTTCATTATAATTGTGATTTTGGTTTTCAGGCCTGCGAGCCTGCTCTCTCTATTTTCTGATGTATCCCACCCCGGATTTGTATCCCTATTCTCTTGTTTGCACGATTTAAATGTAAAATCTTTAGAATTAGTGGGAGATCGAGATTGAAGATGGAGCATCAAGAATCAAGACTTGTATAATGGAAGCAAAAATGTAATAGGATTGCATTACATACCTGCATCACCTTAGACAGACTTGTGATCCACGTATGGCTCACGTGGATCAATTAGGAAAAGGCCGTAATCGTCCATATTTATTTTTATTATGCATGTGATGTATGATAAATGTTTGTTTGTATGTTTTGTTAGTACATATGACTGCATGAATAAAACATAGTTGCATGAATCCGGCAATCAAACAAACAAGTACTTGATGAGATTTGAAAATTATTAAATCCCTCTTTTGAATATGATTCAAAATATTTTAATATCAAGCTGTAAAGGGAGCTCAAAGGAGTTTGTTGCTTCATGTCTTCCATCAACAGTTAAGCCATGAGACGCTACTTGTGTCAGGTGTCTTGTCTCACCCTCGTGGGGGGCATCTGGCATGGGAAAGCTGTGTGTTTAACTGCCACTTAATTATGGATAGGGTTCTGTTAACCTTTAAGATTACTCACCCTCGTGGGGTCTTATTGGCGAACATTACCATCCGTGGGATGGGTTAGTTTGACGTGAGAAGGCATAATTGGCCTGCCTCCGTAGGGTTATGTCAATCACGAGACGAATATCTTGGGGGTTGCATATGATGCAATTGTGAGCTACCTTTAGTATCATGAGGTCGGCTGGACCCTCGCCCGGGGCTATCATGAGCTAGTTGGACTCCAAGCCCACTAAGAAAATACGATTTTCCGTTCATTTGTCATGAGGGTGACGAATTCGAAAAATTTAGTGGGAGCATTCAATAACTAAAGTCCATAGTTTTTGAATTAATTAATAATCAAACGGTTTGCATGTATTTTCTGTTTATTCTCAGTATTGTGATTGCCGTGAATCCGATTGCATCAATTCTCGATACAAACAAAATAACCGCACCAAATTATTCTGATTGACTATTAATTTTAAAATAGTGCTTGCTTCTAAAAGATTGCTATATACCCTTGGTGGGAGCCTCCTGTTGAAGTGTCTCCTGGTTCGTCTCATGAAGAGATTGCCACACTTGAGAAGTGATGGGACGAATATCTCTAGACTATGTGCTATATGATAGCATCAATGTCACCAATGAGTTTCAACACAGATATGAGAAATATGTTCACATTGCTGATATTTTCCAACACCTACAAATGTTGTTTGGTGAACGGACGCGATTACTGAGACTCGCGATTTCAAAAGAGCTATTTTCATTTCACATGCGAGATGGGGCTTCGGTCTATGAGCATGGTGTAAGAAAAATATCTCTTGTTGAGAAATTGGAAAATCTGAATGTGACAAATCCTCATTAACTGGCTATAGATTTGATCTTATAGTCAAAATGTTGGAAACTCATGAGTCCTTGATTCAAAAGGAGAAACGTGTTCTTCTTGTCGAATCTTCTACCAATGGTAGGAAGAGTTCAAGGATAAAGAAGAGGAAGGGAAATGGTTCCCAACCTTGAAAGACGAAAAAGGATATAGTAGCAACTAAGAAAGGAGAGGCATCTATGTTTTCACTGCTGGTCACTAGCGCAAAATTGTAAGGAATACATATACTAGAAGCGTTCTAGAAATGGTATGTTATATATTAAAATTAAATGTTTCTATTGGTTCTACTTCTTTGGTATATGATGCCAGTTCTACTTCTACTTTTTTGCAAAGAGTTGCATGTGATGTGAAGAAGTAGAGAGCCCTAGGAAGGTAAACCTGCCTGAGGCTAAGCATTGTAGCAGTGGCTGTTTGAAACATTTATTTAATATAAAATCTTGAACTGGTTAGGAACTGGTTTGAGCAATTATTTATTTGTTCTAGATTTAATCATGAACATTGTTCCTATTTTGATAGAGAATGATATTCTTTTAAATATGCGAATGTGATTTGCATTATTTTTAAGAATGCATGTTTTATTGAATCTGGTGAACTTACGAATGATTAGTATGATTATATTCAAAGAATATAAAAAGAATGATAACTTAAATCCAACATATATTTAGCATGTGCTGAATGTCCATTGAATTTGATTCATATGGACGTATGTGGAGCACTAAATGTTAGTGCAAGATGATGTTGAGTTATCTTAAAGAGAATGTGATTCTCTCTGAGTAACTCTCTAAAGTTACATATTTGTTGAATATAATTCATACCAATGCAGTGACCAAAAACTCCATATACGATATGGATTGAAAAATAATCCAAATTTATATTTTGAGATTGTTCTGCTTATGTGAAGCAGCCAGTGGGAGATGAGTTGGATAGTTGATCCATCTTATGTTATTTTGTGGAAATTTATATTATCAATTGCAGGCAAAGAGTTTGTTTCGCAAGTGCAATCTTTCTAGAGAAAATGTTTCTATTAGAAAGGATGACAAAATAATATAACTTGAAAGGGTTCAAGAACCACAAACCAATAGAAAAGTGAAAACGGTAAAATTAATTTAATCAATCACAACCTTTGATTTACACACACCAAGGAGATTTGAAAATGTTTCAAGAGCTCCTGATAGAATGAATCAACTCCTTGAAAGTAGACCATGGATATGATCCTTGGACTTTCAAGGAGGCGATGTCAGATATTGATTCGAGACATTGGCACGATGCCATGAAATCTGAAATGGACTCCATGTACTCCAATAAGGTATGTGCCTTAGTAGATCATCTTTGGGAATTGTTCCCATTGGCTGCATGGATTTACAAGTGAAAGCTTGGAGTGGATGGGAAGGTAGTGACCTTCAAAGCTTGACTGGTGAGAAACGATTATTCTCATAGGCAAATAGTTGTTTATGAGAAAATTTTCATCGGTTATGATGCTATAGTCTATTTAGATTTTATTAGTTATATCTTTATATTATGAATATGAGATATGAGTAATGGATGTGAACATAACATTTCTCAGTGGTGGCATTGAGGTAGAAATGTAGCAGCCAAATGTGTTTACAACTTCTTGGAGTGAGAAAAATGTTTTCAAACTCCAGAGGTCCATTTATGGGCCTAAGAAGGCATCTCGAAGTTTGAACTTCCGTTTTGATAACATCATCAAAGTGTTTGGTTTTGTTAAAAATCCGGAAGTGACATGTGTATGCAAAAGGGTTAGTGGGAGCATGGTTACATTTGTGATGCTTTAAGTCGATTATATCATGCTCATTGTGAATGGTATTGGATTAATCAATTAAAGCATGATTATCTACTAATTTCTCCATGTAAGATTGAGAGAAGCATCATAAGTGCTTAGCATAAGGATCTATAGGGATAGATCTAAAGGATGCTTGAAATCTCTCAATCTACGTACATAAACACTGTGCTAAAAGGGTTTAGCATAGAATAGTCGAAAAATGAGTTACTTCATAATATGTCATAGTATTCATCTCTCGAGTCAATAGGTCTTAAGATTGATGAGGAGAGAGAAAAGATGACATTGATACCTTATATTTCTACTTTTAATAGCATACTGTATGCTATGGTATGTACTTGGCCTGATGTATGTTCTTAGAGTAATGGGCAGACATCAGACAGATCCCGGTGAAGGTCACTGGAAAACTGTGAAAATAATCCTCAAGTTCTTATGAAGAACTTATGATATGTTCATGGTTTTTGGATCTGTAAGTGGAGAAATAAAAGTTGAAGGCTAAGCTGATGCTGGTTTTTAATTTGGATGTAGATGATATCATATCGATGTTCGGATTTGTATTTAAGCTCAATGATGGTGATGTCTCTTGGAAACGTTCCAAGCAAGACACCACATTGGATTCCACCACTGAAGTTGAATACAATGCAGCATACGATGCAGCAAAGAGGCAGTTTGGATAAGAAATTTCATCCAAGAGTTGGGTGTAATTTCTAGTGCAGTTGACACAGTCTCTGTGTACTGTGACAACATTTGAGCTATTATGAATAGCCAAGATCTCATCAGGATCCAAACATATATTGAGAAAATACTATCTAATGAGACAGATTGTAGACGCGACATTATTATCGAGAGAATCGCTTCAACAGAAAATATAGTGAATCCACTGACAAGGCATTTACAATGATTGGTGTCTGTTAGACATCTTGGGAAGATGGTCTTAAGACACATGAGTAGTTGGCTTTGGGAAAGTGAAAGATATTGTTGTCATACATGATTAAGTAAATCAATAGTTGATTGATTGTACTTATAATCTTATTATGACAAATCTTTGTTTGAATATTAATATATATGGCACTTCTTCATCTGTTTACCCATGCATCTTGATGTATTGATGAAGTCCTTGAAGTTGCTATAGTCCATAGAATGTGGTTACGCATATGATGGTGACCATGAAATACATTCTAGACTGCGATTTCTAAATGTTCCTGGTCGATGAGCCTTCGAGAATGGGATATCGATATATGCTCGTTAGAGACTGGTATTCATGATGTGTCTAGTGTAGTGCGCCGCGTTTCATCGGCGTTGGCTTGGAGAAGTCAACACACATGAATAGGTGCTCATTAGGAATGAGTTCACTGAACGACCCTACTCGGAATTCTATAAGTGGTTACCACTTGTCGAGTATAGAATTTCTAGTCATAGTTGTGCACCATTACTCCTCATGACCCGAGGCGTCATTGAGGTCTTGATAGATAGTTGTGTACTTTGATTTAATGACTGATCACATGTGGGTCATAAAGTCATTATTTTGGGTATTCAGTGATGCTGTCAGAGGCCTATGATTGTCGTTGGGGATTCACCACTGGTCTTGATGAACCAGGATGTCCTATGTGTTTTTCTATATATGATTCGAGGAATCTCTGGCCAGAGTGGGTAGTGCTTGTGAAAAATGGGTTTTTCATATACGCACACAAGGAATCATATAATGTGAAACAAATACATAGTTATTGAAATCATAAGGGGCCTCGACCAACCAATGCCCTTGATTCAATCGGGACATATTGAGTGAAAGGAATGTACTGCACGCTAACTATGGCTGACAGGTTCTCGTACGTTGCTAGTCATTTGTATCTAGGTCTTCGTGAAGCGCAGATGCTAGGCGCTACCCACGATCGGTAGGTTGTTGCTGGAATTATATTTCAGCCATTGTCTATTAAATGAGTTTAATTGACAATGAGGCATTCAGGGTAAGCCCAAAGAAGTTGTTTGACTTCTAAAATCACAAATGTTGTGATCCTACTGCTATGATACACTTGAGCCTCGCTGGGTCACAATCAACCGGCCGCCGATCTATTGATGAGAATTGAGACTTAAATGTTAAGTGCTCAAATTGAGTGATTTAGAAGAGATGAATTTAATTTTTGAAAGCTCCTCACTTTAGTGGAGTTTCTATATTTGAAAATGTTTCATCTGTAGAAAGTTCTAAATTAAAACATTTGATATATTAATGTCTCATAATTATGTACATTAGTAGTACATCAAGTTATTCAATAGGATTGAGTTACTTGGATTATGAGTTTGTAGTTTTGTTTTGGCTTTTGGGCAAGTGGGAGATTGTTAGCATAAATGCCCTACAAGCCAATCGTTGGCCTAATGGGCTTTATATTAACCCTGGCCCAATTAGCTTATACAACTATAAATATGACATTTGTATCAGAAGGAAAGAGACCTAATCACTCTCAATCAACACTCACTCTCTGAGAATAGCCGTCATCACACTAGCACTGGTGTCGGGCTTGTAGATCTGGTCAGGTTGGTTGGACTCGAGGGTCACCGCTATCAGATTCACGTCGGTGAACGGTAATTCCTTTTCGTGCATTTATTCGATTTATGCATGTTTATATATGAATCAGGTGCGATCGACCGTCCCCTGATCAGATCTGTTTATTGTATTTATTTCCGCTGCGTTTGGATCTGGCGCCGGGGTACGGAAACCCAACAGTTCCCAGAGCCAAATGCACGATTTGTAAAGCTGATATCATGAATTATAGTCGTTTGGGAAGTAAATTATAATAAAAAAATCGTGAGCTTTGTAGCATGACAAAATGTTTTAAGGACAAAAAGTTCAAGTCCCACGACATTGAGTTATTTTGTTTAACCGCCCTATATTGCTCAAAGATACACATATACATATTGAAATTATTCCAAAAATTTATAAACCAGAAAAGAGACACGCACGAAATATATACATTTTAGACACAGAAGCCATACTGTAATGCATGGAAGCTTAATTTACTGAATAATATTATCTTCGGAATTGAGCTTAGACAATATTTTCAAGGCATTAAAAAATTACTGATTAGAGTCGGCATCTTTTGAAATACATTTAAAATAAATATAATGTCCATAAAATAAGCCCCAAAACAGAAATAAAATAAAAATCAATCTAGTTCGAAAAATTATATATATATTTGATGTTATTATAAAATAAACTTGATTATTAATGTTTTTGACACGTAATGTAGTTATGATGAAATTTAATTAGTTGAGGCGAAAAACATCTAATTAATTCATATAATTTTCTTAAGTCCAAAAAGGTGTTATAGGACATGCTATGACCCCATTTATTTAGTACTGAGGATTCGTCATAAAAGAAACTCTTCCGATACCTATTATAATAATAATAAAAAATTCGAATATAAGACATAAAATAATAAATTGTTCAGTCTCTCTACAAGACAATAATTCAACATGTTCATGACTTTCTCACAAGTAATTCAAATTCAGATTTTATTAGCAAAATCGCGATTTTGTTTACAATGAATCTAGTACTATATGAGTCCTCGACTCGCTGGTGTGGAAGAATGTGTTGTATTTCATATCTTGTCTTTGGGCACTGGATCTTGTGTGTGTGGAAGATGTTCAAAATTAATTTGTAAATTGAAAGTTTATTTTCTATTTATGTCTTGAAATAAGTATAATATAAAATTATTTTGAATGCATTTTTGTATTTGGTGGCTTGCCTCATTTATTTGGCATGTGAAGGTTCATAGGTTTTGGGTGTGTAGTTAGCAGACCTTAAATATTGGTCCAAAAAGCCTCAAATATTGGAAATTTTGAATTTTTTGTCTCGTTAAGTTCTATTTCAATTAAAATATGATTTAAGTTTTTAAATCTTAATTAAAATCATTTTCATTTGCTCGTATTATTAGAAGCTCGCGACGCCCAAAGATAATCTGAAGAACAAATTTCCGTGGCTTATTTTATCTAAAAATTTTTAGAAATATAAATATTAATTGTAAGTCATAATAAATGGCTTGCTAATCAAAATTTCCAAATAGATAATTACCTATAAATCTTCTACAAAATAAATTAAAACATTTAACTATTTTCTTTTTAGGTATTGATAAATTTATGTAGGACCAAACAATCGTCGCTTTACCAAAAGCTATAGCTGGTGGTAACGATGCAACTATAATCTTTAAACCATGTAGCACCCTAAGCGGCACGCTTCGACCGCTATCCAAACAGGGACAGTTATTACACCGCAATAATCTCCCTCACAATAATTGCACCATCTTACAAGTCATGTAATCGAACACGTGACTTTGGCTCTGATACCAATTGTAGGATCAAGTGTTTGACGATTTACCAAAAGCTATAGCTGGTGGTATCGGTGGAACTCTAATCTTTAAATCGTATAGCACCCCAAGTGCCACGCTTCGACTGCTCTCGAAGCAGCGACAATTATCTCACTCCAACAACTTCTCTTTTTCTTGTTCTTTGAAAATAATGTTCGGAGGTCTCGTTTAATAACTTGCAAGTTTTGTATATAATATTAAAATCCAATTACAATTATTCTCTTATAAAAAATTCTATTTTACAGCATAAAGTGTAAGAAATAAAGCCAAAAAAAATTTAAATATAGAAAAATATGGACCAAACCCACTACAAAATTTCTTTCATGTGTTGATTTTTCAGCAGCACACACTCCATGAAATGTGCTTCCCAACATTATATGTTCTTACAATATTTAATTATTATAACAAAATTATTGAGTTATCATCTCCATCTGATCGCCGCTTCCCGGCGGCGGAGAGGCAGCTCAACTACCACCCTCACCGCCACGTAATCCTCCACTCGCAACTCTCAATTAGTGGGCGTCAACTTGTCATTAATTCTCATGTCTTCACTCAGGACAAATACTACAAGTAGGCCAAGGTTCAATCTTGGGACGTGAACAAATATCGTCTCACAGGAAAAAAAGAAGATTTAATTTTTACATTTTTTTATATGTTTGTATATTTGATTCAACATATATTTAAGTTTAGTCCTGAAATATTATCGAATATGATGTGGTGAGAAATCACGTGTAATAAGGAAAAATCCAAGTCATCCTAAATTCACGGAATAACTTAACACGTCAGAACCAAGTTGTGTAAGCCGAGCTGGACAAACAACCTCCACCCATTTGGTCAACAATTGCGTGAGACCTGGATGTAATGTGAGACCTGGATGTAATGACTAGTCAACACTGATGATTAAACGTGCATTAATAGGGAGTTATGAATGTGGAAATCATGGACACGTTATAACACGGCTGATAATGATCCGGGATTGGCGGGCCATAACTATGGAGAAACACCTTTATAAATACGAGAATCAAACAACAGAAATGGACATTCAATTGCTCCCAAGATACCCCACATATATTACCAAATTCTTCATATGACTGGTGATTATAATGTGAAGAATCATCATATTGTTACTTGTTTAATTCACATTTCATTTGTTTTTTCGAGCATTGGATCGTCGGAGTGGCCATACTGAGGACCACTTCAACACTCATTTCCTCGGACCACTCAGCTCGGGGCATTATGTTCGGGTTGAAGAAGTTCTTGCTCAACATCGAGATCGGGAATCTTACGATCACATCAGAATATATTAGAGCTTTAAATTAAAATTAAATTAAAAATAAATAGATGGCTTATAAAGCTATTTATCAGTGGCCTACATGTACAAAAATACTGACAAAAAATCTAAAAGGAAATATATAAAGAAAATAGGGAGTTATGAATAAATATTAATGAAGCTGATTTTCAGGGTCGATGCCTCCCCTCCGCTTCCACTCGTGGGCACGATCTTTTTGCCGGAATTAAACTAATCCAAATTATGATTCTTGCAAGATTCTTCAGTAGATAGGAACTTGACACGTGTCATTTTCTAATTAAAAAATTGTTAATTATACACGACATGGGTCATGTCATACTGTTCCATGTATAATAAAATTGGCCACGAGAGTTGAATTAATCCATGGGGAACAACAACATTATTAATGGGTTAGAATTCCTAGGAATTTTTTTTTTTGTATTTCTTTTTTTCCAGTTGTCTTAATTTTTGGCTTTCATGCTAATTAATATGTATATTAAATTTTAAGGGAAATTTGGGCAAATGACCTTAAGTGACTTTTTTTTTTTAAGAAAATGATCTCCTTTAAGTGTTTAGGAATAACACTTGGGGAGGTCATTTTTTTAAAAAAAAAATTTGTTTTTAAGGTCAGTTTTCAAAACAGCCCAACTTTTAATCCAAAGAAAATAATTTAATCTTGGGGTAACTCACCACAACCCGCCAACCCAAATAGATTGACACATTTAGGCCCTTGGCGGGTGGAAGGGGCCAACTTAAATTGACACTTCTTTATACTCTTCATGTCATTCAATGTAGGATCATTATATTGTATGGTTCTTAACCTTATTTAAACTTGATGTGTGTCATACTATAAAATGTGAAAATGAATAATTTTTGGACTTCATAATGCCACGACTTTAAGTACTTAGGCATTTAATCAATATTTTTTGGGATGAAATTTAACATAATGTAATTAAATTTGCATTTTTTTAGAGCGGCTTATATTATACTTCTTGTCTCGGCGCGCAGATGTCAGTGTATGACGCATCGTCTATTCTACATCTAGGTGCATTTGATGATATCTTGGATGAAAATATTCTCATTCAATGACATTGTCCCAACCTTACATCTAGGGACTTATATTACGTATGATTTTGAGAATTATATTAAGATGGTACTAGTGTTTATCTAAGGAACGTGAGTAATTAAGGGAACATTGTGTGAAACCACGTTATTGTCATAATGTAGCATGACTAAAGTAAATGACATTTGTTGGATATATTTAAGTACAAATAAGATATACTTAAGGATGATTATCTTGAAATTAATAGTTAATCATACTTGTGGTCACTAATCATGTTTAGAGTGTTGGGTGACTCTTTGTAATAAGTAGTAGATCTATATATTTGACTTTGCCATTAATTTGTACGTATTATTTTGGGGAAATGTTCATGCATCGTTATCTCACTTGTGGGATTGTCTTTCCCTTAACGGATTAATGCATGCATGATCTGTTTTTTTTACTCACAAAAGGTACACTTTGTACAAAGTTTATTTTTCTTTTAACATACAAATCTTTAATACAATGATACGTGTTATCTTTATTTGACAAATTTTGGATTAATATATTATGTAAGATGACCATCTAATTTATTATAGTTTTGGAATGATCGCGATTCATTGAAGAGATAATGTACATACGGGGACGTATATTATAAGGTCAACCAAAAAATATTTTTCGTCCACTTGATTTTAAAATCTTGGTTTTGGCACTGTGTACATGCACTCATCTTGTTCATTTTTTGAAGTATAATATGAGTCGGCAGAGGCCTTAGATAAGTTAAAAAATAGGAATTTGCTGAAAAATAAGAAAATTAAAGTGTATATTAAACTAAAAATTTATTTCTTACCCTTTTTGATGTAAAATTACTTATTAAATTTTTGTATTTAAGTTTAGCCGATAAGTCTTTTTCTCAACTAATTTAAAAATAGTTATTTTTGGTAAATTACAACTAACAAAAAAATTCTATCTGTCATAGAATTAACTAACGTGTGAATTGACGTGAGTAACAATAAATTAGGGCATAACTTTGTGTTATATATATTATATACTATGTTTATCAAAGTAACACATTAATAATTAAGTTGAATACTAGGAAATTAATAAAATCTCTCCATCCAGACGTTATTTTGGGAAAATAATTAGTCATATATTAATGTATGTATATAATTAATAAACTTAGGAATTTGGGGCCTTGTTGGAATCCGAGCCCTAAAGCAAATGCTTTAGCAGCTTAGGGGTTGAGCCGTCCCTGTGAGTCGAGCTGGCTTATGATAACTGTTTGAAAGCTCGTGAGGATTCTGAGATTTTAATTATTATTGTTATTTTATTGAATGTATGTTGTATTATATAATTTGATAATATTAAGTACTTTTCGAAATTTCATTATATTCGAAATAAACACGAGAAATTTCAGATCCTCAATTCGATTTGACTTATTTAGCCCCAACTCTTTTTGGTTGGATTTAGTAACCTTTAGGCAGTTCTTCCATCAAGACTTGCAATATACTTGAAAAGAGGACAAATTAATGATATAACCGTACAACTATAGAATTCATATCATTCAGCTAAAAATTGAGGGGTATACCTAACTATATATATATATATATATATATATATATATATATATATATTCTAAGAAAAATTTAAATACAATTTATGTGTATTTAATTTAATGAAGTAAAAAATTGGAGAATCGTAAAAAATAACAAAACATTTTGGGCTTAGCATTGGTTACATGAGTGTCGTCAGCGTATATATATTTATATATAGAATAACGACGCATATCGTAGATAACACATATCGTCATCATAGGCTACAAAATGCTACCATTCAGAGTAACTCTTAGCATTTGAAACGAGTTATATATAGCTTCTAGAGTAGTGCTTGAGACCCAGTAGCATACTACTAGACTGATTTCATTCCAGTTTCATCTTACTGGACTGATTTCATTCTAGTTATGGCCTAAATATTAAGGTCTGTTGTTATTAATTGAGGTGATAAAAATTATTGGGAAAACACAATTTTGCAATTTAAATCCCAGAATCGTTCATGAATTCGAAATAAACATAAGAGTCAATAATTAATTGTTTTTTTTATGTTTTTCATTTCGCGTTTATTGTTCGTTCAGGTTTGTAATTATGTGACTAATCAAAGTGATGATCCTTTATGAGAGGATTATCCAAGCAATCCAATCCATAGAATCCTCATTTTTCCATTTCTTGGTTCCGAACTATTATTTTATTATTAATTGGTTCCGAACTGTTATTTTATAATGGTGATAATGGGGTTATTCTTATTTATTTTTCCATTACAATATATAGTCAATCCAAGCCCAAAAATGATTCCCGGAAAATAGCAACCAAAACCAGAAAAGCAGAAAATTTTAATTTGAACCAGTTTTGACCAAATTAAAACCCAATTATCAAAGCACAATTTTGATCAGATGGTGTTTTCTCTCTGAAAACCTATCCGACCTAATTACCCAATGATGAGTTAATAAATGCTTATTTTTTAAAATATTTTCTATACATAATAAACGTCTATATTTGAAAAAAAAATACTTATTTACGTAATAAATTAATAAATTCTTCATTTTTAACATATTTTGTAATAATCTAAAAATAAATAGAAAAAATAATCGAGCAAACTCGAACCTGAACCATTTCGGATCATTATATAAATTGGACGGCGATATTTTTGGTGTCAAACAGAATCAGATAGTAAATCGATCGACTTAAAATTTGGTTGAAACCCGATCCAACCCAGTCCAGTTTACACCATCACCGTCAAGCTTAATTCAAAATGGAACTCCTGCTTTTGCAAAATTTTAGATTCAGCGAAAACAATTCCAAGCACAAGCTCAAATTAGGTATGCTAGTTGCCTGTCCGAACTAGGAGTTTCGATCAAGAGACCAAACAGTCTATTTTGGCATAAAAGGCGATTGAAACAAAAAAAAAAAAATCTTGGCAACCTTCTCGTTGTGTACCGAACTTGGATCCCCTGAACAATGAGATTTTATCAGCTTGAGTAACCTCTGTAATACTGAACCTGCAAGATACCCGAAATTTGATAATCCAACACAAAACAGCCTTTCAGTTATTTCTTGAAACTCAAATGCAGCTCAAGCATGCAAAAGAAAAAAGGCTTAATGAAATCTCTCCAACTCAACCCCTAGACAAGAAAACATTTAATTCTGTCAAAGGATCACTTGAAGCCCCCCGTGTGTAAAATACTTTCCTCGTGTCTCTATGAAAAGCAGAATGATGTTGATTCACTTGCACAAAAGCAAGCATGCTGACAGCTAGCAAAGCAGCATTCCCAAGAATACCAACCGTGTTGTCTAATTTGAGGGACTTGGGAACAACCCTAAAAACAGAGAGAAAGAAATTGACAAGAGGATTTGGTTTTGTCCCTTTTTGTTGTATAAAGTTCTCGCCTGAAGGGCATTGTTTAGAGCCATACAGATGGTCAGGTGCAACAAATTGCCCAGAATTCCAGACATCACCAACCAATGCTTGTGCTTCTTCTATTACTTTGTACTTCTTGCCTCGGTGCTCGGCTAATCTCATTCCAAGAACAATGCGACTTTGCTCTAGTCGAGCAATTGCAGCATCTCTCTCGTTTTGTTGCTGCATTTGTACCATCTGTGAATCACGACATCCAAGTAATGTATTACTATCAATGGCAATTTTAGAGTTAACGGAAAACATGCTGTTGCTTGTCTTCTGCACGCAAAAATTTAAAACTAAAATCAGCAATTGACTAATACAAGGAAATCCCAATAGCAAATGAGTTGAAGATTGTTGTGCTTCTAGAACACCCGAAAATAAAGTGTAAACATCATACACACCCAACGAACACCAAAATTTACGTAGTTTGGCAATCGCCTACGTCCACGAGAGTAAACACAGAATTTATTGATATATTCACGAGAATTACAGAATTATTCCCGGATCCACTCAAAGCTCGCATATCATATTTTCTGAAACCAAACTGATGAGGGATATAAATTTAAGAGGATGGAATGCAAGGCTTTATATATGTGCAAATCCTTCGATGAACATCATCATCTTGAGTTTCGCAACCTCCAATTCTTGACTATGATTTTCAAAGGTGTCCAAGCTGCCATCCAAGCCGCCATTGCAACAGTGCTTTGTGGAAAATGTGACAACGTCCAACAATCTCCACCTTGGCGATTTTCCAGCAATATATGCAGCCTCCTTCAGTACGCCCCTGGGCACTGGATACTCGATAGATGTTGATCAAGTCCAAGCAGTATTGGAAGTTGATCTCTGTCACCAGCTTTGTTAACACGTATGCATGATTACTTTTGCAGAGTAGAATATCCCATTCTTCTATTATTTTCAGAACAAAGTAATATTGAACATCAACGCGTTTGTTGCGATTGTGATATACTTGGTACTTTGCCAGACATGTCACTCAGTATTTTTCTGAAGAACTTTCTTCTTTGGCCAGACATATGGCACTCTGACTGTCATACAAAATCGCTGTATTTTTTCTACCTGATACCCAAGTCCTTCACAAAATTATGCAATCAGATGCCTTCAGTGATCGCCATATATTGTGTCTCTGTAGTAGACGAATCAACTATGGACTGTAACGTAGATCTCCAACTCATTAGTACTCCTGCCATGATCAGCACATAACTAGTAGTTGATTTACGCTTTCCAGGATCACCACATAATCTGGATCGACGTATCCAATTAGACGATTGATCATTGTCTCGTCTTTCAGAACAATATTTTTTCTTTCCTTTGGGAAGTGGAACCACCTTCCAAGTTTTATAATCCAAGTTTTATAATGATGAAGTGATTGCATTTCTTCATCCATCGCCGTCTTCCACATAGCATTTTCCATACTACAAACAGATTTTTCATAGTTCCACGGAATAACATCTTGATCAGTTGGAAGAGCGAATGTTACCATCTTAGTAAACGAAGCAGGTTTTCGGATAATTCTCTTTGGTCTACTGGTAGCAACAGATTCGGGTACTGATGCTGAATTTGGTATCTCCATTTGTATGGAGTCTCCATTCTGATCGTCAGAGTCTTCTGGAGTCGTGGGAATAACGAACTCCACCTGCAAATGAAAACTCCGATCTTGGTTCTCTTTCTCTAACTGGTTTAGTACAAAGTAAAGTCTCGGCTCAAGACAATCTTCTTTGACTCAGGGTTCCATAGACGGAATGTCACCACTCCTTCACTAAAGCTCAAGAAAGCGGCTTTCTCGGCTCAGAAGTTCCAGTTTTGATTTTTGACGTGAAAGTATGCGGGACGCCCAGAAATATGCAAGGGATCAGAAATGGGTTGTCCAAGCCATACTTCCCTGGGAGTTTTTCCATCTAGTACAGAACTGATAGCCTGCTGAAGATATAAGAGGCATATGACAAGGTTTCTGCGCAGAATGCTTTGCTCACTCCAAATTGGGATAACTTGCAGCGAATCAGAGTACAATTCATCTTTTTTGCTTCACCATTCTCATGTGACACGCCTAGTTCGATGAAATGTCAGACTATCCCTTCATTCTGGCAGATTTTCTGAAATGGGTCTGAATTGCATTCTCCTCCATTATCAGACCTGAGCCTCTTAATCTTCCTTCCAGTTGGGGTTTCGATCATCTTCTTTTAGTTGAGCAAGATGTCCAGAACGTCATCCTTCTGCTTCTAAGGATATACCCAGATTCAGGGGTGGTTCGATGATGCAGACAGATTCAGAGTCAGGTTCTGCGATTCCGATAGTTCAAGTTGGTTAAGCGTTTCCGACGATGCAGACAGATTCATAGTCGGTTTTGTGGTTCCGACGATGCAGACAGATTCAGAGTCGGGTCTGGGGTTCCGACAATGCTGACAGATTCAGAGTCGACTCTGTTCTTTCGGCGGTGCAGACAGATTCAGGTCGATTTTGGGATTCCGACAGTGCAGACAGATTCAGGTCGGTTCTGCAGGTCCGACGGTGCAGACAGATTCAAGTCGGGCTCTGTGGGTCCGATGGTACATGCAGATTCAGGTTGGTTCGGCTGGTCCAACAATGCAGACAGATTCAGGCCGGGGTCTGCGGTTCCGACAGTGCAGACTTATTCAGGTTGATTCTGTTGGTCCAACAATGCAGACAGATTCAGAGTCGGGGTCTGCGGGTCCGACGAAGTAGATAGTTCACTCCGGTACGTCCGTTTCATATGGCTCCAGTGGTTCGGACCGGTACATCTGGTTTTGGCTGGGCCGACTGACATAGTTCCACTCATCAGGTGACATATCATTGATACCATTTGTACTTCATAATGTCACTTGTCAAAGTTGTTGGTCGTCTAATTTATTCACCTCAAACTTTGCATTTGATATCTATTACTTCGACTTTTTTTCCGATAGCTTTTTAGCAAAAACGGATGCCACCATTGTGTCCAGAATAGTCGAAATAGTAGAGAACCAGTCTTGGATCGGCAAAATCGGACGTAAAATGATAAAAAAACGGGTTGTTCCACTTCAGACCTGTCTGGACATGGTTCAGAGCCGGTTCAAATGAACTGCCTAGTTCACTCTGATTCTGTTGGACCGGTAGGATAGGGCCTTGTACGGGCTGACTCGCCGGGTTCGGGCCGTGGGTCGGCCGGCCGATCGCGGATTGGGTCTGGTCGGGTCAGAACTTGGGTCAAATGCTGAAATGGACCTTTTCTTCTTCCTTGATTCATTCTCCAATTCACGCAGCATTTTTTACAAAAAAAATTCAAAACTTTAATTTCGATTTCTTGTTGACCCAGAAGTCGAAATCGCGAACCGAAAATTGTTCCGGATTCCTGTCGACAAGGCGAATCTAGTGGTATGATCATAATTCAATTTCGGACACTTTCAATTTTCGGGCATTTTCACGAACACATGGCTCTGATACCAATTGTTGTGCCAGAACACCGAAAAATAAAGTGTAAATATCATACACACCCAACGAACACCAAAATTTACGTGGTTCGGCATTTGCCTACATCCACAGGAGCAAACACAGAATTTATTGATATATTCACGAGAATTACAGAATTATTCTCGGAGCCACTCAAAGCTCACATATCATATTTTCAGAAGCTAAACTGATGAGGAATAAATTTAAGAGGATGAAATGCAAGACTTTATATAGGTGCAAATCCTTCGATGAACATCATCATCTTGAGTTTTGCAACCTCCAAAATTCTTGACTATGATTTTCAAAGGTTTGTCACCGTCCACCATCCAAGCTGCCGTGCAAGCCGCCATTGCAACAATGCTTTGTGGAAAATGCGACACCAGTCCAACAAATATTGCATTCCAATAGCACATATTCTTAATGTGCACATTTAACATCGAACCAATCTACTCAACAACCATTTTCTTTTTTTTATATATGGCCCACGTGATAAACGAATCCGCCGTTTGCGATCTATGAGTTCCTGAGTAAGTCAAGTTGGATTTTTTTTTATCTTAGACCCAAAATGCTAATAGATTTTATAGTTACAAAACCGAGAATTTCAACCAACGAACATTTAATTGCAGAACTTTAATCTTACATTGAAGCATAACACACAACAAAAAGCACTGGCAAGATCTTTCATTGCTAAGTAAATAAAACGTAAAAGAACAAAACACACCACGGCATTGCAAGAGCTCAATGGCGAAGATGAATGCAATTTGTCACAATTGATCTATAATCTCAACAAACAAACACTAAAAATTGAACCAAAGATTCCAAATCTCCTTCAAATTACAATTAGGTCAAAAACACGTATACAAACTTTTTCCAAGATAAACAAATAAATGAATAAGCGTATTAAAATTAAAATGTCGATACTCACATGGAAAAACTCGAGCTGGTCTTCGAGATTTTCAAGGGCGGTACGAATACCATACAAACTCTTAGCCTCATGAACCTCGGAATCATCTCCATCTCCCCGGAATTCCTTCATGAACACAAATCCAGGTCCCGTTTCTCGTCAGAGTCACCGGTGGACGTTTTCCTCCGATTGAGACAAAATTCGTCGAATTTCCGCTGATTTTTGACGGAATTGAGGAAATGAGCTCGAGAAACGGAGTGAATCGCATCACTGAGCCTATCGTGCAAATCCCAGATTTTTTCCAGCACGGCATCGATCTCGTCCCCTTCCATCTACCATTACATTTGAAAAAGGAAACGGAAAATTGCTTTGAGCGCTGAAGGAGGGAAGTATAGTTGAAGTGGACGGGTAGGTAAATCTAAAAGGAATGTTCTAGGGTTTTAAATAATAATAATAATAATACACGTGTGTGATGAAAACAGTTCCAGCGCTTTTAAAATGAACTGAAGGAATTGTAGGATTGAAAACAGTAGACAGGACAGGATGATATCTTTGAGTTGGCCTCCACTCGGATATTTTTCTTTTTCTTTTTAAGGGTTAGTGGTGTACAATGTTTGCTATTTTCAGTGATTGGAATAAATGTTTCTTTTATGAAAAACAGAATTAAATTTTCACTTCGTGGCGGCTTTTGGATTTGTTAAACCAATCAGGGCCATCAACTCCTTGATTTGAAATATCCCAAAAAGAAATATTCCAAATTCAAATTTTATTTATATAGACTTGAACTGGTTAATCTTCGTCTTAAGACAATATTACCCCGCTATAGTGCTAACGGTTCAATTGGCAATTTGTCTTCCAAGATACAACGACTTATGACATGTGATAGGAGTACTTCAAATCACAAGTCCTCAAGCCACAAAGGCTTGAAAGCACTCAACTTGAGAAATGAAAAAGGATGAACAAAATGCACAAGACTTTGCTCTTGAATCTGAAGTGATTTTCGAAAATCTTGTGTTAAATCTGTCGAGGGGTTGTTCATTATATATTAGACCAAGTAATGTCACATATGGACACCAATTGAAAGCAACAATTCAGGAAAAAAAGGCATCAATACGCGAAGGGACGCACCAAACCCAAAAATATGCACAGGGCACGATCAATCGCTTCGCGCCCCTTAATTTTCAACATCCTGCATCGCGCGATCGATCGCGCCATTGTACGCGATCGATCGCGTGATGCAGAAATTTTCAATAAGTTTTTTCCATTGAGATGAGATCGATCTCCCAACATACGACCGATCGAGATCGATCTCCCAACATACGACGATTGATCTCGGCCTCTAGTTTACTCCGACATACAAATTAGTGTCGATTGGTCTCCGATATTTAATTGTAATTCAATATGCATCATTTTCCAACAATTATTTCAAATATTTTTAAAAATGTAAAATTTTAAAATATGAATGCAAGCAAGAATATGAAAGTTTTTCGATTTGGAAATAAATGTATTTTTTGATGACTCTTAATTGCTTATTTAAAAAAATGTTAAAGGGTCTTGGTCTTTTTTGAAAAATAATGACAATTTTGTAAATAAATATATTTATTGTTGATTTTTTTTGGCACCATTGGACGAGGATGTAAAGTGTTCCATTGAATGAAAGTTCATAATGTAAAATATAATTTTTGAAAGAAAGGTTGCAAAATGAAATTTGAAGTAAATTACAAGATGGTAGGGGTAATTTTCGCTTTAGGTAATTAAAATACAAAATTTAAATATCTTTCAAAAAAATCTTACATTTATAATTTTAATCCTCTATCAGTTTCGAATTCGTGGCAATTTTCAGAAATCAACACCACTTTTATAAAGATGCTATCAAAATTAACAAATTAATTGTATAATAATATTCAATATATTTTTATTTAGTGAAGAATCAATACATAAATTAAATATTTAATATGCCCATTATTCTTAAATTTCTATCATGGAATCTTAAAAAAAGGGTTGAGAATCTTATATTTGCATTATTCAAATTGATCTCAACTCTTCAATAAAATAAATAACACTTCTAATCGAACAAATAAATCTTCAACAAACAACAACATCCAAAATGAGATTTCTACCAAACATAAGAATTTGAAATTGTTTTCTACATTTTTCCTTGACGATCAATTTTATTTGTTAAAGAACAATTAATTTTGTTTAGATTAGAAATTTAAAAAATATAATCTAATGAATAATGTATGTTAGCACCAAAGCCACCAGCATTAGAACGTATGCAATACCCTGATCTATTGTCGTCCCTGTAAAAAAAAATTAATTTTAAACATTAAATGATAATTACGGTGAGAATACAATATATATATATATATATATATATATATATATATATATATAGATTAACCATGCATACCATCGCTGGCGGGGGGAAGCGCCGGCGCCAAGGTTTGATAGTGGACGGCGTAGCCGGCAGGTAAAGCGGCAGCCGCCAACACCAACGCAATAACCGCCAGGAAAGATCTGCTGATGATTATCACCTCCATCTGTATTCCTTATTTTCTTTCCTTTTTATGCACTGGAGAGGATCACGCTTTAGGTTATGTATTCTCCTCTGCGACGACTGGGCGGCGTTTGAGGTTGTCGCAGAGAGAGAATATGTCAAACACGCCTTTGCCTCACTCTGGTGCAGAAGTATATATAAGATGAAATAATTTCCCTTTGGTAGTTTGAGGGATTTTATGTAGATGGAGTTTGGGAAAGAGTGGTGTGGAGAAGAAGAAGGAAACTCATTAACTTGTTAGGACTGAAATACAGTTATTCTCGTTAAAATAGTTATGTTGTTGAATATATATATATATGTTGAAAAATGGGACGACCAACTTCTCTTCGAGTGTTGGTTATAGGAAGAGTCGCAGAATTTCAAGGGCCATGGTCGTCCGTTCCGCTGCATTACACGTTTTGGGCCACGGATGATAAGTTAACACATTAGGCAGTTTGGGCTGGCCCTATATTAGACCAAATACATGGGTTAGCTAGCCCATTCAGCAAATTTGCACATGGATATTTCAAAATTATTTGCTCAAATATTCTCAAAATAGAAAACCAGGCAAAATTATCTTAAGGCTATATTTCCGATGTGTGTTCCTTTTAAATTAAAAATAATAAAATTAAAAATTAAAAACTATATAATTTAATTTTGTTCTAAAAAATAAATATTGGAGAACATTGATATTTTAAGTCAACATATCCTTTTCAGATTTGATTGGAATTTGCTAGTCATTACGAGAGAGTATAATAGTCAAATTATTTATTTCATCAATTTAAAATTGTTTATAACTCCCGATTTTTTTATTTATTTAAACGTACGAATAAAAGATGTTTATAATTGGGTTTCTAGTGGCATCTTATGTTCTTATTTATGTGTCTTTCTTTGAATGATATGTCTCGTGTTCGAGACTTAATTATAACAATCGTCTCCCATATGTGAAAAATAATAGTCACAAGTGTTCAGATGATCCAATTACTTGAATGCGAAAGGAGGTAGGCTAAGGATATATGCTATTGCTTGTAGATGGAGCCCTATTCTTGAAACATTTATCCATGACTACTCAATGTATCATAACATTAAGTAAGTGACAAACTAAATACTAGAATATGTCACCCGGCTACACTCATGTTTGACGAGGGTTCGAGTCTTGTTGAATGCAAAATATTCCACCCATCCCCATATAAAAAAAAAAGTAAAAAAATTGAAAATCTTGAAATTATCACGTTTCTGTAATTTTACGATAGTATTTACCGATTTTTTATACGTATCATTAAACTTATGTCTTACATATCCATAAAAAGATGGAGAGCAAAAAGTATAATATAAAGGAGTGTGTCGAGTATGTGATACAAACTGCCAAAATTAAACGTACTTTGAAAACAAACACAGTTGTATGTTTTGTCAAACATTGTTTTCGAGGGGCCATGCACAATGTCAAACTCGATCGGCCTTCTTTTTTTTTTCTTTATTTATTTCGAGATTGCATAGAGGTAATTAATTGGTGACTCGACTCATTTTGCTCGAAAATCTTCACTTGTAACATTGCTCATGAAATCTGGATGGAGTGCTACAAGTGTAGGGACAAATTTACATGGGAATGAGGGATAGCTGCCCCCCTCATGTCGAGTATATATATATATATATATAGGGATAGCTGCCCCCCTCATGTCGAGTATATATATATATATATATATATATATATATATATATATATATATATATATATATATATATATATATATATATATATATATATATATATTACCCTTTAATGTTGAAAACCTATATTTTTGCCAATCCTAAAAACAAACCTACAATTTTTCCCTTTCTAAATATTAGGGTTAGATTTGCCCCTTTAAAAGTGGATAGGTATCTTTACAGTAAACCACTCAAATCCAAAATGACATTTCACCCTTTAATTTTTTTTTATTTTTAATATTGACTATATATTTTAATTCTTTGATTGAACAATAAAGTGTCATTATTTAATTTTATATCAAAATTCATGTGTTCATGTTAAAGAAGTTGGACATTTTGAAGGGAATGAGAGCAAATTAATAAATATTTGGTAGCTTAAAGATAGTTTTACAATGCTTATTATAAATATTTACTCGAGAAAACATGAAACTTAATCACAAAACTCAACTTTTGTGTTTCGAAAATCGATTTCTAGCTAGATTTTTTGTTTTTTAAAAAGTAAAAAAATAAAATAAAATTGGAACCAGGGCGGGGGTGGGTAAACCCGCCGGATTCTCGGGTCTAAGTGGGGTAGGGCGGGTCCTGGGATTGGTCTAAACCATCCCAAACCCGGCCCGTTGCTATCATATGTATGATGTATAATGTAATATTATCATGATTATTTAAAATATATTATTAACTAGATTTTTCGAAGTCATACTTCAAAAATTAGTCGAAGTTGGTTGACCAATTGATCATATCAATCTGATATCAAATTAAGGAATATAGTGTGTTTCTTGATAGCTAGGTCTGATGCCGATATATATATATATTTTACAAATGCAATTTACCCTTGTATGACATATGCATGTACGTATAGGAATCTAAGGAGTAAATAGATCTGCACCACTTGAAGGGTAAGATACGGACACCACAGAAAAATAGCACAGCCAAGGAGATGGGCCCTCTGTAAAGAGATGTTAATGAGTTTAAAGTTCATGACTTCAACTCGCAACCTAAGCTAAAGAACACTGTTAACCATCGTGGTCGCGAAAACTGTCATGAAGGTCATTATTTAAGTTCTAATGATATTTCACGAAATGGTTACGTCATTTATTTTGAAAAAGATATTATAGGAATAAAAAAAATTGAATGCTGATATCACCTAAATTTGCGATGACTTGCTCTGATATCAATAGAGAGGGGGTTCACCTCTCTTTCTTCAACACTCAATATAACAGCCGGGGTATTAGCAAATATCCTCTGCAATGACCTGAAAATACGAAGCAAATGTGAGAAGGGGCCGGAAGTTATTCCTTGCTGAGAGCCGGTAGCAACAAGGGAAATGAGGAGAGCTCGGCCTATCAGCTCGGGTTCTCAAAAGAGGTCTCACGTCGAGATACGGGAGGGAAACAGGTCAGGCGAAACAGGTCGGCAAAACAGGTCGGGTCTTCGCAAAGAGCTCGGAATGGCAGGCGAGGTCTCGCGAAGAGAGACGAGTAACGTGACTTAGAGCTAGGTCGGCTCGTCAGGTGGTATCTTCTAGCGGGTATCACAGTCCCCCCTCCCTGTCGAGCTGACGTTGTAGACCAGAAGCTCGTATGTGCTGAGTTATCCTGACCAGCCAATTCTTGAAAATAGCAAAACTTGATTTAGGCGGGAACTAACGGCTACAAAATTTGAATTTTAAATTGAAATTGTGACCGTTGGGCTCCCCTCCCGATTCCCGAGGCTAATCTAGACCGTACAGCGCATCAAGGATCAACGGCCAGGATTCGTTGAGGTCTCCCTATATATATACCACTCCGGGTCCCTCATTATCCACTTTTGCCATTTTCGAAACAGATCGGATCCGACCTCTTTAGCTTGCCATTTTTATTTCTGAAAACTCCTAGGTACGTTTTCTCAGCTGTTTTTGTTACAATGTCTTCACCTCAATTGTTTCCTTCCCCTCTTACTGACGAGGAGCTTAGAGCTGTAGATCAGTACGGCTCATTTTATCCCGAAGGGATTGCCCTTCCTGAGGGAGTTGAGCCCCTTGAAGAAGTGGTGCGCACTGAGGCTCCCCAGGAAGCTGGGACCTCAGCCGAACCTGACCTTCAAGTGACTGAGGTCAGCTCTCCACTTAGATCAGAGTCGCCTCCAGGCAATTATCCTTGGTATGAACTTTATGTTCCTGTCTTGGATGAGTCAGATGAGGCCAAAATACGACAGGTCAGCCAGGCCCCTTCTGATTATGAATTCATCTTCCCTTCTTCTTCTCAACGACCCAACCAACCTCCTCAGGGTTTTTTTACCTTCTACCGCAGTCAGCTAGAAGGGGGTTTACGTTTTCCTCTTCCTGCATTCTTTCAAGAGTTCAGTAGTTTTTATCAGTTAAACCTTGGCCAATTTTCTCCCAACTCCTTCCGAATTTGTGTAGTCTCGTAGTTATCTTTAAGGCGTTAGGCTTGCCTTATGACCACCCCACCCTCTCTTATTTTTTTCACATCAAGAGATCAGATGAGGGCCCCTGGTATGTCACCAGCCGACCTGGCTGTGCATTTGTTGGGGGTTATCCTAGCAAAATCAAAGACTGGAAAAATGAGTTCTTTTTTGTAAAGCCCTCCCAGCCCTGGGTCTGCTGCTCTGATTGGCTTGAACATCTCCCGGCTCTCCCCTCTCCTCCTAAAAATTTCAAAAAGAGCACCGCCTTCTTAGATGTGATGAACGCCATAGGAGGTCACAGTTTTAATTCATCTAAGCTGGTGGTGGAGGATCTGCTTTGTTTTGCTGGGCTGAGTCCAGCTGATCTGACCTTACGGGGGAGAGCCGGTACTGGTTCTAACATGCTTTAACAATTATTTTACTCGTGTATTTTGTTCGGTGTGACTGAACTATGTATCTGTTTATACAGAAGACAGAGTTATGAACTCATTAGTGCTGAAAGCTATTCAGAAGAGGAAGCAAAAACAGGGCCAACCCCCAGCAGCCGAGGGTGTCACTATTGTGGATGTAGGAGGTGAGAGCCCCCCCGAAGATGTAGCCCAGCTATCCCGGAAAAGACCGGCAGCTCCTGGGGGTTCGTCAGGGTCTACTGCTGTTGAAGCTCATCCTGTGAGGCAAGTTCGGTCACGCCCAGATCCAACCGACCTCCCTTCAACGGGTGAGAAAGGGGGTGCACCAGCTCGTGTGGAGAGATGTCGTGAGCGGGTGATGGAAGCTTACAGAGGTGGTGTACGACTAGTTGGGGAAGGCCCGAGCACCGTTGCCTTAGCTGTGGCTCGTGATCTTCCCAATACTGAGGATGCCCTTTATATGAGCCAACTGAGCTGGGGGGACCTGATGACCCGAACTGGGAGCCGTCTGACCGAGTCTATGCTCTTGATGGGTGAGTTTATGTCAAGGGCAAATATGATCCGAAGACAATCCCTGAAAGATGCCAAGGTCTTCGATAATATGCAAGACACCCTTGCTGAGGCCAAATCTCTTCATGAAAAAGACATCTCGGAGCTGAAAACTCAGGTTGAGAAGGGGGCCGTCGCTGTGGCCGAGGCTCGTTCTTTGGTTGAGGTCCACAAACGTCAACATGAGGCTGAGCTCCGGGAGCTGCGTAATGAGTTAGCTTTAGCTAAAGGGCTAGCTACTTCTGCTGAGCAGGAACTAGCTAAATCTTTAAAGGAGGCAGCCGAGGAGAAACAAAAGTCTGAGGAGCTGGTAGGAGAGAAACTCCTTACTTTTATTGAGGCTGGTTTCCAGGGATGTCTTAGCCAGATCAAAGAACGTGGCTGTCTTGTGCCTGACGTCTCTTTAGATTTTCTAGACGTAGAGAAAGTAGCTGCCTCTCTCCCCCCTGATCTATAAATGTAATTTCCTCAGATTGTTCTCTTATTTAATGTTATTTCTGTTTTACCGTTCTTGTCATTTTTTTTTTTTTTTTTTTTTGTCGGACCACGCATGTCGTAGCTCGGATTAGCTTAATAATTTACCACGTAATGGCAAACACTAAACAGATAGGACCAATTTAGATACAGATCGGTCTGGTTTAATAATGTACCAAATAATGTCAAACATTAAACAGCTGGGACCAAGGGCGATGCAGCTCGGCCTGGCGTAATAATGTACCCAGTAATGTCAAACATTAAACAGCTAGGACCAAGGGCGACATAGCTCGGCTGGGTCTAATAATTTACCAATTATTGAAAGACATAACACAGCTGGGACCAAAAGCGACATAGCTCGGCTGGGTTTACCAATTATTAACAAACATTACCCAGCTGGGAACAAGGGCGATGCAGCTCGGACTGGCGTAATAATTCACCGCATAATTTCAAACATTAAACAGCTGGGACCAAGAGCGATGCAGCTCGGCCTGGCGTTAATAATTTACCCAATAATGTCAAACATTAAACAGCTGGGACCAAGAGCGACATAGCTCGGCTGGGTCTAATAATTTACCAATTATTGACAAACATTACACAGCTGGGACCAAGGGTGATGTAGCTCGGCCAGGCGTAATAATTTACCAATGCTCCCGAGGCAGGTGGCACACCCATGCTCCTGGCGTGACCAGGGCTGAGCTCGTGCTCCTGAGGCAGATGGCACACCCATGCTCATGGCGTGACCAGGGCTGAGCTCGTGCTTCTGAGGTTGGTTGCACACCCATGCTCCTGGCGTGACCAGGGCTGAGCTCGTGCTTGCACACCCATGCTCCTGGCGTGACCAGGGGTGAGCTGCTCCTGGCGTGACCAGGGCTGAGCTCGTGCTTGCACACCCATGCTCCTGGCGTGACCAGAGCTGAGCTCGTGCTTGCACACCCATGCTCCTGGCGTGACCAGGGCTGAGCTCGTGCTTACACACCCATGCTCCTGGCGTGACCAGGGCTGAGCTCGTGCTTGCACACCCACGCTCCTGGCGTGACCAGGGCTGAGCTCGTGCTTCCACACCCATGCTCCTGGCGTGACAAGGGCTGAGCTCGTGCTTCTGAGGTTGGTTGCACACCCGTGCTCCTGGCGTGACCAGGGCTGAGCTCGTGCTTCTGAGGTTGGTTGCACACCCATGCTCCTGGCGTGACCAGGGCTGAGCTCGTGCTTGCACACCCATGCTCCTGGCGTGACCAGGGCTGAGCTCGTGCTCCTCAGGTAGGTTGAAAACCCTTTTCCTGGTTGTACAATATCTGGCAAAAATTATAAAACTTTGTATAATAAAAGAGTATATTGTCCAAAAACAAAAACAATCTTCGCTAAAATTTAAAGAGCTGAACTAAGAATAATATTTTCGGAGATGGTAAGCGTTCCATGGTCTTTTCAACATCTTCCCATCAGGACCTTCTAGGTAGTAAGCTCCTGAGCTTAGCTTTTCAACAATCTTGAAGGGACCCTCCCATTTAGGGTCAAGCTTGCCCACTTGAACCTCTTGCACCTTTCTTAGTACGAGATCACCGACCTGGAAAGTTTTCTGGATGACTCGTCTGTTGTACATCCGCGTCACACGATTGCGGTAGGCTTCCATTCTAATGGCCGCAGCCTCCCTTACTTCTTCAATCAGGTCCAGGTCAGCAGCTCTTCTATCGCTGTTTTGTTCGTCATAGAAATGCACTCTTGATGATTCCGCTCCAATTTCAGCTGGGAGTACCGCTTCATTTCCATAGACCATACTGAATGGGGTTTCACCTGTTACCGTTCTTGGTGTAGTTCGATACGACCATAGAACATTAGGTAGTTCTTCAACCCAATTTCCCTTAGCTTTTCCCAACCTAGCTTTGATGCTTTGCACGAGAGACCTGTTGGTAACTTCTACCTGGCCATTGCTCTGAGGATATGCAACGGAAGTGAAAGCCTGATGGATTTTTAATTCTTCACACCATGCTCTGAGCAAAGCTCCTTGGAATTGCCTTCCATTGTCCGAGATGATCTTCCGCGGGACACCAAATCGGCAAACAATATTTTTCCAGATGAAGTTGAAGACCTCTTTCTCAGTGATTCTGGCTAGTGGCTCTGCTTCCACCCATTTAGAGAAGTAATCAATGGCAACAATCAGAAATTTCTTCTGAGCTTTACCTGTTGGAAAAGGTCCTACTATATCAATGCCCCACTGATCAAATGGGCATGCCGCCACAATAGCTTTCATCATCATAGCTGGATGATGCTGGAGCCTGGAATGTCTTTGACAACTGTCACATGATATAACCATAGCAGCAGAATCCTTCTGAATAGTAGGCCAGAAATATCCGGCAAGGAGCACCTTCTTAGCCAAGAAATACGATCCTAGGTGATTTCCGCAGCACCCCTCATGAATTTCCCTTAATACGTAGTCTGACTCTTTCGGACCCAAACAACGCAGAAGTGGTTGGGCAAAAGACCTCTTGTACAGGACGCCCTCAATGAGTATGAACCTCTGACTCCTTTTTTTGAGTCTATATGCTTTTTTGGTATCAGAAGGGAGCTTGGCATTGGTAAGATAGTCTAAGAGCTCTTGTCTCCAATCATTCTCTTCCATGGATTCAGATGGGACGTCCTGACTAGGAGTCAACTCAATTTGAAACACCACGTCTCTATCTTGCCAAGCGCGGAGAGCACTAGCCATTCTTGCCAAACTGTCGGCCTTTCTATTCTCCTCTCTTGGGATCTGTTTGAATGCTACCTCTAGAAATCCCTCCTTTATTTTTTCTATGGTACTTGCATAATGGATTAGCTTCTCGTTTCTAACCTCATAGGCGCCATTCATTTGTTGGGCTACCAGCTGTGAGTCAGAGAAGACATGTATACGCTTAGCTCCAACATTTCGAGCAGCCCTTAATCCAGTCAATACTGCCTCATACTCTGCTTCATTGTTGGAAGCTCGGAAATCCAACCGAACTGCCAAACATACTTCTTCTCCGGTAGGAGAGATCAGCACAACCCCAATCCCACTTCCCTCGTTACAAGAAGAACCATCTACAAATGCTTTCCATAATTCTTCTTTTTCGGGATGTACAGTCTCCGCAATAAAATCTGCTAAGGCCTGAGCTTTGATAGCTGTGCGTGGCTCATACTGTATATCATACTCACCTAGTTCAGTTGTCCATTTAACAAGTCGTCCAGAGACATCCGCGCGACTGAGTATTTTTCCCAGGGAGCTGTTTGTTAGCACTGTTATAGGATGGGATAGGAAGTAAGGCCTGAGTCTCCTAGCTGTGATGATCAACATTAGAGCCAACTTCTCGATCTCCTGATACCTCAGCTCCGCATCCTTCAAGGCATGAGATAAGTAATATATCGGCTGCTGTTCTGATTCCCTTTCTTTGACGAGAACCGAGCTGATTGCTTCCTCAGTCGCTGATAGGTAGACGTATAGCCTCTCTGCCTGCATAGGCTTGGCCAAAATTGGAAGTTCAGCTAAGTATTTTTTCAATTCTTCAAATGCTTCCCCACATTTTTCGTCCCAATCAAATTTCCCAGCCTTCCGGAGTATCTTAAAAAAGGGGAGACTTCTATGAGCTGATCTAGAAATAAATCGTGATAAAGAAACGATTTTTCCAGCCAAGCGTTGCACCTCTTGAAGGTTCTTCGGCGGAGACATCTCACAGATAGCTCTCACCTTTTCTGGATTAGCTTCAATCCCCCTTTCTGTCACTATATAGCCTAGAAATTTCCCGCTTTTTACCCCGAATACACATTTCTGAGGGTTTAACTTTAACCCGTAAGACCTAAGGGTGGAGAAAGTCTCAGTCAGATCGGCAATGAGATCGGTGCCACTTTTTGATTTTACAAGAATGTCGTCCACATATACTTCCACATTGCGGCCTAGCTGTTTTGAAAACACCTTGTCCATCAAACGCTGGTAAGTAGCTCCTGCATTCTTGAGCCCGAAGGGCATAACAACATAGCAAAAAGTCCCATCTGACGTGACAAAACTGACTTTATCTTGATCTTCTCTAGCCAGAGGAATCTGATGATATCCCTGGTAGGCATCCATTAAACACAAGTACTGATGTCCTGCTATTGAATCAACCATCTGATCAATCCTTGGTAATGGGTAACAATCCTTCGGACATGCCTTATTAAGATCTCTGAAGTCTATACACATCCTCCACTTTCCATAGCTCTTTGGTACTAAGACCACATTTGAGAGCCATGTTGGAAATTGTATTTCTCGAATTTGTCCTGCCCGAAGTAGCTCCTCCACCTGCTCTCTTATGACCTTATCCTTTTCAGGTCCAAAATGTCTTTTCTTCTGTTTTACAGGTTGGACTCCCGAGAGCACATTCAAATGGTGTTCTAGTACGTCTGGTCTAATTCCTCTTAGATCCCGAGCACTCCAGGCAAAGATATCCTCATTTTTAATTAAACATGAAATGAGATCGGCTCTAACGTTTATTTCCAAGTCCTTGGCTATTTTTACTTTTTGATCAGTAGAGACGAGCTCAATTATTTCAGGTTCTTCATCCAAGCTGTTGGGAATGCCTTTGTCTTTAGGAACACTATACCCAGCTCTTTCAATACAACCGACCTCCCGGCGAGCCTGCTTCACGTCTTCCTTTACTTCGTCCACGTAACATCTGCGGGCTGTTTTCTGGTCACCACAAAGAACCCCAACTTCTCTACCCACTGGGAATTTTAATTTCTGATGATAGGTAGAAGCTACCGCCTTGAAGTCCTTCATTGCAGGTCGGCCTAAGATTGCATTGTACGATGATGGTCCTTCATTGCAGGTCGGCCTAAGATTGCAATGTGTTCATATTTTGACCCCTCTATCTGCATCTTTTCTAAAGTATCTTTAAATAAGACATTGACTGAGCTCCCAGTATCAATGAAGATCCTTGCTACGTCATAATTAGCTATGGTTACGGTCACGACTAGGGCATCATTGTGTGGAGTTGCAACTCCTCTCAGATCACTAGGTCCGAAGCTTATGACCGGCTCATCCCTTTCAATTAACTCTTCTGATACTTCAAAATTTTCCATTCTTCTACCATGACTTTTCCGAGCTCTGCCCGAGTCTCCATCCGTGGGTCCCCCTGAGATCATATTAATAGTTCCTCGGGTAGGATTATTATCCACCTGTTCGACCCTTCTCCTTTGATTATCTGTTTCTTTAGGAGCGATACCCCTTTCACGGGACCTGGTTCGGCCCCTATATGGTGTCTTTTCTCTTCTTTTTCCTCGGTACCGGCTTCTACCCTGTCCTTTCTGAGAAGGTTCCTGCTTCCTTGTTAGCAGAGTTTTTATTTCAGAGTCTCTTCTGATGATTCTTTCTACCTCATCTTCAAGCTTCTGGCACTCATTCGTTATATGACCGTACTCTCTATGGAATTCACAATACTTATCAGAAATAGGCGTACGGGACCCATTATCCAACCTCCTGGGTCTTTCTAGTTTCTTTCTATCATCACATATTTCCATAGCTCTTTCCAAGCTCATGGAAAGAGGTATGCGTGATGCAAATTGACTTCTAGTTCGACCACTTTCATCAGCCCTGTCAACAGTTCTTCTCTTACTTAACTCTAACTTATCCTTCTTGTCTGATGGCCGCAGATCCACCCTTCTCTGTCTCTGAGCATCTTCTAGATTGATATACTTTTCAGCTCTTCCCAGAAGTTCGTCATAACTTCTAGGAGTTTTCTTTACCAGGGATTTAAAGAACTCTCCTGCCTTAAGCCCTTGTGTAAAGGCATTAATAAGGACATCCATCGTTGCAGTGGGGACCTCTAAGGCTACCCCGTTAAAGCGTTGTACGAACTCCCTCAAGGACTCCTGCTCATTCTGCTTGGTAGTGAACAGGCTCAAAGAAGTTTTTTGATACCTCTTACTGCTGGCATACTGGTTTAGAAAGGCAGAACTGAACTCCTCAAAGCAGCTTACGGTGTTTGGTTTAAGTAAATTAAACCACTGTTGCGCCGATCTAACCAGGGTGGTAAGGAAAACACGGCATTTGATCCCATCAGAATACCTATGCAACAGAGCAGCATTCTCAAATCTTCCAAGATGCTCTTCAGGGTCTGTGCTTCCATCATATTCTCCCACTGCAGGTTGTCTGAAATTTGGCGGGAGTTCCTCTCTTAGAATATTTAGGCAGAATGGACTTTCTCTCCTAGCCACTGGAGTTCGGCCACCAAGATGCTGAGCCAATCGCCTTATCTCTCCCCATACAGCCTCCATTGGATCTATTAGCGGAGGCTCTACTTGTGTATCTACCACAGCACTGGCTACCCTATTGTTTTCACGGGCCTGTTCTGGCTGAACAAGCGAAGGCGCCTGATTTGTTTGAGAAGGCGGTGGAGGTTGATTAGATTCCGTTGGTGGCGGAACCTGGTGTTGGAAAAGAGTATTTTGCATGGTCTGACTGATGAATTGTGCCAGTTGCTCCATAGTCATATCTCCCACCTTCATAACAGATGGAGGTGCCTGATCTTCCTGCTGTGGAGGAACATCTTGATTTTCCACACTGGGATTTAATCTTTCTTCCTCATTCCTCCTGACTCCACGCCCACGTCCACGTCGTCCAGCCATATCAACGTCTTCAATTCAGTAAATATTTCCCACAGACGGCGCCAATTGATATCACCTAAATTTGCGATGACTTGCTCTGATATCAATAGAGAGGGGGTTCACCTCTCTTTCTTCAACACTCAATATAACAGCCGGGGTATTAGCAAATATCCTCTGCAATGACCTGAAAATACGAAGCAAATGTGAGAAGGGGCCGGAAGTTATTCCGGCGGGTCCCCTCCGACGCTCAAGTCAGGCGAGAGAATATGAAGAGAATATATGCTGTAAGTGAAAGCAATTATAACATTAGTCTTAATCAATACTCCAAACCTGGTATTTATAGGCGGAAACCCAAGAGTAGTATGGCAACAAGGACTCTTTCCATGTTTATCCCAATCTTACCCAGATATGTTAAGATCCTGATAATACAATCAAATCCCTGATATTGCTCCGCATATCTAGGACCAGATATCTTGGGGAACTGGTTTCCTTGCTGAGAGCCGGTAGCAACAAGGGAAATGAGGAGAGCTCGGCCTATCAGCTCGGGTTCTCAAAAGAGGTCTCACGTCGAGATACGGGAGGGAAACAGGTCAGGCGAAACAGGTCGGCAAAACAGGTCGGGTCTTCGCAAAGAGCTCGGAATGGCAGGCGAGGTCTCGCGAAGAGAGACGAGTAACGTGACTTAGAGCTAGGTCGGCTCGTCAGGTGGTATCTTTTAGCGGGTATCAAATGCTTTGCAAAAATATTTAAAAATATGTAAATCAGAATGAATATTTAAGTAGATTATTTTTGGCCTGTGAATGAATGAAGTATGAAAGAGAGATTGGGTCCTTCCCTGATTACTGTAGAATTTTAATGTTTTACAGTTTTGTCCCACATAGGTAAGTTATTTAATATATTTAGTACTGTTGTGTTCCCATCAGAGCAGAAATTATCGCGTCATATTTGAATGCTGAATTTGTGGGGGAGGATTGGATTAAATGCTTTTCATATTTTCCTGTCTCGAAAGATATATGTTTTTTTAAATCATATTTGGTAAACATAAATAATATAATTATATTATAAGGAAAATATTAATCATCTTAACTCATTCATGTGATGTAGAGGTGGAATTCATCTTGATTATGTCTTTTATAATAAATTATCACACACAAAAAAAAAGTTATCAGACAGAAAAAAAATTCTAAATCCATAATAATTGCAAAACATACATATTTTGTATGTACGTGAGATAAATGCTGACGATAATGATGAGAAAGCCAGGGGAAAACGAAGGGTTGTTGGAAGAAGGTAAATGTGAAGATGATTGATGACTGTAAAAATACAGAGAAGTAATTAAAATATATATCAAATTCATCCATTCAATACGCACTCCCATGCAGTACTTTTCTCTATCAATTATTCCGCAAACCTTGTACAATTCTTACCAATATATGCTCCATATCTTTTGTAAATAGATATTACTTTCGGTAATTTTAAAAATAGATAGTTTAACTATCGTGGTTTTCAAAACATAGTATACATTGAGGATTTCCTTGATGCCACCCATTTGGACTAGGTTTTTGGGTTTTTTTGATATCACCCGTAAAGACGATGTTCTTGGAGACGACTTATTGCAACATATATCCGCTTTTTGTTAAAAGAAAAAATATATAAGGACATATGTCGTAAAACGCCTCCTATGTGTCGTAAAATGCCTCCTGGCATCATCAAATAAACCATGTTTTTGGGTATATGTTCTCCCAATGCCAGTATCTCAATTCACATGTTCGAATTTAAAATTTTATTCAATAAGCTGTTTGTCACTTTGAACTAATGGGAGTTGGAGGCAAATTTAAACGAGATAAATAATTAATCAAAATAAATTACATGAAGTTATAATATTTGATACTTTTATAATTTTTTTATGAATCGACTTCATATTACTCTCATTTAAAAAAAAAAGTAAAATCACTTAAATAAAAATGGTGGCTATATTACTTCAAATTACATATTTCACTATGAATTTTTTTTTATAACATCACTATGAATGTTTTTAGTGGTACACTTACGTCTATATCAAATTTGTTTTTCTTGCCTACATCTAAAAAATTGTCGGATTAATTAATTCAAGCAGCTCCAAAGACTTATGGAATCACTATGGTTATGCTGGTATGGAGCATATGGAAACAACGCAATAATAGCATATTCAAGGATTCTGCACTAGGGGTGTAAACGAACCGAATCGAGCCGAATATGCAGAATATTTTGAGATTCGAATTCGGCTCGAAATAGTTATATTCGAGTTCGAGTTCGATTCGAAGTTCGTGAACATGTTCGATTTGTTTACACCCCTATTCTGCACCAGTCTCGGCTGAAAGAATTTTTGAATAGATTCAAGTATTCTCATGGATTTGAATTTCAGCTAAAGTCAAATATATATGATGATATTGCTCTTGCTTAGGTTACTGACTTGTAAACAGTTTGTTGGTTCATATTAGAAATGAATTTTGGTCTTGAGCACGTCCGTAGCAGGTTTGATAGGATGTAATTCTTGGTGTACATGACAAAGGTTGGTGCCCGAGTAATAAATTTTCTTTTACCGATCAAAAACAAATATTATATGGATCTTCAAAATCATCTCTGCGTGTTTCTTTTGTTTTTAGTTGAGATTATTGCTACTCTTGAAACGCATATTTGGAGTCCTAAGTATTATGCCAAATTGTAGCTAAAAACATCATGTAAAAGTAGAAAACTTGTTTTGTTAAAAAAAATTAAATGACTTTGAGGGAATTATCTTAAAAAGTAAAAATAAATGCAGGTAATTAATCAACTTTTAAAAAATTAACATTTTTATGGAATGATATTTTTTATAATACCTATTTCTCATATTAATAGCAAATGAAATTTATATTCTTAAAGATAGTTTAAATAACGTCTTCTTCCTTCCCCATGCACACACATGCAGAAACATAAATAAGTAAATAAATAAAAACTATATATATATATATAGCCAAAATTAGATTTTAATCCTTTAATTAATTATTAATCAAAATTAGATCTTAGATCAATATCTTGACCTTTTTTGTATTTAAGTGTTTTTTTGCTGGAGTATACATGACGTCGAATATTGTTGATATGTTTGGCATCATGTCAACATATGTTGGAGTGCAATAATTATCTCTGCTTAGATAGCGATCGAAGCGTGTCGCTTGAGCTGTTCTACGGTTTGAAGATTAGATCTGCACCGTTACCACAAGCTATAACTTTTGATAAAGCGGCAAACGCTTGATCCTATAATTGGTATTGATAGCTAATGAGTTGCAAGATAATGCAATTATTGGGAGAGAGATTGTTGAAGTGCAAGAATTGTCACTGCTTGGATAACGATAGAAGCATGTTGCTTGAGTTGCTCTACGGTTTTAAGATTAGAGTTGTACCCTAAGATGCACGGACACACCCATTGATCGTGTCTGACACGGGTGTCCAATTTTGAGGGGAGTCTCCGACACGGGTGTCCGATGTTATTTTTTAAATAAATTAAGGACACACCATGTGGCGTGTACGATGAGTGTCCGAGAAGTGTCCGACACTGCACTGAGTAATTTTTAGGAGTGTCCGTGCATCATAGATTGCACCGTTACCACCAGCTACAACTTTTGGTAAAGCGGCAATCGCTTAATCCTACAACATATATTACTACAATGTTTAGACTCATGTTGTTTGTTAGCTGTTGGAATTATGTACGACATGTACTTCTCATTTTCATGTCGGTTGGTTCCAGGTATCTTTGTTTTTCTTGGTTCAGTTTCAGTTGTATTTTAGGTTATCTTAAGAGTGCTTTTGTTTTTGGGTTGAAGTACCACATGTACTCCTATTAATTATATTATTTTGTCTTATAAAAAAAATCCAACGAAAAAATGAATAAAAGTTCAAAAGGAAGTCAAGTTATTGCATTAAAATGTATTTTGTCTTGTGGTTAACTTCATTGTCAATCTCTCCATCATTTTGGATAACTGAACCTAGGTATCGAAACTTGATGCCAATCGATACCTCTTGACCACCAAGTGCTACAACACTGGAATCTCGAAAGGAACGACCAATAAATCTGCACTCCATATATTCCATTTTAGACCTACTTCATCTAAAACCCTTTGATTCCAACGTCTCTCTCCATAACTCCAATTGGACATTTACCCCTGCCATTGTCTCGTCGATTAACACAACATTGTCAGCAAAAAGTATGTTCCAAGGTACTTCAGTCTATAACTCTTTTGTTATCTCATTGATCACTAGGCCGAACAAGAAATGACTCAACGCAGACCCTTGATACAATGCAATAGTGATCGAGAACTCACTTGTCACCCAACTGCACATTCTCACATTGGATGCTACTTCATCATACATGTTCTTGATTATATTGACATACTTGGTGTAAACCTTTTTCTTCATCAAAGCCCACCATACTATCTCCCTTGGTACTTTATTGTAGGCCTCCTCCAAGTCTATAAAGATCATATACAGATCTTTACTCCTCTCATGATATCGCTCGACAAGTTGACGAAGTAAATAGATAGCTTCAGTAGTTGATCGTCCTGGCATGAACCCATATTGGTTCTCCGATATCTTAACCTCACTCCTTAAACGACATTCAATTATCATCTCCCAAAGCTTTATTGTATGACACATGAGTTTTATACCACGACAATTAGTGCAACTCTAAATGTCACCATTGTTCTTATAGATAGGGATGAGAATACTCTTTCTCCATTCACTTGAAATTTTGTTACTCCTCCAAAATGATCGATTGTGGATCCCACCCCTACACCCAAATGACCGGTTGTGGATCCCACCCCTACACCAAAATGACCGGTTGTAGGTAAGAATTTCCCCGAGTAAATGTTGGGTTGTATATATATATATAAATTTAAAATTACTTATGTAAGACGTCATACGATAGTGATAAAATCAATAATGTAGCAAAGGGTTAGGCACGGAGATGGCGTGTGTGCGCATTGAATATATATATATGTATACATACATATATATATATACATACATATATATATATACATATATATATATATATATATATATATATATATGTTCAATTCATGAATCTCCCTTTGATTTTTAACTTCACAGACAAATTGCAGACACTGTTCAGTGCCCTATCAGCGTCTACCCCTTACCCGCCTTAAATATGGTTTTTATCCTTATTTACTCTCCCTCTTAAATTATACAATATACATACATATATAAATTACAAAAATCATTATATAAATTAGTATATTCGGGGTTTTGGTTCTTTAAAAAATCAAAATTTGGTATTAATGCATTAATTTGAATTTTCTTTTATATATATATATATATATATATATATATAATCTTTTTTTCTAGATGATTTATATGATATCAGGCATATCAATAATATCCGGTGTTGTAACATAATATCAAACGTTGTAAAAACCAATTTATTATAGTAAGTTCAAATTTTGAGTATTTAAATTACAAAAATCTATATAATATTTTTCTATACGTGTGTGTGGTTTTGGAAAAGTAATGTATCTTATCATTGGAAAAGAATATTCACGACATGAATTTTATTAATTGATAAAAAGAATAACATCACATATTATTTGACTACTCTTTAAAGAAAATTGAATATAGATGAAATAATCCGATTTGAATGTTATATCACGTTTTGAAAATCAAATTTTGCATATATATATAAGCACAATACTAGCAATATATTGCGATTTAATTATAGTATTCGATTTCTTGTACATGTCGTTTGTTTTATTACTCAGATCATAGAAATATATATTAAGAAAATTATGATATGGTGGAGACGTGACAAAAATGTGGCGCCAAGATTATCAAAGAACATAGAAAATACTTATAAGATTCGGGTTTTTAATTTGTCCGATACGATATTAGATTTTGAAATTTAATGATGTGATGTACTAAGGACAACTGTTCTTACAAATAACTAAAATATACACAGTATTTTTTTTCTTTCTTTCTGGTTTTTGCATTTATAGTAATCCAGTTTTATTGCTTTCCGTTATAGATTATTGGAATATACGAAGAGAGCAAATATGTCATTAATGGAATCTTAAAGTAATAAAGTCATCATATAGTCTCAACTCGATGATTCTGCTGTCTTCGTGGATATTTCCTGTTTCACTTAGATTCATGGATACAACTAAATTTTCCTAGATCTTGTTGGAAAGTTTCTTAATGAATTACAATTAAGCATCGGTAAAATCGAGCGGACCAAAAACATAGACCACCAAGATTCTGCCGGGCGCGATGGGAAATGGTGCATACAAAAAATGTATTTTGATGACATTTATTGGTCTAGTATATATATAACAATCCTTGGATGAATTAAAAACACTTTTGCAAGATCAAAATTCAAGTTTTTGCGAGCAAAATTCTGTGCATTCTTCATCATATCATTCATATTCAAAGTTTGAGTGTCGTTAAGCCTTTGTGGTTTAAGGATTCGTGATTTGAAGTGCTTCTACCATAAATCATAGTCGTTGTATCTTGTGTAAGAACTACGTTCTAAACGATCTAAACAATACAATATATAACGTGTATGGTCTAGTGAAAATCATAAAAAAATAGTGGGAAACTTTGGAGAATAAGTATAGATCTAATAATGCCGGCATAAATAAAATCATTGTTGGACGATTCCTGGACTACAAACTGGTTGATTTTAAACCGGTGATGATTCAAGTCTAAGAAATACAAGTGCTAATCCATGACATACATGCAGAAGGAATGAGTCTAAGTGATTCATTCCAAGTGGTCGGAATGATTGAAAAGTTGCCTTCTATGTGGAAAGACTTCAAGAATTATATCAAACATAGGCATAATGAGGTGAGTCTTGAAGACCTTGTGATTCATTTGCGAATCGAGGAGGACAATAAGATGTCCGAAAGAAAGGCGGATAATCATTGGAAGCAATGGCTAACTTGGTTGAACAAAAATGCTAGAAAGAAATGAAAGTTTGACGGTCAAGCCTCAAAAAGTGGAAAGGCCAAAATTTTAAGGGAAAGTGCTATAGATGAGTAAAACCCAACCATCTAACCAATGACTGTCACAACAATATAGACGATTGAGGGAAGGCAAAAGGTCAAGTCAATATAACCAAATATGATATATTATCAAACTGTTTATCTGATCTTATGCTTACTGTTTGATCAATATTTTGACTTTGACAAGCATTGTATAAATCAAACTTAGTGTTTGAGGGAAAAATGTTAAATGAAAAAAGAATCATTTTACAATTGAAAGTAATGACGATTATTCGTCAATCTTAGAAGTAGGGGTGCTTAACGGATCAATTTGATCCGTTCAAAACCGGCCTGTTTAGGGCTAAAAAAATTCAATTTTTCTAGCCAAATTACCTTTTAAATTTTTTAAAATTTCTACCGGTTCCGGTTCCAATCCGGAATCGGAACCGTTAAACCCGAAATCGGTAAGTACCGGTTCCAATCCATTAGAACAAATCCGATCCGGTTCCTAACCGGTTGGCCCGATTCCGATTCCGAACAAGTTCCGTGCCATCCCAATCCGTTAAGCAGCCCTACTTAGAATCAATAAAATTTATGTTATTACTTATTTGATTGAGTTTATGATTTATGGCATGATCGGTTGGTCATATAAAATATCATTCACTACTCAAATTTGTAATATTAGCTTTCTGTGAATGTTAATTTAAAACATAATTTGTGACTTGTGTGTGGATAAGTTAACAAAAACGTCATTCATTTGGTAGAAAGAAAGATACACATCAAGAGTTAATTCACATTGATGTTTGTGATTTAAAGTTTGTGCAACTACAGGTGGGGGAAATATTCGTTACTTTATCAAATATTGCACAATGTATTGTTAGGCCATGAAAGTATTTGAACACTACAAGCATGAGGTAGAAAATTAATCAAGCAAATGAGTTTTGCTATGAATAATTGTGGGTCGATATTGGTGCAACACACCAAAAATATTTGATTGTATTTGAATTTTCTAAGTATTTTACGCTTAAAACTTAAATTTGCAAGAATTATATCTTGATTCTAGTTTTCTAAGTTTTGCTGAAAGTGCAATTGGTGAATCGAATGCCACAATTGGTTTGAGCAGGCGTTGTTCTATCTCATAATTTGTTCTATTTGAATTGTATAAGCATTATACGCTTAAAACTCAGATTTGCAAGGCATAAAAACTCGAACTCAAGTTTTTGTACGCTTAAAATGTAAATCGTGGATCAATTTCGAAAATTTTGTTCAAGTTTTCAAATTTTGTAAGCAAGCACGCTAAGTCAAAATTTTGGACGATATAAAAATCTTGGAATGTGAGGGAAATGTCTGAATTTCTCAAATTTTGTTTGATTGTGCTTCAAAATTTGAATTTTGTGTTACTAATATTTCCGACTTAAGAAAAATACTTATATGGGTCGGGTGTTTGTAAAGACCAAGATACATAAATATGCATATATATATATATATATATGTGTGTGTGTGTTGGTGTTTGTAAGACCATGTGTATGAGAGACCGTGGATTTAAGCAGCAGATTTGATTATCAAAGTGAAAGTTTGTGAATAATTGACTGCCAAGAACACTGAGAAGTCTGCCAAGGAATAGGCAAATATATATATTATTATGCTCATCCAAATGAATGCTCCTATCTTGACCTTTACTTACATGTTGATGTATAGCTATGAGGTGTCGAGCATTCATTTCCTCTGGAAATATTTGTATGGACGTGGTTTGAGCATCACTCATGGATAAACTCAATATGATTGATCTAAAATTGTTGGTATGATTTTATGTATTTTTTTAATTAAAATATGTGTTTTAATATTGAGTTGTTGTATAAATGAGACCCAAAATCGAGTGTAAGTATTTTCTTTTCCTGCTATATCTTACATATATCATACCAGTTAAGCCAAATCATGAGTAGCCAAATTTTAATCGAGTTCTAGTGTAGTGGGCTGATCGCGATTTATTTAAACAATACTTCTCAGTGTAGCGCCATTATATAGCAAGGGCACATTGTCAAGTTTAGTATAGTAGATAAAAGTCGGGATGTCGTACCCACAGGGACTAGAAAATAAGTACCAAATTTCTTTAGTTTAACTGTATTTAGCCTATGATTATTAAAGGATTATTAACTAAATTATCCAAAAACAAAAGCCAACCAAACAAGCAAGCGCTAAAAAGTATAGAAAATTAGTATAGACAATTATCAAGACTTAGGTTCACCAATGTAATCCCCCACAATTCGTTTATTAGTTATGATTTAAAATCTAAGTTCTAAGGTGATGAATTTTCCTAATGCATTCGTTATACTCTGGTCAAGCTATAACAAATCTAATATTGAGATGTAACAAGTCAATGGTCATGCACTTATTTAACACTCAAAATTGTATGAAGATCTACTAAAATTACTAGCCCTTCGATTTTGGTAAATCTATTGCTATCGTACGTGTGTTCGATTTTACTTGGTCAGTCTCAATCTAAGCCCACAGCTTAATTTATTATATCGTATTGCAATATCATATGGTCAACCTCAATCACAATATAAATAATCATTCAAGGGTAATCAATCCCTCAAAAGCATGAAGAACAATAAAATACGCACATAGAATTGTAAGAATTAATCAAAAATCGTTATTAAATCATGGGTTCAAAACATGGGATCCCCTAGTTTTGACAACAAAACTTAACCAATTATCATAATCAAATAACAATAAAAAATCATGTTTTGCAACAAATTAAATATTAAAATATGAAATAAAAGATGAACAATGGTTAGGAATACGAAATAACACTAGAAGATGACTCATTGTGTTTCTGCGTCGTCCCCTCTCTCCCGATGTATCTTGCTCTTCAATGACTTGGAGTGTATGGGGATGGAGGCTCTCTTCTAGGTCTGAAATATGATATAAAAGTCCAATTTTCGTCCAAAAAAGTTCATTATATGGTTGAGAAGGAATCCATCATCTTGTAGGACACAAATTCTTCAAAAAGGAATCAAATCCTGAAATTTCAGCAGCTGGCGATCGATCGCCGTTTCTCGCCGACCGATCGCCAAGTTTTATTCAGCCTTTAAATTATTTCAGCACTCAGCGATCGATCGCAGACCTCATGGCGATCGATCGTGTGAATAGTAACTTTTTTTTTTTTTTACAAAACTCAAATTCTTGTCCTTCTTCAACATATTCGTTTGATTTGGTCATTTTCATCGTTAATTAGCTCAGGTCCTCCACTTTTATGCATTCTACCTTTATTCCTCGAATATACAAAAACAATACGAAAACGTATAATATTGTCTAAGAATCATAATAAAATGCATATAAATTCATAGCAATATAAGTGTATAAATCACACTTATCATGGGTCGTGGCTCTTGTCACTGGCTTTATTTATTTTATTTTATTTTTGGTGTTAATTGGGGAGGAATTTCAACCCTTGAGACCTTTCCCATTTGGGATACTTTGATGCCATCCGGACTAGAAGCCCATGGCTTGTTCCTGGCTATTTGAGGCCCTCAAAATCAAATGCTATTCAAATTACTCGAGCTTTATTTTTTTATTTTCAATGCTTTAAAACTATAAATTATAAATTTCCCCTAATTTTTATATAAATCATATGTTTTAACTATTAATTTCATGAAATATATGTTAGTCGTTATTATATGGAATAAATGTGAGAAAATGAGGCATCATATATATGTTCTTTATACAAACACAAGTCTAGCTTTTTTATAGTAATGTTACATCTCAGGTTTGAATTCAGACAGGACGTGGAGGATATCTGGACCTGGAAGCTGCTAGTAATATTTACTCAACAAAAACTGCTTATAATTCTTGCTTACTTGCTTCGACAGATATGGAAGAGGCTAACCCGCTCTTGGCAAAAGTTTGGAATAAATTCTCTCCATCAAAAGTCTCAGTTCTAGCCTGGAAGCTCATTCAAAATAGATTGGCAACCAAAATCAACCTAAATAAACGAGGAGCTCTAAGCCCAGAACTCACGTTGGATTGCCTCTATGCGATGATCATGAAGAAGATTGTTCCCACCTCTTTTTCAACTGTAAGCTTTCGCATAGTATCTGGATGGATTGTTACTGCTGGTTGGGCATCTCTATGGTAACTCATTCAAGTCCTATTCCTCATTTTCACTTCATTCGAGTCTATTGCCTGGAACTTTTGGGAAGGAAATTGGGATTGCAATATGGAATCATGTGGTTTGGAGTAATTGGAACTTACGGAACGCAGTGGTCTTCAAAGGAGCAAGTCCAGACACATATAACATAATAGACAAAATAAAAATCCGACTCTGGACTTGGTTATTGGTTAATAGAGCTCGTACTTTCTTAACGACTGGTTTCAACTGCCCCTTCTTTGCTTAAATCTAGTCTTATGAGTTAAGCTTTTTGGCGCTTCATTGTATCAAACATTTTCACTCTTGAGCATTTCCCGTGCTCTTCTTAATAAAAGTTTTGGCTTATCAAAAAAAAAATATTTCATCTCATGCATGGACAAATTGAAACCTCTTATCAACGTTCACGTGAATTTCTTAATTTTTTTTTTTTTGCATAAGCCAAATTTATTAAACGAGCACTAGGGGTGCTCGAACCCAAATAAAGTACAAAGTTTTGATAGTAAAACAAAGCTAGCACTAATAGATACTCCTGAAATATTTCCAATAAGAAAATGCCTTACAAAACTCAAATATTAAAGCCATATTCCCAGAACCATTTTCTGCAGCTGTCCGTCTTGAAAAATGCATGCCGGTTCTTGTTTTCTGAATGCCAAGAGTGAAAGTTCAAACTCCCAAACAAATGCTATGCATGACAGGCTTTGAATTGCTCTTGCTCTTTCATCCTCTCTCCAATCTTTGATTCAGCAGTGTCATAGAATAAAATATTAACTCCTTCAATCATAAACTTAGACAAATTGTAGGTTCTCGAAACCAATCTAAAGACGAGTAATGCTGAGTATCATTCTTTGCTGAAATCCAATGCCAAGATCTAAATTTAATCAACTCAATGGTGGAATCACACTCAACTACCTCGTTACAAAATAATTTTCTATTACGTGCTTGCCAAATACTCCATACTATGCTTTCCCAGAATACCAGCGATTCTTCTTTACCTTTCAAACCGCCCAGATATCCCAAATGTTGCCAAAAATGTTTAATTGGATCTTCATGCAACACACTTTGAAAATTAAACCAATTGTAACATTCTTTCCAAACACCATTAGCATATGAACAAGTAAAGAAGAGATGTTTTGTGTCCTCCTCAGCTTCACCACAAAAAGCACAAAGAATAGAGTTATGATCCAATGTGATACCTCTTCGCATGAGATTAAGTTTTGTAGGGATCTTATTTTATAGTAGTTTCCACACAAATCCAGACACCTTGGGAATCAATTTAGAAGATACTATGATCAACGCACTTTTTTCAGTCAAAGACTCCTCCAATCTACTTTTTTGTATAGCTTGGTATGCTGATTTCGTAGAGTAAAAGCCATCATTATCCAATTTCCAATACCAAATGTCTTCAGCTCCACGTTGTCGAGGGTACCTGTCAATAAGATTAACAAGATCATGAAGAAAATTTTCTTCCCAAGTAAATAAAACTCTCCTCCATCTTCAATTCCATACCCAACACCCTTCACGCCATTCCACTCTCTCAGATATAAAGCAGTCTTTCTCCGAAGCCACATTAAATAGTGTGATTTACCTGACTTGCGTGGTTTGCAGGCTATTGCGTTAGTTCGGGGGTTTACCCACTGCGCACCCTCAGGGTAGCGGTTGTGGTTCCCACGTTATCAAAAAATAATAATAATATCATGTACTTTATGTTAGTATATACGTACATGTATCATCTTAACCAATTTCTTAATGGGACTCCGAATAATATGGTACTAATACAACAACAATGGATTATGGTAGACTATCTAAACCATAAAAAGAATCAAATCGCATCCACATCAGTCTTATCCAATTAACCCATTTGAACTCCATATTTTTTGTGAAATAAAGTATAACACATTTTAAAAAAAAGAGAATTTTAAATTTAAAATAGCATTGACTAAGAGTAGATTACAAACAATTGTCTAATATAATAAAATCTTTTGTAATAATAATCTCAAACTTTTGGGACTAAACAAATATAGTCATATAAGTTTTTTGTCTTTTAACAAAGTGGTCCAAAAACCACTTTTCATTAAAAACGAAATGAAGATATGCCGTACACATATCCGTTAAACGAAGGGCAAGAATGTCAATTTACTGGACATGTATATAGACACAAAACAAGTTGATCCGTTTTCTAAGTAACAACAAAAAAACATGCATGTGTCATTTACTACTATACCCTAGTCGATCCGCATAGTTGCTAAAAAATGTATTCATGCAAATTATTAATAAAAATCGAATTCAAGCATATGGTTTCAATCCAAGTTTGAAAAATCATTAACCTTATCATTGAATTGATTAATTTACAAATACCTCGAAGTGCTTAATCAAATTACAGTATGTTTTGGCAATTTTAATCTTTTTCAAAGGAGTATTGATGTGATACTGTTTACATCGGCGCCGTTTTAAAAAAAAAAAAGATAGCTGACTAATATTGAAATTTGACAATATAATATTTTTATGTCAAACAACACCAGTTCCCTGAAATTTAACGATTCGAATACAAAACATATCCATATAAAAACAAAGCTACATATTGCTATCTCATTTCTGAAACACCATTGATGTCGATAGTTTGGTCCTTTTCAGATCACCTTAAATTAGTTTTTTTCAACTACTTCTCCAAACAATATTTCATGGGTTTTGTTTAATTTTCTTGATATATATCGTCACCTGCATATTAAAACTCATCATTTTTTCCAATACTACCGTCGACTTGTTCTTGGTTTTCTATCCAATTTTTTTTTTTTATATTTGTCTTCTTGAAACTCAAGCTTCAAAAGATGGAAGGTGAGGGAAGTTTATCCGACTTCTTCGGGGAATCTGATTTCTGTGAAGTTAATGATATCTGCAACGCAGCTTCCCCGGACGAAATTTTCACCATTCTTGAAGCTTTGGACAGTGGTTCTGATCATCAAACTGATTTTTCAGCCTTAAATGGTGGAGAAGACAGTAAAGAAAGCTTCGAGTTTCAAACAGTTTCTGCTGGTTATTCTCCTTCTTTAAGTGGTTTTTGGGAATCCGAGGCTGAGGCCGAGGCTGAAGCTGTGGCTGTGTCTCCGAAGCCGAAGCGACAAAAGGTGAATGCTGCAACAGCGTCTTCTAATTCTGAAGAAGGGCAGCAGAGAATAACACATATTACTGTGGAGAGGAACCGTAGGAAGCAAATGAATGAGCATCTCTTCGTGCTTCGATCTTTCATGCCTTGCTTTTATGCCAAAGGGGTACGCACGTATTTTAGTTATATTTTGTGATGAATCTTTGTTGCTGTACCATATATCTTATAATAATGGGTTATTGGCAACAAAACTCCACTTGATTTTCAAATATGCATATTACACGTCGTTTTAAAATAAACAGTTTATCCCATTTGATTTGAAAGTTAGAAAGTTTACCCGTGGTACCACATGTAATTTGTGAATAAGTGCAAAGCATATCATCTATGTATGTCATGTTTTGAAAATCACGGAGCTAAAGTGACTATTTTGAAAATCACATGAGGCCAACTGCATATTTTACGAAATACATGGGGTAAAGTACCAAATAAGGATAATAAAGATAGTAAAATGACTATTTACAAACCACATGAGATAAAATACATATTATCAATAATAAAGAGATAAATTGTCAGTAGCACTATAATAGAAGTCGTCTGACGAGTATTTATCGTAATATAATCCATTTCTCCCTCTTGGTTTCTTTGACTAAAACTAGGTTTTTCTTGCAAACTGAACTAAAATTACTACTTCTACGTACTACATGTTTCCAACTTATTTATACTTAATTTAGTTGTAATTTGTCTATCACAACCCGTCTCGTTAAAGTTGACTAGATATTGCAAAAGTTTCTCAATTCGTCCCTATTTATAAACATTTTTCTCCGAGAGCGATAGAAACATGATATTTAGGATCTCATATGACTTAAAATATTTGAATTGTGTAATTGTTATCACTTACGATTTTTAAGTGAAATTGTTATCACTTACAATTTTTATTTTTGGTAAAGCGATAAGTATTTAATTTTCAGTAATCAAGGAACCCAGATAAGGAACTCTTTAACGAGGACTATTTTTGTATTAGGGTGACCAAGCCTCAATAATTGGAGGAGTAGTGAATTACATTAAAGAGTTGCAACAAGTTCTCCGTTCCCTTGAAGCCAAGAAGCAAAGAAAAGCCTACAACGAAGTGTTAAGCCCGAGACCCTCACCCTTAAGCCCACGTAAACCACCGTTAAGCCCGAGATTAAACCTTCCTATAAGCCCGAGGACCCCTCAATCTATCAGCCCGTACCAGCCATCGCTGCATAGTAACCAAACATATTATCTCAATTCACCCTCTCTTCCAAGCCCCGTGGACCGATCTCCATGTAATTCATCGACTTCATCGATCAACGACAGCGTTAATGAACTCGTGGCAAGTTCAAAATCAGCTGTAGCTGAAGTTGAGGTGAAGTTTTCAGGCCCGAACCTGCTGCTTAGTACAATGTCGCATCGTATCCCGGGCCAGGTGGTGAAGATTATCTCGGTCTTGGAGGAACTTGCACTGGAAATCCTCAAAGTGAGCATCAGCACTGTCGATGAAACAATGCTGAATTCTTTCACCATTAAGGTAAAGTTATTTAAATCTGAAGTTGATTAAGAAAAAAATTAAATTCCTTATTATATAACTATTGTTTTTCTCCTATTTTCATCCGAAAAATATAATTATCAGAAACATTAAAAGGCATAAAAATTGAAAAATAATATGGTTATATTACTATAATTAATGTTTCTCAAAATATGCATGGTTTTTTTTAGAATAACACTTGAAATAAAATGAAAGAGTAGTTGGTTTTCATTAAATATATACAATGTATCTTAATTTGTCTGGACGATTCAGGAATTGAGAATAGACATGACAAGTTCGAAACGGTCAAGAAAAATTCTGAAATCAATATTAAATGAAACATAATCTACACTTCCCACAAGTCTTTTTGGCCTTGTTAAATTAACCCTTTTTAAAAAATATTTACCATCTCTTGCAATGGTCCTGTAACTGGTATATATATATATATATATATATATATATATATATATATATATATATATATATATATATATATATATATACACACACACACGTGTGTAGAGGCGGAGGAAGGTGGTGCGGGGCGGGATAAATATTTAGTTGTTATTGTTATGTTCTATTCATTTTTTGCTTTTTGTAATAATTTTTTGGGGCTCGATGGAAAGTTTGGAAATAAGAAACCAATAATGTCGATAGACATAATGATTCCAATACTAGTTTCAAACTTTTAAGACTAATCAAATATACTCCCACAAAAATATCTCACATAAATGGTTTTAATAAATTTAGTCCCACGAAAATTATTTTTTAACAAAAGTTGTTCATAATTGAATATAGTACTTTGAGACAACTTTTTGATTAAAAACAATTGATCACGTGGGATTATGGCTAACGATTGTATAATTTGCTCCTTGTTGATGTCTAGATTGGAATTGAGTGCCAACTTAGTGCAGAAGAATTGGCTCATCAAATTCAACAGACATTCTGCTAATTTCGATTTTATTTTCGACCGAGTTTTCAAGCCCCGAGCTATTATTTCCATTGAAAATGCTTCAATAATACAATACTTTAGAATTATAGTCGACTGGTAATTTTTAGATTGGGATTTATTGGTGGAAGATAATATTGTTTAAGATTTTTATTTTTATTTTTTGCAATAAAAGCAATTGCCGGAATGTGTTAGTTAAGCACAATTTGCTGTTTAGTGATTAATGACATGTACCATGCAGTTCTAGAATAGTTGAATCCTTAACTACGTACATGCGATGATTTGTATTCGAATTATATTAACATCTTCTATTTAATTTGCATTGAAACTATAGAGAATCTTATTTTTCTTCTTCGAATCAAAAATCTGCACCTTCTATGAAAAAAGAAAGCAATAGAAAAAATAATGACATAAAGATTTAACATAGAAACCTATCAAATCATGAGAAAATCCATCAGGACCAGAGAAAAAAATACACTAGGTGAAAAATTATTACCACCACATAATTTCTCTTATCACCCCAAATGCGAACCGATTAAGCTTTCTCATTAGCCACACTTTATAACTCACGCATATCCCTTTACAGAAAGAGACATAATAAAATCTTTTCTAATGTGGAAGTTCAATCAAAGCTGCAATCACAGAGCATACTGAGAATTTTACAAGATTATAAAACAAGAAAGGAATTTTCTTAAGGCCTAAAGTTGTGAGACAAGCTATTGACTGATGCACTTAAAACAGAAGGCTTTAGCCATCTTTTATAGCATGGGAGTTAGCTAAATTTTATTTTTCATTCGATGTGGGAGAAAACAAAGTCCACGTCTTCACTCTTTACCTTGTGATTTTGTCGTCGCACAACATTTCTTTTTGATAAAGATCTACATAGCTTCTGCTACAGATACTGCAAGATATTCATAAGTCTCAATGTAGATCACTAAGAATAAATCATTCCAAGCATTTCAATTCGCCCATGTCGAAAAATAATCTTGCTGAAAATTATGGTGCAATTCCCACGTTTTGGCTCTCCTAGAACTTAATCAGCCATCGACATGAATTTTCACCACACACCATGCATCAATGCCAAACCAATGCTTGTGTGTAAAATAGTGTGTCATGCCCCGAAATCGGGTCGATAACACCGGCGTTAATTCCAAATAACAACTTGAAATCAACAAGCCTCGTAATACAGAATTCAACTAAAACCATTCTTTTATCCATAAAATAAATATTTCTTACAGTTATCAGCGGAATCTTCATAAATCAATGGCAGCGGCATCTTGAACAACATCAACTAAATCATTATCTCCAAACTGATTGATCTTCGTCTTCGATTTCTTATTCGCTTCTATCTGGGGAGTTGATGTAAGGGGTGAGCGTTTTGGAAAACACTCAGCAAGTGGGGGCCATCGTATGTGATAACATTAACTTTTTCATAATTTTCTAAAACATTTATCATAATCGAACATAAACTGATATGAATGCATCTTAACATAATTGTTCCCATCGAGCCATAACTTATCATAATTCCTCCCATCGAGCCATAACACAACATATCATATCAGCAATACTTTTCATATACGTTAAGCACAATAAATCCTCTAATTTCCTCTTGGTACTGATATCAGTCCCTAGACTTAACCCTCCTAAAGATGAGGTCATGGCATCGGATCACCCACGAATAAAGGGCCTGGACTTCCCAGAACAACGGTTAACCACCGTATCAGGTCATGTAAACGGATATTATCCCACCGCATCAGGGCCATAAAGGAATTCCCCCCAATCAGATTTCAAAATTTAAAGTGCTTAAACAATATAGTTTTCATCCGAATATCATAATTTCAACATAATTCACATATCGATTGAGGTTTCAAAATATACATATTATTTTCTCAAAAACGAAACGAATATATAACAAAGCCCACTTACAGAGATCAGAAACGATTCTTGCGTGTTTCAAAGAATTTGGGTGGCAAAAACGTGATGAATTTCCTCTCCTTTCCTTGATGAAAATTTCACACCTTTTAGTGTGTGCTAGTGTGTGTTTCGAAAATTGTGTGAATTGTGAGGTAATTGATTGACTCTTTGCCTATTTATTAACTTGTATCAAGAGTTTTAGTATAATAAGTTCTCTTGATATTATAATTCAATATTATCTATGCACTTTTTATTGTTTTAAAACTCTACAAGATTAAATCATATAAACTAAATATTATCTTTTATACAATTCAATATTATCTCTTAATACAATTCAATATTATCCTTTAATTTATAATATTATCTTGATATCAAGTAGTTGTGTTTGACTAAATTCCTAGTAATTGAGCAGATCAAAACACCGTGTAGTTGAGTTGACCACAACTCTAGTTATTTGACTTGGTTGGAAAAACCGGGTTCTCACATTCCTCCCTCCTTATTGGTAGTTTCGTCCTCGAAACTTGAGCGAGTTTAACCTTATAAAGGATAAGGGTATTTATGGCTTGAGAGCTAGTTTAATATTGAAAAGATAAGGGTGTTTGTCATGCTTCTATTCTTCTAGTTCCCAAGCAGCTTCTCTTTCCGTATGGTTTGAACACTGAACTTTGATTTAGAGAATAATATTTCGTCTTAACACTTGGTCCTTTAAACCTATGATTCGAGTCGAGATTTCTTTGTACTTTAGATTTTCGTCAGGTTCCCTTGGGCTACTGAAGATCCAGCTTCAAGCACGTGATTCAGGTCGGTAATGTACTTATAAATTATGATATGTGGAAGACATCATTTTCTTCGATAGTCTAGGTGGTAGCGGTAACGTTATTACATTTTCTAAAATCTTGAGCGACTTTGTATCTTGGACTCAAATTTTCCTATCTTGTCATGCCGAATAACATCTTTCATAAACTTTGTCATTGACTTCAGCTCTTTTGACGATCTTGTGGGGTTCTCGTTACTTAATCTATTATGTATCACGTTAACATACATATGTGAGTCTGAATTAAGTATAAAAAAAACATACACTGATTAAGAGTATCTTACTAGTTACGTTGTTACAAGGTTTACAAAACCCTAACCAACTATACATCACATGTACAAGTAACAACCTACTCCCAGATAACCCCTATGCAGTGGTTCTCCTCGCAGCGGAAATCATGACTCACGCTCCCCACGTCTATGAAACCCTACAGAAACATTCACACAACGTGAGTATAGATAACAATTATTTCAGTGCAATATCAAAACACAATATCAATGATAAAGCAATAATAATCATATCCAATGTGAATGCTCTATCTCATGCATCAACAAATGCAACTATGTCATGACATATCTCATCACACATCCTATTATCACGAGACTAAGATGATATGTCCATTTCCGCTCAATATGTCAGTGAAATCATCTCACATCTTCATATTAGCAACACATATCATTGTACCGTCCTCACATGATAATAGCCAGCGCATATACCCAAACACCGGCGTATATCTCTCATACCAAGTATATGTAGCATACCCGAGCATATACCCAAACCAGGCGTATATCTCTAATGCTAACGTCGCATACCCGAGCATATACCCAAACCAGGCGTATACCTCTAATGCTAACGTATATACCTCATCCATCTCAAATACATGATATCCATGAATGTACATGCATATGATACTACCAATCATATGATACCAACATAACACAATTCATATGATATCAATCGCATAACATCATCACACAATATCTATACTCCGTACGTCAACACGTACCTGTAAAGCGACACAAACGAGATAAATCAGTCGTCACTGGCTAATTGCCTCGTTGTCCTGTCCCCTGTGATGGTGCTACAACAATGCCAATAATATATCATGTTATCATAGGCAATAAAATAAAATTCTACAAAAATATAACATTTTTCCAATTCTGGACCCTGGCGATCGATTTCATGTTTTTAGGCGATCGATCGCCTAAAGCTTTGGTCCTAGGCGATCGATCTCTTAATTTCACGCGATCGGTCGCCTCCCCTTTGGAAAACATACTGCCTCAAGGCGATCGATTGCCACTTGAAGCGATCGATCGCTCAATGCACCGCCACTCTCATGTTTAGCCACAGGCGATCGATTGCCTCAAACGTCGCGATCGATCGCCTCCTCTGTTTTCAGAAAAACCGTGGCGATTTTCTACTTATTTTCTTGGTGTTTCTCCTACACCTCACTTTCAACCATTTAAACAGGTTTCATGCAATCACTAGTAACATATAAACATGTTTCTTTCCTCATACAACTCATTTATTTGCATGATAACAAGTTTCAATTCAAAGCATACAACATATTAATCACATGCTTCAAGTTTCCACCAACTCATTTCATATGCATCATATGCTATACAATTCTTACCAAGAAAAGATGAACTCACTTCACTTAGCCTCCTAACTTGATTACCAAGTGAAACCCAAGCAAAAGATGGAAAAACAAGCAAGGGTTTGGAGAAGAGCTTATGTAGAGATTTGTAGGTGTGATTTGGTGTTGTATGTTTTTCAAATCTGATATTTCCTTCATATAAACTCCATCACCATAACACTAAATTCACATGTAATTCCCTTCAAACTCATGGCAAATGTCTATGGAATGCAACTCACATGCACATTCTAATGTACCTTCAAATGCATGCTAAATGGATACTATATTCTACTATACATGTATTTCCATATTAAATCCATCAATCATATGTTTATGTTATGAACTCATTGCTTTGATTCTCACATGTCTTTTATTTTCCAACAAGAAGTCATTCATACATGGCTTTATTCCTGCTCGGTTCAATCCGAACCCGAGTCCATCATATTGTAATTCATCATAATTACACCATAAATATATTACACATGTATACGTCACATCGAGACATGACATTTCTCTCCCACTTATTGAATTTCGTCCTCGAAATTGCATATACATAACATGCATATCTAGATACGCAACTCAACAATCCTACTATATGAAAATAGGAAACATGATCATGTATGCAACAGTATCATAAAACTGTAAAATCATACCAGTAAACAATTCAGGATACTGCTGTATCATATGCTGCTCCGTCTCCCATGTTGCCTCTTCGACACCCCTTCTGTCCCACTGTACCTTAACCATAGGAATCACTTTATTACGCAACCTGCGTTCAGCTCGATCCAAGATCATAACTGGTCGTTCCTCATACGATATATTTGTATCCAACTGTATATCAGGTAACTATAATACATGACTTGGATCTGGTACATATTTCCTCAACAGTGAAACATGAAAAACATCATGAATACCACTCAATGCCGGTGGTAGTGCCAAACGATATGCCAACGTACCAATACGTTGCAACACCTCATACGGACCAACGTATCATGGAGACAATTTTTCACGTTTACCAAATCGTACCACACCTTTAAAATGTGATATTTTCAAGAATACACGGTCACCAACTTGAAACTCAAGTGGTCTACGTCGCTTATTGGCATAAGCAGCCTGTCTGTCCTGAGCAGCTTTAAGTTTCAATCGAATTAACTTCACTTTCGCTTCCATTTCATGAATCATATCCGGTCCATGTAAGGAAGACTGATCCACAGCATCCCAATACAATGACGATCTACATCGTCGCCCATATAGAGCCTCAAATGGTGCCATCTGTATACTAGATTGATAACTGTTATTATATGAAAATTCCACTAATGGCAATGACTCTTGCCAAGAGATATCAAACTCTAATACACAAGCACGCAACATATCCTCAAGCGTCTGTATCGTACGCTCTGTTTGTCCATCTGTCTGAGGATGATATGCTGTACTCAACCGCACTTCAGTTCCCAATGCTGTCTGTAACCCTTCCCAAAAATGAGAAGTAAATCTCGGATCTCTATCCGACACAATGGAAACTGGTATACCATGTAGTCTCACTACATGTTGAATGTACAACTGTGCCATTCGCAGATACGTAAATGTCATACAATATGGCACGAAATGAGATACTTTGGTGAGTCGGTCAACGATCACCCAAATGGCATCACAACCAGAAGACGTCCGTGGCAAATGAGTCACAAAATCCATCGTGATATGTTCCCATTTCCACTGAGGAATTTCCAATTTGTGTAATTCACCTCCTGGTTTCTGTCTTTCTGCTTTTACTTGTTGACAAACTAAACACCGTTTCACAAAGTTCAACACATCCTGTTTCATACGTTTCCACCAAAATTGGGTACGTAAATCATGATACATTTTCTTTCCTCCAGGATGTATACTGTATCTACTACAATGAGCAAGTTGTAGTAGTTCTTGGCGTAGTCCCAATGAAGCAGGTACTACCCAACAGTTTCTGTATTTAAGAATTCCATCACTTACAAGTACAAAGTGAGATGTTTGTCTTGACATATCATTTCCTTCCAGTGTTGTACCTCATCATTAGTACCTTGTGCCATTCTGATTTTCTCAAAGATATCGGGTTCAACCAACAATGTTGATACCCGTACTGGTACTGTTTCCATATCATAGTCATAACCCAAAGTACAACAAGAAGTCATCAAGGCAGATAAATGAATCATCTCATCAGCTGTATGATGTACTTTTCGACTCAAGGCATCTGCTGTAAGATTAGCTTTTCCTGGATGATATTCAATCTCACAATCATAATCTTTCAACAGATCCATCCATCTTCTTTGCCTCATATTCAACTCTGCTTGAGTGAATAAAAACTTTAAGCTTTTATGATCCGTGTATATGGTAAACGACGTACCATATAAATAATGTCGCTATATCTTCAATGCAAAGACAATGGCAGCCAATTCCAGATCATGCACTGGATATCGCATTTCATGTGGTTTCAATTGTCATGATGCATAAGCCACTACATGTTTATCCTGCATCAATACACAACCCAAACCTAATAATGATGCATCAGTATATAAGGCAAACCTGTCATGTTCCGATGGAATGATCAAGACTGGAGCTGTAGTCAATCGATGTTTCAATTCCTGAAAACTATGCTCACAAGCCTCTGACCATTGAAATGATACTCCCTTATGTGTCAAATGTGTCAATGGTTTGACAATCGCTGAAAATCCTTCGACAAACCGTCTATAATATCCAACCAAACCCAAGAAACTACGAATCTCTGGTACAGAAGTAGGTGATGACCAATTCAACACTGCTTCTACTTTCTTCGGATCAACTGATATACCTTCTTCTGAAATTACATGCCCCAAAAAGCCGACACTAGTCAACCAAAACTCACACTTACTGAGTGTGTATACAACTGATGTGTCCTCAACAATTGCAATACCATATGCAAATGTTGAACATGTTCTGCATCACTCTGCGAATAGATCAGTATATCATCGATAAAGACAATGACAAATCGATCAAGGTATTCCTGGAAAACCCGATTCATTAAACTCATAAAGACAGCTGGAGCATTTGTTACTCCAAATGGCATTACTAGAAACTCATAATGCCCATAGCAAGTTCTGAATGCTGTCTTCTGTACATCACCCTCTCTCACACGTATTTGATGATAACCAGACCTCAAATCAATCTTAGAATAGATTTTTGATCCCTGCAACTGATCAAATAAATCATCAATACGAGGAAGAGGATATTTATTCTTTATAGTTACCTTGTTCAATTGTCGATAGTCAATACACAATCGCATTGTCCCATCCTTCTTCTTAACAAATAATATCGGAGCACCCCAAGGCGATACACTAGGACGTATGTACCCCTTGTCCAATAAGTCTTGCAATTGAGTTTTCAATTCTTTTAATTCCGAAGGTGCCATCCGATAAGGAGCTCGTGAAATTGCAGAAGTACCAGGTATCAAATCAATACCAAATTCCACTTCTCGACTCGGTGGAAATCCAGGTATCTCATCCGGAAACACATCCGCATATTCTGCAACCACTGGTATCTCCTCCACTTTCCTTTCTATTTTCTGTTCAGTTACATCAAGGGCATAAATCAAATAACCCGCATGTCCACGTTCTAACAAACGCGACATTCGGATTGCTGATATTAAGGAATCCTTGCCCTCGATCCTTGGCCATAGAAGAACCATTGATTTCCAGTATCAGATTGAAATCTCACTATCTTCTGACAACAATCCACAACAGACTGATATTTACTCAACACATCGATTCCAAGAATGCAATCAAAATATGTCATGTCTAACACAATTAAATCAGTTTGTAGTCCATACTCAGTCTCAAACTGAATAGCACAATCAGACACCCTCTGACAAGCCATCACAGTAGTTCCCATGGGTGTCGAGACATAAAGAGGCATCAACAGTGGAGACGAGCATATATGATACCGATCAACAAAATTTTGTGCAACAAAAGAATGTGATGCACCAGTATCAATCAAAAGTAAAGCTGGATAAGTTAATAAAGTACACTTACCCGCTATCACATCATCAGGAGCTGCCTCTGCTTCCTCCTTGTTCAGTGCATATACCTGAGCCTGAGGTGGTCCTGCCCTCTGTCCTCCACCAGATTGTGGTACAACCTGTGGTCTCTGCTGCACTGTATTATCTGACATTGGTCCTCTCCTCTGTTGTCCACCAACTTGAGGACAATCACGGATCACATGTCCTGGTCTCCCACAACGGAAACAAACTACTGGATTCAATTGAGGACAATCTCGTTTCAAAAGTGGTCCGCCACATTTAAAGCATTGCACACCACTGCCACTACTACTACCTTGGAACTGTCTCTTAGCTCTTCGGTCATCCCTTTTTCGTAGTCCAAAATGTTTCCCACTAAACCTAGATGAAGATGCACCACCTCGTGGTGATTTAAATGGTTCTCCTCTAGGTCTCATACTTTCAGATGTAGGTGGTTGGGATTGTCCAACATCTTTGTACACCCCTACTGCAATCTCAGCCATCTCGGCTCTAGTCAATGCTTCTTCATATGATGTAGGGTTATTGGACATTACCCTATCAAACAATTCAGGCCTCAAACCTTTCACAAACTGTCTGATCTTTGCTTTTGTATTTACAGCGATATGTGGCACATACCGGAGCAATGAAGAATATTGCACAGCATAGTCAGATACTGTCATTGATCCCTGTTTCAAGTTTGTAAATTCATCCTCTTGTCTCTGCCTTGCAGCAACAGAGAAATAATGATCAAGAAACTTCGTTCTAAACACATCCCAGTTAATTGTCTGTCCTTGAGCCCTCAGCTCAATCAATGTGGACTTCCACCACATCATGGCTTTCTTAGCCAACTGAAATTCAGCTAAGCGTAACCAAGCAGTCTTGGCACACGGTGCTGACACAAATATTTGTTCCACACGTTCTAGCCACTCCTCTGCCAGTTCCCCTGATTCAGTACCCTCAAACCTGGGTGGCTGATAACTCAGAAATTGCGTCAATGTTAACTCGCCAGGTAACAGTACCTGTTCCACTGGCCCTTGCTCAATCGGTGGTGGTGGCACAGGCGCCATCCTCACACTAGCATTGCCACTCATGGCATCCCCAACATCCTCATGATACCCTCTATCTGTCATAACTGTATATCAAGGGTTAACAATAACATTCACAATTATATAACATGTTAGAATAACATCATATTACAAATCCTAACATGATATTACTATTCTCAACATGTTTTCAAGTGTTTAGGTAACTCCCTAATACACTTCCTCTACCCATGTTCACCCCGTTCTCGAACCACTGCTATGATACCACTAATGTGGGGTCCTCGTTACTTAATCTATTATGTATCACGTTAACATACATATGTGAGTCTGAATTAAGTATTAAAAAAAACATACACTGATTAAGAGTATCTTACTAGTTACGTTGTTACAAGGTTTACAAAACCCTAACCAACTATACATCACATGTACAAGTAACAACCTACTCCCAGATAACCCCTATGCAGTGGTTCTCCTCGCAGTGGAAATCATGACTCACGCTCCCCACGTCTATGAAACCCTACAGAAACATTCACACAACGTGAGTATAGATAACAATTATTTCAGTGCAATATCAAAACACAATATCAATGATAAAGCAATAATAATCATATCCAATGTGAATGCTCTATCTCATGCATCAACAAATGCAACTATGTCATGACATATCTCATCACACATCCTATTATCACGAGACTAAGATGATATGTCCATTTCCGCTCAATATGTCAGTGAAATCATCTCACATCTTCATATTAGCAACACATATCATTGTACCGTCCTCACATGATAATAGCCAGCGCATATACCCAAACACCGGCGTATATCTCTCATACCAAGTATATGTAGCATACCCGAGCATATACCCAAACCAGGCGTATATCTCTAATGCTAGCGTCGCATACCCGAGCATAAACCCAAACCAGGCGTATACCTCTAATGCTAACGTATATACCTCATCCATCTCAAATACATGATATCCATGAATGTACATGCATATGATACTACCAATCATATGATACCAACATAACACAATTCATATGATATCAATCGCATAACATCATCACACAATATCTATACTCCGTACGTCAACACGTACCTGTAAAGCGACACAAACGAGATAAATCAGTCGTCACTGGCTAATTGCCTCGTTGTCATGTCCCCTGTGATGGTGCTACAACAATGCCAATAATATATCATGTTATCATAGGCAATAAAATAAAATTCTACAAAAATATAACATTTTTCCAATTCTGGACCCTGGCGATCGATTTCATGTTTTTAGGCGATCGATCGCCTAAAGCTTTGGTCCTAGGCGATCGATCTCTTAATTTCACGCGATCGGTCGCCTCCCCTTTGGAAAACATACTGCCTCAAGGCGATCGATTGCCACTTGAAGCGATCGATTGCGCAATGCACCGCCACTCTCATGTTTAGCCACAGGCGATCGATTGCCTCAAACGTCGCGATCGATCGCCTCCTCTGTTTTCAGAAAAACCATGGCGATTTTCTACTTATTTTCTTGGTGTTTCTCCTACACCTCACTTTCAACCATTTAAACAGGTTTCATGCAATCACTAGTAACATATAAACATGTTTCTTTCCTCATACAACTCATTTATTTGCATGATAACAAGTTTCAATTCAAAGCATACAACATATTAATCACATGCTTCAAGTTTCCACCAACTCATTTCATATGCATCATATGCTATACAATTCTTACCAAGAAAAGATGAACTCACTTCACTTAGCCTCCTAACTTGATTACCAAGTGAAACCCAAGCAAAAGATGAAAAAACAAGCAAGGGTTTGGAGAAGAGCTTATGTAGAGATTTGTAGGTGTGATTTGGTGTTGTATGTTTTTCAAATATGATATTTCCTTCATATAAACTCCATCACCATAACACTAAATTCACATGTAATTCCCTTCAAACTCATGGCAAATGTCTATGGAATGCAACTCACATGCACATTCTAATGTACCTTCAAATGCATGCTAAATGGATACTATATTCTACTATACATGTATTTCCATATTCCATCAATCATATGTTTATGTTATGAACTCATTGCTTTGATTCTCACATGTCTTTTATTTTCCAACAAGAAGTCATTCATACATGGCTTTATTCCTGCTCGGTTCAATCCGAACCCGAGTCCATCATATTGTAATTCATCATAATTACACCATAAACATATTACACATGTATACGTCACATCGAGACATGACAGATCTTGTGCTACCTTGAGTCGCTTTGACGATTATAACTTTGCTCACAAATGCTTGGATGGGTCCAAGTCTGTTGATGATATTCTTCCTTACTTTGTCTCAACATTAGGTTATCGGTATTTTCGTTAGTAAATATCTTCATTCATCACCATCCGATTCTATCATGTTAGTTGAGGTTGACATCAGCTTGTTTACGCGTAAAAGTTTGCTCCAATTTGCACTGAAGTCTAAAGCACGAGCTCATAATATATCTTCGAGTGTCTGAATTATCTTCCCAATCTAATCATCAATTTGTAGTTCATATATGGCACTAAGTGTCACTTGAGCAACCATCGCTTATCAAAAGCTCTTCCAAAGTCGTCGTCCAATCTTGGTCGCTGATAAAAGTTGTCGAGACCAACTTTCTACATCTATTGGTTTATAGTCTCGACCGAGCTCTAACCTAATTGGACCAAAATCTATATTTACAGATATTACTTCTATTGTGCTTTTGCCACATACTCTAATGAAAGTGCCTTAACTTTAAGAAAACGAGTGAATATGGTTTGGAATTTGAATGGATTTGCTTTTTCAAACAAATCAAGGATAGGTGAAATATTGTTTCAACACAATTCAAGAATTTCACAAAAGAACGTGAATTGAAAAAAAAAATGCTAAACTTTTGGTGAGCTAAACGATCAATAAAAAAAAATTGATCATATGCTAAAAGAAATTGCAAGGATGACATACATCAATCTAGGAGTAAATCACATGTGAAGAAAAAAAATACTAATTCCAAGAAATGGAAAAGGAAGAAAAAGTATGTGGTTTTGTTGACCAACTAAGAACAAGTTTTGTAAAGATGGTAGACGAAAATAATTCTTGGTATGAAGAAAATCAAGGTTATATAAAGCTCAAACAAACATGAAGTTTCAAGATTATATAAATAATGTATCAAGCTTTGATGAAGAATGATAACCACACTGATCAAAAGTTTAATGTGTTGTTATTAAGCAAAAAGAGTACTATGAATATCATATTTTTGAAATGATTGATTCACCAATAAGATATGTTCCAAATGAATCCAAACGATTTGAAATAGGTAATATATAAGAACTATTTTGGAGGGAATCAATACTTGAATAGGTATCCAAACAAATGAGACTAATTCAAAATTGAAGAAAGAAAATCCATAATGCAATCAATGGATTGCAAAAAAAAAAAAAAATTCCTGATAAAAGAGTATGATTCAAGTAATATAAGAGAAGCAAAAGTGAACTTTCACTTTGAATACGAGATTATATCACAATGAACCAATAGAGTGCAAAAGCATAATAGAATGTCTAGGGACAAAATAAAATAAGCTGACAATGTCAATTACGGTTTGATGTTTGCTAACTCGCCCATTTCTAAACTAGCATTGAACTCCACCATGTTAAGCTGAATTAGCTCAGTGTTGAAGACTCTGTCGTTACAACCAATACTTCAGTCTTGATGTAAGTTTTGAATCTCTAAATTTCTACTGGCAAGGTTGTCACTCTATATGGTTTATCAAGCATGTATGACTTGGGAATATCGAAGACAAATTCGCAAAGAAATGAGGCCGCTATTTAATTCATAAAGTTCTACGGTTGTCAATAAATAAAAACGAGTTCAAATGAATATCAGAAACAAATTGAGAAAGGCAAGTGATTCATTGATCGAAATAAACTTTATCGAATTTCAAAGAATTATTGAAGCGCTAAAAATGAATTTCTAATATCCTTAATTAATTCGAAGCGACTAGTATGTTCTCGTTCGAACCGAGAAATATCATAACCTAGGTATATTTGCCACAATCTATACCCAATTAAAAAGATATACATCTTACCTTATGCATCCTAATAATATATTTAGTTAAGTTCTAAGGATCACAATATGAGTATAATCAGAATAGGGAAGGCATTACCTCGACAATTCGAGTTAGCCCGAGATTTCACTCGAAATGAAGTTTTCTCGAATTGACTGAACAAATTTTCAAAACAAAATCTCTCAATCAAGAACATGAAGCCAATAAAATACGGACTCAAAATATTGAGTGGTTTAGAAATTAAAATTCCACAAAATAAGCCCCCAAAAAAATTCAAATGATCGGGCGTATCTCATTGCAATAAGGAATTTTGAGTTTATTTAACTGATATCCAAGATAAGCATATGTTTAAATTATGTATCCCAAAATATACAAAATGTCAAGCACTTAAGTTGTAACTATAGTGGGGAATATAGGAAAGTTGTTTTCGGGAATTCGATCCGGTTTGGATGGCGTGGCAATTGCGACTCCGGAAATTGTTTTTCACAATTGATGATGACATTGACTTGCCCATGAGACGTAATACTTGGAGTTATAAAGAACTGAATTTTAGTGTGCCGGTGGCGGAGAAATCGAACTTTGAAAATTCGAAATTTTAGGGTTCTCGAGGGCGCCACTTCAATATGCAAATTCGCCACCATTCGGCTATTGGAATTGAGAATTGATAGAGGGGTTTTCTTGAGCTTGGTACACAGGTTAATAACCCAGGTTGGATTGAAAAAAATGTTCTGGGATCCTAGAAATCGAGGTGACAAAAATTCAGGCGCTTAGGGTTCGTATATAGGGATGGCAATGGGACGGGTCCAAACCCGAACCCGCGTTGAACCCGTTCCACTGGGGCGGGTCTGTACCCGCTTCAACCGGGTTTGGAAGCGGGGCGGGTCCTGGGATTGGCCGAACCCGCCCCGGACCCGCCCCGCTATAGATTTTTAATTTTTTAAAAAAAAAATATGATATTGATTATACAATTTACTTCTTTGATTGAACAATAAAGTGTCATTATTTAATTTATATCAAAATTCATGTGTTCATGTTAAAAAAGTTGGACATTTTGAAGGAAATAAGAGCAAATTAATAAATATTTAGTAGTTTAAAGATAGTTTTACAATGTTTATTATAAATATTTACTAGAGAAAACATGAAATTTAATCACAAAACTCAACTTTTGTGTTTCAAAATTGATTTCTAGCTAATTTTTTTTTAAAATAAAAAATAAAAAAAAACTGGAACCGGGGTGGGGCGGGTAAACCCGCCGAGTTCGCGGGTCTAAGCGGGGCGGGGCGGGTCTGGGTTTTATGTGTAGCCGGCGGGTCTTGGGATTGACCAAACCCGTTACATACCCGACCCGTTGCCATTCCTATTCGTATAGGTGCAGCTTGAACATCAGAAATTCCCGTCTGTCAGTGACTTGTTCTCGCAATTGATATAGGGGTTTTGGTCTAAGGTTGATTAGTAAGACGATTCACATCTCAATTTAAGCAAAGAACACTACGGTTGAGCGATCTGGACAGGGATGGAGTCGAGTTCATAGTCATGGTTGAACAATGATTGAATCTGGGTCGAACCGAGGTTGAAACCTTCGAATGATTTGCGTGTATTGGTCGATGGCGTACATGTAAGCGTATTCAAGTTAGATTTTCCATCAATCGATCCAGCAGGAGACGAATCGAGGAGTGGCGTCGTGAAGGGTTTAGGTGGAGGTTTGGCCGGCAATCGGAGGGGTAACCAAACGCCGATGGGTGTGAAATTTGGGCATGAGGTTCGCCATGGAGGGGCGGTCCGGCTGGCAGGTTCCCGGCGATGGTGACACAGCAGGCTGTGGCAGATTCCTTAGGTATTTATTTATTCATTTATTTTGTATTATTATTATTATTTGTATGTATATCCTAACTCACATGGTTAATCAATTTGGGGATACGATGATTACCTAGTTTATCATATACAGTTCTTTCCCAACAGATTCTGGTTTATTTTAAATGGGTCTTATATTACTGATATTTTTATCGATCAAAGCCTTTTCCCATCATGATTATGGAACCTGGTTCGCTCTGATACCACTTAAATGTCACGTCCCGAAACCGAGGTCGATAACACCGGCATTGATTCCAAATAACAATTTGAAATCAACAAGCCTCGTAATACAGAATTCAACTAAAAGCAGTCTTTTATCCATAAAATAAATATTTCTTACAGTTATCAGCAGAAGCTTCATAAATCAATGACAGCTGCATCTTGAACAACATCAACTAAATCATTATCTCCAAACTGATTGATCTTCGTCTTCGATTTCTTATTCGCTTCTATCTAGAGAGTCGATGTAAGGGGTGAGCGTTTTGGAAAACACCTAGCAAGTGGGGGCCCATCGTATGTGATAACAATAACTTTTTCATAATTTTCCAAAATATTTATCATAATCGAACATAAATTGATATAAATGCATCTTAACATAATTGCTCCCATCGAGCCATAACTTATCATAATTGCTCCCATCGAGCCATAACATAACATATCATATCAGCAATACTTTGCATATACGTTAAGCACAATAAATTCTCTAATTTCTTCTTGGTACTGATATCAATCCCTAGACTTAACCCTCCTAGAGATGAGGTCATGACATCGGATCACCCACGAATAAAGGGTCTGGACTTCCCCGAACAACGGTTAACCACCGTATCAGGTCATGTAAACGGTTATAATCCCACCGCATCAGGGCCATAAAGGAATTCCCCCCAATCAGATTTCGAAATTAAAGTGCTTAAAAAATATAGTTTTCATCCGAAGATCATAATTTCAACATAATTCACATATCGATTGAGGTTTCAAAATATACATATTATTTTCTCAAAAACGAAACGATTAACAAAGCCCACTTACAGATATCAGAAACGATTCTTGCGTGTTTCAAAGAATTTGGGTGGCAAAAACGTGATGAATTTCCTCTCCTTTCCTTGCTGAAAATTTTACACCTTTTAGTGTGTGCTAGTGTGTGTTTCGAAAATTGTGTGAATTGTGAGGTAATTGATTGACTCTTTGCCTATTTATTAACTTGTATCAAGAGTTTTAGTATACTAAGTTCTCTTGATATTTTAATTCAATATTATCTATGCAATTTTTATTGTTTTAAAACTCTACAAGATTAAATCATATCAACTAAATATTATCTTTTATACAATTCAATATTATCTCTTAATACAATTCAATATTATCCTTTAATTTATAATATTATCTTGATATCAAGTAGTTGTGTTTGACCAAATTCCTAGTAATTGAGCAGACCAAAACACCGTGTAGTTGAGTTGACCAAAACTCTAGTTATTTGACTTGGTTGGAAAAATCGGGTTCTCACACAGTGGACCCGCTAACATTACACATCATTTAACATGGCAACTTGGGGGCAACTACATGCCATAAGAATTGCATGTCCTTTTTCAAAGGACATCAGAACATGAGATAATGTTAGCTTCATTATCAGTATATCTATTTACTGATCCAGAATAATTTACTGAACTCGCTCTAGCTTTTGTACAATATTTCTTATTGTGGCGAAGTTCTCCACACCTCCAACAGGTTTTGTTCACATAGTTCTTCTTCTTCCAATTATGAGCTACCATTACATAATTTTCATGAAAACTGTTACTCATGTCGAGTCTCATCTATTCATAAAGAATCTTATTAGTAACATATGAGAAAGTGATTTTCTCCTTTTCATGAAACAATATCAGTTTTATGTGCTCATATGAACGTGGAAGAGACTAGATGAGTTTCAAGACCTGATCCTCGTCATCAAGTTTAACTCCAATAGATTCAAGCTCGAAATAATGCCATTAAGAACACTTATGATAAAAAATAGTAGTACCATCATTCATTTGCAATGTATGAAACTTCTCTTTCAGATACACCCGATTTGAGACGTCCTTTTGTCTGATACAACTCTGCGAGTTTCTCCCAGAGTTCCTTTGCCATAGACATTATATACACATTTTCAAGAACATTTTGGGCTAGATACAGACTGATTACACTTGCTGCTCTCAAATCTAGATTCTATCAATCTTCATTGTTCATTCCAGCTTTGGTCATTGTACTAGTTGTTCCACCAGTCGAACTAGTATCACTGCTGCATGCGGAGATTACCCTGCCCTTCAACACCTCGTGTAAACAAGATTGAATCAACACACAATTGACTTGCACTTGCCACAAGCCAAAGTTGATTTTCCCAACAAATTTCTCCACATCAAATCTGTCTGCATTTGAAACTCTGCTTCATGATATTGTCTTGTTATACTTTGATGAATTTTATTTGTTTTAAAAAACTAAATTTTTTTTTTAAAAAAAGAAATTGTACTTGCCATGCCACGTGATATTGGAAGTGCAATAGCTAAATTTGAAAGGTTGAAAATTCGCAAGCATCTTAAAAAAAAAGAAATTGTACTTGCCATGCCACGTGATATTGGAAGTGCAATAGCTAAATTTGAAAGGTTGAAAATTCGCAAGCATCTTAAAAAAAAAGAAATTGTACTTGCCATGCCACGTGATATTGGAAGTGCAATAGCTAAATTTGAAAGGTTGAAAATTCGCAGGCATCTAATTTATCCATGCAACTTTACTTGCAATTGTAACTGGCATCACAATTTTCAATGTAGTAATTTGCAAGTGGGTTAAAAATGCTCTTAGTTTCAAAAAAACAAAATAGTTTTAGAATTATTGGAACTTCGTAGTTTAGTTTTGGGTTCAAGTTAAGGAACCAAGTTTATTGGGCTTAGTTATTGATCGATGAATGGGCTTGTCAAACTCAAGTGGGTTCCCCAGAATCAAAAATATTTTTCATTTAATTTTAAATTAAAATGTGAGGAAAAAAAAATACTTGTGACTTGTGTACACAAGTGTGTATATAAATTAAATGGGGAAAAATCATATATTAACATATTATTTTACATCATTGAGAAACTTATTTCAAGATTTTTACTCTTTATTAGAACACAATACAAAGCTTAGAAATCAAATACATAATCGAAATCAAGGGAAGTAACTTGTGAATTGTTGATTAAATACATGATCCAAATGAAATATCGAATGTAGAATCCACGTCTTGAGTAGGTTCTGCATCAACCCTAATGAATTCAGATTCTATATCTTGTGAATTGTTGATTAATCTTTCATAAATATCGAAATAATTTAACTCAGGCGTCGTCGTCGTCGTCGGAGAGATAAAATCTAACAAATAATCTTCTATTCCGTCAAAAAAATTGGGATTATTTTCGGGATTAAAGACTGATGATGAAGGGATATTGTCTTGTTCATCATTGGCACTAACTATAAGACTTGTTTGGATATTGAAAAATGGTTCTCGTTGGGATTGGGATTGTGGTTGGGATTGGTTAGGGTTTTCGTGGGATGAAGTTGCTTGTAGTTCATTTCTAGGATCAATTATTGGGATTGGTGGATTATTATGGCACCTGTTTTGCCCTTTGTACGCGACTTCGAATGTTGTAGGATCTTCGTCTGATCTTTGTACTTGTTTTTCAGCCAAACAGCCGCCCATGTTCGTGCACCTATAATATCCCCTGCAAATTGATTATAAAATAAATAAATTAGGGATTATGTGATAAATTTTGTTAATTTTCGTGGAACTAAATTTATTAAAAATATTTATGTAAGACTATTTTTGATTAAAAATAATTTATATGAGACTATATTTGATTAGTTCTAAAAGTTTGAGACTAGTATTGAAAAAGTCCATAGAAAGAGACCATGTCTAAAATTTATCCAATTTTTTTTTATTTATTCATTTTTTCTCAATATAATCATTACTTTTAATTTATATTGTCGAAAATTCCATAGTATTAGTCAGTATAAATTTGAATAAGGATAACAAAGAGTTGAAATTCAATGATTAATGTAACTTTTTAAAAATAAATAATGAAAATTTAGCTATTGAGAATGGAGAAATAAGGTAGGCAAGAGTCAAAAGATGATGGAGAAAAACAAAAGGACAAAGAAGAGATCCTTGGATGTGGTTAAGGTACCCAAGTCATTGTACTATGTACAGCTTGTGTATTTTAATTGAAGTCTCCTCAAGTGACTCACCATTCTATTAATTTTTCGCTTTATCAACTTGTGACACTGGCTAATTTTTAACTGGATAATTTTGGGGTTTGTATTTAAACAAGGTCCAAACATGTTATATGAAAAAAAATATTAATCTTCGAGTATGACATAGAGGTGTCAAACACGGCATGTCGTGCTGTGCCAGCTTATTTCTACAATAGTGTCGATCGATCAGTAAAACCAAACATTGAAATATATCGATTTGAATGCTACCGATCGATCAGTACGTATGTTGACAATCGATCGGTAGCATTAAAAAAATAAAAATAAAAAATATTCGTGCCCACGAGCCTAAACCCTTGGCCCGGCCCGTGACCGTGACATGCCATGCTCGTGTCGGGCTTCGTGCCACTCGGCCCATTTGACATATAATATGTCTTTATGTCAAGTGGAAATACATATATATAGAAATCGTTGAATACAAAATTCACTTTAATCCTCAATCTTTATTAAAAAGGTAAGAAAACATTCCAACTATGTAAATGATCACCATTTAAAATGGTGTGACATGATCATAAATTTATCTAATAGATATAAATATACTGTCTTTACCATCTACAGTACATTTATTATTAAGCATCATTCTCTTAAACTAATTTTTGATCGTTTTAAATGGAGGTAGTGACAAGTTATGCCCATGTCAAATCGATAATAATAACTTTATGCTTCTGTAATTTGTAAATGTGTATTTTATCACGGAGAGAGTGATTTGCAAAATATAAAATAAACTGGATTGTGTATTTTGCATATATTCACAAACTAAAGAGAGATAAAATGTCTATTTTCACAAACCACATGGGATAAACTATATGATTTAAACCAATAGGTAGCTGTCTATGTTGAAGTGACTTGGACAAATATATCTCTTCGATCCTTTTGTAAAACTAACATAAAACCTACCATATTAAATTCGTGACTTATCATATATCTCATCTCACTTTCCAGTATATATATTTTCAAAAATTTCTAAAACATTGTACTATGATTGTCAATAATTTTAAATTATAAATCAATTAATATTCAAACAAACTCAAAAAAGTGTACAAATTTACTCAATTTGCTGTAAAAGTAGTGATCGGAGATGGTATTTCTTATGATGATTACACTAATGTATTCCATTTTACTACTCAATCCGATGGTTTGCAGTTAATTAGTTTACGAAATTTAGATCCATATTTTGAGTTATACGAGGTAGAAATGCAATTTTAGACCACACGATACAGTGCATAACCTTAGTATACAGGAAAGTATTTATACCTTATCCTACAAGCCCGATCTGAATGATTGCTGTGTGGGCTTACGGTGAGTGGCGGACCTGGAGAATCTGACTTTATTGCCACCATTGCACCACCGCGTACTGGTGGTGCCCCGCCTCTAGCACCACCAACAGTACCTCCGTATTTGAACACTGACAGCGCGCGATCGTACGTATTCAAGATTTCATTCAGCAAATATAGAATCGTTTCCTGTGAAGAAGATTGTGCATTCAGATGCAGTTGTAGCTTCTTAGCCAGCTCTCCCCCATGTGTTAGCTCGTTTTCGAGATTTTTAAGGACCGAATCTGATGCAAATTTCTCCATTTTTGAACCCAAAAAAAGTGCACTTGTCTAGTAGATTATCAATTCGAATATGGATTCAAGTTATGATTAAAAAAAAGAAAGTGCAAATTAAATGGATATAATGGTATCATTATATATGAAAACTTGGCTCGATTTGAATAAGAAAACACTGTGGATGACAGGAGGAGGAAGAAGAGGAGGAATAACAATGAAATTTGACTGAGTTATTCATTAAATGGAATCATTTTTCTTCTTGGGCAGACCAGTTTTTGGTCAATACGAATTGGGTTTGAACCAATTTTACTCGGTACTCTTGACCATGCCAACACAATCTAAGTCGCACTTCGTACAATCCACAATTTATAAACACCCAAGAATAAATCATCAATTTTATGCATATTTTTTGTTAAAAAATATAATAAAGTTTCACCTTTTGTACAATTATTTTTTAAACGAAAATGAAACATAATATATTTATAAATATTTGTTCGAAAATATAGGATTCTTGTACAGCTGGGTTGGAGTAGATTTTTTAGATTAGTTTTAATCTAATAAAATATGTAAAAAAAGAAAGAAAAAAGAAAAAAAGATAGTCGTGATTTCTGGCATACATACATTAAATTTTAATATAATACATATATATTAATATATAATAATATTGGAATTCTTTTTGCTTTTCGAAGCTTATTTTTTGCTATGTTTAGTTATTTTATAAAATAATGATATTTTTAAGGGAGGAATGTATAATTTAGAAGAAAAAAAAGGGTTTTTGACAACGAACTCCTTGTGGTTTCTAAATAGACAAATTACACTAGTGGTTTTAAAATAAAGTACAAAATACTCGCACTGTATATACTATGTTTTCAAACAACATGGGGTAAGATGACCATTTTGAAAACCACAGAAGAGTAAACTGTATTTATAAATCATAGGGAGTATAGTGTCTATTAATGATATCATATTGAAAAAAATGTTTATTTATAAATCACATAGTACATTGTCACTAGCTCAAAAAAATATTAATGTGTTTTGGAAATAAAAAATAGTTAGTACAAGTATGCCAATAATAATACAGATGTGAATGAAATTATATAATTAAAGATAACTTGATGTATATTAGTTAAAAAGGGCGTTGACAAATTAACCTGCATTAATGAACGAATAAAAAAAAATAAGAAATGGGATCCAACTAAATCATATTGGCTACTCAATTAATTATACTGTAAACCCAAATTCCCAATTCAAAACCGCCCAACGCGTCGTTTGTGTACTAGTCGATGAGTACAGCTCAGCCAAGTTGAAGCATGAAATTATATAATATATAAATATAAATAGATAATTTATACATTAATGTTAGTGGCTTAAACAAAATATTCCGAGTCTAAAGTGCCGCGTTTTAAGTTTTCAACCAAATTACGAGTACTTTAATGACCATTAATATCATGATTCATGACTCTATAATAATAATGGGCAATTCGGGTAGTTTAGGTTTCGATTTTTTTCTTTCTTTGTTGGGGAAAACCGTACAACAATTGTCCTTTCTGTGTGATGGATCGAGCATGGTGCTTGTGCTGCTTTACGATTTAACAGATTTGAGTTGCACATTCAGCTTAGCTTTTGGTAAAGCGGAAAGCGTTTGATCCTACAATTGATATCAGAGACAAAGTCATGTGTTCGATTATCATTAGTTGCAAGGAGTGTAATTATTTGGATGTGGATTGTTGGGGAATAACAATTGACATTGTTGTATGATCAATCGAAACGTGATGATTTGCTGCTGTATGGTTTAAAAGATTTGTGTTGTACAATTACCATCATCTATAACTTTTGGTAAAGCGACAAGCGCTTGAGCCTACATTCTTTTATTTAAAAAATTATGTATTTTAATTACACAACGTGAATTTATAAAATTTCCTTCCAATTCTACAAATTACATTAATAAAAAAATTTCTATCAAAATATTAATTGTTTATTAGTCATATAAAACTATATAATAGTATTATGTAATTTATGTAAGATTGCATTATATATTTTGTTATTTTAATGAATCAATAATTATATCAAAATAGTCTTGTTTTCAGTATAATTATTTAATTATGTTGGAAGTTAGATTTATTTTTTTTAACGATATATTGGAAATCAGGAAAATCGTCATCAACTGATTTAATGAGCGATGATAATGCACTAATAGTGTTTGACTCTTGTTCTATAATAATATGAGTTATAAATCTTTATATTAAATATAATTTATTATTTATTATTCTCAGATTATATATAAATAATTTATTATCTTATCTCACAAGCCAATCACTTTCTTATAATTGTATTACCAATGACGAGTTGAGAACTTGAGATTGTACTTCGGCCAAAAAATATAACGCCTACATGTAGAGACGCTTAACGACCAGTAAATCGAACCGGTTAGCCCGATCCAAAACCGGAATCAAACTAACTGTGGGGTCTTCCCACCTTAACAGTGATTAAAAGACATAAGAAGGACTAATCATGCATTAAGGTAACATCTTAAGCTTTTGGTTGTTACACGAGCTACAGGATTACAGGCCAAAATACAAAACTTCAAAAATAATTCATTATATTCTAAAAGAATATCATTTAGATTTACACTACTCCTAGAGTAGATACTAATCAAAACTTGAATCCTATGCATTCATGTGTCCCTAGTAGCTCACTGCCTCAACCCGACCCTTAGTCCTTTCGTCCAAAAGTGTACCTACAGGGATAACACATCATGAGCATATATAATCTTACTTAACATCATAAAACATCATAGTAAATGCATGAAATCTTGGTTAAGTAAATATGCTGGATATTCATTAACTTCTTATTGTTGTCCCTGATTCATAATCATACATATGGGGCACCTTACCCCGTGGCACCTTACCACAATAACATCGCATGGCCTTTTACCATGTGGGGCACCTTACCCCGTGGCACCTTACCACAATAACATCGCATGGCTACTTACCATGTGGGGCACCTTACCCCGTGGCACTTTACCACAATAACATCGCATGGCTACTTACCATGTGGGGCACCTTACCCCGTGGCACCTTACCACAATAACATCGTATAAACATCATCATATAAACATCGTATACACATCATCATATAAACGTCATATAAACATCATTATTTCATCGTGTATATTCATGCGATATATGCATAGTCATAGTATAGGGATGTGTTTTACCGTCCGATGCCCGTACGTCTCTTACGTACCTTTTCAAAAGGAGGAGGAGTCAACAGACTTTATCTCCTAGATGGTGCAGGTACCTGGGATGGTTCTACAAGACCACATAATACCATATTAGATGCCTCAAAACCATCTCACATCAAAAACTTAACAAAATAAAACATCATTATATTTTCATCTTTCTGCCGGTCTCGATCGATCGGCCCAAGGTCTCGATCGATCGAGACACTGTGCACTAACAGTGTCTTGGCTTCCTGCCTCGCTCGATCGATCGAACATTATTACCGATCGATCGAGGAGCTTCACCGATCGATCGAGAAAATCCATCGATCGATCGACATCAAAGTTTTAAATCATACATTAGACCCACTGTCTTGCTCGATCGATCGGAACCAAATCTCGATCGATCGAGAGCTCTGAAAAATCGGGACTTCCCCAGATTTTTGAGCACCCCATTTCATACCATCAATACTACTTCATATCACACATAAAGTGCTTAAACAAGAATATCAATAACTTCCACATACTTTCATGCATGTATTAAAATTAAAGGTTCACTTATAACTGAAACCTACATGCATTAAATCTACCCCTTTTTATCAATACTCAATCAACATTTCTGAAAAACAGGGCATAATTTCCTAGCCCAGAATTATCGAACATACATATTCATAGCCTCGAAAATACCATAAAGCCCATAGTTCATGCTCAAACAAATATGCTGGCATATTCACCCAACTTCCATGTATGCATTTACGTCAAAAGTTTTCCCATAACCTAAGTTAGCATGCTTCAATTCTTCATAACAAAAGCCCTACTCAACATACAAACAGGGCACCTCCCCTGCTCCTATGTTCGAGGAACCCTTTTTCCAAACTAGAAATCTAACACATAACGCATGCAAGTTACTTAACAAGACATGCTAGGGGCTTCTTAAACATCATATAAAAGTACTCAAAACAAGGTTTCATCAAACCCTACACTAGCATGCCAAATCTGTTACAAAGAAAACACATGCATAAAACGAAAAAGCTGGTGAACCAGCGTGATTCCTCACCACTTTTGCACTCCGATTTTTTTGACAAGAAAGGATTAATAAAATCCGATCACTTTCTTCCTGGAACAGAACAAGTTGCAGACAAAATGAAGAGAAAAAAGAAGGAAGCTTTTTGGAAGAGACAAGGTGAAAATATCTTAATGCCAACATGCCCACTTAGTCAAATATTTCCCAGAAAACAGGGGAGGGGGCGTGGGTTGCTGCAAGTGGGGGGGGGGGGGGGTGGTTGCATGTAGGGTGGTTTTGTGGTGTTTAATTGTATCCCGGTATTTTGTACGATGCATTAAAATATCCTCACTCGATATTTTCTAACTTTATTTAATTAATACATCCTTTAAAATCACCCAATATGCTCCCCACATCATATCATCATATCATAAATCGTGGCCCCCCAATTTAAATACACCACAACCCTTAAACACATCATAATTCATCATCTTAGAACATAATCATATATCATTTCGGGGGTATTACATTACTCCCCTACTTATAAGATTTCGTCCTCGAAATCCACATGCATCATCATAACGGAACTAAACATAAATACATACCAGAAAATAGTTCCGGATAGTGCTGCACCATATGCCGTTCCGTCTCCCATGTAGCCTCCTCGACACCCCGACGATCCCACTGAACTTTGACCATCGGTATAACTTTGCTCCGTAGTCTGCGATCCTCACGATCCAGAATTCTGATCGGTCGTTCTTCGTAGGACATATCTGAGTCTAACTGAACTTCTGTAGGCTGTAAGACATGAGACGGGTCTGGCTCATACTTCCTCAACATAGAGACATGGAAAACATCGTGTATGCCAGACAAGGATGGCGGTAGAGCCAAACGATATGCCAAAGTACCGATACGCTGTAAAACTTCATATGGCCCAACATACCTTGGAGATAACTTTCCCCGCATCCCAAAACGAACCACGCCCCTGAAGGGCGAGATCTTTAAGAAGACCCTGTCTCCTAACTGGAATTCTAGCGGTCGTCGCCGCTTATTGGCATAGGCCGCTTGCCTATCCTGGGCCGCTTTCATCTTCAGGCGTATCAATTTTATCTTACCCTCCATATCTCTGATCATATCCGGTCCTCCGACCGCTTTGCTAGTCAAGTCCTCCCAATACAATGGTGATCTACATCGTCGTCCATACAGAGCTTCAAAAGGGGCCATTTGAATGCTCGCCTGATAACTGTTATTATAGGAGAACTCCACCAGCGACACTGAATTCTGCCACGGAGTGTCAAACTCCAAAACACATGCCCTCAACATGTCCTCGAGCGTCTGAATGGTACGCTCTGTTTGGCCGTCTGTCTGAGGGTGATAGGCCGTACTCAGTCTCACCTCTGTGCCCAAAGCTGTCTGGAGACCCTCCCAGAAATGTGAAGTGAACCTCGGGTCCCTGTCAGACACTATCGAGACTGGAATACCATGCAACCTCACCACATCCCGTATATACATCTGGGCCATCTTCAAGTATGTATATGACATACTGTAAGGGATGAAATGAGCCGTCTTCGTCAGCCTATCCACGATCACCCAGATCGCATCAAATCCTGAGGCCGTCCTAGGTAAGTGGGTCACAAAGTCCATAGATATATGCTCCCACTTCCATTCAGGCACCTCTAAGCTCTTCAACTCACCACCAGGCCTCTGCCTCTCTGCCTTTACCTGTTGACAGATCAAACATCTTTTAACGAAAACAATTACCTCACGCTTCATGCGTTTCCACCAGAATTGATCGCATAGATCTTTGTACATCTTCTTTCCCCCTGGGTGGATACTGAAACGACTACTGTGAGCCCGCTCCAATATTCCTCTACGCAGTCCTGGTGCATCTGGGACTACCCATCGGTTGCCCAGTCTCAAGGAATCATCCTCGGCCACTCTGAACTTGGATGGTTGACCTTGAAGGATCAATGATGTCCACCTCTGAACCTCACTATCCGACTTCTGGGCCTCCCTGATCACCTCAAATATGTCTGGCTCCGCCAATAGGGTCGACACTCGTACAGGCGACGTGTCTACATCGAAGTCATAGCCCAGATGGCAGCAAGAAGTCATCAAAGCTGACAAACACATGACATCCTCTGCAGTACTCTTCACCTTCCGACTTAAGGCATCTGCTATCAAGTTTGCTTTACCCGGATGGTACTCAATTTCACAATCATAATCTTTGAGCAAATCCATCCACCTTCTTTGCCTCATATTCAACTCTGCCTGAGTGAATAAGAACTTCAGGCTCTTATGATCTGTATATATAGTGAAAGACGTGCCATACAAGTAATGCCTCCAAATCTTCAAGGCAAAAATGATGGCCGCCAATTCCAAATCATGCACTGGATACCTGGCTTCGTGTGGCTTCAGTTGCCTCGATGCATAAGCCACCACATGCTTATCTTGCATCAACACACAGCCCAAGCCCTGTAATGACGCATCCGTATACAAGGCGAACTTCTTATCCTCAGACGGAATTACCAGTACAGGCGCTGTAGTCAAGCGACGCTTCAGTTCTTGAAAACTTTCCTCACAAGCCTTAGACCAAAAGAAGGGGACTCCTTTCTGAGTCAGCTGTGTCAGGGGTTTGGCAATTTTCGAAAAACCTTCGACGAAACGTCGGTAATAACCTGCCAAACCGAGGAAACTCCGTATTTCCGGTACAGAAGTGGGTGCAGCCCACTCCATCACAGCTTCAATCTTCCTTGGATCCACAGATATCCCATGGCTAGATATGACATGGCCTAAAAATACCACGCTGTCCAACCAGAACTCGCACTTACTAAGCTTTGCATACAGCTGATGATCCCTAAGGATCTGAAGTACTATCCTCAAGTGCCTTACATGCTCTTCTTCAGTCCGAGAGTAAATAAGTATGTCGTCAATGAAGACTATGACGAACTGATCCAAATATGGCTGGAATACCATGTTCATCAAACTCATGAAGACAGCTGGGGCATTCGTCACCCCAAAAGGCATGACCAGGAATTCATAGTGCCCATATCTTGTCCTGAAAGCCGTCTTCTGAACATCATCTTCTCTTACTCGAATCTGATGGTACCCCGACCTCAGATCGATCTTACTGTAGAGCCTCGTTCCCTGCAACTGATCAAACAAGTCATCAATCCTCGGAAGTGGATACTTGTTCTTGATTGTGGCCTTATTCAGTTGCCTATAGTCAATGCATAGGCGCATCGATCCATCTTTCTTCTTAACAAATAAGACAGGCGCACCCCATGGCGATACGCTAGGGCGTATGTAGTTTTTGTCTAGGAGCTCTTGCAATTGAATCTTTAGCTCTCTTAGCTCCGCTGGTGCCATCCTATACGGGGCACGAGAAATTGCAGACGTCCCTGGTAGTAACTCAATCCCAAACTCGACCTCTCTCGTCGGTGGGAATCCGGGAATCTCCTCCGGGAAGACATCAGGAAACTCCGCCACTACGGGCACATCCTCAACCTTTAACTCCTTCCTCTTTTCCGTCATATCAATGGCATAGATAAGATATCCTGTATGGCCTCGTTCTAATAACTGTGTCATCTTGACAGCCGATACCAACGGAATCCTTGGGCGAGAACCATCCCCAAAGAATGTCCACTGGTCTCCCATATCAGATCTGAATCGGACAGTCCTTTGCCTGCAATTAACGATCGCCTGATACTTGTTCAGAACATCGATGCCCACAATGCAATCGAAGTCTGTCATTCCCAGCACAATCAAATCTGATCTTAACTCATTATCCTCAAAATAAATGATGCCATCATAGACCATCTGATCCGTAGTCAAACTTCTTCCTGCGGGGGTCGAGACCACAAGAGGCATGGGGGACGGAGAAGTGCATATGTGGTGCCTTTCAACAAAACTCGTCGACACAAAAGAGTGTGACGCACCTGTGTCTATTAATATAAGAGCAGGGTGCGTAAATAAAAGACACGTACCCGCTATAACTTCCTCCGGGGCCGCTGTAGCCTGCTCCCTCGTCAAAGCATACACCTGCCCCTGAGGTGGCCCCGCGGGCTGACCTCCATACTGTCTTGGCACAAAAGGTGGCCGGTGTTGTGTCGTTCTGTCCGCAGGCCTCCCCGCAGAGTTCTGCTGTCTTCCCCTGTTGGGACACTGTCGAGCGAAGTGGCCTCTGTCGCCACAGACATAGCAGCCAACACAGTCCTTTGCCAAATGTGATAGTCCACATATAGTGCACTGAGCTCTTCCAGATCTATCTCCCTGAGGCTGTCCTCTCCCAGATGGAGTATCATTCCTACCTTTCCCTTTCCATCGATTCTCGGGCCTCTTGCCATTGAATCTCGATGCTGACGTGTTCCCCCTAGGCTTGAACTGATCACCCCTGGGCTTCAAGTGGTCAGAAGTAGATTTCTGAGGGGGTGCTGGAGGTGGCACTGCATCAGGATATGCACCAACTCCCAGTTCAGCTAGCTCAGCTCGTGAGAGTGCATCATCAAAACAGGCAGGTCCATAAGTGATCACCCTGTCATACAGTTCAGGCCTCAAGCCCTTCATGAAATTCCGCATCTTCGCTTGAGTGCTTGCAGCTATGTGTGGCACATATCGTAGTAAGGAACAGTAATGTAGAGCATAGTCAGATACAGGCATGGTACCTTGTCTTAAACTGGTAAACTCATCCTCCTTGGCCTGTCTTGCAGCGGCTGAGAAATAGCGGTTCAAAAACCGCGTTCGGAACATCTTCCAATTCACTTCCTGTCCCAGAGCCTCTTGCTCAACCACTGTGGTTTTCCACCACATCAATGCCTTCTTGGACAGCTGAAATTCTGCTAATCTGATCCAGGCCGTCTTTGCACAAGGCGCTGCCACAAATATCTGTTCAATCCTCTCCAGCCATTCCTCAGCTTTTTCCCCTGATTCTGTTCCCTCAAACATCGGGGGTCGATACATCATAAATTGAGCCAAGCTCAACTCCCCAGGTAGCAACTGCTGTTCAGAGGGTTCCTCGCCCAAGGCTGGTGGTGGCAATGGATTCGTACGCCCAGCACTTGCATTTACACTAATGGCGTCACCCACTTCTATATTTGCTGCCATGCTGCCATGTTAGCATAACATAGAAACTTCAAATGCAACATACACATAAAACATGTTCAATAGTAAGTACTTAGCCAACTTATTGCTAAGGCTACCCTTCACTCATTCCCGAGTTATCTAACCTGGCTCTGATACCACTAATGTGGGGTCTTCCCACCTTAACAGTGATTAAAAGACATAAGAAGGACTAATCATGCATTAAGGTAACATCTTAAGGTTTTGGTTGTTACACGAGCTACAGGATTACAAGCCAAAATACAAAACTTCAAAAATAATTCATTATATTCTAAAAGAATATCATTTAGATTTACACTACTCCTAGAGTAGATACTAATCAAAACTTGAATCCTATGCATTCATGTGTCCCTAGTAGCTCACTGCCTCAACCCGACCCTTAGTCCTTTCGTCCAAAAGTGTACCTACAGGGATAACACATCATGAGCATATATAATCTTACTTAACATCATAAAACATCATAGTAAATGCATGAAATCTTGGTTAAGTAAATATGCTGGATATTCATTAACTTCTTATTGTTGTCCCTGATTCATAATCATACATATGGGGCACCTTACCCCGTGGCACCTTACCACAATAACATCGCATGGCCTCTTACCATGTGGGGCACCTTACCCCGTGGCACCTTACCACAATAACATCGCATGGCTACTTACCATGTGGGGCACCTTACCCCGTGGCACTTTATCACAATAACATCGCATGGCTACTTACCATGTGGGGCACCTTACCCCGTGGCACCTTACCACAATAACATCGTATAAACATCATCATATAAACATCGTATACACATCATCATATAAACGTCATATAAACATCATTATTTCATCGTGTATATTCATGCGATATATGCATAGTCATAGTATAGGGATGTGTTTTACCGTCCGATGCCCGTACGTCTCTTACGTACCTTTTCAAAAGGAGGAGGAGTCAACAGACTTTATCTCCTAGATGGTGCAGGTACCTGGGATGGTTCTACAAGACCACATAATACCATATTAGATGCCTCAAAACCATCTCACATCAAAAACTTAACAAAATAAAACATCATTATATTTTCATCTTTCTGCCGGTCTCGATCGATCGGCCCAAGGTCTCGATCGATCGAGACACTGTGCACTAACAGTGTCTTGGCTTCCTGCCTCGCTCGATCGATCGAACATTATTACCGATCGATCGAGGAGCTTCACCGATCGATCGAGAAAATCCATCGATCGATCGACATCAAAGTTTTAAATCATACATTAGACCCACTGTCTTGCTCGATCGATCGGAACCAAATCTCGATCGATCGAGAGCTCTGAAAAATCGGGACTTCCCCAGATTTTTTAGCACCCCATTTCATACCATCAATACTACTTCATATCACACATAAAGTGCTTAAACAAGAATATCAATAACTTCCACATACTTTCATGCATGTATTAAAATTAAAGGTTCACTTATAACTGAAACCTACATGCATTAAATCTACCCCTTTTTATCAATACTCAATCAACATTTCTGAAAAACAGGGCATAATTTCCTAGCCCAGAATTATCGAACATACATATTCATAGCCTCGAAAATACCATAAAGCCCATAGTTCATGCTCAAACAAATATGCTGGCATATTCACCCAACTTCCATGTATGCATTTACGTCAAAAGTTTTCCCATAACCTAAGTTAGCATGCTTCAATTCTTCATAACAAAAGCCCTACTCAACATACAAACAGGGCACCTCCCCTGCTCCTATGTTCGAGGAACCCTTTTTCCAAACTAGAAATCTAACACATAACGCATGCAAGTTACTTAACAAGACATGCTAGGGGCTTCTTAAACATCATATAAAAGTACTCAAAACAAGGTTTCATCAAACCCTACACTAGCATGCCAAATCTGTTACAAAGAAAACACATGCATAAAACGAAAAAGCTGGTGAACCAGCGTGATTCCTCACCACTTTTGCACTCCGATTTTTTTGACAAGAAAGGATTAATAAAATCCGATCACTTTCTTCCTGGAACAGAACAAGTTGCAGACAAAATGAAGAGAAAAAAGAAGGAAGCTTTTTGGAAGAGACAAGGTGAAAATATCTTAATGCCAACATGCCCACTTAGTCAAATATTTCCCAGAAAACAGGGGAGGGGGTGTGGGTTGCTGCAAGTGGGGGGGGGGGGGGGTGGTTGCATGTAGGGTGGTTTTGTGGTGTTTAATTGTATCCCGGTATTTTGTACGATGCATTAAAATATCCTCACTCGATATTTTCTAACTTCATTTAATTAATACATCCTTTAAAAACACCCAATATGCTCCCCACATCATATCATCATATCATAAATCGTGGCCCCCCAATTTAAATACACCACAATCCTTAAACACATCATAATTCATCATCTTAGAACATAATCATATATCATTTCGGGGGTATTACACTAACCGATTTTGAACCGATCCGGAACCGGTAAGATACTGTCCGTACTGGTTCTAAGGTTACCGGTTCTGGACTAAACTGATCTGATTCCAGGCTGAACCATAACCGGATCCATTATTTTTTAAAAAATTAAAAAATATTTTGGTTTAGATAAATATATTCGAGGTTAGTATACAAACACAAATGTCCATTAACTCAACTGGTTAGAGCTGTGTATTAGAAGGAAATGGCCGCATGTTCGAATCATCCAAGCAACAATATGCCTCGAATGTTTTGAAAAATAATAATAATAACTCAAAAAACCGGTTATGGGTTTGAACATGTCCAACCGGAACCGGATCCGATCCGATTTCTTACCGGATCGAATTGGTTTCCGGATTTTTAGATCCGAAGCCGATCGATCTGAACCGAAACAATCCGGTTAATCTGGTGGGTCCGATAAGCAGCCTTACTTAGATGGGAGGGAGATGTTTTATTGTATCTATCCTCCATCATCATTCACACAAAGTATGAGGCAACTTTAGAAATTATATCATAAATCTATGCTTGAATATTTAAAAGGCTTTTTTAATAATTTAATCGAATTTTGAAAAGTATAATCACATCGATCTAATGATGTATGGAGAGGTGATATGGATAGCATACTTCGTGTGAGCAACACATATAACTATTTTTGGGATATGTGTCCACTAGATATACGTGTTGTTAATTTGTTCCACGTGATTGGATTTTATGGTATATATAGGTGTGGTAAGATTGAACTTGACATGCACCTAATCACGGCTTTAGTTGAGAGATGGCGTCGTGAAACACACACATTTCATCTTAGATCGGGAGAAGCGTCCATCACACTGCAAGACATTGCAGTAATATGGGCGTTGCCAGTAGATGGCATCGTAGTGTCTAGGATAGATTATTATAGGACTCTACCCGAATGGCAAGAAGATTGCCATACATATTTAGGATTCATACCAGATATCAAAGATTTTAAATGTGCGAGGTTGAGATTAGTTGTTTTGAAAAATCATTTGCTGCAAAATACCTTTGAGATACATAGTACGCCAGATGATGTTGCTAAGTTTACACGGGTTTGTACGTTATTGATGTTAGGGGGGAATTATGTGCCTTGATTCATCAGGCAATTTTGCTAGGTTATTGTATTTACAGAAGTTTGAGGATATCGACTCTGCCCGTACATATAGTTGGGGCAGTGCTGTGTTGACATACTTGTATCGTGAGTTGAGCACGTCATCAGAGAGAGGAAAAAAAGTTATAGGTGGTGCATTGCAACTCTTACAGGTAAACAATATGTTTGTTTGCTTTAATAATTAAAATATGTTTCTGGTCAATCTAACTTGTATTATTGATGTCACTGCAATAAATGAGAGTTGGGCATGTCACGAATCCCAAGTTTGACTCCGTAATTGGGTAGCCAAAGATCTGATATTGGGCCAATAATGGTCGGCCCAGACAATGTGTTACCTTCTGCTCCATATGGTACAAATATGTATTGTTTATAATTGATTTTATGTGTTGATGCATTTAATCATTTATTTGAATATATACAGGTGGTCATGTCATTTAAACTTTACAGAAACTGGGATACGCATCATGAGGGACATCCTCGATGAGCAGCCAGTAACTCAAGTAAACATGCTGTTAAATTAGTTTGTACAAAAATAAACTCTTTTGATATTATGTAAAGCAATGTTGTTTTGCAGTTCAATTGGCAGCCGTACCCTGATGAGTACACCGAAGGAATCACCGAGTTAGGGACATATAAGGGTCCGTTGATTTTCTTCGACATAGTTGAAATGCAACGGTCTGATAGAGTACTGCGACAGTTTGGGATGCTACAAGATATCCCAGAAGATCCACAATCGGGGGATGAGGCATTGCATAATGTTGGTCGAAGGGGAATGTCAACAAAGACTGGAGCACTAGGCATAGAGCATACATATTTTGCTGGGAGAGGGCAAATGATCTACGTGTAGACAAACCGTGATTTACTGACGGTGGTTACTACGTTGTTTGCGGATACAGTGAGTGGTATGAACAAGTCACACGTAGATACATTGGACGTCAAAAATATTTTGTACAGACAGGATATCAACATGGTGATGGCCCGGCATGGCAGCATGTGGTATGTTAATTACGTGAAATTTTGTTTTTATAATTGTGTTTAGATGTATAAATTTTATATGGACTTTTGGACTTTGCAGATTGAGCAGATGGAGCAGTTAACTACAAGCTATGACCGGCATCTGGCTGATGGAGTGCTATTACGAAAGAGTCGATGAGACAACACATGACTATGTTCGACAATGTGGTGCGAGTGGCTCGTGAACGACGAGATAGAAACTTCCTGGCATACAATGAAGTCCAGTCTGTTGACACACGTCGGTTCCATGCAGTTCCATCTACACATATGCCGACAGATATTGCAGGTCCATCTGCACATATGCAGACAGATATTGCAGGTCCATTTACGTGGACAGATCCAGATATGTGTACAGAGTATTATATTCATGTACCTGTACCATCATATGATATATCTCCCTTTACGCCATATCCCCCCATGTCCACTCAACCCCAGTTCAGCAGCATGGATACAAATGGCAGTCTTGGGTTTGCGACATATGCATCTATGACTTCACATTTCGATGTCTCGCCAGTTCTATTCCCTCAATTGACACCAATTCAGCAGCCTGCCAACACACATGCGGCAAGGGAAAGGGGCAAAGAAGTCGTTCAACAACGAAGAGTTAGAAGACATACAAATCCTCCTCCTTGTGGTACTGGAGGAAATTTAGCTCGTCGTCGTCGTTGAAGTCATCATTATGTTGTAAAAAGTAAACGATTCTTATAGTTATAAAATTAAGTTTGAAAAAAATATTGTTCTTTGAGCATACAATCAACGTACAATAATTTGTAATTAAACGTACACTAATGTCACAATAACGTAACGTAAACATACAATAATGTCACAATAACGTAAAATTATTTATAAAATAAACATACAATCAATTACACGTTAAAAAATTTATTGATTTCGAGAAGTTGAAGCCATTTGTCGTCTTGCACGGGCTTCTGGAAAGTCCATCTCATTCTGAATGTGCGTTGTTCGATCTCGACCTACTCTTCTGCTTTTTCGCAGAGTGGGTTGTGGTACAACTCAAAACATGGGGTGTCACAATACTCCTCCCCCACATTGGTTCGAATCGTCATTGATATGTGCTCCAATATTCATTCATATTGTAATATGGCTTCACAAATGTTTTAGCGTTTAAGCCATACTTTCGACACAATTGGATCACATGCGAGCAAGGTATTCCGAACTCTTTCCATTTTCCACAAGAGCATTCCCCTGATTTTAAATACACAACATGCGCATTACCCCCACGTCCTGGTTGTACTCTTGTGATAACAGAAGCGGTTAGACGTCTACGATCGAACATCTGGACATCATGATGGATGGAATGATAGTTAGCACGACCATATCTTTCGAACACGCAATCTGGTCATTCTTGATTATTTTGAATCATTCGTTCAGTCTTCTTAAGCCGTTCGAAAAAATATAGCGCACAACGATCAAAAGTTAATTGCACAATGGCGGTGATTGGAAGTCGATGAGCACCTTTCATAACTCCATTTATGCATTCTGACATATTTGTGGTCATGATACCACAACGCCAGCCTCCGTCATGAGCAAGCGACCATTGACACTTATCAATACGACTCAAGTAATCAAAAGTCCTTGGTTCTATAAGTTTTATCTCTTCCATGTGCGATCAAATTTTCTGACCTGATTTTCTGATCCCGCTATCCAACATAAGTCTTTCAAATGAACGGATTTGAAGCGACTATTAAAGTTTGAACAACATGTCTCAAACAAAATCGATGTACTCCACGGGGTGATTTGAAGTCAGGAATACAATCAGCTGCTGCAATGAGGCCTGGATGACGGTCAGAAATCAAACATACACCACCCTCAGATCTTCTCATAATATGCTTGCTAATCATCTCCAAAAACCATATCCATGACACAGTTTTCTTCGTCAACAATTGCAAATGCCAAAGGTAAGACTTGATTATTAGCGTCCATTGCCACGACAATCAACATCTTATGTTGATATTTCGTATACAGATGTGTTCCATCAACACTTATTACCCGGCGGCAATGTTGAAATCCTTCTACACATGGATGGAAGGCCCAAACACGTAATTCAAAGTCTTTTCTCTTGGTCTTGCGTTTTCAAGGTGAACCCACTCAACGACTGTGCCGGGATTCTATTTTTGCAAAGCTCCCATATATTAAGGCAATTTCTTCACGGAGCTCTCCCATGTTCCGTACACATTCGCAACAGCACGTCGCAAACTAAACCATCCTTTTGCATAGGAGATCTCAAATCCCACTAACAAGCTAGCAATCATGTTTTTGTCCAAATTTGAATGATCAACCGACAGTTCACTCAAAAGGCAAGTGTGAGAACCTCCATATTTGTATATTTTGAATAATCCAACTTTTTTCTTCAACGAGGCCCGCAGGTACCATCTACAAGGCATATCTTTTGTACTGTGTTTGTAAACCACTTTCCAAATATTTTTGTACTCTTGACAACGCGATACTCCCGTTTTGTAACACGTACAGAGTAATCCTTTACAGCTGCCAGCAGATGAGCTTTATTTTTGAAGATCATATCTAGATGGATATCCCCTTTGGAGTAGTCGTATTAACTCTCCCATCTACCTGTTGGAATGTCTAATGAGTCTCCAAATACTTCGGGATTTGTCATTGAGAAGAATGGAATTGTTGGATAAATGACATGAGTATTTGTCTTGGTTGTGTCTGGTACATTATCTGGCACTTCTTCAATATTAACCTCATCGTCATCAGACACATCCTCGGATGGAATTCCCTCGGGTTCAGTCTAAATATCATCTCCAAAATCCACAAAATTGTCTGCTAGTGGCTCGGGAACACTATTGTCAGCAACTATAGGAGCATCATCTTGAATCCTAGAGATAGTTGGTCTTTCTGTATCTACTACAAATGGACCACTACCACTTGTTGGCATTTCTGTAATAAAATCATAAGCTCTTCGTTCTGTTTGTATATACATCTCCAAACAACTATAATTTTGTTCAGAACCCAATTCCCATGCTAAATTGTAATCACTGTCAACGGGAAAATTGTTTGTTTCACCCCAGAAAAATTACTAAATATATATTTACAATATACTTTCAGAATGAACTGGTTACGATCGATGCCAGTAATATCATATACGTCGTTCAATAACTGCAAATAATTAATAGTGCGAGATATTGTCATGCCTTACGATGGACCACGATCATATCTAACAGATTCTGAATCTTGTAATATATCGCCTCCCCAATACAACAAAACTTTACTTGACATACCTTAAAAAATAAAGACAAATTTTATAAATTAGTACATTATATATAATATTGTTCAATTTGATTATTTGTATAACAATGTACCTGGAATGTGCCGACCAGAGGAAACGACTGGAGGAAATAATGAAGATTATGATTTACGAATTCTGGAGAGAAAATGTTTACGAATTCTGAATAGAATTTGTTTACGAATGCCGAAGAGATTTTGCTTTACGAAATGAGTAACATTGTGTTCGATTTTGTAGACGAAGAAACTGATTGTTGTCGCCATCTAAAATGGCGACATTAAATAAAAAATATTTTTTTTCAATTGTCGCCATCTCAGATGGCGACAACTTTTAAAAACAAAAGAAATTTACGTCGTTATATACCGACATTGGTGAAAAAATTAATTTTTTTATAAGATGTCGCCATCTTACATGGCGACATTAAAAAAAATATTGTTTTAAAGATGTCGCCATGTCAGATGGCGACTCCGGTGAAATTTTTTTTTTATAAGATGTCGCCATCTTACATGGCGACATTAAAAAAAATATTTTTTTAAATATGTCACCATGTCAGATGGCGACTTCACCTAAAGTCGCCATCTGATATGGTGACACCAAAAGAAATCTGAATTTTTAAGATAGTCGCCATCTTACATGGCGACTTAGGTTAGTTTGCTAATAATAAAAAAAATCGGTTAAATTCTTAAATCTTTTTCAAAATTGATTATATTATTAAAAAATCCTTCAAATATTATCTATCAAAGTTAATGTTAATCTCAACTTTCAATGAAAAAAGGATCTGAAAGTAATACTAAAATGTTCTATTGTCTATGGGTCAGAATTCCAAATTCATGCGAGTCAAATTATATTAACTTTAAACTTTAAAAATAGTATTATTGATAAATTGATGGGACAAAAACACATTTTGTTCCGTAGTGTTGGGTTTTGAAAATCAGAATAATCTTGGTTTTTGATATTAACAAAACTTGTTATTGTGTTGCTGACATTTTTCATCAAGTGTGCAGTGAATAGATCGTGATTAGGAGCTTGATGATTAGCAAAGAAATTGGTTGAAGTAAACTGGACCAGTAGACATAAGCAAGTGTATATTGGACTAGTAGACACAACAAGTAGACGCTGAGCGCTGCTGACTAAATTGTTCATATCTCATAGCTTGGATATTGAAACGACCTGATTTGAAAGGGATTGGATAGCCAACTCAATTTACTACAAGTCATATTTCAGACCAGCATACCTGATTCGATGGTTTACAAGACGAAAACATGTCTGCAAGAGTCTACTGGTGCAAAGCTGAAACAGCAGCGGACTGATTGTAGCAGCTGTAGTATATCGGCCATAACACTCAGCTCGCTTATCGAAATGGAACTATTCAGTATGTGTTGGAAAGATAAGACAAAGACCTACAAATCATCTTTAGAAGTTGAAGACTGAATCGGATATTAAGATGTCCAAAAAGTTTCTACAAGTCACGTATTGTGCAGACAAAATCAGCAGACTTACAGTAGGAGCATCACCTCTTATGTCAAGCATATATCTCTCATATGAACTCGAAATCGAGCGATTCTTGATTCCATGGAAATTTAAGAGAAACGGACTACAACTTTTATGTTGATCACTATGCCCAGAAATCAACGAATCAAGAGTCATAACCAAAAGAACAGAACAAGACACTTTGGACAGCAAGGTTGGCAGAATACTTCAACCTTGAACAGTAGACCTTTGACCAGCAGACCTCGAAGCTTCAACCATGTAAGTCCCCAACTCTTAATTACTAGATTTAGGCATTAATGATATAACGACCCCAAAACTTTTACATGATTTATATGATCATGCATAAACATCATGACTCATATAGAATCGTTTGATATGCATAAATATTAGGTCTGTTGTGAATATGAAATACGTGAAAATTCTATATTGATATGTGATATTGTTTTGAATTCTATTTAATGCATGACTTGAGTGAGAATTATGATAAGAATTGAAATCTAATGACTCTGTTTCATTATCTCGACAATATTGTTAAAATTATGAATATAAAAAGTTGAGGGACTTAAGTGTAAGATGATAGAGAATTGGAGGTCTAAAGTGCAATATCTCATATAAGTTGTTAGTCCCGGATCTTATCAATGAGATTTTAAAGATAAAAAAACATATCAGACCGGATCGAGAGAAATCAGACTGACCAGAACGATCGCCCAAAACAGATCAAGCTGATAAGATGACAAAGCATATCAGACCGGATCGAGGGTAATCAGGCTGACCAGATCGATGGCTCAACAAAAGTACAAACTGATAAGACACATTACTTATCAGACCGGATCGATGAATATCAGACTGACTAAACCGAAGCTTCAGATCGATCTCTATCTTTATCAGATCAGAGCAGCTTAGGATATATACAAAATGGCTCCTCAGTCCGAATCATTAACGGCTATTTATTGTAGCATTTAATGTTGTAATTAATGCTACAAAGGACCAAAGACTGAAGATTGCCATAATAGGTAAGAAGACAAAGAGTAGCTTACCTGACAGTCGCCGAAAGTATGAACCAGAACGGCAAGTATCCTGAAGAAGAAGACTGAAGCCTACTCAGAGTTTAAGAAGAGTCAAAGTTGCACATTAAAGGAAATAATGTCGTTGGCACCTTCAACTATAAAAGGATGCAACAAAAGGAACTTACTGACGCTAGCAACTGACTCTCGCTGATCAATTGAAAAACGCACAAGAAAGCAAAAACAGCACAAGCTTACAAGTTCAGAAGCTCTCGAGCTGAAATCATTCTCAAGCACGTCTACTTTGTAACATTTGATCATTTAGGATCACTGTGCGCATCTTGTGTTTTCTGTGTTGAAAATAGAAGTGAGAAACATATTGTAACTATCAGACAGAGTGTGTCTGAGCAGATTGAGTGACTAGGAGTTTCAGATTGGTAGTGAGGTAAATCCAGTCTGAATCGGGTTTGTACAACAGGATTGTATAAATCAAAGTCTTCTAGTATAAACCTTCCTTAATTGGAAGAATGGGAGACGTAGAAGGATTACACCACCTTCGAACTTCCAGAAACATATCCTGTGTATCTTATTTCTGCACTCGTTCTTTCTCACTAGCCATCGAGCCGTTCTTACATACAAGAACAGACCGTTCCGCACTTATATTTTCAGTGGTCTGTTTTGTACAAGAATTGATTAAGAAACAGATTTCTTTCACTAATCCGAAAGAAATCACGAAGGATTAATTTTTAGAAGGAGTGTTCATTCACCCCCCCCCCCCCCCCCTCTAAACACTCCGGACCGATCCTAACAAGTGGTATCAGAGCAGGTCATCTTAATCAGCAAAATCACTTGAGCTGATGGCATCATTCAACAAAATCCCTATGTTCTCAAAAGAAGACTATGATGACTGGAGAATCAGAATGCAAGCTCATCTGGCAGCTCAAGATGACGATATGTGGTTCGTCATCACTGATGGACCAATGAAGATTCTGAAAGTCAATACAGCAGTCGCCATTACTGATGGTGAACCACAAATGGTAGAAAAGGACAGATCCCTCTGGACGAATGAAGAAAGAAAGAAAGCAAATCTCGAAAACGTTGCCAAAGACATCTTGTTCAAGACACTGGACAAGAACATGTTCAGCAAAATCAAAATGTGCTCTACTGCCAAAGAAATTTGGGAGAAGATAGCACAGCTATGTGAAGGCAACGACCAGACCAAAGAAAACAAGTTAACAAGGTTGAACTTCATGATCTGTTTGCAGATCTTAAGGCCTATGAGTTTGAACTGATAAGCAGAGGTGAAGCAGAGCCATTCATCTCTCAACCAAACAAGGCCCTGGCAGCCATTCCAGACCAGATCGCTTCAACATCAGACCGATCCGCTGAACAGATAAGTAATGATGCTATGTCATTATTTATCAAGAAATTTGGTAAATTCATGTCTAAGAATAAGAGGAACTTCAAACCCTCTCATCATTATAAATCAAGAAAAGATGATACTGTTAACGATCAGGCTTGCTACAATTGTGGTAAGACCGGACATTTTATTGCAGATTGCACCAGACCGAAGAAAGAAGAACGGAAAGAGAAGCATCATGATGATAGGAAGAAGAAGCACTACAAAGACCGCAAGAATCATGGAAAATCCCAAAAAGTCCTAGTAGCTGAAGAAGGAAACAACAAATGGGCTCAGACAGACTCAGACTCGGAAAGCTCTGAATATTCTTCCAGCGAAAGCGAAGAAGATATTCAATGTCTTATGGCAGACGAAGAGATGAGTCAGGCAGACGAGGTATATGATCTTGACTCAAATGAATTTACACGAGAAGAGCTCATGTCCGCACTGCAAGACATGGCTAATGATTATAGGATCTTAGCTGAATCATTTGAGAAGAATAAAGCTAAAGTCAGTGATCAAATGGATGAGCACAATAAACCAAGCTGCTCTGAGCAGGGTGAGTGCAACAATCTCCAGATCGAGCTGAATAAGCTGAAAATCTCTTATGATCAGCTCCATGAAGAAAACAAGAGAATTAGCACACAAAATGCCAAGCTCTCTCATATATTCAAAACATGGACAAAATCCAGAACATCCTTGGAAGAATTACAAGAGGTTCAAAGAAACGTCGGTGATTTCACCAGCATAGGCTTTGACACCAAAGAATGCACCAAAGATGAATCTGAGCTGTTGCTGGTAAAGAACCAAGTCAAACAAATGACATTTGTTAAATCCAGCACAGTATATGAGACTGAAGCACCTAAGATTCAAACAGGAGTCTCTTACGTGAATCAAAATCTGAGAAAAGGAATTGGTTATGTTGACCAAGCCAAAGAAAAGGCATCAGCAAGATTTGCGTCTATCAGACCAAATCCAAAGGTGCAAGATCTGAGGCAAGGAAGACAATACAATTACTACAATTCAAAACCGATTCAACGAAGATATAGACTACCTTATGAGAATCAAAGGTTTCCACAGCGCACACATTATCACACACAACATCGAAACAGACCAGCACACAGCACACCTTACACACACAAGCCATTAAAGCTGATACATGTGTGGGTTCCCAAAGGGCTAATCTGTTCTGGACCCAAATAGGATTGGGTACCAACAATAATTATATTTGATGACAGGTACCGAAGAAACTCGCATCAGACTGGTATTTGGACAGTGGGTGTTCCCGTCACATGACTGGAAACATCGAGCTGCTGTCTGAAGTCACAGAATGCACTGGACCCAAGATCATCTTCGGAGATAACTCAAAGGGTAAGACCGTGGGCAAGGGTAAGATTGTCCATGGTAACATTATTATCAATAATGTGCTGTTAGTTGAAAATCTGTGCTATAATTTGATTAGTATAAGTCAACTCTGTGATAATGGTTATGCTGTAGAATTTCACAAACACACTTGCACTGTTAAATCATCGGACAGTGTAACCATGCTTATAGGAATCAGGAATGGAAATACATATAAGATTAACTGGAATCATGCTCAACCTGATAATCCTACTTGTTTCATCGCTAACAATGATAATAAACACTGGCTATGGCATAAACGCTTGAATCATATAAACTTTAAGACCATTTCCAGCCTGTGTAAACATGATTTAGTTATCGGTCTGCCCAAGATCGATTTTGCTAAGGATAAGATCTGTGAAGCTTGCCAAATGGGCAAACAGATCAGACCATCCTTCAAAAACAAGAATGTCAAATCCTCCTCCCGCTGTTTAGAATTATTGCATATGGACTTGTTTGGTCCTATACCAATAACAAGTTTAGGGGGAATGCGGTATACTCTTGTTGTTATTGATGATTACTCACGCTTTACATGGACTATATTTTTGAGCAGTAAAGATAAGACCGGTCCGAAGTTGATCAAGCTGCCGAAACGCATTCAGAACGAGAAATCATCCAGCATAGATAGGATTCGTAGTGACAAAGGCACTGAGTTTTCAAATCAGAATCTTGAATCCTTTCTAGAAGATCATGGAATCAAGCATGAGTTCTCAGCCGCTCGAACTCCTCAACAGAATGGAGTTGCAGAACGAAGAAACAGAACGCTCAAGGAAGCAGCAAGAACAATGCTTGCTGATTCTGGCATTTCGCAAAAGTTCTGGGCAGAAGCTGTAAACACTGCTTGCTACACTCAAAATCGGTCCATGATCAACAAGAAGCTGAACCTTACCCCATATGACATATGGACTGGTAACAGACCGTCTATTTCTCACCTTCATGTTTTTGGCTGTAAATGCTTCGTTCACAACAATGGTAAGAATCATCTTACAGCATTTGAAGCTAAGTCAGATAATGAAATATTTTTAGGATATTCATCATCTAGCAAAGCTTATCGAATTTTTAATAATCGAACCTTAACTGTAGAAGAATCTGTTCATGTAGTTTTTGATGAATCCTTATGTGTTGAGGGCAACAAAGAATCAATTCAAAATCAGATGGAAAATATCCATCTCGAAGCTAACAGTGATGATGAGATTGTAGCTAACAGGTCAAGAGACAATCCACCAGAACCAGAAGTACCAGACAGACCGGTTCAAGCCATTGAAGCCTCGTCAGATCGAGCTGATCCGGACAATCTTCACTCAAATGTTAAAGCAGATGCTGATCATGCTGCTACTCATCCGACCGGACCAGACAATCCAGAGTCAAGCTATCGATGGACTAAGAAGCATCCACCCAATCTAGTGATTGGTAGTCCCTCTGCACCGATCAGAACCAGAGGACAGATGATGGATGAATTCACACATGCTGTTTTCATCTCTACTCTGGAACCTAAGAAAATCGATGAAGCTCTAACTGATTTCAACTGGATTAAGGCCATGCAAGAAGAGCTGAATCAATTCGAACAAAATCAAGTTTGGAGTCTAACCCCCAGACCAAGCGATCTGCCTGTCATTGGAACCAGATGGGTTTTCAGAAATAAGCTGGACGCAGATGGAACTGTGGTTAGAAACAAAGCCAGACTGGTGGCACAAGGATTCAGACAAGAAGAAGGAATCGACTTCGATGAATCATTTGCACCAGTCGCCAGACTTGAAGCCATCCGGATCTTTCTTGCATATGCTGCCTTTAAAGACTTCAAAGTGTATCAGATGGACGTTAAGAGCGCTTTTCTTAATGGAAAGCTTCAGGAAGAAGTCTACATTGAGCAACCACCTGGATTCAAGACCATTTGCATCCCAATCATGTGTATCTACTGAATAAAGCAGTGTATGGTCTGAAACAAGCTCCAAGAGCCTGGTATGACACTCTATCTCAATTTCTGCTGAACCATGATTTTCAGATCGGCTCAGTAGATAAAACTCTATTTAAATTTATTAAGGGGGAACATACCCTATTAGTTCAGATTTATGTTGATGACATAATCTTTGGGTCAACTAACCCCAAATTGTGCGAGAAGTTTTCTAAGCTAATGCAGGGACAGTTTGAGATGAGCATGATGGGAGAACTTTCATTCTTTCTGGGTCTCCAAGTCAAACAGCTTAGCAATGGTATTTTCATCAACCAGACCAAGTATACCAAAGAGCTCCTCAAGAGATTTGGAATGGAAACATGCTCAACTGCATCAACTCCAATGAGTCCAACAATCAAGTTAGACAAAGATGAAGGGGGAACAGCAGTTGAAGTAACCATGTATAGAGGACTAATCGGATCGCTATTGTATCTTACAGCGAGCCGGCCTGATATTATGTTCTCAGTCTGTATGTGCGCCAGATTTCAGTCAGAACCAAAGCAATCACATTTTATTGCTGCCAAGCGTATTCTGAAATACTTAAAAGGATCTCAGAACGTTGGTCTTTGGTACTCCAAAGATTCGAACTTCAGCTTGATCGGATATTCAGATGCAGACTACGCTGGGTGTAAGATTGATCGTAAAAGCACCAGTGGAACATGTCAATTTCTAGGTGAAAGATTGATCTCTTGGTTCAGTAAAAAGCAGACATCGATTGCCACATCCACAACTGAAGCAGAGTATCTAGCCGCTGGAAGCTGTTGCGCTCAAATGCTCTGGATTCAACACCAGCTCAAAGACTATGGCATCCAAGCTGTTGACTCTCCGATATTTTGCGACAACACAAGTGCAATCGCTATAACGTACAATCCAGTTTTGCACTCTCGAACAAAGCACATTGATATACGTCATCATTTTATTCGAGATCATGTTGGCAAAAAGGAAATTCGGATCGAACACATCTCAACAGAGCAACAAGCAGCAGACATCTTCACCAAACCGCTCCCAGAGGCTAAGTTTAATTATTTTCGTCAAATTCTTGGATTAATTGACTTATCTTAATAGTTTAGATGTTTTCTTACTTTCGCACTTAAAGATTTTTGTTACCACAGATTGATAATACAATGTTCAGAAAGACGCAGACCGGTCCGAACTTTCAGACCGATCTATGTCAATCTGATGTTATCCCATGATCTGTTTGGTCAATCCATCTTTTGTACAAAAACAGCCCGGACTGATCGCATTTTAACCGCCTTAACTATCTGTTATCCTGACCGTTTATTTTTGAATTTCTTTTCATCAGTCATCGAGATAAAGACACGTGTCTTCTCTCTCCTATTTAGCGGGCTGAACATTTCATTTTATTTCACTTTTTACAAATTATCGCTATCTGTTTTCTTACTCTCTCACTCTCCTAAATCTTCGCATTCGTTTGATTTCATTCCAATGGCTACCATCACTCATAACTCCCTCTCCGTTGAGTTTAATGATATTTACAGGACAGAAGATGCAGAGATGGTGTCCATCTTCAAAGCTTTGGAATCTTCTGGTCTGAGAAACTTTCTGGAATGCGGCACCGTTGTTTATGAATCAGAAATCCGCGAACTATTCGCCAATGCCGTCTCCCAGAAGACATCCATATCTACTACTGTCAAGGGCAAATCTTTTGAGATCTCGCCGATGACGCTGGCCAAAACCTTTGGCCTCCCCAATTCCGGACTGACGGAATTTGGACAGGTTCCTCAGGCGTCACTCTCAGATCTTCAAGGGAAGATATCTATTCTTGGCCACCGCCTGCAACCATCGTTTAAGAAGAAGGAAATGCTCTTTCATTTCCAGGTGCTGTGTGAGATAGTGGGTAAGCCTCTGTTGGGCAAAGCAGGAAGTTTTGATGCTGTGACCGCAGAGAAGTTCAGAGCTATGGCGGCTATAGTATCCGGACAGACGATGAACTGGTCCGTGATTCTGTTTGGAGTTCTGATGGAAACAGTGATTGCATCGAAACAAGCTGTATGCTTTGATGTTCCTCTCAGCAAGCTACTGGAGTCTTTGGACATCGAGCTGGGAAAGCAGTCCGCTCTCAGCCCCTTTAAGATTCTAAACTCCAAAGGACTTGCATTGCTGAAGTCCAAGAGTGCTCCGCCTACTCCTGCTACTCTGGCTGCAGTCAAGATTGAGAAGGGCGAAGAACAAGTTGTTGCGCGCAAACCTCGCGTCAAGCGCAAACTGACCATCCAGACTGATTCGGAAGAAACTCAGTCTGCTCCCTCGCCACCAACCAAGCCACTTCCCAAAAAGCCAAGAACCCAGATTACCAAGCCCAGCAAACCTTTACCCCTCAAAGCCTTACCCATATTGCCTCCAACTAAAGCCTCCCCTGCACCCCAACCTTCCATCCAACCTTCACAAGCTTCAACCCTTGCACCTAAAGTAACTATCCGAGTCCCCTCTACTATTCCCGTGGTGAAAGGGATTGTTATCACTGAGTTGGGCGATTATACCCAATCAGGGATCAAGTCCCCTTCCTCCACCGGCAAGGGAAAAGCCATTCTCTCCGAACCCCTCTCCTCTAAACCCAAATCTGCAGCGCAGACAGCCATCGACATCGCTATGGAGGATGTTGATGAGAAGGTAAAGGCACTCATTGTGGTCTTTGATGAATATGTCCAGTACCGAACTATCAACCACATTGAGTTATTCTTCGGTAAGTTGAGCAGACTGAAGAAGATGGAAGAGGAAGTTCTGAAAGGAACAGAGACTGATGATGTTCGGCTTGCCGTGCAGCGCAAAGAGCTATTTACGGCTAATCGAAGATTCAGTATGGCCACTCTGATCCTAGCTGCTAAGAAACAGAACTTCGATCCGCTTGCTCCTACTGCCAGAGATGATGGGCTGTTATTGCTCAACTCGAGATGGATGTTCATGCTCTTCGCTTAGCTGTCCGTTTTCAACGACAGAAGCTCAGTGTATCCACTCCCACAACTAGCCCGGATCATCCCTCTGCAAGCAAGACTATGGCAGAACCTTTCGTTGAGGTTATTCATTTTGATGCAGCAGATCAGACAGCAGAGCCAATACCAGATCAGACTGCAGAGCCAATACCAGATCAGACTGCAGAGCCACTACCAGACCAGACAGCGGAGCAGCCATTGCCTAATGCTCCGTCTGTGCCCGATGATGAACCACTGAATGTATTGTTGGACTCTCCAACAACCTCCATTCCTTTGGGGTCCTCAGCCTCCCGTGTACAAATCAGTCCAACAGTAGAACTTGCAACAGTTGGCGGTTCAGAATTCGTCGATCCGGATCTGGTGGTGTCCATCGTTGTTGCAGCTCTCCAGATTGAGGAGCCTTCCAGACCCAGCACTCCTCCAGTCCAATCAGATGAAGATATGGCCTTTATTCAAACATTTTCGTCGGATCTGGTCACCTTGATCCAATCCGAAAGTCACCAAGTTGCTGTATCTTCACTTGTCCCGGTTGCTGAAGACGATGAACAGGCTCTGTCCTCATCAGATCGCTCTCCCAGCCAACCATTTGATGCACCTCCATTTCTGGCAAGGACTCTTCAGTATCTCTCCGACAACTGCCTGTCACTATCTCAACGCATTCTCGAAGTTCATCAAGGTCAGAGGCTTACAGCTTTGGACTTTGATTCATTCAAAGAGAAGATGACTGCCAGTATCGGAAGTCTTCAGCGAGGCATAAACGATCTGTTTTCTCAACAAGCCTCTTATAAAAACAGTCTGAGAAAAGAGCAGATCGAACTAGCCACTGAAGTCAGAGCATCTGTTGCCAATTCCCTCCGCGCTCAAGACGTTCGTCTTGACGCTATCAGCGCGCAGCTAGCACAAGTTGTCGACTTTCTTCAAGAGATTGCTGCTGACAAAAAGGGGGAAAAGAAGAAAGACTTCAGGCCGTCTTCTAGAAAATAATATCTTCAGACTGTCTGTATTTAAGATTTTTGGTGATCAATAAAAATCTTCTTTCGATTAAGTCCGTGTTCATTTATTTTGAACTACAACATAAGGCTTAATAATAAAAGCTTAATCGATCCAACTTAATGTTGTTCATTTATTTTGAACAAGAAAGAGTAATCGATCCGAAAGTTTTCGCTTCAGAGTTCTTATCAGACTGGTTAAAAAGACTTAGAAGCCAGGTTTTGTCATCATCAAAAAGGGGGAATTTGTTAGTCCCGGATCTTATCAATGAGATTTTAAAGATGACAAAACATATCAGACCGGATCGAGAGAAATCAGACTGACCAGAACGATCGCCCAAAACAGATCAAGCTGATAAGATGACAAAGCATATCAGACCGGATCGAGGGTAATCAGGCTGACCAGATCGATCGCTCAACAAAAGTACAAACTGATAAGACACATTACTTATCAGACCGGATCGATGAATATCAGACTGACTAAACCGAAGCTTCAGATCGATCTCTATCTTTATCAGATCAGAGCAGCTTAGGATATATACAAAATGGCTCCTCAGTCCGAATCATTAACGACTATTTATTGTAGCATTTAATGTTGTAATTAATGCTACAAAGGACCAAAGACTGAAGATTGCCATAATAGGTAAGAAGACAAAGAGTAGCTTACCTGACAGTCGCCGAAAGTATGAACCAGAACGGCAAGTATCCTGAAGAAGAAGACTGAAGCCTACTCAGAGTTTAAGAAGAACCAAAGTTGCACATTAAAGGAAATAATGTCGTTGGCACCTTCAACTATAAAAGGATGCAACAAAAGGAACTTACTGACGCTAGCAACTGACTCTCGCTGATCAATTGAAAAACGCACAAGAAAGCAAAAACAGCACAAGCTTACAAGTTCAGAAGCTCTCGAGCTGAAATCATTCTCAAGCACGTCTACTTTGTAACATTTGATCATTTAGGATCACTGTGCGTATCTTGTGTTTTCCGTGTTGAAAATAGAAGTGAGAAACATATTGTAACTATCAGACAGAGTGTGTCTGAGCAGATTGAGTGACTAGGAGTTTCAGATTGGTAGTGAGGTAAATCCAGTCTGAATCGGGTTTGTACAACAGGATTATATAAATCAAAGTCTTCTAGTATAAACCTTCCTTAATTGGAAGAAGGGGAGACGTAGAAGGATTACACCACCTTCGAACTTCCAGAAACATATCCTGTGTATCTTATTTCTGCACTCGTTCTTTCTCACTAGCCATCGAGCCGTTCTTACATACAAGAACAGACCGTTCCGCACTTATATTTTCAGTGGTCTGTTTTGTACAAGAATTGATTAAGAAACAGATTTCTTTCACTAATCCGAAAGAAATCACGAAGGATTAATTTTTAGAAGGAGTGTTCATTCACCCCCCCCCCCCCTCTAAACACTCCGGACCGATCCTAACATAAGTTATCTTTATCTATTGATATAAGGAGATGATTATCATATATCTTTCCATATTTTTGTTTCTTCAGCTGGTTCTTGAGGGAAAAATATCAAAAAGTCAAAGAAACTCAAGTTTTGTTTCAAAAACTTGTTGATGAAGATATACATATGTTTATACTCTTGTTTTTCTATGTTTAAATGATGTGTTTATTGATGTTGGTTGAGAAGTAACATAGGGTTTGCATGTGTTAGATAAAAACATGTATGTTGAAATAGATTTTGATGTTATACATGAAGGGAAGAGGTTTAAAGAAGGTAGAAGATGTTTTGGAAAGAAAGAACACGAGTTTTAAAATAAAAGTTGTAGTATGCTAAGTTATCTTTAACTTGATAGCAAATTCGAGTAATTTGGAGTTATATTGCATGAGCTATGTCAATTTTACTAAATTGTGTTCATGTTGACATTTAAAATGGATGATTTCTGAAACCTGATGTTCATGGCTAATTTCCTGTTATGAAGATGATTGAATTACCTTAAGCACTTCAAAAATGAATTGTATAGCTTTGCGTTAGATTTAATTTACACCAAGTGGAACTCATTTGGAGTTCATATGAATTAGTTATGAATTTTATACAAAATGGTGTCAAAGCTGAAAAATGCAGAATTTTCCAATAAAACATTCTGCCCTGTAGAGATCGGTCGCCTCTCCTTAGAGATCGATCTCTCAAGCAAAAATTTTGGAAAAAGGTTTTCTTTGATGATTTAAAGTATGGGAAGCCTAGTATGATGTATGTGGACTATGAAAATATGTTAAATTAAATGTTTGGTGATTTATTAATGTGTTTGAGATAAATGTATTTATAGGTCATAATCTCGAACAAGCTACAGATAAAACGAATTAAATGAGTTCTTCGATATATGAATATCGTTTGTGAGTATATCCTGTAACTTGTATTTAACTGTACATAAGTATATGATTTATGTTATATGAATTGAGTTTATAATGTGTGTACATATGTGTTATATATGATGACTTTACGTGATGTGATGGTTTCATTATATTGACATGTGATTATGAATTGTGCATTCATGTGCATATATAAAAGATTAAAAAACTCTGTTATGGCTGCTAAGGATCTTGAACTATGTGTTATTGTATTCTGAGTACGGTCAGAATTACAGAATCAAAGAATATCGATCTCCCGAGTTAACTGAGAACACAAAGGGGATCTACAGAGTGCCATGTCCATTTCGTGATCACGGATTGTTCCTGATTCTAGTTGGTCCATAACAGAAGAACAAATAATCATGCATACATGTATACATGTGAATGACTTGTTTTACAAGTTTTACTACAGATATGATGAGTTTTATACTCATGTGATGTTGAATATCGGTTATTCGTATATACTCAGTGAAGTGTTTTGTTTCAGATAATCCAAAGTAAAGTCGACTCTAGAGGAAGATCTAGAAGTCTTTTTGGAATATTTTGAAGTATAGATTCAAGGTTGGCCGGCTGATCTATAGTTCTTCTCCCTCTGCTCATCATTGTACATATATGTGTATATGTTTTTGGTATGGGTAGTGAGAGATACAACCTTGGCCAATTTGTGTGGCATATATGCCCTGGACATATTGTTATGGAAAAAGTTTTAAATTTACATGTTATAAAGTACAAATTTCGCTGCAACGACTTAAATATTTTACTATAGTAATGTTATAGTCAATGTTATGTGTATATAAGTGATGTGACGCCCTTACAGGATAGATGATATGCGACATGTCTCATGTATTTACACGTGTATAAAAGAGATATGTGTGTTACGTGTAATGAAAAGGTAGGGGTGTCACAAATGACCTCACATTCATAATATTTTCTTCGATTAATTTCTTAACTACATCAAAATGAGTTGACATATACCAATTGCCAATAGCACATTGGCTCAATAAGGTATGATCAATTCCACATGTGTTAAGTTTCAAACTTTTACCTACATATCCCATAGTCGTAACGTGGATTTTATAAAAAAAAATCGATATAGTCTCCCCGTAATTTAACATACCGGGGGATAAGCCTCCCTGTAAATTGAACATACTAGGGGACAAACCAATCATCAATCAACTACTCAAATCATAAATTATATTCTCCTCAAAATAACATGCATCTATAGCACTTAAATGAAAGGAGAACTTCGAAACATGCATACAAATCAAATACAGGCATCAAGGTGCTCACACGTGAGCAAAGAATAAGTGAAATCAATTTAAATGCATAAATTATGTATGCCTTCAATCCATACACATACTACGCTTCTAAAAGCAGCATCATTCAACGAGCTCGAGCTTAAGACATGTAGTACCTATTGTATATGTTTCAACAGAAATAGACCACACACGGGGTGAGTATATACCAACATGATACACATATAGATAATCGAATACGCAATTCATAATAGTAAAAGAAATGATGATGTATCATAAAGAAATACCTCATGTTCTTTTCTTGACATAGTAAAGGATACCTTAAATTGCTCATGTTTCATAATTTCACAAGTTACCAAGCTCATTATCAACATTTATAATACAATACTCATCGTTGAGGTAAATCGATAACTCAATAGTACATCATTATGTACTCATTTATAAACAATACCATTTCAAGGTCAATATGCCTATCATCCAAGATGACCCTCATCCATTTCCCATACTCTTCATGTGATAAGTGTGATTTTTACACTTAATTTGCTATAAGATTAGGGGTGATTTTGTAGTGATTCCTGGAAAATATTACGTGTTTTGGTATATATTTGTATATTTCAGGAATCTAGGTCCAAATGCATAAAAGTGGAGGAAATAAGCTATAAATGATGAAGAAGGACCAAACCGAGCAAACACGGAAAAGAAGGGACGAAATCGCAAATTGTTGAAATTCAAGACTCGAGATCGATCGGTATTTTTGGGCGATCGATCGCCTCGGGACAGTAACATTCTCGATCGATCGATAATTGGTGGCGATCGGTCACCCGTGTGACGATTTTGAAAAACAAAAGATAGAATAGTATGGCGATCGATCGACAACTTGTAGCGATCGATCGCCGGACATCGAAATTTTCGGGAATTTGTTTCCATCTTGGTAATTTTGTGTCCTAGTTTGGTGAAACTCTTCCAACATGATAAAAGGATGGTATTGGACGTTTTTAGGGACTTTTTGGCTGATAATAAACCCTACAACCACAGCCTACATCACTGATCGCTTTTATTTTAAACAGTTATTTCTCAGTGTAGCGATTCTCTACCGCAAGTGCACGGTGTCAAGTATAATGGTTTAAAAGTAAGGAGTGTCGTACCCACAGGGACTAGTAGTAATTACCACGTTCGATTAGAATTTCTATATTTAACCTACGATTATGAAATGATTATCAAACTAAATTGACTTAAGCACAACAATTAACCTAACTAGCAGTGATGGATAATTGAAGAGAATTTATAAACGAATTATCAAGACGTCGGTTCACCCATGTAATCCCCCAAAAGTTTTCTATTAATTAAGATTCAATGTTCTATGTTCTAGGGTGACGATTTTTCCTATTTCATTCGTTATACCTTGGTCCGGTTATAACAAGTCTAGCATTAATCTACAATATATCACTCCCGTGTCTTTATTGAATGATTAATACCGAAAAATGCTTTGTGAAAACTACTAGCCTTCAATTTTGGTAAATCTATTGCTATCACACGTGTGCTAGATTTTACTTAGTCCGTCTCAACCTAAAACCCACGGCCTAATTTACTACGTCGTATCGTAATCTCCTATGGTCAATTCAATTACGATTACCAATATCATGCAAAAGGTAGCTAATCTTTTACAAGCATTAAAAACATAAATTATGCGCAAAGATCATAGAAATCAAATCAAAACCATTAATTAACTTAAGGGTTCAAACATGGGATCCCCTATGTCTTGACAAATATCTTAGCCAACAACCATAATCAAATTATAATGCAAAAACATGTCTTTAAACAAATTTAACATCACAATCTGAAATAAAAAATAATCAAGTTTAAAAATAACGAGGATGTCGCTACGTGCGTCGCTCCGTTCTTTCATTCCTTGCGTTGCTCTTGCTCTTCAATGATTTGTGGTCTTGCTTTGGATGGAGAAGTGGCTGCTAGGTCTCAGTAAAAATTGGCAAAAAAGTCCTTCAAAATTCGTCCCTAGGTCTGATATATAGGGCAACAATAATTGGGAAGGAGTCCACCTTGAACCAAACATGGAAAGTCTTTATTTTTCCAAAAACTCTTCGCGTCGATCGATCTTCGTTCCCCCGCGATCGATCTTCAATCTCTACTGGACGTGATAGCCAAAATAAACATTTCCGCGATCGATCTTCGTTCCCTCGCGATCGATCACGAGTCTTCACTGTATATTGGTGATTGATCGCGAGTTCTTGGCGATCGATCGCCAATGTATTCTGTTCAGCAACAATTTTATAGCTCGGCGATCGATCGCAATGTTGTTGCCGATCGATCGCGAGCTGTATAAAATTGTTACTTCGAAATTTCAGTCCATTTTCTCACGTCTTCGCTCGGTTTGGTCCTTTTACAACATTATTAGCTTATTTCCTCCACTTTTATCCCCTTAGACCTAGATTCCTGAAATACACAAAAATATACCAAAAAGCGTAAAATCATCCAGGAATCAATACGAAAATCAATACAAAAACATAGCAAAATAAGTGTAAAATTCACACTTATCAACTCCCCTAAACTTAGACTTGATCGTCCTCGAGCAAGCAATGAAATCAAAATGTAGAGTTTATCATCAATACTTTAACAGAATTAACTTAACAACTCAGATGTAACAGCTCAGAAATCTCACTAACACTTCAACAAGAGTCAATCCAAAAATCAACAAGAAGTATTTCTCCTATGCCAAGCAATACTTCGCAAAATTGGAACGTGTGTGTGCTATTGTCAATCTTGAGTTTCATATATATTTTTAAGATCAAATTCTGCTAGTAAACTCAAATGCAAGATTACTATCAAGCACTCCATAAGTCTACTTTTCAAGCACTTCTTTACTAATGTAATTATTCCCTAGACTTGGATCAGAAGGTCTTTTTAAGCTTATAATGTCAGGCCTTTGGTGTTTGGCTTCAAAGAAAAGATAGGATAGCATAAAGAAGAGAGTATAAGCATTTATAGTTCACATTTGTAGCACAACATTGAGCTTTTCTTCTTTTTCTTTTTAGCCTTGACCACTTTGCGTCTTATTTAGTCACTTTTTCTCAAGGCTTTTTATCTATCTTTTTCTTTTCTCATTCATCATTTTTTTCAATAATAAGCTCATCTAAATGTAGCAATTAAAGTGCATCTAATGAGAATCATTATACTCCCTTTAGGTAAGGATAATTTTTTCATTTAGGCTCATAAAGGTGGGTATAATGGGTTTGCCAAAAAATTTGTTGAATGGGGGCTAATTTCCATTCTTATTCATTTAAGCTCAAAGAGGGACACTAGTGGTATATAATATATATAGACAAGGTATGCTCGAAAGGCTCAAACGTTCCAAGGATCGCCTAAATCATATCCAAGTCAAGTTCATAATTATAAAATTTCACCTCAAAGTGCCTTCAAATAGATTCTAGAGTGCTCTAAGATGCTCAAGACAAATCATAGTTAACAGAATTTTTCACTTTCCTATATAAATTCCACTCAATCATGACTCAGACGTGCATCAAAATGTTCCTCAGTTTTGACATATTAACTCAACCCAAGATATTCACCAACAAGTCAAAATTTTCAAGACTCTAATTGAGATGGAGATTATTTTCATCATGTATTACAGTTGCAAGTTTCATTCATGTATTTCTTAATGAATAACTCAATTCTCTCAAACAAATAACTTTAATATGCTCAAGAATGACTTCATACCACTCACTAAAATATCATGCAATAAAAGTAGTAGCAAGAGAACAACAGTACTCAGTAAAGACCCCCCAAACTTAGTATGTGCATTGCCCTCAATGTACAGAAAACAATAGGTGCAGTAGCAAAACACATACCTCGACGACGATCGTCAGTGATCGTCGTCCTCATCGTCCCGCTCCGGTGGTGGGTCTGGGTAATATGGTTCCTGTGGCTGGTGTGGCTGGTATGGATGGACTGTAGGCTGTGGTGGGAATGGAATGTTAGGGAAACCCTGTGCCAAAGTAGAGTTCCATGCAGCTTGATACTGCAAGAACTCCATGTTTTGCTGATATAATTGCTGGTGGCCCCATCGGAGTTCCCTTTGTTCATTTTGTATCTCCTGCAATTCATGATGGAAGGATTCCATCGTAATTGAAGTATGCACTGTAGCAGCAGATGATGATGCTCCAGGAAGGTGGCTGCTGCTAGGTCGTGGTTGTGCCATCCGTCTGACTGTGGCTGGTGTAGGATGATCGACCATGAGTGAGGCCTTCGGTGGAATTGCCTCTTATGCTGAGCCCCAGACAACGTCCGCATGTTTGCACAAAGAGGTGATAGTGGAGGGGCATGGCATACAAGAAGTGGGAGGGCCGCGAGTGTAGTTCCGGATGGCTGCCTAGACAAGACGGCCGAGATCTATCGTGAGTCCGGTAACTATGGCATATACAAGTATAGCTCGGTCCTTTGTGACTTCCGATGTGTGAGTCGATGGCATGACCCGAGCTACTATGAATGAAAACCAAGCCTTGGGCTCCTCCTTCAGATCCGATATCAGTATCAGCTGTGGCTTTCCGTCGGCGTTCAGTCGCCACTGAGTTCCCTCTACACATATCGTGGACAAAATAGCATCCAAGTCAACGTGATCCCGGCAATAAATGGAATAGTCATCCTCCGGAATGTTTGGCATATTATATAGCGCATTGATAGCCTGTGAATAAAAAAGAATTGGTTGTTGCCGTACAGAGACAACATTGGCTTCAATATGGCTCTGTGCCCGGAGGTTGGAGTAAAACTCCCTGACTAAAGAAACCACCGCATCTCGTGGTTGGCGAACAAAAGTATACCACTCTCGCCGGAGTGCCTCTTGGATCACGGCACAGCCGAGCTTGCTCGTGTCCAATCTCTGTTCCCGTATCAGATTCTTCTTCCGATATACCGCAAAAAAATGTGCAGCTTCCTTATTTATGAACTTGTAGGAATCAAACTCCTCAGGAGCGGGAACTGCCTGCTTTTGCTTGCCCTTCGGTGCCATCCCTAGAATCAAACTCACCAACACCACTACCAACGAATACAATAGATAAAGCAAGGACAAATCCTCCAACCAACAATCCAAGGTAGGTTACTTAACCAAACCACACAATGATCAATAGGAAGCTCTTCAATTATCCCCCAAACTTAACAATAACATACAATTCCAACTTCACCAATTCACAATTCAAAATCTTAATTATTTCACACCCTAACACTTAATTGACAATCAATTAATGGCCCATGTATAGCAAAGCTACAATACCTCAACAAATTTTGAAATTTTGTTTCTTGATAGTCCTTAGTTTTCCATAGCTTCAAAAATCGGAGTGGAGGGTGCTCAGAATTCCTTTTCCCTTGCTAATTCTTGTGAAAGATTGAGGCTTGATGTTAGAATTGAATATATGTTTCGAAAATTTTGAAGAAAAATGATTGAAGATGGATTGGGAAAGAATTGAGAAGAATTGGGGAATTTGGGGGAGGGTTTCGATTTTTTAGTGTGTGGAGTGTGTGTAAAATGTTGATTTCTGATATTAAAAAATAAAATTTTGGACCCCGCGATCGATCGCGAGAGTCTTCTGGAATTGGGTGATCGATCGCGAGTTGTTGCCGATCGATCGCCCAATTAAAAAAAAAATTTGTTTTTTTTTCTCGGGACTTGGCGATCAATCGCCAAAACACACTGCCTGAATTTTTTTTTTTTAGATCAACACTTTTTCTCTCGGGATTTGCTCTTTTCCACCCACTCTGCAAAATTGACACACTGAGTCAATCCTTGAAACAAAATTTCAAACAAAACAAATTCTAACTAAAAAAATTAAAACGAAGAAAAAGGGAAAAACGGTGTTCTTAATTTATAGTCCCAAGCTGGACTTATTACCAACATCGCTTTAATGGTTCGGAGTATGTGGATTAGTGTCATCCACATTGCAGTGCCTTAAACGCTGATCATTTACCACGTAAGTGCCTAGAATAGGATCACTTACTTTAATTGCTCCATGAGCATAGACGGTAGTTACCATGAATGGTCCAACCCATGACGCCTTTCGCTTGCTTTGGAAAATGCGAGGTGGTGGCGCTTTATGCAATTGCACTGTCTCTCCCTTCATGAATGCCCTTTTCTCCTTGAACTTCTTAGCCTTTTGTTACTTGATCATGTCATGGCTCTTGCCTTCCTTAGACTCTAGCTCGGACTCCACTTCCACCTCATTAGTACCTTGCAACACATCAACAGGCAAAGTGTCAATCATGTTAACTTTAAGATAATCATGCTCGTTGTGTGCGTGTATCGAAGATTTGAACATATTGAAAGTAACCTGATCCTCTCCTACACGGAGGATCAACTTCCCTTCTTCAACATCAATGATGGCTCTTCCAGTAGCCAAGAATGGGCGTCCCGGATCAATGACATTCTCACATCCCCCTCCATATCCAGCACTAGGAAATCCACCGGGAAGGTGAATTGATCTATCTTTACTGGCACATCTTCAATGATTCCTAGTGGGTAGGTGATAGACTTGTCTGCCATTTGCAACACTACCCTCGTGGGCTTCGGCTCTCCTAATCCAAGTCTCTGAAAAACAGACAAAGGCATCAAGTTCACACTAGCCCCCAAATCACATAATGATTTAATAGAAGAAATAGGCCCAACAATGCAAGGAATAGAGAAACTCCCTGGATCTTTTAACTTCGTGGCCGATTTCTTTTGCACCATAGCACTACATTCCTCAGTCAAAAAGACAGTCTCGTGCTCTCCCAATTTCTGCTTCTTAGACAACATTTTCTTTAAGAATTTGGCATAATTAGGCATTTCTCGTAAAGCATCAATAAAATGTATATCGATATGCAAATTCTTAAGCATGTCTAAAAATTTGGCAAAGTTTGAATCAACCTTCGCCTATTAATTGCTGCAGGGAATGGGAGAGGAATGTGTACCTTTTCTTGTGGTGATATCGGTTTAGTGGCTCCAATGGACTTACTCTTGTTGCACGATTGCTCCTTCTCCTCTTTCTTCATTGAAATCTTCTCTGTTTCCTTCTCGGCACCAAGTTCCTTTCCACTCCTCAAGGTCACAGCATTGGCTTGCTCCCTTGGATTCTTCTCGGTGTCACTCGGCATAGTTCCTTGTGCTCTTCAGGCCAAGATGGTTGCCAATTTTCCGACTTGAGTTTCCAAATTCTTGATAGATGCATCTTGGTTACTCATTCTGGTCTCAATAGATGATATAAACTTGACAAGTAATTCCTCCATACTCGGCTTTGGTTGGTAAACCGGTTGTGGTTGGGGGTTCAAAACATTCTTTTGGTCGGACCAAGAGAAGTTTGGATGATTCCTCCACGGTTGGTTATAGTTGTTGGAGTAAGAATTACCCTATTGAGGCCTGTTTCCTACAGATTGCACAAAAGGATTACCTGCCTGACATTCCGTGATCTGATGGTTGCCTCCACACAAATCACGTATGACCACTTGAGCTTGCATCGCTGTCATGCTCAAGCCATCCATTTTCTTATTCAACGCCTCCAATTGAGCTTTTATTGTTGTTACCTCATCAACTTGGTGCACCCCAATCGGTCTTTTGGGCACATTCCTTTCGAACTGCCACTGGTAACTGTTGGATGCCATCTCTTCCAAGAGTATGAAAGCTTCCTCAGGTGACTTTCTCATAATGGTACCTCCTGCTGCTGCATCAATCATGGATCTATTAGCAGGATATAAACCATTGTAAAATGTTTGTACCTGAAGCCAAATCGGACGGCCATGATGTGGGCATCTTCGAAGTAGATCCTTGAAGCGCTCCCAAGTTTCATATAGAGTCTCCGGATCATGTTGCATGAATGTGGTGATATCATTGCGCATCTTAGCTGTCTTGGAAGGGGAAAGTATTTTGATACGAATGATTGAGCCATCCCCTCCCAAGTAGTGATCGACCCTGCAGGCAATGAATTCAACCAGCTCTTAGCTTTATCGTTTAAAGAAAAGGGAAAAAGTTGTAACCTGATGGCATCGTCAGTGACGCCATTGTGCTTGAATGTGTCGCATATCTCCAAAAAGTTGGAGAAATGAGCATTAGGATCATCAGTAGGCGATTCTTCGAATTGCACAGAATGTTGAATCATCTGAATTATAGCAGGTTTGATCTCGAAGTTATTAGCCTGAATCCTTGGTCTAGGGATGCTAGACATGGTGCCTTGAAAAGATGGTTGTGCATAGTCCATCATGGACCTTGTACTTGGCACTTCATCATTGTGTTGTTCACCATTCCCTCGATTATTCTCAGCCATCTCTCTAGTTTCTTTCCGAAGTCTTCTACAAGTTCGCTCAATCTCTAAGTCAAGTGGCTATAATATAGGTCTGTCACTTTGTAGCATGCACTACAAAGACAACTCCCTGCAAAATTCAACACAACGAAGGAACAACAGTGGTTAAATCGTATAAACCGTAATAAAAGTAAAAATAAAAAAATTATGGCTAAATTATAGTCAACTAATCTCCTATGATATTACTTAGACTAGTCCCCGGCAACAGCGCCAAAAACTTGATCGCTTTTATTTTAAACAGTTATTTCTCAGTGTAGCGATTCTCTACCGCAAGTGCACGATGTCAAGTTTTAGTATAATGGTTTAAAAGTAAGGAGTGTCGTACCCACAGGGACTAGTAGTAATTACCACGTTCGATTAGAATTTCTATATTTAACCTACGATTATGAAATGATTATCAAACTAAATTGACTTAAGCACAACAATTAACCTAACAAGCAGTGATGGATAATTGAACAGAATTTATAAACGAATTATCAAGACGTCGGTTCACCCATGTAATCCCCCAAAAGTTTTCTATTAATTAAGATTCAATGTTCTATGTTCTAGGGTGACGAGTTTTCCTATTTCATTAGTTATACCTTGGTCCGGTTATAACAAGTCTAGCATTAATCTACAATAAATCACCCCCGTGTCTTTATTGAATGATTAATACCGAAAAACGCTTTGTGAAAACTACTAGCCTTCGATTTTGGTAAATCTATTGCTATCACACGTGTGCTAGATTTTACTTGGTCCGTCTCAACCTAAACCCCACGGCCTAATTTACTACGTCGTATCGTAATCTCCTATGGTCAATTCAATTACGATTACCAATATCATGCAAAAGATAGCTAATCTTTTACAAGCATTAAAAACATAAATTATGCGCAAAGATCACAGAAATCAAATCAAAACCATTAATTAACTCAAGGGTTCAAACATGGGATCCCCTATGTCTTGACAAATATCTTAGCCAACAACCATAATCAAATTATAATGCAAAAACATGTCTTTAAAAAAATTTAACATCACAATCTGAAATAAAAAATAATCAAGTTCAGAAATACTAAGATAACGAGGATGTCGCTCCGTGCGTCGCTCCGTTCTTTCGTTCCTTGCGTTGCTCTTGCTCTTCAATGATTTGTGGTCTTGCTTTGGATGGAGAAGTGGCTGCTAGGTCTCAGCAAAAATTGGCAAAAAAGTCCTTCAAAATTCGTCCCTAGATCTGATATATAGGGCAACAATAATTGGGAAGGAGTCCACCTTGAACCAAACATGGAAAGTCTTTATTTTTCCAAAAACTCGGCGATCGATCTTCGTTCCCCCCGCGATCGATCTTCAATCTCTACTGGACGTGATAGCCAAAATAAACATTTCCGCGATCGATCTTCGTTCCCTCGCGATCGATCGCGAGTCTTCACTGTATATTGGTGATCGATCGCGAGTTCTTGCCGATCGATCGCCAATGTATTCTGTTCAGCAACAATTTTATAGCTCGGCGATCGATCGCGATGTTGTTGCCGATCGATCGCGAGCTGTATAAAATTGTTACTTCGAAATTTCAGTCCATTTTCTCACGTCTTCGCTCGGTTTGGTCCTTTTACAACATTATTAGCTTATTTCCTCCACTTTTATCCCCTTGGACCTAAATTCCTGAAATATACAAAAATATACCAAAAAGCGTAAAATCATCCAGGAATCAATACGAAAATCAATATAAAAACATAGCAAAATAAGTGTAAAATTCACACTTATCAATCACACTTCATCCTCTCCAATCATCCATACACCAAATAAGCATTGAAGAAGAGACGCGGCGGAAGAGACGGGACGACGGGGTAACGCAAAGAGTCAACGCCTCTCGTTATTTCTATATTTCTAACTTTTGTTCTATATTTTCATTAGCTTTTGATGTTAAGAATGTTGAAAAACAATTTGATGCATTATTATTTGATGAAAATTGTTGGCTAAGTTTGTCGTCAAGACTTAGGAGATTCCTTGTTTGACATAATTCAATTTAAGGTTTTTGATTGATTCTTACATATCTTTGTGCATAATTTATTGTGATTCATGCTTTTGAAGGATTATCACCTTTGATTGATTATTTATTGTGATTGAATTGACCATAGGATATTGCAATACGATATAGTAATTTATGCCGTGGATTCAGACTGAGATCGAGAGATAAAGTCAAATACACGTGTGATAGTTATAGATATCTAGTAATAGAAATCTAGTAGTTTTCATAAATCGACGTTCAATATTGATTGTTCAATAACGATACGGGAGTAGCTTATTGTAACATTAGTATAAGATTTGTTATAAATGGATCAAAGTATAACAAGTGCATTATTAAACCTCGTTACCTTAGAACGTTTGAATTCAAATCTTAACTAATAGGCAAATTATGGAGGATTACATGGGTGAACCAAAGTCTTGATAATTGTCTCTATTGATCTTATTCTTATTCACTACTGTTTGTTTGGGTTGATTATTGAGTTAATGAGTCAATTTAGTTAATTAATCACCACCAATTATTGTAGGCTAAATATAGTTAAATAATTGAGTTTGATATTATTTCATAGTCCTCGTGGGTTCGACACTCGTACTTTTCATATCATTATACTAAAACTTGACACGGTGCACTTGCGGTACATAATAGCTACACTGAAAAATACTGTTTAAAATAATAGCGATCATCATGTAAGTAATCCATCATGCATAGCAACGCAGCGGAATAAAATTTTTATGGATTACAAGACACCGGATCTATACATAGGTTGTCATATCGGATTAGGGATTACAAAAGTCTCACCCTTGTAGCGTGTTTGAGCAGATTCCACGGAGCACCATGTCCAACGATCCCGAGTCACGAGCAACACCTCCAAGGTCTTGCCTCAACGGTATCCACACGATTAAACGAACAAGGGACGTTCAAGAACAAGTTGCTAGACTTATTCTTGAACCAAAACCAAACTCTCGGTTCAAAACCGATCAACGACTACCTATCTCTCCCCCAAAACCGACGGCGGCGTGAGCTAATGGAGAGGAAGAGGTGGCCGAGACTTATGAGAGGAGGCTAGGTTATTTTGATATGAAGTGTTGGATTAAAACAATTAATCACATTGATATCAAATTATATATGATTTAATTAAAGGCTTTCTTAAAGCCTCATGGGCCCAAACCCATGATTTAATTAAATCCTTATAATCATTTAATTAAGACTCTTCTTAATTATTTAATTCATCCCATGAATTTAATTCCATTTATCGATTTAATCTTTTGTGTGACCCGATAGGATCTTGTAATGTTGGCAGTGACATAAAATCTCATTTTACGTTACAAGCAATGAGCGGTATCTAGCAACACATCAAGGCTACCCAAATTACAAGAATGTCAATGACTCGACATAACCTTTATAACTTGTGATAATCAATGAATGAGGCCGAGATATGAGTCCGAGATGAAGCCTAGGTATGAGGCCGAGATGAGGCCTATGTATGAGTCCGAGATGTGACCTATGTATGATGCCGAGATGAGGCCTAGGTATGAGGCCGAGATGAGACCTATGAATTAGGCCGAGATGAGGCCAAATATGAGGTTGAGATGAGATCTATGTATGATGCCGAGATGAGGTCTAGGTATGAGGCCGATGATGCCGATGTATGAGGCTAAGATCTCACCACTCTCATACCCTCATGTTATGAACTCACACTGGATGATCTCTCTTTGGATGACCTCTCAAGGAATGATCTCTCATGTGATGTCCTATCATGGGATGACCTCTCAAGGGATGAACTCTCACGAGATGACCTGTCATGGGATGGCCACTCAAAGGATGAGCTCTCATGGGGATGAGCTCTCATGGGATGACTTGTCCTCTCATTTAAAGAGAATGATAAGAAATAACAGTAAAGTATTAAATTAATGAGATTTCATAATGGCAATCAAATCAAATCTACAGCAGTATATATGTATGATGTAGGCTATTTTCATATTTCTTGGCACACTATGTATTCATTTGACAATCACATATAAATTATAAAGTAACTAAGCAATATATAATCAATACTTATCTGTTGTAGTATGCCATTGATGAGTCATCTCTACGCCTTAAGATCAATGTCTCCCACGGCGCCATGTTATCTCAAAAAATTACCATGTAGCAGAAATTAAATGAGACACACGATTTTTACGTAGAAATCCCTCAAATCGAATGAAAAAACCACGAGACCTAATCCAGTATAATTTCCACTATAACATTGATGAATTACAGTCTTTTTCGTACAAGAATGAAGCAAAACCCAAATTGAAAGGGTAGAGGAAAATGTCTTCTTGAGAGAAAAACTAAGAACCAACAGGAGTGAGGAATTATAGAGAGAAAACTTAATAATCCCTTTGTCCTTTGTGTTTAGATTGAACACGAGTCATGGAATGTCATACTCGTATATTCAATCTTTATTTCTTGATCCCCAAGTGGAACTAGAATAAACGAATAAGCTCGATATCTCATATCGACTCATTCGAGCATGGCCATGCATTTTAGTTCTCACTTGATCAAGGGCCAAACACTTCTCCTGTTATATAGGAGGTACAAATCCTATCTCGATCAGTCAACATCCCTCTACATAATTCGTAGTGTATCCAATAGTCGCCTTTATAGTTTACCCTGTTACGGGTAACGTTAGACAATATCAAGATACATAACTCCTTATGTTGGGATCTCTGATGATCACAAGTCGTAAGGATTACATACATTATTATCACTATGAGAATTGCATATGACAATCATATAACTATCCATGTTGCATTCTCATGGTGGGTCTGTCCAGTACATCGTTCTCTAACATGTACCCATGTGTTGATTTGATATCTCATATCAATGAACAATTCATCAATCAATACATACTAGTCTCAATGTATTATCATTATCCTGATTCATGATAATACTTGACTAGGGACAATGTTTAAGAATAATACAATATTATTCTAAGGACATTAACATATATATTAATTCACATTGCACAGTTAAACGGATAATATATAATAATGAATTGTCATTCATAAAATCATAAACATTGTATGTCAAAACAATCATCCAATGACATGTCTTAGGGCATATCCCAACAAATCTCCCACTTGCACTAAGACAACTCAGACATATACCTAATGCCTAGAGATCTAGTATGACGATCATGCTTCTGCTGTGACAGTGGCTTCGTCAATGGGTCAGATACATTATCATCTGTTGGTAATTTGCATATATTAACATCTCCCCTTTCAACGATTTCTGGAATGAAATGAAAGCGCCGAAGTATGTGCTTGGATCTTTGGTGAGATCTAGGTTCCTTAGCCAATGCGATCGCTCCATTGTTGTCACAATAGAGTTCTATCGGATCTTTAATGCTAGGCACCACTCCAAGTTCAGAAATGAACTTCCTGATCCAAACAGCTTCCTTTGCTGCATCCGAGGCAGCAATATACTCAGCTTCCGTTGTAGAATCGGCTATTGTCTCTTGCTTTGAACTCTTCCAGCTCACAGCACCTCCATTTAGGCAATACACATATCCAGATTGCGATCGAAAATCATCTTTGTCGGTTTGGAAGCTTGCATCAGTGTAACCCATTACATGAGCTCTTCCTCACCTCCATAAATCAAGAATGTATCATTAGTTCTTCTCAAGTACTTCAGGATATTCTTGACAGCAATCCAGTGACCTTCACCTGGATCAACTTGATATCTGCTCGTCATGCTCAAAGCATACGATACATCGGGACGAGTACATATCATGGCATACATGATAGATCCAATAGCTGACGCATATGGAATCTTACTCATGCGTTGTCTCTCATCTGGTGTTGAAGGACATTGTTCCTTCGAGAGATATATATCATGTGTCATAGGCACGAATCCTTTCTTTGATTCTTGCATGCTAAACATTTTAAGCACTTTATCTATGTATGTACTTTGACTTAGGCCGAGAAGCATTCTCGATCTATCTCTATAGATCTTGATTCCTAATACATAGGTGGCTTCTCCCAAGTCTTTCATCGAAAAGCAGTTCCCTAGCCAAATCTTTACAGATTGTAAGGCAGGGATATCATTCCCAATGAGAAGTATGTCATCTACATACAACACTAGGAAAATGATTATGCTCCCACTGACCTTCTTGTAGACACAAGGTTCATCTACGTTTTTGATAAAACCAAACTCTTTGATTGCATCATCAAAACGAAGATTCCAACTCCGAGAAACTTGGTTCAATCCATAAATGGATCGTTGTAGCTTGCATATCTTTCCAGCATCCTTTGGATCGACAATACCCTCGGGCTGTATCATGTAAACATCCTCGAGCAGATTTCCATTAAGGAAAGCTGTTTTGACATCCATCTGCCAGATTTCATAATCATGAAATGCAGCTATTGCAAGTAAGATCCTTATGGATTTAACCATGGCCACTGCTGAAAAGGTTTCATCATAGTCAATACCATGAATTTGTTTGAATCCTTTTGCAACCAGCCTACCTTTATAGGTTTGTACATTACCATCCATATCGGTCTTTTTCTTGAAAATCCATTTGCACCCTATGGGTTGTACCCCTTCAGGTGGATCAACCAAAGTCCATACTTGGTTTGCATACATGGATTCTATCTCAGATTTCATGGCCTCTTGCCATTTCTCAGAATCAGTGCCCATTATAGCTTGTTGATAAGATGACGGCTCATCCTCATCAATAAGTAGTAAGTCACCTTGTTGAGTCACAAGAAATCCATATCTCTGTGGCTCCCGGTGTTCTCTTACAGACCTACGCTGGACTTGTGTCTCTTGAGCAGGTACTTCTTCCACAACAGCTTGCGGTGCCTGCTCTGTTTCCATCTCAATCTCAGGTTCAGTGTTTTCTTGTGGTTGAACTTCACTAAGTTCTATTTTTCTCCCACTGGTTTTTCTAGAAATAAATTCTCTTTCAAGAAATACACCAGTCCGAGCAACAACTACTTTGTTCTCAGTAGGATAATAGAAATAGTATCCTTTCGTTTCCTTAGGATACCCCACAAATAAACACTTATCAGATTTGGGTCCAAGTTTGTTAGTGGCGTGACGTCTAACGAAAGCCTCACAACCCAAATCTTCATAAAAGACATACTAGGACGCTTCCCAGTCCATATCTCATATGGTGTCTTTTCCACTGATTTAGATGGAACACGGTTCAGTAAGAAAATCGTTGTTTCTAGAGCGTGTCCCCAAAACGATATCGGAAGATCTGCATGACTCATCATTGATCTAACCATGTCCAACAAGGTTCGATTTCTCCTCTCGGAGACACCATTCCATTGTGGAGTATACGGAGGAGTGAGTTGTGGGACTATCTCACACTCCTTTAGATAGTCATGAAACTCTTGGCTTAAGTATTCACCTCATCGATCAGATCGAATGATTTTGATACTTTTGCCAAGTTGGTTTTGTACTTCATTCTTGAAATATTTGAACTTTTCAAAGGTTTCATGATTATGCTTCATTAGGTACACATATCCATATCTACTGAGGTCATCAGTAAATGTAACGAAGTATTGAAAACCACCTCTAGCTTGTGTACTTATTGGTCCACATACATCACTATGTATTAGTCCCAATAAAATATTTGCCCGTTCAACATATCCCTTGAAAGGGGGTTTAGTCATCTTGCCCATTAAACAAGATTCGCATGTTTCATATGATTCAAAATCAAAAGAATCTAATACTCCATCCTTATGAAGTTTAGATATGCGGTTCTCGTTTATGTGGCCCAAGCGACAATGCCAGAGATAAGTCGGATTACAATCATTATTTTTAATCCTTTTAGTATTTATGTTATAGATAAGCATATCAAGATTTAGTAAATAAAGACCATTCACCATTTGTGCACTAGCATAAAACATATCATTTAAATAAATGGAATAACAGTTGTCCTTTATAATAAATGAGAATCCATACTTGTCCAAACAAGAAATAGAAATAATGTTTTTGGTAATTGAAGGCACAAAATAACAATCTTTTAAAATCAACGATAAACCAGAAGGCAAAGATAAATGATAATTTCCTATAGCTAATGCAGCAACTCTTGCTCCATTTCCAACTCGGAGATCTACTTCGTCTTTCGCCAACAATCTATTCTTTCTAAGGTCCTGCACATTTACACAAATGTGAGATCCACATCTAGTATCTAATACCCAAGATGAAGAAGTAGATAAATTGACTTCTATAACAAAAATACCTGAAGTGGAAGTCACACTTCCTTTCTTGAGATCCTCCAGATATACTTTGCAATTTCTTTTCCAATGGCCGATCTCACCGCAATGGAAACAGTTCCCTTCCTTTGCTATCCCTCCCTTTGGCTTCAGTGCATAAGACTTTGGCTTAGATTTAACAAAGACCATCTTTGCTTTCTTATTGCCTTTAGCTTTGGCCTTTCCTTTGCCCTTATTCACAATAAGAACATTTGTGGCCTTAGTCTTCTTTGTATTCGCTTCATATGTTCTCAACATACCAAGTAATTGTGGTAGAGTCTTTTCCATGTCAGTCATATTGTAATTTACTACAAATTGACTGAAGCTCTCAAGAAACGATTGCAAGATAACATCGGTGGCCAACTCTTGGTCCAATGGAAAACCCAGCTTCTCTAGATTCTCAATGTACCCAATCATCTTGAGTACATGAGTTCCAACTAGGCTTCCTTCTACCATCCTGCACTGGAACAACGCTTTAGAGACGTCATACCTCTCTTGTCTAGCTTGCTGTTGGTACAATTGCTTTAAGTGTTTGATCATATCAAACGCCTCAATTTCCTCATGTTGCTTCTGAAGCTCGGAGTTCATGGTGGCAAGCATAAGGCAGCCAACATCAAGTGCATCATTCTGATGCTTCTTGTAAGCATCTTTATCGGCTCTAGTAGCCGTCAGGGAGGTTCCTCAACAGGTAAGGGTTCCTCTAGGACATATTATTTCTTTTCTTGCTTGAGGACTATCCTCAGATTCCTATACCAGTCTAGGAAGTTTGTCCCATTTAATTTGTCCTTCTCAAGGACCGATCGCAGTGATAATGTGCTTGTTGTATTGTTAGTTGCCATGAATATCTACAATATAAATATGCAAAATAAGTTTATGATTTAATCATTTAACATGGTCTTATATTAAATGATACTCCCACTATTTTGTTCAAAATTATCAACCCTCGAAACCTTTAGTGGGCCAAGATCCATATTTCGCCTAATCTTGAGTTAGATTTGGCTAATCGCCCAAGACTCGGTTATTTAGGTAGACAACACTTTGTCAATTACATCATATGTAATTCTTGGATAGTTGGACGGACAACACTTTGTTCAATTCATCAAATGAATTATCATCCAACCCATGCCTCTAGGTTCCCAATCCTATTGAGATAACCTAGTTAAGTCGTACCCAATTTAAAGTATAACGGATATCACTTTTATCCTTTCGCGTCTTACTAAGATTGCCACGGTGCTTTGCTTTGGCAAACCCACACATGTACAATCGAAGTTTTGACGAGTACTTTTAATTTTGGAAGGCATCTAAAACTTAATATTTTAGAGGGATTTATTGATCTCATGATTAGTTTGATAATTTAAAATATGTCCACTACATATAGGTGTATACATATCTACATATATGTGTAATACAATTATCAATCTAAAACATAAGATAAATCATGCATCAACATACATAATTAAACGTGACATGGTTATAGCCCCTAGTAGCGATTTTCTCAAGCCAATGAGAAAATCCTAAGAGTCAACCTAAGGTAACTTCACAAGCACCTTCCTTTGACTCCAATTTGTGAATGGCCTCCTTATCCCGGCACGATGCTCCATCTTCATTGATCACCATCAACAAATAAACCACACTATTTACAAGATATAGAATTCCTCGATTCACATTCGAGGGGAACATAGGGGAGGGATAACATTTAGAATAAAATAGAGAAGGCACGACACGCAGGTCGTATTATAAATTACAAACATTCACAAATCATATCTAATAGGTCAAAGGGCTATAACCATGCAACATGCACAAACAACACATAAAACATGCTTTTAACATTTAATTAATTAAATTCTAAACATTTTAAAATTTAATTCTAATTAAAACTGTAAAATAAATTTTGAAAAATTATCGTACGCTCGGGACATCACATGCCACGAACTTAATGCGACTCAAACCATGAACCAAATGGGTCCGACCCATCTAACCACACGGCTGGACCATGCATGGGCCTAGGGTTCGAAACCCTAGCCCAAGCCATGGTTCGAGCACGTGCGGCGCCGCTAGGGTTCCAAACCCTAACCGCCGCCGTGTGGTTTTTCATGTTCTTCGAGCCTAATTGTTCGAAGTTCTTAGCCATGAGCCACGGTCCAATCCATGCATGGTTCATGACGGTGATGGCTTGACCATCTCGAGCCAAGGGTTCGAAAACCCTAGCCCTCATGTAGTGTAGCCGTCGACCCTCATAATTCCGTGGACCATGATCGAACCAACTTGCACCTCCTCAATACTTTATCGAGCCAATAGAGTTCAAAACCCTAGATAGTGCGACAGCTCAGACCATGCTCGAGCCAAGGGTCCGAACCCTAGCTCTTGAGCGGCGGCCGAGAGTTGTGGTTTGTAGTGGCCGAATCTTTGAGCCACTTTTCGATTTATGCGCATTCGTGTATCGTATACAATTATTCGCCAATTATATCAAATACAATTTTACGATGATTTTCACAAACTCGATTTATTTCATATCATATATGAATTATACAGTTTTAATAGAATGCAATATTAATCCTAATATGATTAAAACAATTTAACCACATAAATCCGATATGAGCCTTGTACACGGCTCTGATACCACTGTAAGTAATCCATCATGCATAGCAACGCAGCGGAATAAAATTTTTATGGATTACAAGACACCGGATCTATACATAGGTTGTCATATCGGATTAGGGATTACAAAAGTCTCACCCTTGTAGCGTGTTTGAGCAGATTCCACGGAGCACCACGTCCAACGATCCCGAGTCACGAGCAACACCTCCAAGGTCTTGCCTCAACGGTATCCACACGATTAAACGAACAAGGGACGTTCAAGAACAAGTTGCTAGACTTATTCTTGAACCAAAACCAAACTCTCGGTTCAAAACCGATTAACGACTACCTATCTCTCCCCCAAAACCGACGGCGGCGTGAGCTAATGGAGAGGAAGAGGTGGCCGAGACTTATGAGAGGAGGCTAGGTTATTTTGATATGAAGTGTTGGATTAAAACAATTAATCACATTGATATCAAATTATATATGATTTAACTAAAGGCTTTCTTAAAGCCTCATGGGCCCAAACCCATGATTTAATTAAATCCTTATAATCATTTAATTAAGACTCTTCTTAATTATTTAATTCATCCCATGAATTTAATTCCCTTTATCGATTTAATCTTTTGTGCGACCCGATATGATCTTGTAATGTTGGCAGTGACATAAAATCTCATTTTACGTTACAAGCAATGAGCGGTATCTAGCAACACATCAAGGCTACCCAAATTACAAGAATGTCAATGACTCGACATAACCTTTAGAACTTGTGATAATATTAACCATGTAACTTAATCCCTTTGTCCTTTGTGTTTAGATTGAACACGAGTCATGGAATAGTCATATTCGTATATTCAATCTTTATTTCTTGATCCCCAAGTGGAACTAGAATAAACGAATAAGCTTGATATCTCATATCGACTCATTCGAGCATGGCCATGCATTTTAGTTCTCACTTGATCAAGGGCCAAACATTTCTCCTGTTATATAGGAGGGACAAATCATATCTCGATCAGTCAACATCCCTCTACATAATTCGTAGTGTATCCAATAGTCGCCTTTATAGTTTACCCTGTTACGGGTAACGTTTGACAATATCAAGATACATAACTCCTTATGTTGGGATCTCTGATGATCACAAGTCGTAAGGATTACATACATTATTATCACTATGAGAATTGCATATGACAATCATATAACTATCCATGTTGCATTCTCATGGTGGGTCTGTCCAGTACATCGTTCTCTAATATGTACCCATGTGTTGATTTGATATCTCATATCAATGAACAATTCATCAATCAATACATACTAGTCTCAATGTATTATCATTATCCTGATTCATGATAATACTTGACTAGGGACAATGTTTAAGAATAATACAATATTATTCTAAGGACGTTAACATATATATTAATTCACATTGCACAGTTAAACGAATAATATATAATAATGAATTGTCATTCATAAAATCATAAACATTGTATGTCAAAACAATCATCCAATAACATGTCTTAGGGCATATCCCAACACATCATGCCCTAGACATCCAAGCCTACTCAAGTATTCATTTAATTTCATTCGCATAAACACCAACATTAAACCCAACTTATATATTCCATAAATTACCTTTACATTTTATAGTGGACAACACATGTGTTGAGTCTTAAACGCATTGTTGAGTTTAATGCTTAATTTATCTCCGAATCATTTATGAGTTTTGATGATCAACGAAACTTGTGTTTGTTATACTAATATATCTACTTAGTGTACAGGTTTAGATGATTGAAATGGAATGTATGAAGGAAACCATATTATGCAAGGTCTGGGCAGGATCCAAAGCCCCAGACGATGGTGACCATCGCCCCTGGCGATGACAGCCAAGGGAGACTTCGCCCCGCACTTCGACTGAAGCGATGCCGAGGCCCACGCGTAGGGCGAGATCGCCTGAGGTGATGCATGGATCGTTTGAGGCGATGGGGACTTCGCTTGAGGCGATGAATTTTTCTGAGCAACCGAAGCTACGGCATTGATTTTTGGTATAGATTGCCTGAGGCGATCAGGACATCGCCTGAGGCGATTAGTGGAGATTTTGATCGTTGGTGCGCGGTGATGGAGATCGCCTGAGGCGATGGCTGAGGTGATTGACTAGTGATTCAAGCCTTATGTGTAGAAACGGCTAGTAGAAGCCTTGGGAGCCTTCTACACTATAAATATGGATGTTTTGGAGCATTTTGAAGACAAGAAACAAGTCTATAAACTACAAGAAAGCTTTGCTCATTCAAATTTATTCTAGCATTGCAAACTTCATACATTTGTGTTGTATTGGAGTTTGTAATTCATTTCTTGTGTGAAGAGCTTGTGTTCTTCGTGTCATTACACCGTGAAGGTGTTATTCAATTTATTGTAAGGTCCTCCAACACCGACGCAAGTTGGAAAATTGTATAAATCATCAACACGTGAAGTTGGTGCAAGTGTGTGGCTATCCTAGGAGCCCTTAAGGGCAAGAAGACTCGTGAAGAGTGTGGGTAACCCGGAAAGAGTTTTGTGTGGCTATCCTTGGAGCCCTTAAGACCAAGAAGACTCGTGAAGAGTGTGGGTCACTCGGGAAGAGTTTTGTGTGGCTATCATTGGAGCCCTTAAGGCCAAGAAGACTAGTGAAGAGTGTGTTGCTCGTGAAGAATTGTTTACTCTGGAAGAGTGTGTTGTGGCTAACTTGAAGCCCTTAAGGCCAAGATCAAAAGTTATTCTAGGGGAATCTCGGTTGGAAGTTATCTAGCCGGGAAGAGGAGACATAGACGATTCATCGCCGAACTTCTATAACAAATTCTCTTGTTCATTATCGCTTTAATAAATTTATGCATTTATTTATTTCTTCATTTTGTTTATTTGTTGATTGACATCAAGTCTTTCGCAGCGCAAATTCGACTATTTTGCAAATTCATTTTAAAACGCTAAAGTAGCCAAGGAACCTCATTCACCCCCCTCCTTCGGTTCCAACAAGTGGTATCAGAGCCATTTGATTTTTGTTTTAAATCAAATTTTTTTATGGCTAATCTAGCAAATGAGTTTGCTCAAGGTCAATCGACAAATCGACCTCCGCTCTTCACGGGAGATAACTACGGATATTGGATGAATAAAATTTCTCTATACATCCAATCCGTAGATTATGGCCTATGGAAAATCATTGTAAAAGGTCCACATATTCCTTTGAAGGAAGTTGGGGGAATAAGTACTCCCAAAGAAATGGACGATTTTACAAGAGCGGATATGCTTTTAATTTCTCAAAACGCTAAAGCAATTAATATTTTGCATTGTGCTTTAGATATGAAGGAGTACAACCGGATCTCGATGTAAGGCCCTCGTACCGTATTAGCGAAAATCATGTTTAACTTCTCAACAATTATGTGATTCATCTTATGTTAATCAAATGGTTGAGAATAAACATGAGGAATATTATCTTTGATAAGAGCTTGATATTATACTTAACATTTTGTAAATATGATGTCCGAATATTTGATAATACGAATTAAGTAAAATTTGTACATTAATTTGTTAATTAGTTAGAATTTAATTAATGAGAATATAATCTAATTAATGAGGGTGGAAATTGACATTGTACATGTCAATTGACAGTCGGGTCAGAATATGGTGAATGACAAATATATTTTGGAATATTCGGATTAACATTGAAATTTTATTAAAATAATTTAATAAATATAAAATTTGTATTAAATCGAAAGATTTAATTTTGTGATTCAAATAAGGACACGAAGTCAGGTGTTGATTGTATATGTAATATACATGCACCAGTACACCGGTGACATCCCGATGTTCATAATTGGTCGAGAATTAATATAAATTGGTGTAGGACGTAAAACACATAGCAAAACGTGTAAAACACACATATCACGGACACACACTAAAACATGCGAAAACACGCACAACCTCGCGATTCACCGACCACCGTGTACTTATCCTCTCCGTTCGTCGCCGTCCGACCACCTCTAGACAAGACCGACCTACCACCGTGTTCACAACTCAGAGGCGCATCTTTCCATACCAAATAATCAAATTTTCGTGTTCGAAAAGTTGTTCGATTTGGTCTGAAAAGAACCTAATCTCACATACTAGGGTATGAGGAACTTTGGTTCGATTTCTTCGAATCTACTACGAATTGGACGAAGCCAAGGCACCGTATCTCTTCCTTGCATCTGGACGAACCTTTGTACAGCGGTCGCCGCCTCTACCGTCGCCGGAGCTCGCCGGAATCGTACGAAATGCGTGCGTGAACTCTGTGCGATTTTGGGTAAATTGGATTTCCGATTTTTCCGACTTTGTTTCGATAATTACCGGTTAATTTGGACTATAATTGTTGAATAATAATTTGAATTGGTGAAAAATAATTTAGCAAATTAATTTATGAAGTAATCGCATCAATTTAATTACATTAAATTGGTTAAGCTGTGACTAAAATTGATAACCCATTTTCAATGATTGGTATATTGAATTGTGAATTATATTACTCTGCAGTGACTACTTTGACTCTACAAGCTCAAGTATCGAGAAGTAAAGATATGTTGCGATCGGGTAACATATGACAGGTATCTGTATCATTTGATATATGATTTAATGACTTATGTGAATTATGTGAGATTATGTGGCTATGTGATTTTATTTAAATTATGTGGCATTCATAGCATTCATGAATTGGCACATCGGTGTATGAACTTAAATGTTTTGTTAACACACATCACTTTTATACATACATCAATGCATGACATTGCACGTTGAGCTATGATCCTTAAATACCCTGTTTATTTCTGGATTCTGGGATAATCATTGGAGATTGGTACCGCGATACTATGACTGGCATTAAATGGCCCGAAAGATATAGGGAATCGTGGTCTCCTCTGATTACCATGATTAGTTGAGACGAGGGATTGGTGGCACCTTGCTGATGTCATCTCGTGTATGTCCCTGACTATGTCGAGACTTGGGATGTGATGACGCTTTGACGACGCATCACTGATGATCCCTTATGCTTGGCAGGCTCGAGCTACTATGATTTGATAGCGATTTGATTGATTCTGATATACCCAGTGGATGGGTGATTGACCTGATACCGTCACGACATGCATTGCATGACATTTTTATCACATTTTATAGATATATGTTGTATATTCCATGATAGTTCCATATTTGGCTTTTGCTCACCCCCAAGGGGGCTGTTGTTGTCTTTGTGTGTGGACAATGACAGGTTATACAGGTGGCTAGGACCCAGAGAGGGCATGTCTGGTGGAAGCCACACTTGAGAGGTTTATTCTTTTGTTTATCCCAGTATTATATGTATATGTTTACCAAGGGTTTAACCCTGTGGTGTGTGAGGAGTTTATGTATTTAGTTTATTTCACCCAATGTGGATATCTGTTTAGTAGTTTGACTGGTATATGCTGGATATGAACTGATGATATATATTTCAGTATATGTTTATTTGTGTTGGTGGTATGTTCCTCGTGCGATGAGGTCATGCCGAAAGTTTTAGGGCTTCCGCTGTTTACGCTATAATTATCATTGTGTGATCATTAATCACATTATTAGGATTGGGCCCTCACACTCGATGTACTCAACCACGAAGGAAATTTGGGACAAATTGCAAATTTGTCATGAGGGCACAAACCAAGTGAAGGAGAGAAAGATTGATCTATTGCAACTCAAGTATGAGACCTTCGAGATGGAGTCCGGAGAAAACGTTGATTCTATGTTTAGAAGGCTCACCCAAATCATAAATGAGCTTGCCCAACTTGGAGAGAAGTATCCTCCAAAGCAAATATGGAGAAGAGCTCTTAGAGCCTTACCACAAGAATGAGATGCTAAGAGGACGGCCATCATCGAATCCAACAAAGGAGATAGTGCTTCATATGATCTTGATGAACTCCATGGAACATTGGTGACCCATGAGCTTGAAGTGTCAACCCGGAAGGGAATAAAGAAGGAAGATAGATCCATAAGAAATGGGATAGCCTTGGTCGGGAGGAAAGAACAATCCGATGATGAAGATGATGAAGAGATGATCTTGTTCACTAGAAAGTTCAAGAAATTCTGCAACAAATACAACAAGCCAAATACCTCCGGTGCCACCAAACATGATTCAAAACAAGAGGTAACATGTTATAATTTTCAATATAAAGGTCATTATGCTAATGAATGTCCTAGGAAGAAGAATGAGGACAAAGGGAAGAAGAAAGCTCTTATGGCCACATGGAGTGATAGTGACTCCGATGAAGAAGAAGCAACAAACCTTTGTCTCATGGCCAAAGATGATGCAAATGACGAAGAAGAGGAAAGCGACGATGAGGTACCATCTTTTGATGAATTATTAGATGCCTATCATGAGCTTATTGATGTTCTTGACAAAACCAAGATGAGTAACAAATTACTCAAACTTGAGGTAGCCAAGAGAGATGAATAAAACAATTCATTGAAAAATGAATTAAGTTCTTTGAAGAAATCTTTTTGCAAGTTTAGTGATAGTAGTTTAAAGATGAATGAATTGCTTGGCTTGCAACGCTGTAGCTTTGATAAAGTCGGACTAGGCTTTTCAAGCAAATCTAAAACATTTTCAAGCTTGTTGGCTAAAGCTAAGCATAATTCTCCTACTTGCGCTTATTGTTGTAAAGATGGTCATACAAAGAATAAATGTAGATTTGCTAAAATCCAATACCAACCTAACAAGATGTGGAAATGGATTCCAAAGGCATCGATGAAAGCTAACCCACAAGGACCCAAAAATCAAATGGGTACCAAAGATCTTCCAATTGTTAACTTGTTTTGTAGGAACAACAAAGAAATTGAGGATGAAGGCACTAGCACCTCAAGGGAGGAAATCATATTATGCACCACAACAGAGTAAGCGCGAGGTATAGGACCAATGACAAGAACGTACTCTTGTCATCAAAGGTAAAATTATAATTTTGCATTTAAAAAGAGAATTTCATTGGCACAAATTAATCGTGGTCAATAAATAATGAAGCTCAATATTCATTGATAATAAAATGCATTTCCCCTTAGCATAGGCACATATTATTTGTTTTGATGCATGATTTATGCTTATCTCTTTGTGGTAAATATCTTGATGTGCCATTTGAATATGCAATGTGAAAATCAATTAAATATGATTATGCATGCTTTAAGTGTTTAGATGCTCTATCTTGGATCATAGAAATATGGCCTAAGAATTTCATATATTATTTCTATAGCCTCAATGTTTTTATTTAACTTATCAATATTTATAATAATGCTCTGAGAAATTTTAATGTCTATTGGGCATGAGTGCATGAACTCTTAGTAGAATGCACACTTTGCACATCTAGAATTCATTGTTGATTGCCTTAAACGTATGTTTGTTTTTCCTCTCAATGATTTAATCATATGCTTGTGATAAACTTGAAGCTTAATACATGCATTGTTTGAGGATGAGAGTTTTTGTATGCATAGTTTGAGGGGGAGAGTTTTTTTTTTTTGCATTATGCTTTACTTGGTTAATCTTGTATGTGTTATGCAATTGTTAAGGGGGAGTCTTGTTTACTCACATTTCATGCATATTACATATTCAAGTTTATCAAGTTCTGTGATCATCAAAAAGGGGGAGATTGTTGAGCCTTAAACGCATTGTTGAGTTTAATGCTTAATTTATCTCCGAATCATTTATGAGTTTTGATGATCAATTGTTATACTAACATGTCTACTTAGTGTACATGTTTAGATGATTGAAATGGAATGTATGAAGAAAATCATATTGTGCAAGGTCTGGGCAGGATCGCCCTAGGCGATGGTGACCATCGCCCCAGGCGATGACAGCCAAGGGTGACTTCGCCCCGCACTTTGACTGAAGCGATGCCGAGGCTCGCGCGCAGGGCGAGATCACCTGAGGCGATGGCTAGATCGTCTGAGGCGATGCATGGATCGTTTGAGGCGATGGAGACTTCGCTTGAGGCAATGAATTTTTCTGAGCAACCGAAGCTACGGCATTGATTTTTGGTATAGATCGCCTGAGGCGATCAGGACATCACCTGAGGCGATCAGTGGAGATTTTGACCGTTGATGCGCGACGATGGAGATCGCCTGAGGCGATGGCTGAGGCGATTGACTAGTGATTCAAGTCTTATGTGTAGCAACGACTAGTAAGAGCATTGGGAGCCTTCTACACTATAAATATGGATGATTTGGAGCATATTGAAGACAAGAAACAAGTCTATAAACTATAAGAAAACTTTGATCATTCAAATTTATTCTACCATTGCAAACTTCATACATTTGTGTTGTATTGGAGTTTGTAATTCATTTCTTGTGTGAAGAGCTTGTGTTCTTCGTGTCGTTACACCGTGAAGGTGTTATTCAATTTATTGTAAGGTCCTCCAACACCGACGCAAGTTGGAAAATTGTATAAGTCATCAACAAGTGAAATTGGTGCAAGTGTGTGGCTATCCTTGGAGCTCTTAAGACCAAGAAGACTCGTGAAGAGTGTGGGTAACTCGGGAAGAGTTTTGTGTGGTTATCCTTGGAGCCCTCAAGGCCAAGAAGACTCATGAAGAGTATGGGTAACTCGGGAAGAGTTTTGTGTGGCTATCATTGGAGCCCTTAAGGCCAAGAAGACTCGTGAAGAGTGTGTTGCTCGTGAAGAGTTGTTTACTCGGGAAGAGTGTGTTGTGGCTAACTTGGAGCCCTTAAGGCCAAAATCAAAAGTTATTCTAGTGGAACCTCGGTTGGAAGTTATCTAGCCGGGAAGAGGAGACGTAGGCGATTCATCGCCGAACTTCTATAACAAATTCTCTTGTTCTTTATCGCTTTATTAAATTTACGCATTTATTTATTTCTTCATTTTGTTTAATTGTCGATTGACATCAAGTCTTCCGCAACGCAAATTTGACTATTTTTCCAACAACATGTAATCATAAGTATATAATTAATTGACATCTTACATGCTCGTACGTCATTACATACCTTAAAATTGACAACATGAATAAGCTGACATCGATGTCCAGAGGCTAGTGGAGTATCTATATTGAATATCCATTCATTATTAGCTTATGTCCAATGCAATCAATATCTTTAAGCACTTCTCACTTTTGTAATGAACAATAAAATCATTTATCACATATTCATCATGTCACAATCACAATTCAATATACTTTTATTATTATAACCAACCTCATTTTCATGCTTCATAATCTACACAAAACAAACCAATAATCCTCAATTTATTCGAGTAATCTACCAACTCAACTATATAGTTAGTAAATCCACATTGTTCGACAAACACACGTTTATTTCATTGTCAAGATTCTCCAAACTATTCATAACCATCATATTAATCACAATGACACTTTAGTGGTGAAGTTTACTAAATTTTTCCAGCTTTACCACCCTTGGGTATTTTGACCATAGCTTTTTCGTTACTCGATCAATTAATTTGATTCCAATTGAATTACAAAGCTAATTCATAGGGTAACATTTCATATGTTTTACAATACCCCAAATTCGTTTGTTAACCATGACAAATATCAGTCAAAACCGCAATGAAGAGTAACCAAATCTGGTATCAATTTCCAGCCCGACCCAATTTTGAAGAAAAATCATAATTATACGACATCGGAACGACCCGATTCTAGTAGAAAATCAAGAAAACTCACAGCACTATAATTCATATTTTATGAGTTTACACTAGTTTATTCATCTTTAGGTAGATATACATCATTTACAGTCCAGTTCCTAAATCCGAACTCGGTATGTTTTCCAAGTTGAACACTTTTAGAAGAATTTGCATATCTCACTCAAATGAACTCTAAATTGAAGGAATTTACTGTCAAATCGAAGGTAACTCAACATGTTAAAACTTTGATTTAGACTTCAAACTCAAATTCGAAACTTAACCAAGTCATAAACTTGAAAAGTAAATAACACAGTGTTGCTGAAATCTGTAAACCATGTCAAGACAGCAACTATGTCCACAAAGTAGAAAGAAATCAAAACCAACACTACATAATTTCGAACCATAGCATGTGAATTTCGATCCAAAACCAAAGCACACACTTTCGAGCCAAAACTTAGCAACAAATCATCTACATAGTCATCAAAACATGAAGAGTAACTTTCTTGACAGGAATGATGAAGTAATAGCAACTTTCCCCTTCCTAAATCGATCCAAAGTGCATCAAAAATCCAGTAACATCAAAGAGCAAGAAGGAGTAATGACCAAGGTAGTGTATAGCATCTTACCTACACCAATCTTCAAGAGAAAGGAGCTCAAAACGAGGTGAATCTTCATTAGGTTGAAAGATTGAAGAAAATCCGATTGGGTGAAGGGAGGAAGGCGCATTTAGTGTGTCTAGATAGGTTTAGTGTGTGTTTTTACCTTTTATAGTGAAACCCTAAGTCAACAAACCCACATAATTATCATTTAACTCCTTAATTTATCATTCTTATTCAAATCTCACTAATTTAACGTGTAAACACCCCTTATTAAATTTAATCGTGATACTTGCTCAACCGTAATTTATTTATTCCAATTTCGGACTAAAATGACATTCCCAAGAATTTAAGGATCTCCTCGAATTTAATTAACACTATAAATTAACCCGATTTATTTATCCAACTCAGGTCCAAAATATGATGCCCAATAAGTAAATGTGCATTGCATTTTTTTTAGCCTACCCCATTTGCCCCTCACTTGCTCAAATTTTCAAACATTTTTAAAATTAAGGGTGAGAGTTAACCTCAATCCATGAGGGGGAGAAGCTTTTATTTGTCTTCCTTTTTATTCACACAAAAAGGGAGAGAATAATGTTGTTATATAAATATGGTTTCTTGTTATGCAACATTGTGCTTTAATGTACATATGTTTATTCAAGTTTTGTGATCATAAAAAAAGGGGAGATTGTTGGTTTTGGAAACCCGAATAATCTTGGTTTTGATGTTAACAAAACTTGTTATTGTGTTGTTAATATATTTCATCAAGTGTGCAGTGAGTAGTTCATGATTCGGAGCTTGATGATTAGCAAAGAAATGAGTTGAAGTAAACTGGAACAGTAGACACAAGCAAAGGTCCACTAGACCAGTAGACACAATAGTAGACCCCGAGCGCTGCTGACTAAATTGATGATATCTCATAGCTCGGATATTTAAGCAACCAGATTCTAAAGGGATTGAATAGCCAACTCAATTTACTACAAGTCGTATTTCAGGCCAGCAGACCTGATTCGAAGGTTTACGAGACGAAAACATGTCTGCAAGAGCCTGCTGGTGCAAAGCTTAAACAACAGCTGACAGATTGTAGCATCTGTAGCATATCGGTCATAACTCTCAGCTCACTTATCAAAACGGAACGATTCAGTATGGGTTGAAAAGATAAGACAAAGATCTACAAATCATCTTTAGAAGTCGAAGATTGAATTAGATGTTAAGATGGCCAAATGCTTCTGCAAGTCACGTCTTATGCAGACAAAAACAGCGGACCTACAGCATGAGCATCGCCTTGTATTTCAAACCCATCTCTCATATGAACTCAAAATCAAACAATTCTTGATTCCATGAAAAGCTAAGAGAAAGGTCTAGAACTTTTATGTTATCAGCTAGGCTAGATCCAATAGCCCATTCAAATTTTAATCATCATATAATTTTTTTGAACTAATCATCATCATAAAAATTTGATCAGACACTGTGGTATATATCATATTGACAACATAAATAACAGATTTTTTTTCCATTCCAAATAAATAATTTTAACATTTCAAAAAAAAAAATTTAAAAAGTAAAATAGTAATTTACAACATTGTTCTACTCAAAGTCAGATTGCATGGAGGCCATGCACGAAGCCACGTGCCCAAAACCTTAGCCCTCTCACACATTTCATCACCCCACACCCAGAGTTGGCTGCTCCCTCAACTGCCGAAATCCTCGATCGAATCTAAAATCGCACACCATTGAAATCCCTTTTTCTGAGTGAAAATGGTGAAGCTGGCGTCGGCCCGGGAAATCCGAATGTACGGCCCGAGAAGGGCTCGTAACAGATCAGAATACATAAACGCAGGCCTCTATGTTTTTGCGACGATTGTCCTTGGGTGTGGATTCGCAAGCCAGTGGACAAGCGAGGCTAGATCCGGGCTGGTTTTGGCGATGATAGGTTTGGTGATAATTATATTGGTGAGCGTTCATGATCTTGTCGCACATCTCGCCGGAATCGATTACAGATTGCCGTTGATGGAGTTTGATTTGCAGTTAGCGCTCGTGGAATTTGCTGGGCCGTTGATTTTTGCTGTTGGCACTCTTCTTCTTTTCTTGGCCACACTTTTTCTCTTCATCCAGGTATATTATGCTTATTACCTGGGTATATTTTAATTTCAATCAGTTAAATTTGGAGTTAAACCCTCCAACTTATTCCTCTGATTCACCCATTATAGTTATCTGGTTTCCTGGTTTTGATTCAATCTTCCATTTTGGAAATGGCTCGTGGGATGAGATGGTAAATGAAGTATAATAGCTAAAGAACTATTGAATTATATGTGGGATTATATAATTATTTACAATACAACTATCATGGTATACAAGAATTGTTTTAGCTGGTGACTGATTAGCCTAATTTATTGTGTATTAACGTCGTTTACATTAATAAAATGTACTGATGAATATTTATTTTCTTGTGGTTTACCATTTTGTCGAGTACATTAAGGTAGTTTTATTAGATACTTCTGGAGTTTATAATATTAATGTGCCTCATCTCAATAAAGTATGCGCCTCATCTTCATATTGAATGTTTTTTTTAACATATGTTTTTTCTGTGTACATTTTTTGACAGGCAGAAAAAGGATACGACTATTATAAATTAGAACGACATGCTTTAAACTTGCTTATTGCTGGTCCAGTTCTATGGTTGCTTGGATCAATCCAAAACTCTTGTCAAATCTATGAGAGAGCAGATGGGACTGTTCAGATCTTGCAGGAGAGTGTTCATATTCCATTCATGATGGCAAGCTTGTTGTTCCTAGTAGGCGGTATTATCAACCGACGAGAGCAGATTGGATACGATCACCATGGCTTGGATCTTCTGGTAGTTTATTCGCATAGTTAAAATGATTGAATATGTTCTATGCATTCATGCCGACCCGCACTCTTCGCATATCCCCTCTGTAAGATGAAATTCAAGTTTCAGCCCTCTCTACAGCTGTGCACCCTGTTTCCCAAACCAAAACACCACACACATTTGGAATCCTAGTTCCACCCTTGTGTTGAAGCCATGTCTTTTTGTGCAGAATGAAATTCAATGTTTATTCAACTTTACTTTTGTGTACAATATAATAATTTCCAACAATGAGATTTGACATTTTCGTATCGTGTTGTGACGCAATCCAATTAGAATTTCTGGGTCGAAAGTAGTTTTGGATCAACTATCCTATTTCATGCTTCTGAGGCCACGTTCTATATGAGTCCCAGTTATATTAATCATTGCTGAAAAATTGAATGCTAATTGATGTACAAGAGTTTCTTGATCAAAGGTTGCACGTTAATACACAAAAAGTTGAGGCTGCTCAATGTATGGAACATATGGACTGTATAATTAACTGACTTCTGAAATCAGAGAAATGGGTGCAGGGTGAATCATGGATTTGGTTATGTATATCGGGAAGCATATTACTTTTTCTTGGAGGCGTGGCAAATGTCTTAAAAGTTTTCGAGATACTACATGGTAGTGAACCAAGACTAGAGAAGTTGCGAGGTGGTGCACAAGAGCGTTTGGTTCGTATGAGAGAGGGGCAAGTGCCACTCATTAGAGAAGAACAGCAGAGGCAACAAAGGCCAATAGCGAGGGATGAGAGGCTCTCGAGAGAAAGACAGGTGCCACTAGTTAGAGAAGAACAGCTGAGGCAGCAAAGACAGGCTGCCATGGAAGAGGGGCAATCGGGTCCAACGTCTTACAAGGATGTTCTTGTTGGTTAGGCATCAACGTTTTCTTACTTTGTTTATAAGTGAGCAATAAGATTCTATATGGATCTTGAGTTCCTTTTTGGAAAACCCTAGAGAAACTTGTGCTACTTTAATTTGGTTATGATGACAGTTGAGGATGAAATATGATGTTGCTTGTCTTGCATCATTCAGATCTTTAGATAATCTAATCATGCTTAGACAATGCTTTGATACTAAAAGAATTTAAATATTATTTTTTGTAAAATGCCTCCTTAGTGCAATATTATCTAAAACATTGTTCCGATTGAGATATTTAATATTCAGATACTTTGGTGGTAGAGTTGCCACTTCATGAATCATCCAGCATTTCAGTGGTGAAATAGCATCCGTGAAATGATGGATATTAAGTTTCCAAAAGCATGCTATATATATATATATCCAGGGGAGGGAATTTGTGTTTAACAATGCTCGAACTTGAGCCGTCTCATTAATGGGACAATGTGATGACCATTCCGGCTAGCTTGGAGGTGTCGATCATGGATATCTTTTGTTGGGTTTGTTCACATTATTTGTACTTGATGATTTTAATGATATATATGGTATTTTAACATTTTAAAATGCAATGTATTGAAGTAGGTATAGCACAAGAGTAGTCTTTTCAGAATCGTTGAAAAATTGAATGAAATTGACGATTATGTTGGAACTATAAAATGGAATAAAATTACTTTTTGGGGGAGATTTATTGAATAATTTGATTTAGTTTTTTTTTGTTTTTGGGAAAATAAAACATTATTAAAAACTACGCTAGAATTTGCTTTCTGGATTTGATCCTATATTACCAAAAAATTGAAAGTTTTGATCCACTATTAGCAGATATCCAACCTAACATTTTTTTCTGGAGTGGGTACTTAAATTTTTTGCACATGCTGGAAAATTGGCACGAGCAATATCCAACTCACATAGCAGCAAACATGGATACAGCACAGTATGACAGCTTAATTAAAAGATTCCAGTATTAACATAATCTATACAAATTCTAGTACTTTGTTGTCTTAGCTGGATCTGTTATTAAACTTGTCTGAATTGCATGTGTTTTCTGCATTGTTTTGAGAAATCAATTAAGCATAATCTCCGCAAATATCCCCATGAGAAACAGCAAGCTATGTATTTAATAAGAAGAATTAAAAAATATATGATCAAATAAATTCCATCATTGTATTGGCTGCTAAGAAAATACCATCCAAGATTAAAGAATCAGTCGGCTCCAAGATGCAATTGGAAAAAAAACAAGTTTAATCAGAAGGAAAGGGGATTTTCTAAGCCAAAAGGATGTAAATATAGGCTGCTGCTTGCAATATATTAACTTCTACTTATCTTATAAATCTGTGTCTAGTCTTCAAGTGGAGAGAATTCCCATTATCTTAGACGACAGAATCAGAAGAAATGGAACAAAAATGAATACACCTCTCTTTATCATTTCCACTGGCTGTGAAGTAAAAGTGATATCTTCGTTCTTGGAGTTGGAGCAAAGGAAAAATTAACTTCTCCGCCTTCTAAGCTTATAAACAAAAGTAAGAATAAATATTCACCCAATTTGACAAAAGTGGTGTAGCAACATGCCAATATCCTATAACAGTCCCTTTTGAACTCGAAAAGAAACTAAACACGTGAGTCTATTCTCCAGTGACTTGCGCATCCAGTAGAATAATTCAGCGCAAGAAAAACTACTGATTGTGGTGTAACTCAGAGATCCCATTACTCTCCCATATATGGCTCATGAGTATTCCCTGCAACCATCATCCCTAGCAATGTCACCTGAACTAGTACTTTTAACACTCTGTGATACCTGCTCATTAACGTTTTCTGTATTCAGCTTCATAGGTACCTCATCGGTTTCAGTTACCACCTGAAGAAGTTCGATCGGAGTAGCTGCGGGATCCAGCTCCAGGCAATCTTTGGGGGCATTTTGAGCTTCTTGGCCAGACAGCAAATGGTTTGGGACCTGATGAGAAAATCGGAACATCTCTTCCTTGGGTATTCTCTTGATCAATTCAGGGTCCAAATCTGGACAAAACACTGTTTTGAAACCGACCACCTTTACAAGAGGAGCAACAGAGACACCCATCTCCTCACTATAGTCATCCAATACGGTCACCATATCATACTTGTGCACAACTTCATCAGGTGTCTGCTCGTTCCAATCAGATGACCAGTTTTTGTAGAGTGCCCAAACATCACCCTTTCTGGGGATTATTGAAATGACCCCACGCAGCCCTTTTGAACAACAAACCTTATGAGAAAAGGCATTGATGAATTTACATGTTTCATATTTGCCCACCCTAAATTCCCCACATGTTTTATAGAAACCTGAGCCTATCCAGTCTAGAGTACTAAATTCACTGTTGGTTTTTGAGTTAAGCCAGCTGATCCTCAACTTAAATGGCTTTCTAGAGATGACCTTGTTGATTAGAGCATAGAAACGTGGCATGCCATCGTCGTCATCATATGCAGCCCAAACCTCATTATCTCCAAAAGAAATTTCAGTTCTATCCAGGTCAAAATCATGAAAATCTGGATCTGGTACATTTATGGATGCCACTGCAGGAACCTCTTTCGTGGCATTACCAGAAGCATGGTTAACCTGACATTTTTCTTCTTGCTCGCCTATCCTGGCAGCAGACGACTCACCTCGACTTACCTCTTTCTTGCTAGCTTTCATCTTGTCTTTCTCTTTAGTCAAAGGCTTAGATGTCATCTCCGACCGCCATTCATTTAGCGTCTCTTGAATCTCCTTTCGGGCCTTCACCATCAGCATGTTTCGGGCTTCCATGGGTGTCAACTCTCTAGTGACGTTTGGATTATTGTATGTTCCAGAAAAACCATAAACGCTTGATCCAGCACTTGCACTGGAAGTTCCAAATCCACCATGTCCCTGGGCTGTATTATAGTTCATTCCCAATCTACTGGAATCTTCATGTAATTTTCTCTTTTTAATATATGCCTCCCACCCAGAGAAGTCATGTGATTCAGTGTGTGCTCTCTTCAACTTATCCTGTGCCAGTTGAACAACATTGGCAGCTTTTGCTGCAATTGAAGGATCTGTGTTACCTACAGTAGCTGTTCCAGAGAGTGATTCCTGATGTTGGTTAACATACCTAAAAGAATTTGGACCTGACTGGCCTGGTCCTGACTTTTGAGCAGCTGCACAATTTTTTCCAGGATCATGAGCATTTCGACCGGGTACATGATTACCATGACTTGCCTGCCGCTGCCGAGGAAACTGGTTGGTTGATTTGGAATAACTGTATGGCGAAGCAGTCTCTGTAGCCTTAAAGGCCTTCTTACAATTAGGACAAAGAAGAGTATTGTTGAGATATGTCTTTACATACTCATAATGCATCTTGCATAGATGACAGATAGTCCAAAAAGTATCGGTTCTTTGATGGGATGGAGTAGGAGTAGGTGTAGGTTTAGGTTTAGGGGGCACCTTCACATTATTATATTGGGGCACCGACTTCACATTATTATATTGGGGCACCGATGGAGTATGAGTAGGTCTAAGAGGCACCTTCACATTATTATATTGGGGCACAGGAACTGATGTTGTCCTGCTTGCAACATTGCAATACCCATTTGGCCTGGGTGCTGCTGATGGACCACCATTATGCTTTGGAACTTTAGGCGGGAACCCCTTGGATCCTCTCCTTTGATTATAAGCCAACCTCTTTGCCTTATCTGATAACAAAGTCCATGCTTCAGAAACTAGTTTAAATGCACCTTCGGCACCAGCAGATTTATTTTTATCCGGGTGCAGCATGAGGGCAAACTTCCGGTACTGTTTTCTTATTGTTTCGTCATCAGATGAGTGGCCTACACCAAGTACTCCGTACCAATCTACTTCCCCACTTATCTTATTTTCCGCAGATACATACACATCCAGTGTCGTCAACAATTGGGATATGCCATCCAACCCTGGGTACAAAGTTTGAGCTTTCAAGGCAAATTTTCTCGCACCTCCAAAATCCTTTTTTTCTAACTTGCCCTCAGCTATTGATTTGGCCCTGAGGGCTTCATCTTTATTGCATTCCATCCTCAAAATGATATGCCTCTAAACTTTCACCTTATTATCAATGGAAGTACTCTTAAGTCACCACGAGAACTGTAGAAACACCAAGACCAGCTTAATATAAGTTGCAGACAGAAACGTTCTGTGCTGAATAACAGGGATTGTTTGGCAACAAACGTCCTCCAAAATAATATTTGCCAAGTACCTGAAGCATGGCAAATGATAAAAGATGTGTTACTACAAAAAATATAAATATATAAATCCCATAACAGAACTACGATTCTGATTAACATGCGATATTCAAGGAACAGTCTTAAGTTTATAAATAATATCATGCAAGTCAAAAACAAGTTTATAAATAATATCATGTAAGTAATTTTTTGACGACTATCACGATTTACTAGGGGTGAAGAATCACGGTAAACCTAGCAGTCCATCATGACAGATTATTGGCATAACTGGCTCATGACTTCAACTTCCCAAATAATATCCTCAAAGGCTTGGAATCACACGTGAAATAAATCGTTTAGATTAGAACCAAAACAAAGAAGCAACAGAACTCTGTATGAACGTATGAACAATGTCTAGCAGCAGCGGTGCAGACAACAGATTGATACGCTGACAGCATTTGCATCAAAATTTAACCACCCCCACATTTGGAGCATCCTATCTTCTCGACCTTCGAAAAATGTGAAGAACTAAAGGCACTTAAACACAAAATGCTTCACAATAATTCAATATATTCACGAAGAAGCGCAATGCCCAATTATTACCGAGGAAGACAGATATGTTTATTGGAATAGACAATTTTCAAAATTTATGATGCGATGTGAAATGATACGGATACTTTATATAGAACTAAATAATAAACATGCACAAAGGCATATGTATATGAACAACAAAAAGTGCAATTTGTTTTATCAATAACTCCAAAATATATTTTTTGAAAATTTTCATTACTAAAAAAAACGTAATCTTTTTAATATTGCAAAAATGATCCCTACGGTATCCTTTTAAAATCAAAAGATAATTATTGCCGAATCAGACATGGTCAAGATACTCCCCTGACCTTATGGGATATTGTATCCATTAAAATTTTATTTTTTGGATACTTACAGTAGCTATATCCAGGCCTATCCATATTCAGGGAGCATCCGACAAAATACAAGGCCATTTTCGGAGTATCCACGCAATTATATATTATTAGGAACCCAATGCAACCTAAAACCCAAATAGTTTAAACCACAAAATCAATAAGCCTGTGTAACTTGATTATCAAACAACTTAAAATTGCAGTTGAACTACTTGAGATCTGGTGTCACCGTGTTAGATTTTTAATTATTTTCCAAAAAATAATGCTTCATTCCAACCAAAAGGAGAGATTAGGAAAAATAGGTGGTTGGTATGTTCATATTCTATGAAAGATAGAGGAGATAAACCTTTACATATGCCATGATTCTTAAGCCTAAAAGAAAACAAATCAAGTAAAAACCCAAACATAATTATGCGATCCTAAAATTTTATTAAGATGGTTTTCTAATCCAACAATATTTTCTCCCTCAAGCAGTCAAGCTCAAGCATAGAATGGTAAATATGCATTTAAGCAACGAAATTACTCAAGCTCAGGATCATGATATGGTTTCTGCATAATTTTTTTCCCATATCAACTGCCTAATAACACTCAGCATCCACCACCCAAAGATTGTAGCCTAAAACGGCTTTACAATATTGGTCAACACTCAATAATACCTAACACTATAAAGGCACCGTCTTCCATGGATTGGAATGTCTTTACAATCTGGTAGGGCCTGTCTTAAAGTCTAGTTGGTGTGTCTTACAATCTGGTAAGGCCTGATATAGAGTCTAGTAAGGTCACACTTCCACACTATACATCGACATACCAATGTGACGGAAGGAGAAAATGGTGATGAAGAAACACGAGGCAATTGACAAACAAGGAAGGAATAATCACCGTGCACCGTGCACCATGGATCAGATATCTGATCCCTCTGCCGTTTTTACTATACGATTCAAATTCGCTGGATATAACTATTCTACTCCGCTAAAAGGGGATGCAGTAATCCAATCTGATTAATTTTTAGTTTACAATTTCAAAATTCAAGAGAATTATACTAAAAAATATAAAGTTCAAAGACCAAATTTACAGTCTTCATATATTGGGTGCACATAATTCTCATATCATTCAAAACCCAAAAAGTTAAAAATACAGAGAAATACATGAAAATATAATATAAATTTCACCTAATATGATCGTCTAAACATTACAAATTTCTCTACTGAAACGGATCAGATCGGATATTGGAATTTGATATCCGTAATTCCATATCTAATCTGGTAAAATCGCATATATGAAAAATTTGGATCCGCCATTAGTGGATATCTGATCGAATGTATTTCGGGTCAGACGTAATATCACATATATGGAACATTTGGATCAGCTATTAGTGGATATCTGATCGAATGTATTTTCGGGTCGGACAATAATCATACACACGATTTCCTGAATTTTTGGCACACCCATATTACTAAGTGGCTTAAAGTTAGTTATGCCAATACGGCATTACGAATTGAGTCATCAATATTTGCTTATTATGTTATAAATCATATGTTCTTTATGACTATCCAAATTTATAAGGAGTAATTAAGCTCCAAACACAATTTGGAGAATCCTAAATAAATCTTACTAAACTACAAGTAACATCTTCCAATGATATGATCTTTTTCCCAATGATTAGTGATCTATAAGTTTCTTCGAATACATTATTGCATTCACTTAAATTTTAAATTAATCATTTTGAGACACTAGTAAGATATATATTTTGAATGACCGATAACCGACAAACACGATGCGATCATGAGTCTATGAACTGTGACATTTCGGGTGTTTCCTGCACTTGGAGGCAGCTAGGTCTGAGAATTAGCTCGTTTTTTCTAGTATATTCATGTTCAAATATAACATCTAACCTGAAAGATAAGGAGAAACAACAGTAACAGTGAAATAGCTAAAGAGAGCTTGAAACCCATCAAATTGCACAAAGTCACATCACAAAACATGAATAATTCCTTCGGCAAAAAGCCTTACCAAAACATAAACTAATTTAAACAGCATTAAATGACAAGAATCTGGTCAAACAAACTCTGAATGCACAGAACTATGAAAACAGTTAACACTGATAAATTCCAAATTAACCCTTAAATCAACGACAAGGGGAACTCCCAATGGATCTGATATAATCAAATAAAAGATTGTCAAGATGCCTAATGCGCATTCAGTACACTGCCCAAAAGCCCTAGATTCCAAAACCACAAAATTCAAATTTCAACGTAAAAATAAATACATGAATATTAAAGGGAATGTAAAAATTACTCGTACAATTCAGAATTTGAAGGAGTTGAAAAGAGATTGTTTAATTTTTCCTACTTTTCCCACCAAATTGAAATGGGCAAAACCCTAGTAGACAATGGAGAAAGCTAAAATCCCCAAAATATACTTTTGATCGAAACAAGAGGGTTGTAACTTGTAAGACGATTCATTTCATTACTTTTGGGTTCCCATTTAACTAGAGTTGGAGTTAACCATGGTTAAATTAATCATTTAACTTAACCATGGTTAAATAATGCATTTAGTTTTAACCATGGTTACCATTTTAACCCCTCACTAATATTCTCTTAACTCTGGTTATTTTTTAACCCTGGCCAACTTTCATAATTCTAATTTATTTATGAAATTTTGATTTTTAAAGCATGACATCTCAAATAATTTTTAGTTATTTGAAATAAATTTGTTATAATGAGAATGTCTCGTATCAGATAATATCATCTGAATAAAAATTCTAATGTGACAATAATATACATTAAACTTACACATACAAACTCAAAATATTTATGGACTAATATAATCTATAATTACCAATTTTATATAATTTTAATGCAATACATGTTCTTGTAATTGTTTTATATATAATTGTATCCAAGGGGTTTATTCTATTCAACACTTCCCTCAAAGACCGGTACTTGAGAATCTCCAATGATAAGTTCAATGAGACTTTGGCTTCATTACATGGCTTTGTAGTAAAAGAGGAAGAATATTTTAGGGCAAACCATTTAGCGATGGCATTCAAAGTCTGCTAGGTAAAGGGACTTTTTCTTTTTTTAAATGAGGGAAATCATGGTCGTTAACATATGAGTATGTACTAGGTAAACACTCGAACTGATACAATAGCCTACAAACCACGCCAATTAGAAAAATCACACTAGACAAGCCCGATGCGACAGACTAGACCGAGAAAATATTGGAAGGGGAATCAAACTCGTGACAAAAGACCTTTGCGCTCACCTACGCTACAAACTCAGCCACGTTATGAGGGGCAAGGACCCTTTTTGTATACGTGATAGTTCAACTGTGTTACACAAACTAGCTAGTCGAGTAACCATTTTCAGTAAATGGAGAATCCAGAGAAGAACATGCGAGGAAAATACCAATAGTCTTTATTAAATAAAATTAAATTAGACCATATATGAATCTACCCAAGAACACATTTATGAGTTAAAGAACTTCTACATAAACCAGAATTCTAAATAACAAGAATAACAAGACAAATTACATGAAACAAACCAATGAATGAACAAATCACAACCCTCGGTCATCAGCAAATTTGGATCAGAAATTGCAAATTCGTCAGACGAATTCATCAGCTCTGTCGGGTCTCCTCTAACTCTGGTTCAGGATCTAAATGGGATACCTCAGGTTTTGGTTCGCAGGCTTGCTTGGTTTCCTTCGGTTCGGCTTCGAGATGTTGAGGGATTTCCTCTGGGTCTGGTTTGTCGTGGTGAAACTTGACGACGATGCAGGTGATGTTGTCGGCGCTACCACGAGCAAAAGCAGTTTCTGTCAACTTCCGAGCTCCTGCTTCGGGGTCATCTTCTGTTTGTGCTATAGAGACAGCATCCTGAAAATAACATCTAATTATCAATTCACACAAGCGTGTTTAAATTATACAACTGACGGAAAACAAATACACTACTAAGTTTAGTTTTCATTATCGGCGTTTTAAAATGCATTTTCTGTAATGCGTTATTAATATGATATATATGCTTGATTTTGTTTTCTAAACGATAACGTCATACCAGAATATAGGTTGATAATGTTATATTATATAGTTTTTTGGGAAACAAAATGAAAATTGAAATGGTACTGTTTGGTTTTATATTTGGATATAAAATGTTTTCCAACTATGAAAACAAAAACCTTAGACTTGAATACACGAGTAATGAATAACGCCTATTTTCATACATTAAAACTATTACCTCGTTAGGTACAACGTCCCAAAGACCGTCACTCGCAAGCACCAGCAATTCAAGATCTTGATCGACTTCTTGTTCCTGCAAGTTCACAAGACAACGATTGCCCATTGAACTTGGTACACTACAAGGTTATTTGCGTAAACATTGAACTCAAGCTGAAATCATAGACATGTGTTTTCGAAGGTAAACCATTTGACGACTTGCTAAATTAATATCAGGGTTCTCATGCAAGACCAGCAGAGTTCATCAGTATGCAAAACCAAAATATTCTATAATCATAATTCGAGGGAGTACCTGAACTTCAGGCTCAGCCACTACAAATTGCTTGAGCATGCGATTTCCGAAAGCACGAGACATGGCTAAGACACCTCCAACCCTCCAAGTGCCTGAAACAATGGCAAAAATGAAAATTGCTAGCTACTCTTGAAAACCTTATTTATTTAACAGTCGATATCAGAATGCAACATGCCACCATCTTTGTTCGTGGGGATAATAAGCATATTTTTGCTCATTATAACCAGTCTTTTAAACAGGTAACAAAAGAAATATAACTAAATCTACGGGCAAAGATCAATCAGTCCAAATATTATGCTGCATTTGTGCATTGTTGTTCATTAAGAGAAAATAACACCCTGTGCTATCATTGAAAGATTCTCATCTGCCTATCGTGAATCATATGGAAGGGTTAATGAGCTACTATTCTTGACAATACACGCCTCCTCTTCGTGTCTCATAAATGATACAATTTACTGGAGGCAGAATCTTACCATATAGGCAAAGAAATTGAATAAAGCTTAACGGTTGATTGGTAAGAGACGGAATACCTGCCCACATGATGATACCTCCCGCACTTTCAATTCTTTTCCTCTCATCACTTCTATTTGGTTTATGATCTTCCGATAATGGAATTGCTGTCAAGCAAGCAAAGGGGGATGATTTTTCAAAAGAGATTTTAACCTTGATAAGTTTCCAAAGTATAGTAATAATAGGTGTAAACTTGCCATATATCAAAAAGGACGTAGGTCAATAAAATATACATGAATGGCAGCTCAAAATTTTTTAGTGTTAGCTCAATATGTCACCGAGATGCTGATTCCTAACTTATTAATTAAGTTGGTCAATTCTTAAAAAATACATGCATGTCCTAACAAGATCATCCACCACTTATGATATAGTCATGGTAGGGGCCATTAAATAGTGATCCCAACTTCACATTGTGTTTGAAAACAGAATATTGTCTCCAAAGAATCTGGGAAAGTTCAAGCATTTCTAAAATGAGCCAGATCAGTGGCTGTGAGCAGAATCTTTCTGCGTGAAGTAGAAACAAAAAAATATATATCATTTTCATCCTAAAACCTAAAATCATAGGAAAAGGAATCACACTTCGAGAGAAACAACAAAAAAGAAAGTGTTGTGTGACTAATATTGATTCAAATTTTCATAATAACTTCGTTTAATAGTGGTCATTATGTAATAACCTGTGGCAAAATTCACGGATCAATTCTCAGTCTGTCTCTTGCTGGGGGAGATTGCAGGATTTGTCACAATATCTAAAATACTTTAAAAGAAAACTAAAATGCAGATTACCTTTTCCAGCCTTGGATATTATAGTTCGAGAATCTCCAACATTAGCAACATAGAGGTGATTGCCAACAAGAACTGCCGTAGAAGCTGTTGAACCATCATCCCGGAAAGTGTCTTTCTCAGACTCCAGAAACTCTCTGTCAGTTTGCTGATATGCCTCACCTATGATATTATCTAAGTAATTTAAATGTGCCATAAAATGATAGATATTGACAACATAGAACCACCCAACCACTAGAATTGGGAGGCACTAGAAGCAAGTAAAAATTATCGCGCTCCGGAGAAAAAAATAAATATGAATTTAATATCACATTCTTATGGTAGGAATAACATATTGCTAACTTAGGTAAAAATAGATATGAGCTAATATAACTTCGTCTTTATTCACTTTCAGAGGTGAATAGTTAAACACACCGCATTGCATGACATAGGTAACCACATCCATACAAGGAAGGAAGCTCTTTCAGATTAGCTCAGTAATTCGCGTACAAATTTAAAGGGCTCGAAGGACAAAAACTAACGTTTAAGTTGATACCGCAAAAGTATGTTCCCTGGTCATCAAATATCAATATTTTGACGATAAAAAAACAGCTAGAAATAGGGTCTATCAACTCACTTAAAGCCAATTTTGCGTTTCTAATAAATTCTGAGTGATCCATGATATTCTCAAACAGGTGTTCCTTCAAAAATTCAGCAGCCCGAGAACCACCATGACCTGTAACAACAAACTATCCTCATTAGAAGAGTAATATGCCTTCTCACTCCTACCCATAGTCAAGAGTATAAATGTATGAACAGCAATACCCAAAACAATATTTTAGCTCAAACTTAGAATATTTGAGTATATTTGAGTTTGATGAGTCAAGCTGAAGGACGACAAAGGGAAGAGCTAACCATCAAATATCCCGAAGAGGTAGACTGACTGCCCATCAATTTTGGAAGTCTTGATATCGTAAAAATCCTCCATGCTAGCCCTTTTCCCTCTAAAACTGGAATAACCACAACTTAATCTTCCTTCTTCACTGCCAATCAGGAAAGAAAACGTGACTGTAACTTCAAAGTTCAACCAATAATATTTGCATCAGGAACATAAGTCTGACAGCATAATGAGAGTGGAAACACTCTCTCAGCTGATAAACCCTAGCCTTCGATTTAATTAAACTATGCAATAACATGGCGTAATAAGGTAGTAATAAATGTTAAGAACTTCTCATAAGTACTTAATCAAAGAAACATATGCTGAACTAGAGTAATAAACAAGTGACAACAAAATGAAACTTATATTTGTCATGGGAATATTAAAGATGAATATGAAATCAGAAACTGACAGGATGCACGATATAAAATGGCCATTACAAAGATATCAGAAAAGTAGAGTATACTCAGAGCAGCTTTTCATTTTCTTGCATGAACAATATGAGGGAATTCTAAGCTGCATTGGATGTAGCAAATTTTCGGTATACCGTTGAGTAAACTTGATAGAGGGCTCTGAGCACCAACCACATGGTCTACAAACTTGAATCCTAATTATGGACCAAACCATAAAATACCACTGCAAGACATGCTGAACATTTCATCCTCCATTTCAGTTTGTGGTATATGCCTTCAGTATAATATGCGTGGGGCCTTGCAGTTTCCAAAGCTCGGTATCAGATATAAGCTTTGCTCTCTTCCTTCAAACATCGTCTAAACAATTGGCTATCTTCTTTTTTTAAGGTTCATAAATTGAAACCATTGCAAGTACTCTTGCTAAAGCCCATGGTCATATAAATGAGCGTAAGGAACATTTCAAAAATTGGTTTTGTTTTGGGTAGAAGAACACAATTCAGAATTATCAACACAAATTATTCAGTCACTTCAAAGAGACTGACAAGAGTAAAAGTTATTATAGCCGGACAAAGACACTTTTCCAGAACTTAATAGGACAATTTTTAGAGTGAAAAAAGAGGAACAAATCATTATTGAAGCAAATTGAACACCATTTGCAATATAATATATCAAAGTTGATAGCAATTTGCATAACTAAGTTGTAAGGGACAAATGATGTAAAATGAGGTTATATGTAGTAACTGAATATATTCTACAGCATTTACGCAGATATAATGAATAGCAAAAAAAATTACAAAACATAACAACAAGTGCCATCTCCCATATCACAAACAAAATTGGCTACCTCAAATAAGAATTTTACACCTACAAAGAATGACTCATTAACAAATCCACATAAGTATAGAAGCTAAGTAACTAACAAAATTATTCAACTCAATCACCTTTTCCACCCTCCACTAGCATAGCCACCATTATCATCCTTCTCGGGTAAGACATCAATAATAGGTCTTTTTGCAGTCGACCCAGAATCCACCATCATCTTTCTCGTCCCCACAAAGTTTTTATCCCACAGATAAGTTAAGCGGCAAGTAGCATGAGAACCTCCGCAAATATACCGAAACTTCCCCACCTCAATGAATCTCTCAATATGTCCCGCCCAGAGATTTACAGACCTCAAAAAACTGTTGCATAACATCTAAAGCTGATGCTTTGATCTCAGATTTATGAATCCTAAACCACAAAAAAGGAGACCAAATCAGTATCATCAATCCTATAGTGCATTTTCATGCAAGAGGACGGATAAAGAATACAATAACTGCCATGTACACCAACATAATTACTTTTTCCAGATAAAGATTCTCTTTTCCCGTAATAAGTTCCAAGTACGACCCTCCTTTTATACAACCACAATTAAGAAAACCTTCTTTTCCGTTGCTTCGTGGTTACATTAATAGAAAAAGTTTGCATATTTCAGCTGCCAAAGCTGTTGATGAATCAAATCCAACTTAAAATTACTTTACGAAAAGGAGATCGAATCGAATTAGCGCCTTCAATTTAAAACACATACATGTAATCGCAGCATATTTCATAATTAATTTTTTTAAACAACCAAAAATAGAAATTGGGTAATCATCAGCGAAAAAGATCAATCCTTACACTCAGAGTAGCTGACTCATCCCGACTCAAAAGGAAGCTTCAAGATGCAGATCCACTGCCTCTTTCAAACTCAAAACTTCATTATCACATTACAAAATCAAATAAATCCGTACTACGTCGCAAACAATCACGGATCGATTGCCATCAAAAGATGAATCAGGTCCAAAAGAAGATCCGAAACCGATTCAATCGAATCAAATTACCTCAAAAAAAGTTACCACTGTGAGCAGTTATATATTTAGATTTAAAAAAAGAGGGTTAGAATTAGAAAGGGGAGCTTTTCAAAATATGAAAACCCTAGAGATAATGATCATTGTGGAGTAGATTGAATGGGCAATGCATAGTCAGAGAAATTGGGAGCACTGGAGAGTACTGGAATCTGAGCGTGCGTCACCGAAGAGGGGATGTTGACGTGGCATCTACTTTAATTTTAGGACGGGATCGTGTGTCTCATTTTCAATCAACCTAAATCTTGCACTAACAACAGTATAGGATTTTTTTTGCAGATTACCAATCTATGATTTTTTAAATAGGTGAATTACCCCTTATTATTTGAAAATATATATTTTACCTTCTTGTGATTTATAAAATAGACAGCTTGTCTTTCTATGGTTTGAAAATAGCATTTTACGCCCTTGTGATTCGTAAAAATAGATATTTTACCCCCCTGTGATGTATAAAATAGGCAGTTTGCCCCTTATGTGTATGATGTATTTCACACCTATTCACAAATTATAAGGGGGTGAAATGCCTATTTTCACAAACCACAGTAGTGTAAAATGCCTATTTTCAAATCATATGTGGTAAACTGCTATTTTATAAATCGTATGGGATAAAATACATATTTTTAAACCACATAAGGATAATTTGCCTATTTGACAAACCACGTAGGGTTATATGCCATTAGCTCCACAATATAATAACAATTATTGTCCTTAAATTTACCATTCTCTATTTTTTTTAATTATCTATTATTTATAGTTACATAACTTTCAATACTTCATTCTGTTTGTACCAGTAAATATATGAGTATGTAATTATATACTCACGAAGACCAATAATCAAACATCATATAATTAGGCACAATATATAATTATTTATGACAACTATTTTTTTTATCACTTATATGATATATTTTTATATTCGATTATCACATATGACGTACCAAACAATATTCTGGTATTGAGATCATAAAGCTTTATTCATGATGATTAAAATGGGTATATTTGGATTGAAGGATTTTAAGCTATGAATTTCACATCCTTAATTTCAAATCCATTTAATTATTTAGATGAATTATATTGTGTGTATTTCAAATGTATCTCTTTATTAATTTATGTAAATGTAGTTATAATTGTGATGGATTTGAGGTGTTATCTCAAATTCAAGTTTCAAATTCATTCCCAAATCACACACTTCCATTCAAATGAAATCAATACATCCAAACACAACCTAAGAAAATTATAAATTTTGGGAATGAGATGGAATGGGCACGATGTTTATCGACAAATCTTCTCGTCGAAATGTCAGCATTTGATACAAGCAATTATTCCTTTTCATAAGTATTTTTTTAAATTTAATTATGATTATGCTAATTTCGAGCACTTGGGTACTTGGTTATGAGTTGAATTTCACCCAATCTTTTTGGAAATAGTCGAAATTAAAAAGATGTCGAGAAGTGTTGGTATGTAAAGGATAACAATGGTACAAGAATTTCATATTAGTAAGAAACTCAAGCGATCATATGTTATAGTTTTTTTCAGCATGGAGACTCAAATAATTATCCAAATGTTTTGAGGCACATGGTATTACAAAATAAGTAATAATGATTATGTTTTGGTTTTCCTTTAGATCCTTTTGAAATATCGAAAAATACCCCTAACGTGTCACATATGCACCAAATTTCGACACTGATATTTTTGAATATTTTGGGCATAACTTTCTCCTACGATATTGAAAATCGAACATTTCACAACCACGAGAAAGACCGACTCTTGAGAAGTTGTTTTCCCACATTGGAAGTTTTGGACTTAACAGTTATATTTGCTCCTTATAAATGATTCTAGATTACTCCTCTCATAACCAATTGGTTATGTGTAGGAACCACATGAATTCTTAACATGATATCAGAGCAGACTTTCATGTGATTGAATATTTCGCTCACATGCTCACAGTCTCTCACGTTATCAATCGACGTGTTTGATTTATGTAATGTAAGGGGTATTGAACAATGGCATAATTTGTATCAATCTTGAAGTTGTATATATGCAAATAGGTGGTTGACCAATTAAGCCACCAATCAAGCTAACTAAGAATAATGTTAATTGATAATTACATAAAACAAAGGAGAAGAATGAAACAATCAAATCTGCACTAATTGTAGATTCTATTCTAGGAAAATACTAATTATTTCTTATTTCCTTCTATATGCCCCCGCAAGATGGAGCTCCACGAGGAGATTCTAATCTTTTTCCCTGAGTTGTAGAAACTGGGAGCGCATCAGTGGTTTGGTGAGTGCATCGTCTTTCGGAATAGCCGTTGTGTTCTCGGGTGTGTGGTGGAGTGGTTAGATGTGTGATGTCATTATTGGAGAGAAAAGAATCAATGGCTTTGAATTCTCCACCGTTGTCAGAATAAAGTGTTTCAATTTTATGACTAAAACAGTTTTCTACAAGTGCTTTGAATCAATGAAAAATGTCTTGAACATGTGATTTTCGTTTAAGTGGAAAATATCATACATATTTGGTGAAGTGATCAACAAAAATGACATAGTATTTAAAGTCATCATAGGAAAGTACTGGAGATGTCCACACATCAGAAAACATTATTTCAAGAGGTCGTGTAGATGACAACTTGACAAGGGTGATGTAGAAAATGGAAGTTTATGACTTTTATTGCAAGTGCAAGCATTACAACGAGAGTTTATTGAACAAGTACTAGAAACTGCCAATCAAAAATTGGAAATGATATGTTTGTGGATTGGGGATACCTGATATCCTACTCTGTTGTGCCATTCAAAAGATGAGGTCTTGACACTAGGAAAAAAAACAAGTGGTGATGAATTGTTGGAAGAAATTGGTCACTCATACACACCATCCTTAGTTGGTCCCTTCAAAAGTAGTCCTCTCGTGCGTAGATCCTGATAAGTGCCATATATATGTTTTCTCGTTACGTTTTACAATAATTCTTAAATGATATGACGTTTTTTTGTATTAATTTGCATGTTTTGAGGATCCATGTAAAGTGACAACATTTTTCAAAAGAACACAAATATTGATTAAAATGTGAAAAAGAGTTAACAAGCCAAATAATTGGAAAGAGGATGAGAAATCTAGAGTTTGGATGAGAAAAATGAAGGAAATCGATTTCCATTCATGAAGAAATCAATTTCATGTGGCAGAAAAATGAAGGAAATCGATTTCCATTCATGAAGAAGTCGATTTCCTGTGGCAGAAAAGCTGAAAATATTTCCTTGTAGAGTTTGATTCCAACAATAACACTATCTATTTTCCCCTCCTCTATAAATACCACGGACGAAAATATCAGACATGACACCATATTTTTACCTAGGATTTAGCCTCCATCGCCCATCCACCTTCACCAACATCCATCTCCATAAACACCCTAGGATTTTGAAACAACTTCAACATGGAGATTCAAGGAGACGATCGATTAGGAAGCAACACAGGAAGCGATGATCTAAGAACGAAGTTGACATCGGGAGTTTAGGGGAGTGATCCTAAGCGTGGAAGAGTTAAAGGAACTTGACCCTCCTCAAGTGATTGAGCCTACTTCAAATACGTTATCCGAGTAGTTCCCATGGTAAGATGAGCCAAGTGTGATGTTGGAGGAGATTTTCGAACATACTGATGAGCACTCATCGATGTCGACATGTTCTATGTCATATGTGGATCCTTTCTTTCCATCGAAGCCAACTTCACCACATTACACCCTCTAGGAGATGAAGCCAAACCAAGAATCATTCTCCCATGCTTCTCAATTCATGAAGGAAGTTGTTGGAGCGACGGACTTACAATGGAACAATCTTGTTAAGCTTGAGGGCATACTGAATGAAGACCCATTCGTGGTACCATATGATAATTAATATGGGTCGCACCCGCTCTTTGATGGTTGCTTCTGATGGTCAAGCCGACAACTAGAAATTAGTGCTTTTTGGGAGGCAAACCCATGTCATATCCTTTTGTTTTTTAGTTTATTTGATTTATAGTTTTTGTTTTTAGTTTTTATTACCTCTCAAGTAGACTATTTTACTATTTGCATTCTTCTCTTGCGAGGTACTCTGATGGAGCGATAAACCACTACATCAGTGGAACTTTAAAGAGCTAATCACCTCAACCTTCATGCAAGCATATGGATCATGAGAGTTTACTATTTCCCTTTTGATTCTTTTAAACACTGATGTTTTATTTAAGTTGGGGGAGTGGCTTGCATGTTTTACTTGATTAATATGCATGTCATGTGCTAAATTGACACTTGAATCGTCTGATTATTATGAGTTAATTTTTTTTTTTATGAGTTCAAACTTGAGAAAATAATGAATTATAGTAGTGTCTTTTATTCAATGAGGATTTTGATCGAAGTTGATGATTGTTAGACTTGTACATGAATATCCTTTGTTGAGTTAGCATGTCAAGAATGAGGAATATATCAAGCATATTGAGTCATGATTGTGTGGATTGCATGTTGAATGGTGATAATTGTTGTGAACTCGATGATTTGTCTTGAGCATCTTAGAGTACTCTATAACCTATTTGAGAACACTTTGAGGTGAAATTTTATAGTTACAAACTTGACTTTGAAATAATCTAGGCGATCCTTGATACGCTTGAGCCTTTCAAGCCTACCTGTCTACATTATTCCCTAGTGTCCACTTTTGAGCCTTCTAATAAAAGAATGATGTGTGTTTATATACAAATAGACCCTCATTTGACATTATTGTTTAAACTCATTATTCCAAATAAGTCTAAATGAAAAAAATTATCATCACCTTAAGGAAGTATAATGAATCTCATTCGTTGCACGTGAATTGTTATATTTTGAGGAGCTTATTGAAAAATGTTGATGGGTGAGAAAAAGAAAAGAATAAGGAAGTGCATTATGAGTTAAAAAATAAGACCCACAAAGGGCTAAGGCAAAAGATCCTTGTGAAAGAAAAATTTAAAATACAATGAGCCAAGGCTAGAAAAAAAAGAAGAAGAGAAGCTCAAATGTGCAAAAATACGAAAATTATTGTTATACTCTCTTCTTGGCGTTTATCCTATCTTTTCTTTGTAACCGACACCAAAGACCTAACATTACAAGGTTAAAAAGACCTTTTGATCGAAGTCTAGGGAGTAATTACATTAGTGGAGAAGTGTTTGAAAAGTAGGCTTATGGGATGCTCAACGATAATCTTGATTTTGATTTGATTAGCATAATTTGATCTTGAAGATGTGCATGAAACTAGAGATCAATATCACACACACACGTTCCGATTTTGAGATGTGTTGCTTAGGAGAAAACATGTCTTGTTAAACTTTTGTATGTATGTAAGTAAGATTTCTGAGGATAATGCTAGTCATGAGTTGATTTGTTTTAAGTATCGAGAATGAACTCGACATTTTGATTTTAATACTTAATCGAGGACGATCAAGTGATAAGTTTGGGGGAGTTGATAAGTGTCATATTTAGCACTTATATTCTATGTTTTCTCGTTACGTTTTACAATGATTCTTGAATGATATGATGTTTTTTTGGTAATAATTTGCATGTTTCAGGGATCCAGGTAAAATGATGGAATTTATCAAAAGAGCCCAAATATTGACTAAAATGTGGAAAAGAGTTACCAAGCCGAATCATTGGAAAAAGGATGAGCAATCTCGAGTTTGGATGAGAAAAATAAAGGAAATCGATTTTCATTCATGAAGAAATCGATTTCCTGTGGCAGAAAAGCTGAAAAATATTTCATTCTAGAGTTTGGTTCCAACAATGACACTACCTATTTTCCCATCCTCTATAAATACCATGGACTAAAATATCAGACATGACACCATATTTTGACCTAGGATTTAGCCTCCATCACCCATCCACGTTCACCAATATCAACCTACATCCATTAAACACCCTAGGATTTTGGAACAACTTCAACATGGAGATTCAAGGAGACGATCGAGAAGGAAGCAAGAGAGGAAGCGATGATCTAATAACGAGTCGACATCGAGAGTTTTTCTTTGTCTTTAGTTCTTAGTTTAGTTTTGATTTATTATGAGGAACTAGACTTATTTATCAGGACTAGGGATCCATTGGTTTGATCCTATGCCATTTTCTATTAAATTTTGATTGAATTCCTATATCATATGTGCATGGTTTATGTTCTTTATGCTTTCAAAGAAGTAGCTACCTTTGAATTGATTTTAGCTATCATGATTGAGATCGAGAGATGATATTGTGATACGAACTAGTAAGTTGTGGTGGATTTCAGATTGAGATCGAGAGATGAGATCAAATACACGTGTGATTGTCATAGATATCTAGTAATCGAAAGCTAATAGTTTTCATAGCACCATATGCAATATTGAACTTGTGGTACACGAGAGTAAATTACTGCAATTTGATATTAAGTTTTAATATAGCTCGAGATAGTATATTAGATAATTGATGAAAACTCGTCACCTTAGAGATATATGGATATTCAATTGAGAGTCGCATGAGATATACATCGGTGAACCGACGTCTTGATAAACTTTCTAGTGGATTTTTCTCTTCATCTTTGGTTTACTTGGCTGGATCATTAGTATTAGTTCAATTAATTAATATTTTATTGAATTTATATTCGTAGGTTAAATATAGTTTTAAAGCATCTTATTTGGTACTTACAATTAGTCCATGTGGGTTCGACAACCTATTCTTCAAAATACTATACTAAAACTTGACAATTGTGCACTTGCGGTATAATCGCGCTACACTGGAATTTACTGTTTAAATAAATCGCGATCATATCCTTCACAAGAAAACTATTTGGTAAGAGTTCAATTGAAACATTATTTGATGTGCAAATTGGTAATGGAGATAATGTTCTTTTTCATTGTTGGGACACATAAGACATTATGTAGCTTAAAGGTATGAGAGGATGAGGAAAGAGATGTAGAATCGGTACGAGTTATGGGAAGACTTGTGTCGTCACCAATCATGACGTCAGCATCATATGGGGCATGAAGAGAGAGATTACGCAAGTCGGAGGTGACATGATGAGGTGCACCACTATCAAGAAGCCCGTTTGTAGTGTTAGATGAGTCGGTTGTTGCATAGTTAGCCTTAGGGCTGCCAAGGATATGATGGACATGGTGTTGATTGTGGAGATCCCATATTAGGTTGATTAATAACCAATCGAAACAACTATGCATCTTTTTGCAGTGTGTCCTTGTGTATGACATGCATGGCAGGTGCCAGGATAGGGACGAGGTGATGGTCGTTCAATTCTTGGAGCATTACTGGATGAAAACTTGTTTGGTGATGGCTGAAATGGTGAATTGGATGGTGGGTGCCTTTTCTTATGACGAGAAATCACCACTGTCGGATTTTCCGTGATTGGAAAAGTTGTTGTTGGCTTTGGTGATTGATACCCCTCTATGGAGGATCGATCTACCTAATGGGTTTTAACCGAACCAATTAGCCCATTTTAATAAACAAAAAGGAGTTGTAGGGTTTTGGAAGATATATCTCAATATTCTCGGGATAGACATGGATCAAGTTGTCATATACAATACAATTTCATGTTGATTAGAACTCTTCTCCCAGATTGACTAGAACTTTACAATTATAGATTGACTAGAATTCTTCTCCTATATTGATTAGAACTCTACATCTACATCTATAAATAGAGGGCTCCTACCCTTATTGAGGTACGTTCACTTACGCAATACTTGCACGCTATTGCTTACGTCTTTCATAATACGCCTTTCATATTATGCAAAGTCTACAATTTCAATACTTTTTCATTGAAATCTATACTGACTTGAGCGTCGGAGTGGCTTCGCATACGGGCGGAGTCATCTTATCCTTTTTCTTTGATATACAGAGATATTTTGGAGCGGTTCAATTCAGTTTATAGAAGATAAATCGTTTGTTGCATCATCGCACGACATTTATTCAAGATCACACTTTTTGGTGATATCAATTGGTGCCGTCTGTGGGAAACGAAATTTAATCCCATGATTAGATCTACTGGTTGAATTAGAATATAAAAAAATTACAATTCGTTCATTAATGGACAAGAAGATCATTGCACAAATTTTGGTACAGAAAATAATTCTTTCCCTAAAAATCTTGAAAAAACCTTCAGTTTTTCAAAAGACCCAAAACTCTTGAAGCACGTCCTCTTCCGCTCTCTTCTCCACGCCACAACCAGCATTGATAGAAACTTGCCACCGCCGCCCAGGTTTACGGAAAATGACCCACTACAACCTCAACACTCTACCGCCTGAAACAAGCTTGAAGCAAGATGGCTGTGGCTTTGGCGACGTCGTACTTTCTCCGTCACCATCAATGTTTTGATGCGGCTCCTGTAATTTCACAATCTCTCGAGTGTTTCATTGTCCTCCGGCACTTCCACTACCAGCCTCCGCCCTGCAGTTATTCTTCCGTACTTTATAATCCCTCTTGGTGGCCTGTCATGACACTGGACCCAACCGACCCAAGTTATTTGTTGAACTGGAGGTACTCTGTGCGACATGGATCATAGTTGCATGGCGCGTGCTGCACTTTATGGAGATGTGAAGGCACTAAAAGTTCAAACAACCGAACAAGTGGTGAGATGCGGCAGGCAACAAGATGTTCATAAAACTATACTAGGGTGAAGCTTGGGGAGCATGTTAGAAATCGACTCCATTGTCTTCCTCTAGCAATGTTTTTTGTTTTCGCTACTTTCTGGAAAGATTTTGATCTAGAGAAAGAAAGGACCATCTTGGATGAACAAGGACTAAGAATTACGGAAAATCAAGAAAATAGTCAGAAAAATCGCCGGAAGCTTGCGGAAAGCACTAGAGATTTCAATAAGGCCTCAAATGAAGAGAAATTGGGATTGTTCAATGCGTTACTCAAGGGTTATCAATAAGAGGTTGATAAACTAACCAAGAGAGCAAAATTCGGAGAAATGCTTTTCTTAACATTTATCAGAAACTTTACGAAGCTCCAGATCCTTATCCACTCCTTTCTTCGATTGCGGAGAAGGATGCCATACTGTCTGAAGTGGAGTCTGCAAAAAAAAAGATGAAAGTTGAGCTTGAGGAATTCCACACTTAGACAACTCATCTGAAAAATCAACAGGCAACAATAAGAAGGCTCGAAGAGCTTATCCGCCAATTAGAACAACAGATGGAGGAAAAAGTGAAAGAAATTGTCGAGATTAAGCAACGTAACTTGGCAGAAGAGAATCAGAAAACAATGGAGGTTTTGAAAGAAAAGGAGCGAATGTTACAAGATCAATTACGCCAAGTTCAAGAAATTGTTTCTACAATGCCAAAATTGCACGAATTCGCGCAGATATTTGAGCTTTGTGCTCAATCAGAGGAGGAGAGAGTAACAAAACAACCAGAAGTTAATCTTTTAATGGATGAAATAGAGAATGCTCAAACTCTTCTTCAAAGGCTTGAAAGGCAGAATGGTTTGTTGCAGTCTCAGTTACACTCGACTAACCAAGAGAGTGGACATGGAGAAAGTGATCGATATCGAAATTAAAGTGGAAAAGGTTCAAGAAAACTCGCTTGTTGGTGAAAATCGAGACCTCTTTGGACTATTTTCCTGGGAATTCATGCTAAGACATGGGCTACACTTGCTGGGAACAGCAAGCGGTTGGTTCTTTGTGGACATTGCTTACTACAGCCAAAACCTCTTTCAAAAAGAGATTTTCAGCGACGTCAGATGGCTTCCACCTGCAAAAACAATGAGTGCCCTCGATGAAGTTTTCAAGATTTCTTCTTCCCAATTCTTGATTGCACTCTGCGGCACAGTTCCAGGGTACTGGTTCACCGTCGGATAGGCCGTTTTCTGATCCAAATTCTTGGATTTCTGTCCATGACAATATTCATGTTCGCATTGGCTATCCTCTCTCCTTGCCACACCATAGCCTCAAGACCAGGAAGCAATCACTGCCATTGCCTCGAGCTATGTGGTGAAATAACTTCAATTTATGGCTTAAGTTACTTTTTTTATTTATGTGCATACTTTTATGCCTAGCTCAGGACTTGTGATATTTTGGGTATGTGCACCTTGCCGAGCTCAAGACACGCCACTTTAATTACCGAGCACCCTAACTTAGCATATCAAGTTGTGCTTAGCATCGGCCTAAAATTCAGCCTAGCAATCGATCATGACTTTGGCACTCAAGTCTTCGGGCTCTAACTTACAGTTCTTCATGTCCAACTGGTTATTTGAATTTTGTGAACATATATCTTTTTGTGCCGTGCTATTTTATTATTATTTCAAGACACCAGTAGTTCGGGCGTGCAATCTCGCAATAAGGCCCAACTCGGCAGCTCGGGCGTGCCATCTAGCAGTAAGGCCATATTACATCAAGCTCGGGTATGCAATCTCGCAGTAAGCCCCTATTTATCAGTTCGGGCTTGCAATCTTGCAGTGATGCCCTATTTATCAGCTCGGGCGTGCAACCTCGCAGTAAGGCCCATTATATCGAGCTCGGTGTGCCATCTTGCAGTAAAGCCCAATTCGACAGCTCAGGCATGCAATCTAGCAGTAAGGCCATATTACGGCAGCTCGGGCGTGCCATCTGGCAGTAAGGCCCTATTACATCGAGCTCGGGCATGCAATCTCGCAGTAAGGCCTTATTACATCGAGCTCGGGCATGCAATCTCGCATTAAGCCTCGATTACGACAGCTTGGGCATGCAATCTCGCAGTAAGCCCCTATTATGACAGTTCGGGCTTGCAATCTTGCAGTGATGCCCTATTTATCAGCTCGGGCTTGCAATCTCGCTGTGAGGCCCCTATTACATCGAGCTCGGGCATGCAATCTAGCAGTAAGGCCCTATTACATCGATATCGGGCATGCAATCTCGCTGTAAGCCCCTATTATGACAGTTCGGGCATGCAATCTAGCAGTAAGGCCCTATTACATCAAGCTCGGGAGTGCCATCTGGCAGTAAGGCCCTATTACATCAAGCTCGGGCGTGCAATCTTGCAGTAAGGCCATATTACATCGGGCTCGGGCATGCAATCTCGCAGTAAGGCCTTAATACCTCGATATCGGGTGTGCAATCTTGCAGTAAGGCCCTATTCAGAAGTCCAAGGCGTTGTCAATAAGCCCTTGGCACATCAGGAGCACGTTTACGACGAGCTCAGCCCTGATTACGCTAGGAGCAAGGGTTTTCACCCTACCTCAGGAGCACGTTTACGACGAGCTCAGCCCTGGTTACGCCAGGAGCAAGGGTTTTCACCCCACCTCAGGAGCACGTTTACGACGAGCTCAGCCCTGGTTACGATAGGAGCAAGGGTTTTCACCCTATCTCAGGAGCACGTTTACAACGAGCTCAGCCCTGGTTACGCCAGGAGCAAGGGTTTTCACCCTACCCCAGGAGCACGTTTACGACGAGCTCAACCCTGGTTACGCCAGGAGCAAGGGTTTTCACCCCACCTCATGAGCACGTTTACGACGAGCTCAGCCCTGGTTACGCCAGGAGCAAGGGTTTTTCACCCGACCTCAGGAGCACGTTTACGACGTCTCATCTCACCTCGGTTACGCCGAGCTCTTTGCCTTGGCTACGCCAAGTGCCGTCAGGAGTTTTCAATCAAAGCTAAGATTACGCTCAGGAGATGATCGCCCCTATTTATTATCTTTGGAGCTCGGTTCAGACGAGCATTCTTCGCTCCTATTTATTATCTTTGGAGCTCAGTTCAGATCAGACGAGCACATTTTTGCTCCTATTTATTATCTCTGGAGCACGGTTCAGGCGAGCATTCTTCGCTCCTATTTGTTATCTCTGGAGCTCAGTTCAGATCAGACGAGAAGACTTCGCCCCTATTTATTATCTTTGGAGCTCGGTTCAGGCGAGCATTCTTCACTCCTATTTATTATCTTTGGAGCTCGGTTCAGACGAGCATTCTTCGCTCATATTTATTATCTGTGGAGCTCAGTTCAGAGCAAGCGAGCAGACTTCGCCCCTATTTATTATCTTTGGAGCTCGGTTCAGGCGAGCATTCTTCGCTCCTATTTGTTATCTCTGGAGCTCAGTTCAGATCAGGCGAGCACACTTCGCCCTCTTTATTATCTCTGTAGCTCAAATCAGGCGAGCATTCTTCGCTCCTATTTGTTATCTCGGGAGCTCAGTTCATATCAGGTGAGCACACCTCGCCCATTTATTATATCTGGAGCTCAGTTTGGATCAGGCGAACATCATTTGCTCCGCATACCTATTACCTCTCGAGCTTAGTTTAGTCGAGCATCATTTGCATATATTTATCCGATATAGCTCAAATCAGCTCAGATGAGCTTTATTTGCTCCGTATTACCCCTGATGCCCGATCGGGTTTATCTGCTCAGCTCAGGATTCTATTGATTGTGGAAATCAAACAAGTTTCATTCGCATCGTATATTTATCATCACTGGAGCCTGAGATATCTATTAGTTATGGAGCTCGGGACGCTTAATATTCATAAAGCCAGTGTTATTTGCACTGCATGTTTATTTACTACCTCAGTCAGCTCGGTCATCTCTACCAGTTTCGGTCCTTATCACCTTTGTTGTTGGGCTCAGTAGAAGTAAACTATGAAGCAGGGGCACTAGGAACAGGTCGGTTAAACATTTAACAAACTTCTGGTCTTCGACGTCAGTTCGACTAGGAGGGGGACTTGTGATACCCCTCTATGGAGGATCGATCAACCTAATGGGTTTTAACCGAACCAATTAGCCCATTTTAATAAACAAAAAGGAGTTGTAGGGTTTTGGAAGATATATCTCAATATTCTCGGGATAGACATGGATCAAGTTGTCATATACAATACAATTTCATGTTGATTAGAACTCTTCTCCCAGATTGACTAGAACTCTACAATTATAGATTGACTAGAATTCTTCTCCTATATTGATTAGAACTCTACATCTACATCTATAAATAGAGGGCTCCTACCCTTATTGAGGTACGTTCACTTACGCAATACTTACACGCTATTGCTTACGTCTTTCATAATACGCCTTTCATATTATGCAAAGTCTACAATTTCAATACTTTTTCATTGAAATCTATACTGACTTGAGCGTCGGAGTGGCTTCGCCTACGGGCGGAGTCATCTTATCCCTTTTCTTTGATATACAGAGATATTTTGGAGCGGTTCAATTCAGTTTATAGAAGATAAATCGTTTGTTGCATCATCGCACGACATTTATTCAGGATCACACTTTTTGGTGATAGAAGAGCTGATGACCTTGATCTGATAGAAGAGCTGCTGACCTTGTTGTTGGCTTTGGTGATCATTGACGAAGTGTTGTTTTTCCTTGTTCAAAAGTTTCTCATGGAATTCATCAAAGGAGATTGTTATGTCTCTTGCATTGACAGCATCAACAATGGATTTATAACCTCATCAAGTCCATCCACGACTTCTTCAATTAGGTCCTCTTCATCATATGGTTCGCCCATAATTGCATGTTCGTCAGCACGACTCCGAATGAACTGCATAAACTCAGTAATGGTACGAGATCCTTTGACCGTGTTCTTCAATTGTTCCTTGATATGCTTATGTGACCTCGAGTCGGCTTCGCATATGTATTGGCCAAAATTATCCAAGCATCACGAGAAGTGTTGGCGCGATTAAGAAGAGGAATGATAGGTTCCGATAGAGATCCTACCATCGTGCTAAAAATTAATTTATCTTGTCGATGCCATGTTTGATATGCTGGATTAGGTGTTTCAGTGTCGTTAGCTGTGATGGTCGGCAATGGTGCCATGATTGTGCTGTCAACATACCCATCAAGGTTGTAGCCTATTAGAGTTGCGTGAAATTGTAATTTCCAAGAGAGGTCATTTGTGGATGTAAGTTTGACATTTGAGAAGAGATGTCTATATGTGAATTGTTGATTTCTTACATCAATAAAATCGAAGGTAAAAATTTTCATTACCTGAAACCTTACATGTTCATTTATAAGCATCATAACATATGTATAATGGCATATATATGTCATATGCCTTGTAAATTATAGTATTGTAAATGTCTTGATTAGACGATATGAAAATATTATGCTATATGCATCATGTGTATGTGTTGTGTGTAATGGTGTTACAAAACAAGCTTCGCGGCATATGTCCACTTTGGACAGACTCGAGTTGGGGTCACGTTTGGCGTAAAAAATGATTTAGCTTCTCCCCCACTAAAAAAAAAATCAAAGGTATAACATTTTTTAAATATTTTTATTTAAATAAATAGACTTTACCTAGGAAACAATGCGTATTTGAGGTGTTTTTATAAGCTTAAGTTAATGCAAATATTTTATGTTCCTTAAAATGCCCATTTTATTTGAAGTTTAAATGATTTTCAACCTTTTCTTGTCAGGTTGTGTTTTTTAGGTTTTATGGGTGTTATTAGTTGTACATTAGATGAAGATGAATAAATGGAGAAGATGAAGATGCATTAATGGCGGAGGGCAATTATGTTAATTCTTGATTAAAAAAACACAAAAACAACTTAAACACTTGCATGCAAAGCCCATGTATTTACAACTTTGAATGCGGAGGGGTTATGTGCTAATTAGTTAAAAGGGAAAGGGTGATTTTTTCAATGGGTATATTTGTTTTTTAGACATTTCATAAGGGGCCAGATGTAATTAGTCTGACTTCATTATCTAGATTGAAATTTCGATCGGTATGGTCAGTGGTGGAGACGGAAAAATGTAATTTTGAGTTTGGATGTGGGCCCCATGTCAAAATGAATATGAGCTCTTCAGATAAAACCCTAAGGTTGTGTTCAGTTCACGAGATAAGGCACAAATTAATTATTTAACACTAAACATCCCATGTTACTCTCACTTTTTTAAAAGCCCAATAATATCTTGACCCCGTGATAATTTTGGAAATCTCGGTGGATAGGGAATGTTGTTTTTACATATTTGCCCTTTCTGCTGAAAGCTTAAAACAAATTTGAAGAGATTGTTCAGTTGCCACTATGTTCTCTATCTCTCACGGTCACTCAAGGTATTTATTTGCGTCTGAATCGTTTCCCCAAGACTATCAAAGCTAGTCTCCACCTCAGTGAACTTGAATCTGTTGTTTCACACAACTTCCATTTACTTTGCTAATTTTTATTGCTTGTACTTACATAAACATTCAGTTTTTGCAATTTCTCCCACCAATTGAGCAAAAATCTGTTCTAGTTGTAGAATTTTAGAAAAAAGCAACAAACAAAAGAGAACACACCATGAAGAAATGTAAGCTTACCTAGGTAGCTTTGTCCCGGTCTGGAATGGAGGTGTCCGCGTCGAATTTTAGGAAGTGTGGGGAGATTTTTGGGGAAATAGGGGAGGGTAATCGAAGGCCTGGAAAAATCGATGGGATATTTATTCTTTTATTTAAGGATTAGTTTAGGTATTTTATCTATAATGTGTAAATCAATTTCGTCGAAGTTGAAGGCCAGTAGAAGGATGAAATCAGTGTCGGTGAAGGTATTATTTATCGTCCTAATCATTTCCTACTATTAATCTGTATGAATTCTAATCTATTGTTTCAACTAGGGGTGCTTTTCGGTCCGGGTCAATTCGGACCAGGCCCGAAACCGAACCGGGCTAACCGGTTTCAACCCGCTCCGAAATCGGTAAAAAATCGGTCTGGAGCGGTTCCATGCTTTGGAATCGGTAGCACCATCAGTTCTGATTTCAGAACCGAAACCGGTATTTTTAATAAAAAAAATTATAAAGCAAGGCAATGAACCGGAACCTGATCCGATCCGATTCCTTAATGGATCGAACCAGTTTCGTGCTTAATGGATCCAAAATCGACCGGTTTGGACCGGACCAGTCCGATCCGTTAAGCACCCCTAGTTTCAACACACATATGCATGAGTTGGTGGAATTTTTGTGTTGGATTTGTAAATAACCAAATATTTCTGTAATATGTATTACATATTGACGAAAATTAGATTCTTGTTGTATAATATTCGTAGTAGCTACAAAGAACGATCGAAGGCACTTCGATATTCATCCTCGAAAGTTACTCTAGCTGGTAAAAAAATTTGTTTCTCCCTTTTGTTACATATCATTGAGGTCTTTTGTGAAATATGCAAAAATTAGGAAGAAATATGTTCACATTAATTTTTTATTTATTTATAAATATTTCAACTTTTTGGTTGTCTAGTTGAACACTACATAATTTCACATATGTATGAGTTAAGTTGTCTTGAATGTATTCAGTAGGTAATAACATTTCAAATTGTGGTCCTTATTAGTTTAAATTTTTTATTGAAATGAAGAAATGTCGTTAATCATATACGCTGATGAGTATGTTGAATGCATTTTTTTAACACTAATATTGTACTTAGTTCCGTTAAATAAATTTATTTATCATTTAATAATGTGGCAACAGAAAATATTCTATCACTTATTCGAGGATATTTTGATTAATAATAATTATTTATAATATTTTATTATTAATTAAATTACATAAATAAATTTATTTTGATTAATTTAAATTTAATTGAAGTAAATAATAGAAATAAGTGCAAAACATATTCGATGGTATTTTTGTCATTTTACGAAAAAAATTAATCTATAACACCTAATTATCAAATATACCAAATCGTATAAGTAGGATCGAGCGCTTACCACTTTATCAATAATTATAGTTAAGGGTAATGTCACAATATCAATCTTTTCAACCATACATTGGCACAAGCGCCACGTGTTCGATCGATCACAAAGCAGAGGTGATTGTTGAACCCCAATAATTGCACTATATGTAACCCATGGGAATCGAACACGCGACCTTGGCTCTGATACCAATTGTTGGATCGAGCGCTTACCGCTTTACAAATAACTATAGTTAAGGGTAATGGCACAACATCAATCTTTTCAACCATACACTGGCACAAGCGCCATGTGTTCGATCGATCACGAAACAGGGGCAATTGTTGAACCCCAACAATATATTACTTATCATACTTTATTAATCATACGAACCAAACATAAAATAACTTTTTCATTAGTTTACTTACAACCCATTATTCACTTTTTTAATCTATCAATCATTTATCATATCATCGAACTACGCACACCCTAAATATATGGTCTAAATTTCCGTCTTTTGGTAAGTTGAAAATTTTAAAAAATAACGCACATATTATACACATATTTTTAAGATGGTAAGGAAAAAGATGCATGACAAATTTAACTAACGAGGTACTACCCAAGATAATCCGTTTATAAAAAGACGACTATATAATTTAAAAATTATGCAAAATAAAAGGGAAACTTTCAAGAAGAGGAGATTCATGAGACGACATATTTGGTATTGATGAAATAATTCCTCATGGTCAAGGCCCTAAAACACTTGATATTCACGAGTGTTGGTTCCAACAAATTGTTGGAAGTTGAAAAATCGAATATCAGAATATTAATAAATGTATCAATGCATTGATTTATTTACATTTTAGAAGCTAGATGTGAAATGAAACTAGGTCATAAACCATGTGCCCTAGATGTCAATTTAGATAGGACTTTTGCATTCTCTGCATTTATTCTCCTTTCCAAGTCTTTTAGTCAACTCCACCTCATCAATGTTAAAGTTTTGTACTGTACTTCCAGAAAAAAGTTGGATTTCTAAAACCCTATAATTGATGTACATCTAAATTATTTTGATACTCTTGAAATTCGTAGATTTAAAATTCATATATTTACATTTTTACTTATTTATTAACAAATACAATAGATTTCAAATTCCCATAAAATGTAGTTATTTGAAGTCATAACCACAATCTTTTTATCAAATCTATATCCTTCAATCCAAATTAGGGGTGCTTAACGGGTCGGTCAATTCGGACCCGGCCCAAAACCGGATCGGTTAGTCCGGTCCGAAATCGGAACCGGACTAACCGGTCCCGAACCGGTTTGATACCGGACCGGATCGATTCTACCGTTTCGGATCCGGTATCTTACCGATTCCGGACCAAACGGATTCGGTTCCGGATTGAACCTGAACCGGATCCGTTTTTAAAAAAAAAAAAAAAAATTCCGATAAATACCTTCGTTTTTCCTTTTTGTAAAAAAAAAGAAAAAAGAAAAATCCGGTTCCGGGTTGGAACCGGTCCAACCCGGAACCGGACCCGATCCGGTTCCTTACCAGATCGGACCGGTTCCGTCCTTAACGGACCCAAAACAGGCCGATTTCGGTCTGGATCGGACCGGGTCAAGCCAATAAGCACCCCTAATCCAAATGGAACATTAGAGTGCGTTTGGATTGATGGAGGGTCATTATTTTGTAACCCGTGAAACGCAAGTTAACCGACGATTCAAGGGTGTATTTTAATTTTTTTACATTTTAAAATTTATAATATATGTTATGGTGTAGATTTGAACTCATGACCCACAACTTGAATAATTAACTTCAACCACTGAGCTATAAGAACTTTGTTTATCTGAATAGAGTGTTATAATATATATGTTAATCAAAAAAATATATATTACACATTTTGATTATTTGAGCTTGAATTTATTTAACCATATTTTATGATTAATCCATGGGAGGAATACACATTCAAATATTATTTACACTTTCAAAATTTAATAATATTTTTACTTATTTTTTAAAAAAATAAGGGTCAACCATAACCGTTGGTTACCCTTAACCGATATCGGAACCGTAATTGCGCGGTTCATGAATCGTAACCGTAGGTCGATGCTCTTTGAGCCGTCGAACCGGCGATTCTGAACCGTTGTCAGGTCTAACCAAGTATCCTTTGGACCAGTGGCAGATGGAAGACCCCAAGATCCGTAATTTAGAAGAGGTCTTGACTTCTAGTCCAATGTATTTAGGTATTTGTTTATATTTATCGTAGTTTAGTTATTTTTTTATTGTAATTTATACTTTGTTAGTGTTGTACTTTAATTAACTTATGCTATAATTATGATGATCTTGTAATACCATTATATTGTATTTATAAAAAAAAAAACTATTTTTAAGGCAACTCAGCTATAGTTAAATGCAAAAAATCCAACCATCCACACAACAAGTTTGTTACATATTTTGGGAATCTGACGGTGAGCAACGAGATGATTAAAGTATAATCAAATTAAAAGAAAAAATTAATGTGTTTATAAGTATACTCAAAATACTTTATATCAACCACCATCAAGGAATATATATTTTTATCTTAAGAAAAGGGACATTTTATATGCGTAAGCGACAAAGTTATTTAGTGCACTAAATAATTATTATATGCTACCCCATGAGGTACATCCAACCATTCATTGGGAATATTCCTAAAGATATTAAGTGGAAATATTTTTAATGAATGGTTAGATGTACTACATGGAACACTATCCCATGAAGTAGCATAGAATAAATCATCTTTAATGAATTGGTTAGAAAATTGCATGAGTCGGTAAACCAAACAGCCCGTCATCGACATCTTGCTCCAGGATATTGTTTTTTTTATAGTCTTCTTTGAATAATTATTAGTTTGAAATGGTCTTTCCCACTGACTTTATATTATATTATATTATATACATCATAGTTTCTACAATTTTGCATAATATTTTCTTTAAAAAAAATTAAAAAACCATTTTTATTATCGTAACCAAACATTAAAATCATTTTAAAAGAAAACCTAGAAAAAAAAAATTATCGATATTGGCTATAATTAATAAATTATAGTTGGCGCGCTTTGAGTTGAAAACCGTAAGTACAGTACGCCTTGGGAACCGTAGGCAAAACGGTAAATTGGGTTTTATTTTTAATTTCCCCCCTGCATTTGAACTGCAGTTGAAGGACTTGTTATATGGGAATCGCTGTCAATTTTTTTCCCAATTTTATTTTTGCCGAAGGGAAAAATTGTTCCAAATTTCAGAAACTAAACTGAAATCTCCACGAAGCTTCCTGCAATAACTTCGCAACTCCCTCCCTTCCTTTTCTCACCTACATAGTGATGTACGACGTCGCGGACTGGTCTTCACTGCGAATCATAACTTCGGTATGTGTTAATCTTATGTTTTTTTAGTTTAATTGTCAGACGCTGTGTTCTGAGACTCGTGTTTGAGAAATAGTCAAGAGTCGGCACCTCTGTGGAAATTTGTGAGGTTTGATTCTGATTTAGTGCGATTATCTGTTTGTTTGGGAGGATTTGAGGTCCGTATGATTTTTAACAGTCAGTTTCATTTTTAGGGTGATTTGAATGATGCTGTTTCATTTGGTATTATTGACGACTCCTTTTTTCATTTTAGGTTACATTTGGTTTGTTGACTGTTACTTTTTTTTTTATCCTTTGGAAATGTTTCCTTTTTATTATTTTAGGTCAGAGACTTTGTGTGAAATCAGCATTTACTTTTATAAAAAAAATAATGAATGACAGGAATGTGTTTAATCAACACGTAATTGAAATGGAAATGATACTGTATAATGACAATATAAACATATGTTATGCTCTGAAAATATGAATTTCAAGTGTGCCGCAAAAGTTTTTGCTTCTGTTTTTTTTCTGCTTGTGCTTGAATTTTTTCCTTTTCCTTTATTTTTTCCTATTTGGGGGTGGATTGGGATTCTTTCGAATTTTGAGCTAGATCGGTTTGACTCATATGGGGATTAAAGAATGTATATTAAAAGAGTATTGATTTTGGTCTAGTTATACATGTTTATTTGTTTATACAGTATTATAATGCGTACAGTATAAAAACTTGACTATAGTCTTTTGTCCAGTTGGTATTTGTTCATTTTCAATTTTCTTGCTGAGATGCTTATTATTCATGTTTCTAGATTTAGATTTTCTCTCGGTACTGAAATATCATCTAATGGAGGTTTACAGATAATTTTTGGGGCTTGACTTTCCACAGCGTGGTTGGTGCTAGCAGAAGCATTTTTGGTTCTCGCTTCCGTTCCTTTATTGAAAGTTCATAATTTGTTTCTGAAATTTCTCGTGTGAGCTGGAGTTATGAATAACCACCAAGAAAAGTTTGTGAGGTTAGTTCTTCACGATCATTCACATATCCATTTGTCGGAGGTAGTAAAGGTATAGGCAGCATTTATGGATTAAGTTTCTCTAGCTTGTTCATAAAAGTTAAAGGCAGAGAAAACCTAATAGAAGACAAATGGCCATACAGAGTCAAAGAAAGTACTTCACTTCGAGAAGGATTTGTCATCTCATGGGGGCTATCTGCTAAAGACTACTCTAATTTCTTGTGTTAAAATAGAAAATAGAAATGGGGTAGGTTAGAAAAAGAGATGTGAAATAAAGTAATGACCCTCCATATGTTTCTCATTATCGGATAACTATTCGGCTGCTTCCCTTCTTGTGAACTCCTTTCCAAAACCTCTAAAAAGGGGAAGAAAAGTTTTTCACGAGAAACTTAAGAGTCTGTTTGGTTAGATCTGTAAGCTATTTAAAAAATTATAAAATGTTTAATAGTTTGTAAGCGGTCTGAAAGTATTTGGTAATATTAAAAGGTTTTATGAGATTTAAAACAAGCTACTGAGATCTTATAAGATTTTTTTAAAAAAAATGTAAGATCGTGTCTTAAGATATAAGTTTTATTTAGAATCATCCAATACTTATTTTTTATGCCCGAAATACTCTCAAATTTAATTTCCCTCGCAATTTTTCTCTGTTTTCCTAATCATTTGATTAATCTATTCTCTTTCAATTTTTTACTTGTAAAGAATTTGTTTGTTTCAAATTATTTAAGAGCTTAATTTTAAATACACAAGGCTTTTTAGCCGCTAAAACATATTTTAAGCTCTAAATCATAAAGGCTCATAGATTTTTCAAGGTAATAAGATTCAACCTGAGTGCTCTCTGTGTTTCAATTTTCTTAAAACTGAGTGCTGCTAACGCCGTTGCCCCCTATTAGGTTTCAAGATTGGAGATCCGAGAAGATCTTCAATGTGCATTCTCCATCTAAAAGCGGAGTACCAGAGGGCACACTTAGATCAGCAGTGTCCTCAGTTTCAGACAAATTTCAGAGGGGATTAGAATCTGGTTCTGATAAAGTCAAAAGGTTCAAAGGACCCATAAGATCCTTCTCACTGAGAAAGTTTCTGTCGGATGGCGAGGGATCTAGGAAGAAAATTCTTGATCCACAAGGATCATTTCTTCAGAAATGGAATAAGATATTTGTATTATCATGCGTGCTTGCCATATCGTTGGATCCTTTGTTTTTCTATATTCCTATTGTTGATGATGAAAAGAAATGCCTTGATTTGGACCCAAAATTGGAGCTCACTGCCAGTGTTCTACGATCCTTTACAGATGTATTTTACCTCATCCATATTTTATTTCAATTTCACACCGGTTTCATTGCCCCATCTTCTCGTGTATTTGGAAGAGGAGTTCTAGTTGAAGATTCTTGGGAGATAGCAAAGAGATATCTATCATCATTCTTCATAATTGACATCCTTGCAGTTCTTCCGCTTCCTCAGGTAAGGGAAAAATTTTCATTGCACAGTATGGCCTAATCGTGCATAAATTTCCATTACATGCAGGATAAAACATAATTTTCCATTAGAACGATATTTTTTTTATGACAACAAATCAGGAAAGGTTGCTTGTGAGCGTTTTCCATTGTCCTTGCTTTCGTAACTGTATATCAGCCTCTGTGAGGAAAATGACGATATCTCAAATCTCCAAAATTATTATATTATTTGTGCATTTTCCCCCCGAAATTACAGTTCAGGTTCAGAGTATATCTTTTGTTAGAATCTACCCATGAATCTGATTATCTGATGATTTTCCAGGTTGTAATCTGGATTGTCATTCCCAAACTGAGTGGTGCGAAATCTTTCAACACAAAGAATTTGTTAAAATACGTGGTGTTCTTACAATATATACCAAGGATTCTCCGTGTTTATCCTCTTTATAAAGAAGTCACCAGAACTTCTGGCATACTCACTGAAACTGCATGGGCTGGGGCCGCCTTCAATCTTTTTCTTTACATGCTTGCCAGTCATGTAAGTTTTTTTAGAATTTAATTCATATTTCACTCATTTGCCTCCAGCATAAACAGTGAAAAGGCTGCAACCCGTCAAAATATCAGCCTGATTTTTGTTTTTATCCCCTTTTAGGTGCTTGGAGCCTTTTGGTATCTGTTTTCAATAGAACGTGAAACTACTTGCTGGCGGAAAGCCTGTGGTAATCAGACTGCTTGTCGACATGCAGCATTTCATTGCATGGCAGATCACACAGGGTTCAGCACTATGTTGAACAATTCCTGCCCTATTCAGACTCCCAATACGTCTGCTTTTGACTTTGGAATATTTCTCGATGCCCTTCAATCTGGTGTCGTTGAATCAAAAGATTTTCCTCAGAAATTCTTCTATTGTTTCTGGTGGGGATTGCAGAATTTAAGGTATCCTCCTCCTATCTTGATAATATAGCTATATTCTGTTAGTTGAGTTTCTCATTCAGTACGTGATAATAAGCTATTGTCTATTGTTTCAGTTCGCTTGGCCAAAACCTTAAAACAAGCACCTTTGTTTGGGAAATTTGCTTTGCAGTTTTTATTTCTATATCCGGCTTGGTGCTGTTCTCATTTCTGATTGGGAATATGCAGGTGAGTTAGTAGTTTCATCACTCATAGTGAGCCAATGAATTAACAAAAACACACATGCAAAGGTCCTCTGAAATTGCTTAGAATAAAATTGGTCAAATGCGACAATTAATTAAGATGACAAGTCTTACGGATGTCTTTTGTAGTATGAGTTCCTAAAGATCTGTAGTGTTGGTGAAACAGACATATCTGCAGTCCACTACTTTAAGATTAGAGGAGATGAGGGTTAAAAGACGAGACGCAGAGCAATGGATGTCTCACCGGTTGCTCCCTGAAAGCTTGAGGGAGAGAATCAGGAGGTACGAGCATTACAGATGGCAGGAAACTAGAGGTGTTGAAGAAGAAAATCTGGTTCATAATCTTCCCAAGGACCTAAGAAGAGATATCAAACGGCATCTCTGTTTGGATCTATTGAAAAGAGTAAGTTCTTCAACATGCCTATTTATTGCATCCAAGTTGACACTAGTTCTTCATTTGCTGCCAAACACCGTAAATCTTGACTTAGAAAATTGGGCTTGGGTACGTTGATTTTATCTTCCTCTTCCAAATTCAAGTAGGAGAATGGGTAAAAACAATTTGCTTTATAATCTTCCGTATGCTCTCTCTCTTATGAAAGTATGGCAAATTCATTCTTCTACTTGGCGAATAACAATGTAAATTGTCATTCAGGTGCCGATGTTTGAGAAAATGGATGATCGACTCCTAGATGCATTGTGCGACCGTCTCAAACCAGTGCTTTACACTGAGGACAGCTACATAGTACGAGAAGGTGATCCAGTGGATGAAATGCTGTTTATAATGCGTGGAAAATTGCTGACCGTAACGACAAATGGAGGAAGGACCGGCTTTTTTAACTCAGATTACCTAAAAGCAGGTGATTTTTGTGGGGAAGAGCTCCTTACTTGGGCCCTGGATCCAAACTCATCATCTAACCTCCCTATCTCCACTAGAACCGTCCAAGCTCTATCAGAAGTTGAAGCATTTGCGCTGAAGGCTGATGATTTGAATTTTGTAGCATCCCAATTCCGACGACTTCACAGTAAACAGCTACGTCATACTTTTAGGTTTTACTCACAGCAGTGGAGGACTTGGGCAGCTTGCTTTGTACAAGCAGCATGGCGGCGCTATAGTAGGAAGAAGCTAGAAGAGTCTTTACGAGAAGAAGAAAACCGATTGCAGAATGCATTGGCGAAAGGTGGGGGTAGTTCACCAAGTTTAGGGGCGACCATCTATGCCTCGAGATTTGCTGCTAATGCACTTCGTGCATTGCGGCGAAATGGTACTAGACAGACAAGAATGGCGGAAAGGATATCACCTATGCTGCTTCAGAAGCCTGCTGAGCCAGATTTTACAGCTGAAGACAAATGATTGTGTACATTACTTTAGGTAAATTTTATTATAGCTTTTTGTTTGTTATAGATATAGATAGATATGAGGTTCAATTCAAGGCCTGTTCTGTTCCGTTTTAGTGTGGTGGCATATTAAGACATGAGTCCCTTCTGTATATTATGTATGTTGTATGCGTGACACATTTATCATTCGACCCCATTTATTGCATTAAATAAGACTTCGTTTTTGGCTTTCTTGAACGAAGGAAAGATAGAAATAACAGATTTCATTTTTGTCAAAAAATGTAAATATTGATTCGCCAAATTTGTATATTCTCACTTCTAATCTCATGTTTAAGAGCGATACGGTGTTAAAATATTATGGATTTTATTTTACAGACATGTGTCAGTCATTGGTATACACAAAACATGAGCAGAATGACGGTTTTATTGTTGCTGCCCTTAAGGGCACTGCCCTCAGGGGCATCATCCACCATCCATTTGGAATTTTTTTTTTTTTAAAGATTCCAAATGAATGGTGATGATGCCCCTAAGGGCACTACCCTTAAGGGCATCATCAAACAAACCCAGAATGACATTTAAAACAAAACTTTATAAAAATCGAATATGACACGCTTCATCCACACGCTATGTACAGAGAAGACTGGTGCTAAAATGAAGTATAAAGTGCAGTGCGGCGCTTGAGCTGGACTTAACAACCGTAAAAGAGCTAAACTGAAGAACAGTAAATAACTAGTTCTATAGTGTTCATCTGTAAAGTAACTGGTACTATAGTGTCTAATAGCAGTTACTGCTTTAGAGTATGACTAGTTAATTTGGCACCTGGACTTATAACCTGGTATATATGTCCAATAAAAAGTCCGACACAAGTTCAACAAACAGCTCTAGAGAATAAAAAGATGGTTCATACGCATTGAACATACATAATCATACGTATATAAAATCAAACATGTTGGAGTAAACAAAAGTCTTCCCCAACAGTACACCATAGCAAGAGTTGGCATATGATATCATTGTAGGGCCCAATAGACTCTCTAAACAAAAGTCATCTACGAAATTGCAGTAGTAGATGACATCAGATATCACATAAAAATAAATCTCAACGAACTCCAAAAAACCAATCAAAAGTTGTTCGCAAGAGTTTTCAAAATGACGATGGTTCATTTCATAATGCAGATATGTGTCGGTTTATCATAGCAGTAGCGAGCATCACATAAGAGGAATTATAGTTTATATTTATTGTTGTAGTTGCATTGTTATTTTAGGATATTGATCTTATATTACTTGCTATGGCCTCATGATTAATGAATCATCTTACTTATATAATTATTTATATACTTTCTGCCAAATAATGAATGTAAATGTGACGTCCCAAATTATTATCAAACAAGTAATATATAATTATCATAATTTAATATTTTCTAATTTTTTGATATAATCTCCTTGTATATGAAGGGAAAATTTGATGTCAAACATCATAACAAAGGTAATCGAGAACAATCACATATTAGCAACGGGTCGTAGGTAAGCCAAAACTCAAAATGTATACAAACAAACAAAACTGACAACCCATAATCTACCAAAAATTCATCATGCCGAATATTTTATAAAAAAAAATTATTAAAGTTTGCCACAATGAAAACTTATTTTTAACTCTTTTTTTTAAAAAAATAAGTTCATATAAAAAATAATTATCAAAGTTTGCCACGACACAAATCTATTTTGAATTATCTGTTTTTTTTAATCCATACTTGACAAAATCAACAAGTTTTTTTCTAAAAAAAAAAAAGAAAACATTTTAAATGTTAAAAATTGAGATAAGAGGGATGCACAGTTAGGTCAAGGGTTTTGATATAATCTCCTTATATATTAAGAGAATATTTGATGTCAAACATCATAACAAAGGTAATATCACATAGTAGCAATGGATCGTAGGTAAACAAAAAATCAAAATTTACATAAACAAGCAAAATCGACGACTTGTACTCTACCAAAAATTCATCATGCCGACTATTTTATAAAAAAATACAAAAATAAAAGAAAAACTAAAAGAAAAGGAAATAAAAAAATTTAAAAAAAATAAAAATGCGACGGACGAATATTTTATAAAAAATACAAAAAAAACTAAAAAAAAAGGAAATAAAAATACAGAAATTAAAAGAAAAACTAAAAACAGTAACCCTACACCACTTATATATATGGTATAATATGTTGCAGGAAGCTAATTTCTGGTATGGAACCACTGAGTATGGCTTATCATATCTCTAGGATGACAGGTAAAAAGTTATCTTGTGATAACCCTTTGTGATAACCCCTGACCTTATTGGCGTTGCCCCTCATGAATACAACCTGTCGATAGCCGCCTTCATGTTGCCTTAAGGTAGAATAAGGGAATATTCGAATAATAGGTATCTTACTTTGACTACTTTACAATGGAGGAGAGTATGAGAGGCTTCAATTCTGGTTTTTGTCTTGGTGCATTGGCTATTTAAATTATTATCCAGAGTAGAGACGGCCTTCAGAGTATGCTTCCCTTTGTTCGACATCACAACTAGTCCTACTATTCATATACTTGTTTCAACGATGCCGAGAACTCTCAAAGAGCTGCCACCTCCCGCTTCACAAAGAGTGCAAGGAAAAGGCAGCTTCATGAATCTGTCAATTCGACATTGACAAATTGTAAGTGTTACCCTGGTAAAAGTATGGACTGTGCAAGACCTGACTTGGGCGAGACCTCTACCATGGCCACCCCCAGGTCGGCCTCAGGAAGATCTCCACCCTGGCCACCCCAGGTCGGCCACGAGGATGACCTCCAGCTCGGCCTCGGAAGATCTCCACCCTGGCCACCCCAGTTCGGCTCCAGCTCGGCCTCGGAAGATCTCCACCCTGGCCACCCCAGTTCGGCCACGAGGATGACCTCCAGCTCAGCCTCGGGAAGATCTCCACCCTGGCCACCCCAGGTCGGCCACGAGGATGACCTCCAGCTCGGCCGCGTGGATGACTTCACCTCGGCCACCCCCAGGTCGGCCTCCAGGAAGATCTACACCTGAGGAGTGATCTCATAAATCAGAGGCACAGAACATATCTCCGTACACGAATAATATCTTAAAAGCTGCAGAAATCGTACAAAGAGTGCAATAGTTGTCTGTGGTCCCCAGCACTAGGACTCTGACCCCTACCTTCAGCATCAGACAATGTCCCCTAGACCTTGGGTAGGTAGTTACAGGTTGTCTCCTCCATTCTCATATAAATACCAGATAACTCTCACCAAGCAGGAAAGGGATTTTCCATGAGAGAGCAGGCAGGAGGGTTGGGAGGGCATGGGGAAGGCCAACACCTCTTTCTTGCGGGGGGGAAAGAGAGCATGTCTCCTTCCTCCTCAAGCACAAGCAGCAGCCGAGGTCTTCCCCCTTCACCATTTTCATTTCTTAGCTCATTTCCTGTAAAGAACACTGTAAATCACACACTTGTTTATAGTGAAATTTATACCGGACTAGGTCCCGTGGTTTTTCCCCATCTTTTGGGGTTTTCCACGTAAAAAATCTGGTCTCATTTACTTTTTGTATATTGTTTGGTGCTCGGATGAAATACACGTCTACCCTACCAAAATCCGAGGCAACAAATTTGCGCCGTCTATGGGAAAGTGAGCTCAAGACGTTGAGATATGGGGAGGAGAAGGATGGTTTGAGGGTTGCATCTCTGTTGGGAGATGGGTTTTCTAAGTTCTGGAGAAGAAAAACCTTTGGTAAGCGGCGGCGACGGGGTGCAGCCTTGTATGAAAGTTGCTATGCTTTTGGGTTGCACTCGAAGAAACGCCAGTGTAATGATTCTCGAGATGCTACATCAGGCCTCAGATCTCTGGGGATACCTCTTCCCCCTAGCTGACCACAATTTTTGGAGAATGGAGCTGCTTTAGCATTTGGTTTTTGGGGCATTAGGAGCTGTTGTTGCAGGATTGGAGCTGATTAACAGAGATCAAATCAATACCTAACGTGGAGCCATCTCAGCTCGGCCACCGAGGCCTCACCTTGGCCCAAGTTCGGCCACCTAGGCCCCAGCTCGGCCTCAATAGTGAGCTCGGCCTCATCCATGCCATCTCGGCCTCAACCACATCAGTTCGGCCTCTACAATGAGCTCGCCTCATCGGCCCCAGCTCGGCCTCAGCTCGGAAACCTCGCCCATCTCGGCCTCAATAGTGAGCTCGGCCTCATCCATGCCAGCTCGGCCTCATCCACATCAGCTCGGCCTCAACTCGGAAACCTCGCCCAGTTCGGCATCTTCCATGCCAGCTCGGCCTCATCCACATCAGCTCGGCCACCTCAGCCATCAGCTAGACATCATCAATCAAACTCAACTTGGGCGCTTAATCTCCATGCCTTAATTATGGTTTTTCCTGTCCAACTGATATTTGAGTTTCGTACATATATATTTGCGTAGTGCTATTTTATTATTATTTCAGGACAGGATCACCAGCTCGGGCATGCAATCTAGCAGTAAGGCCCTATTATATTGAGCTCGGGCATGCAATCTCGCAGAAAGCCCCACATCAGCTCGGATTGAGGATCAACTCGGGCATGCAACCTCGCAGTAAGCCCCTATTCAGGAGTTCAGCTCGGGCATGCAATCTCGCAGTAAGCCCCTATTATTACAGCTCGGGCATGCAATCTTGCAGCAAGCCCCTATTTATATCAGCTCAGGCATGCGATCTCGCAATAAGGCCTTATTCATCAGCTCGGGATCTTTATTTGTTTTGGACTTTGGATGAACTTATTCGGATAGATATTCGAAGTAAGCCCAGGTGTATGAGGCCCTGGCAAATATCAGCACAGGTCCGCCCTGATTGCTTAAGCCCAAGTGTATGAGGCCCTGTCACCAATTAAAAGTGCAGGTCATCCCTGTCACTAAAGCCCAGGTGTATGAGGCCCTGGCACCAATTAAAAGTGCAGGTCATCCCTGTCACTAAAGCCCAGGTGTATGAGGCCCTGGCACCAATTAAAAGTGCAGGTCATCACTGTCACTAAAGCCCAGGTGTATGAGGCCCTGGCACCAATTAAAAGTGCAGGTCATCCCTGTCACTAAAGCCCAGGTGTATGAGGCCCTGGCACCAATTAAAAGTGCAGGTTATCCCTGTCACTAAAGCCCAGGTGTATGAGGCCCTGGCACCAATTAAAAGTGCAGGTCATCCCTGTCACTAAAGCCCAGGTGTATGAGGCCCTGGCACCAATTAAAAGCACAGGTCCGCCCTGCATGCTTAAGCCCAGGTGTATGAGGCTCTAGCACCAATTAAAAGCACAGGTCCGCCCTGCATGCTTAAGCCCAGGTGTATGAGGCCCTGGCACCAATTAAAAGCACAGGTCCGCCCTGCATGCTTAAGCCCAGGTGTATGAGGCTCTGGCACCAATTAAAAGCACAGGTCCGCCCTGCATGCTTAAGCCCAGGTGTATGAGGCCCTGGCACCAATTAAAAGCACAGGTCCGCCATATGTTCGGATTATTATTTCTGGAGCTCAGGTCGGGAAAGCATTATCCGCTCACATTTATTATTTCCGGAGCTCAGGTCAGGAGAGCATTATCGTCTCATATTTATTATTTCCGGAGCTCAGGTCGGGAGAGCATTATCTGCTCATATTTATTATTTTCGGAGCTCAGGTCAGGAAAGCATTATCATCTCATATTTATTATTTCCGGAGCTAAGGTCGGGAGAGCATTATCGTCCCATATCTATATTTTCGGAGCTCAGGTCGGGAGAGCATTATCGGCTCATATCTATTATTTCCGGAACTCAGTTCGGGAGAGCACTATCTGCTCATATTTATTATTCCCGAAGCTCAGGTCGGGAAGCATTATCCGCTCACATTTATTATTTCTGGAGCTCAGGTCGGGCGAGCATTATCGTTCATATTTATTATTTCCGGAACTCAGGTCGGGAGAGCACTATATGTTCATCTTTATTATTTTCGGAGCTCAGGTCGGGAGAGCATTATCGGCTCATATTTATTATTTCTGGAGCTCAGGTCGGAAGTACATTATCTGCTCACATTTATTATTTCTGGAGCTCAGGTCGGGAAAGCATTATCCGCTCATATTTATTATATTGGAGCTCAGGTCGAGAGACTTTATGTCAGTTTATTATTTCTGGAGTTCAGGACAAACGTGATGTATGTGTCCAGTTCATTATTTATAGAGCTCAGGTCGCGAGGGCATTATATGCTCGGTTTATTATATTTGGAGTTCAGACAGGTCAGCCCTGTTTTAGATTTAATTCTGTACTTAGAATTATTTCTAGTTGTTATTGCAGGTCAGCCCTGCACATATAACAGGCCAGCCTTGTTGTTATTTAATTCTATACGTGAATTATTTCAAGTTGTCATTACATGTCAGTCCTGCTAAAGATAACAGGTCAGCCCTATTCTGTATGGAACTCTCTATTTAGAATTATTTTAGAGTTAATATTGCAGGTCAGCCCTGCCCAGATTACAGGTCAGCCATGCCTAGAAAACATGTCATCCTTGTTGTTATTCAATCTATATTTAGAAATATTTCAAGTTGTTATTGCAGGTCATCCCTGCACAAGTAACAGATCAGGTCTTGCCAAAATACCCGAACAATCGAGACAGCGTTACACTAGCTCGACTAGAGGGGGGATACTGGTGTTACCCTGGTAAAAGTATGGATTGTGCAAGACCTGACTTGGGCGAGACCTCTACCATGGCCACCCCTAGGTCGGCCTCAGGAAGATCTCCACCCTGGCCACCCCAGGTCGGCCACGAGGATGACCTCCAGCTCGGCCTCGGAAGATCTCCACCCTGGCCACCCCAGTTCGGCTCCAGCTCGGCCTCGGAAGATCTCCACCCTGGCCACCCCAGTTCGGCCACGAGGATGACCTCCAGCTCGGCCTCGGGAATATCTCCATCCTGGCCACCCCAGGTCAGCCACGAGGATGACCTCCAGCTCAGCCTCGGGAAGATCTCCACCCTGGCCACCCCAGGTCGGCCACGAGGATGACCTCCAGCTCGGCCGCGTGGATGACTTCACCTCGGCCACCCCCAGGTCGGCCTCCAGGAAGATCTACACCTGAGGAGTGATCTCATAAATCAGAGGCACAGAACATATCTCCGTACACGAATAATATCTTAAAAGCTGCAAAAATCGTACAAAGAGTGCAATAGTTGTCTGTGGTCCCCAGCACTAGGACTCTGACCCCTACCTTCAGCATCAGACAATGTCCCCTAGACCTTGGGTAGGTAGTTACAGGTTGTCTCCTCCATTCTCATATAAATACCAGATAACTCTCACCAAGCAGGAAGGGGATTTTCCATGAGAGAGCAGGCAGGAGGGTTGGGAGGGCATGGGGAAGGCCAACACCTCTTTCTTGCGGGGGGGAAAAGAGAGCATGTCTCCTTCCTCCTCAAGCACAAGCAGCAGCCGAGGTCTTCCCCCTTCACCATTTTCATTTCTTAGCTCATTTCCTGTAAAGAACACTGTAAATCACACACTTGTTTATATTGAAATTTATACCGGACTAGGTCCCGTGGTTTTTCCCCATCTTTTGGGGTTTTCCACGTAAAAAATCTGGTCTCATTTACTTTTTGTATATTGTTTGGTGCTCGGATGAAATACACGTCTACCCTATCAAAATCCGAGGCAACAGTAAGCGATGATATTCATGGTTTTTCTGCGTATGTGCGTTGAATCTGTTTCTGTTTTTCTATGTATGTGTGGATGATAAAGGGACAACAAGGGCTACATTAAAAGTGCACACACGAATCCAATCAAGCCTAATATCACCCATAATTTAATATTCGAGAAAGAGCTCGAATTTTATAGAACCATTTGAGGTGGCTCAGAAACCAGTCATTTGCATTCCCATATAGCATTGCCTAATGAAATCAAATGGTGGATAACAAGAAACTGGTGTCGCGCAGTAAGAACAGAATAGAACATTACCTCTGGGTTGTAAAATTTAAGTTATCTTCTAAACTCGAGAGCACCCTTCAGCTTCTGGATAGGTTTGATAGGGTGAACAAAATCAACAGATGGCCCTTCCGTAGAGTATAAAAGAAACCCTATAACTCCACTGTCGAACCAGACATAAAAAATATGTAGGACATGAAAATTATTATACCAGTTAATCATTTTGGTGGAGGGAACATTTTACATTGGATATACAGGAACACTAGCCTACGCATAGTGAACAGAACCCTTGAATATTGCGGGACAAATAGAAATACTATCGTCAATCAGATGCCAATGGAGCCACATACTCTCCGCCATGTAACACAGTACACAGCCAGCCCTTAATGCTCGACCAATTTTCTTGAAAAATGGTTTCTCCACCAGCTCCTGAGCCGGACCTGTAACAATAATAAATCAATTTGTTCAAAATAGTGTGACCAATATTTTTTTATAAGACAAATATTTATAAATATAAATAGAGTACAAGGGTACTCCTACCCTAATATAAGACAACGAATAATTAAAGAGATAGTACTCCTACAACTAGGGAAGGCTAGAAACCTAGGAAATGTATGTGGCAGCTGGAACAAAGCCCACCGTACAGAACATAAACTAAACAAAGCTAAAAGGTAAAAAACTCCTCCGACTATTATAACTGAATCATTCCTGGAGGCGGCATAAACACCAAACCAAGCATAGAGAAGCCAACATACTCTGAGCAATGACTAAACTTTACTACAAAACGAGCAAGCAAATACTCATCTTATCTGCCCTTGGTGTCCCAAGAAAACCGGGCCAAACGAGATTAAATATTCTGATCAGTAGATAGCTACCTTCTCTAAGGTAGCACCTGCGTCCATCACCTCCCAATCTTAATCATTCAAACACCAACAATATCGAATTCAACTGAGTGAAGACACATCTCATACAGCAAAGACTAATTGTCACTCCACAACCCATCTAAATATAAGCATCAAGAACTACTTTGATTAATACCAGCCAAAACTAACAAGATAATATTCTTTGATGTATTTCTAAGAAGTTAAGTATTGGTTGTTAGTGTTGGGGTTCTGCCTTGACCTTTTTACTGGAGTCGAGGTGTGTTTGTTGTGGGGATTTAGTCCAAGTGAGGCTTGGGGTGGTGATCATTTGCGAGATGGTTGCGAGTTGGATACGAGTATGGTTCAAGTTTTAGGTGCCATGAGTTCAATGGTCTGCTTTGTCTTTGATAGCTCAGTGGTTGTTTAACTCTCGGGCTGCTCTTGTCTCGTCACTATCTGCTGGTTATGGTCTGGGTTATGGAAGTCGTTTTCTTGGGCACTGGTTCGAGTGGCGGCTGATATTCTTTGGTCGCATTGTCATCTTTTGTTTCAGGGTTTTGCTTGGATGGCCTGCTTCTTTGGGACAGATCATGTGTAGTGTTCTTTCCATTTGCATTTTAGTTTATTCTGGCTTCTATGATTTGTGCCTCATGAGTAGGTTTGATGTTTCTTTTTTTAATTTGTTTTAGTGTGTTTTTGTTTGTCTTAGTTGTTTTCTTTTGGGTTTTGTTTCTTTTTATAGTGGGTTTGAATACCTCTTATACTCCCTTTAATTTCTTCCTCTATTGTCTTTTTTCTGAGGTACGAAAACTTCTCGCACATTACCCAGACTAGATAACATACTTAAAATCTCCTCAATCTTCCAATCCTCAGGAAAATTGGTGAAAAATAATAGGGTTGTATTCTTTGTAAATCCCTTCATAAATTCTAGAAGCGGCCCAGGCCTAGAAGAGCTTGGGTGAAGAAGAAGGTTGCCAAACCTGTGCTGATTCTCGACCTAGATTACCTTATTCAGAAAGGGAGGCTACCCGCACACGGGATGGGTCGGAATAGGATGGCGGTCAAAGCCGCGACGGTGGGCAGTGGCGGGATAGGGTTCACGTTCAGGAATGGGTGGTAGCGGGCCATGGACCGTTCATGAACATGGTGGGTAAATGTGCAGTGTCCCGCAGGAGAGATGGGGTAAGGGAAGGGTAGGGTTTGCCGCGCCGGAAAGTGGCGGCTAGGGTTGGGATAGTATGCTACCAGTCTACTAATTCTCTCTCTAAACATTTTTTTGACTAAAACTAAGGAGCAGAAGAATCATCAATAGTCAGACCAATATGATACTACAATCAAAGGCAATAGGCCCAAGATTCACTCGAGACAGAACTAACAGTAACATCTGAGAGATACATCATTGTAATAGGTTCGCTCGGGGAAAATCTTACTACACCCTGTGTGGATCTCACCACTGCACCAAAACAAATAAAATGGGTTTATCATGATTCATCAAATCATGTTTGACATGTCATTTTGTTGTCTTGATCTTAGGATTGGCTTGTGGGGCTATTGATTAAATTGTGATCGACTAATAATGTATTGCTTTTTAATTTATGATAATTGTCAGTTTAATTTTATAACAATGAGCCAACCAAAGCACATTTATTTATGCATTAATTATGTGAATCGCAACAAAGATATTTAATAAATTACTTGTATAAGTGATGTAGTTTACGAAATTATAAAGTATAACTTAAAATATTAGAGACACAATGGAGAAATAAACCTAGGAATAGTTGTTTTGTCCTCGTTAATATGGTTTTCTATTGTTAAGAATTTTGTGTAAATGCATTTTAACGGTAATTGAGTAAAATTACAAGCGATGGAATGACAAAAATTTACTACATGGTTCGCCTAAGCTTTGTTTGAAGGAACAATGGCGATCCAGGGGCGCATGCAAAAAATTTGTTAAGGTGGTAAAAAAAAATTGAAATAAAAAATGAAGGACAAAAAAAATTTATGGGATCAAAATATAATTTTAGAGGAAGAAATGCAATTTTTTTAAAAAAAAATTATTTTAGGTATTAAAAAAAAGTAAGTCTGCCCTTGATGGTGATGAATCTTTATTTTGAGGAAGCTTACAATAGTAGGCTTCTTGTGATCCGGTAGCTACCCAACAGATCGTCGATTGCCTCGGAATCTATTTCCGCCACAAATACAACAAACTTTACCGCAGGTACTCGCAGAACAGTCAAATAGAGCTGGCAATCTTATCAGATGAAGAGAATTTAGCTTCCTGTCAGAAACTATAATGCTGATTCCTAACAGACTGGTTACATGGAACAGTGTAGGTATACTTCTGTTTGATGGTAAAAAAGAGAGAGAAATCAGTTTCCTAAGTTTAAGTTGCATCTTTGCATTGTCAAAATTAGCACATTGGGAAGGCTGATGAATCATAATAAAAAAATTTATTTTCCCATGCGACGTGCGATGCTCTTCCAGTCGCTAGATCCTACCTCCATCTCCGTTTAACTCAATCACATCCGACAATATACGAGTATGATCGCTATTAATATATTGTTCAAACATGGAAATATATGTATCCTTTAAATTCAATCAATCAATTGTCATAGCTGAACTCAAAAGATCAGTTCCCATATTCAGCATCTTTAGAACTATCAGCAGAACTCTTCAGCTATTTTATCTGCCAACATAAAAAAACATTGAAAAGAAATAAAAAGTTTGACGTTATTTGAGAAATTTATAGAACTCCTTAAAATCTAATTATATAATCAACAATTTGAGGGAAAAAGTTGAAAACAATAAAGATTCAGCAGTAACATCAAATTAAAATCTCCAAATAATATTTATTTCTAACTGACACCGAACAAACAAAAACTGTACATTATTTCTTCCTTTAATTCTGGCTAAGCTTGCCAGCACAAGAACACCCATTTTGATACAACTTATAAACACAAGGGGGAAAAGAACAAATCAGAATATCCTAAAATGCCTAAGTTCCACTTCCAAGAAACAACCTCCCAACCAGGAAATTTAATAGGTTCTGAATTTAGAACCATATTCCATCGCCAATAACAAAACTATGTCCTCACTGTCTGCCTGTGGCTTTCTTGCTGCTGCATTTTGACAAATTCTTCATGGTTTTCACTACTAATTGTGGTTTCAGTGTCATCCTTCATGAGGTATTTGTCGACTTGTGAAGCTGCTTGCCTGCCTTCGGTGATCGCCCACACAACAAGAGATTGTCCTCTTCGACAATCACCAGCTGCGAAAACGCCTTCCACATTTGTCGAGAAACGCCCGTATTCAGCTTTGAAGTTCGATCTGTTGTCTCGTTCCACTTCCAATTTGTCCGCCAGTGTCTGAAACAATCAACCCTTAACCATATGAATATATATAAAATATGATATGAGCGGATCCAATGAGGGAGAACAATCGGACAAAATAAACTCGAAACATTCCCGGATTACCAATATGACATATATTGTGTCTGGATGAATACCATTTATCAGGGTTCAATTACTAACCGATTCAGGCCCGAGGAATCCCATGGCAAGAAACACTAGATCAGCTTCAATAATCTCCTCTGAACCTTCAACTTCCTTGAATTGAAACTTTCCACTCACGTCCTTTTCCCAGTGGACGTGTACGACCTCAAGTCCTTTCACCGCTCCATTCTGATCTCCTATGAAACGTTTAGTCAACACCTGATAGGACCTTGGGTCCTTCCCAAACTTGGTAGTAACCTCTTGATGCCCATAGTCTACACGAAATATACGGGGCCACTGCCAAAAAATAAATAGGAAATTATTTTTCATGTCAATAAATGATGGTAGAAAAAATGGGCAAATGTTTGCTGCTGCCAGAGGGAAGAACAGTTGAGAGGATGTATAAGAAGCAAACACGATTTCACAACAAAAACTCTTGTATCAAATGTCCATCGAATCAAAGGCAAAACAGAAATAAAAGCGATAACTACTACATTTTCTTGTTTTCCATTTCAGCTTTTTTAAGCACACTTCTAAAAGTTGGAAAAACCAAATCCAAACATTAACATAAAATATGATTTTACTTTGGCTTCTCTATCTAAACGCAATAAATAGTCAATAATGCAACGCTAAAGCCATAAAATGGGCAGAAGAGGTTAATAATCAAAAACCTGTGGCCAAGGATTTCCTGCAGCCCTAGTACGTGGTGGCTCAGGGAGAAGCTCTAAATTTATGAGACTGCTGCACCCATGCCTGATAGATGTTCCAATACAGTCCGTGCCCGTGTCACCTCCACCAATTACCACCACTTTCTTGTCTTTTGCGGAGATGTACTTGCCATCCTGAAGATTACTATCAAGCAAGCTTTTTGTATTTAAATGCAGAAACTCCATGGCAAAATGAACTCCAGAAAGGGCTCGTCCAGGAACAGGAAGGTCTCTGTCAAATAAATCAAAGATCTCAATTTTAACACAAACATGGTCGTGGTATGTTGGGCTTGGACTAATTTCATGTGAATCAAGCGAATCGAACCAATGAGTCGAGACTGGTCCAGTGCACGAACTCGTGTGTTCCACGGCAAAATTCCGGCTATACGGTCGGTTATTGATGGGGCTTTTGGTATAGAAAGGACCGTCATTGAGTTTAGAGTTTATGTCTGGGACGCTTTGGCCGTGGGTGAGGCTGTAGGGGGCGAAAAGAAGGCCTTTCGTGAGGGTGTGCAGGCGGTGCGAGTTTTTGATAGGGTTAGGGTTCTTCTCTCTTTTTTTTGTTTTTTTTTTCTTTTTTCTTTGTCATATGAAAAATGGAATTTAAGGCTAAAAATTGTAATTTATAGTGAAATTTTAGCCCATAATTTTATTTAAATCAAACTCTAATTTCTCAATTAATTTGGCCCATAAAAACTTTTATTTTAAAACAATTAAAAGAACAATTATAAAATTAAGTTTTAAAATTTTGGTAGAATAATTATGAGTTTTTTTTTCGTCTTTATATATGATCAATCAAGATTTGCAAGAGTTGTACATACCGCGGTTTTGTGGCTCCTACAGCCAAAACAATGGCATCATTTTCCTCACGAAGTTTATCTAGTGAGCATGAGGGATCTTTTCCGACATTAGCATTGAGAACAAAGTTGACACCCTCTTTTTCCATGAGGTCAACCCTTCTCTGGACAACATCAATTTTGTCAGCCTTCATGTTCGGGACACCATACATCATAAGACCGCCTATTCTATCTGCACGTTCGAACACCGTCACAGAGTGACCCATCCGATTTAATTGATCAGCAGCAGCCAAACCAGCAGGCCCACTTCCAATAATAGCAACTTTTTTTCTGAAATAGTGAAAGGTCATTGGAATCTTATTTAACTACGCAAAGTAGATGTATGCTTTTGATTTTTGCTAATCTTTTATTTTCTTTAGAATGCCAAGACAAAGGTTTAGATGAATATATTATCGAATATCAGAAAAGAAAGAATGAAAAACATGTGAGGAAGAACATACCCGGTTCTCTTCAAAGGTGGTCGTGGCACCATCCATCCCTCCTCAAAAGCTTTATCTATGATAGAACACTCAATACTTTTGATAGAGACTGGATTTTCTATGATACCAAGGACGCAAGACCCTTCACAAGGTGCAGGGCACACACGACCGGTGAACTCCGGGAAATTATTAGTCTCCAGAAGCCTATCCAATGCTTCACGCCATCTATTTTGGTACACCAACTCATTGAATTCAGGTATCTTATTCCCAAGAGGGCATCCAGAGTTCTCCTGCAAGTTATTATATATTTTAATTCACTATACTCAATGTTCAGAGACGTTACGTACTTGAACCAAATTAGAGAAAAAAGAAATCTTCATCTTACCTGATGACAAAAAGGAGTACCACAGTCCATACAACGAGCAGATTGTGTTTTCAGGAGTGGGCCAGGTTTTAATTCTTCCATAACTTCATTCCAGTCATTTATTCGAACATTAGGATCTCTGTATGATACACCCTCTCGCTCATAAGCAACAAAACCCCCATGTTTCACAGCATCAGGAACTCGAGTCGGCCTCTTTGATGTTTCTTCTTCTTCAACCTGTCGATTCAGAAGAACGAATCACTAATCAAACAAACAAGAAAAACTATTTTACAATCTAAAAGTTCGCTAAAAGTCACGACTCAAAAGAAAGATGATTGATGAAAAACAGTCTCCTGAATTTGGCAAACGCTAATCACTAATCAAACAAACAAGAAAAACTATTTTGCAAGTTAAAAGTTCATCAAAAGGCACGACTCAGAAGAAAGATGATTGATAAAAAAACAGTCTCCTGAATTTGGGTAAAGTATATTTGCAAGTTAGGCAAACACGATATAACCTTTCAATGATTGGAGATAATGTTTAGGATAACAGGAGCCTGGAAGAGTTATAGTAATAACTAAGTGCACCATCAAACATTCCAGAAAATTCCAGTTATATGTCGTGCACATGCTCATTAATCGACATTTTTTATCACAAATGAATTACTTATTCTCGATATTAGATTTATTAATTATCAGATAAAAGTAATACATTAAGTAGCACAAGTAAAAAGGTTTTAGAAGAAAATTACCTGTCTAGGTTTTTCAGTAACAGATGCAGCTGCCAACTTCTTAAGCTCTTCAAAAGCATCTTTCTCCATCAATTCTGCCTCTTCTTGCACCTCAGCTTCTCTGGTAACTTTTTCTGAAGCTGTTTTTGAAATTTCCTCCGCTTTCTTGCTTTCAAGAACTCGTTTATAATCACGAGGATAAACCTTGATGAATTTTGGTAGAAGAGTCTCAAAATCAGCAAGAACTTGTTTCCCTAATTTGCTGCTTGTGTGGCGTTGATGTTGTTGTATCATCATTCGGAGCATCGAAATATCATCCTCTTCAACAACTGGATCAAGATCCACCAACTCAGAATTGCACCGGTTTCTGAATGTGGAATCAACATCGAGAACATACGCAACGCCTCCACTCATGCCAGCAGCAAAGTTTCTTCCAGTCTTACCAAGCACGACGACAGTTCCACCAGTCATGTACTCGCAGCCGTGATCACCCACACCTTCCACTACTGCTTTAGCACCAGAATTCCGAACAGCAAATCTTTCTGCTGCCATCCCATTAAAGTAAGCCTCTCCATTAGTGGCCCCGTATAGGGCGACATTTCCAATGACAATATTCTCCTTTGGATCAAATTTGCTTCCTTTAGGAGGATACACAATAATTTTTCCACCTGATAAGCCTTTCCCAACGTAATCATTACAGTCGCCTTCAAGCTCGAGAGTGATGCCAGAACAGAGAAAAGCTCCAAGACTCTGGCCTGCACTTCCACTTAGTTTGATATGGATTGTATCGGAAGGAAGTCCCACCATATGGAAGCGTTTTGTCACTTCATGGCTCAACATAGTACCAACCGCTCGGTTTACATTGCAGATTGGTGATTCAATGTACACAGGAAGACTTTTCTCTAAAGCGGGATGAGCTAATGCTATAAGTTTGTTATCTAAAGCCAAGTCCAACCCGTGATCCTGTTTCTGCACACAAAACTGAGCAACATCTGGCCTAATATCAGCAGCTGGCCGAAGTAATAAGGAAAGATCAATGTTCTTAAGCTTCTCATTGTTGTTAGCCACATCTTTATCCAGTTCAAGCATGTCTGAGCGCCCAACCATTTCATTGAGTGTTCGAAATCCAAGCTGAGACATTATCTCCCTCACTTCTTCTGCAAGCATGAAGAAGAAATTGATGACATGTTCTGGTTCACCAGCAAACTTTTCCCTAAGAACTGGATCTTGAGTGGCAATACCGACGGGGCAAGTGTTTTTATGGCACTTTCTCATCATGATACAACCCAACGTTATGAGAGGAGCTGTGCTAAAACCGAACTCCTCCGCACCAAGAAGGGCAGCAATGGCCACATCTCTTCCAGTTTTAAGTTGGCCATCCGTCTGAAGAACGGTTCGACCACGAAGATCATTAGCAACTAATGTTTGGTGGGTCTCTGCAAGACCAAGCTCCCAAGGAAGACCAGCACTCTTGATTCCAGTCCATCTTGACGCTCCCGTACCTCCATCATGACCAGAGATTAAGACGTGATCAGCATGACCCTTAACAACCCCACTAGCAATCACTCCAACACCAGCTTCAGAAACCAGCTTCACACTAATACGAGCCCCAGGATTTGCATTCTGCAGAAAATTTATTGGCCAAAAAATTGTAAAAAGAGTATAAGATGAAATTACCAATGACAAGTAGGTAATAATGAGATGCAATCACCACTAAAAGAATCATTATCAAATGCCTTCATCGAATTGCAAGGGCATTGGTGTAAACAACATGATCAAGTATCAAGAACTACCTTAAGGTCATGAATCAATTGAGCGAGATCTTCAATTGAATAAATGTCATGATGAGGAGGTGGACTGATAAGCCCCACGCCTGCAGTGGAATTCCGAGTGACAGCGATGTCGCCAATAACTTTGTGCCCTGGAAGTTCACCCCCTTCACCAGGCTTTGCTCCCTGCAACATGAAATCCCTAAAAGTCAGCAATACAATCAGAATTTACTGAGAAAGTTTGCGATGTAAAACACTCTCACCAAATATGAATTGCATGTATCACTAAATGATGCAAAGACACCAAAAGGTTCTCTGCACGTACGGCATCATCTATATTCATGTAAGTAAATACATAAACAAAATTATACTTTGCTCTAAATGAAAAGATGGTAGCCTATACATTATCTTACCATCTTTACATTTAGAGAGAGAGAAAGAGAGAGATAATAAGAGAAAAACAATACCTGAGCCATTTTTATCTGTATCTCATCAGCATTTGTCAGATAATAGATAGAAACTCCAAATCTGCCGCTAGCAACCTGCTTAATAGCACTCCTCCTTGGATTCCTTGAACCGTCTGCAAGCGGCTCCATACGAGATGGTTGTTCACCTCCCTCACCTATATGCAAAACATAAAAAATAACACAATAAACATCAGGAAGGGATTCACGTCTTTCAAAAGTGAAGATAAAAAATATATTACAAGCAAAAGCAGTTGCAAGAAATATAACTAGAAAAAACTATTTGAGCAAACACAATCCAATTCTATGTCACTAAAAGGCAACAGGTAAGTGTGAAGTCATTTGCACAGCATAAAATTTCACTAATGACATTTTATCAAAAACACCTTTAAGAAAGTGGCATTAGCATACCAGTGTTGGACTTTCCCCCAATTTTGTTCATAGCAATAGCTAGAGTTGTATGTGTCTCCAATGATATCGATCCATAACTCATGGCACCAGTACAAAATCGCTTTACAATCTCACTAGCTGGCTCAACTTCTTCAATAGGAACCTTTACCTCAGCCTCTTTAAATTTCAGAAGTCCCCTTAAATTGCAGGACTTGTTTAATTCTTGGATGCACTTAGAATATTCTTTGTAAGCAGCAACGCTGTTAGACCTGGCAGCTTCTTGTAACTTTGCAATGGCAAGAGGATCGTTCAGGTGCAATTCACCACCTTTCCTCCAGTGATAATCACCTGGATTAGGAAGCGCAACAGCCTCAGCACTACCAGGTGGCAATGCACGTGTCGGGAAAGCCATCCCATGCAACTCAAGCGCATCCTGTGCGAGGGCTTCAAAAGTGGCACCCTCAACTCTGCTCGGGGTTCCAGTGAAGCATCGTTCCATCACCTCTGACGATAGACCCACTGCCTCAAAGATTTGAGCTCCCTTGTATGAGGCCAAAGTCGATATCCCCATTTTGGCAAGGACTTTCATCATGCCATAGTTGCTGGCTTTGAAATATTTTCTGACAAGCTCATCCTTCGAGTGGAATTCACCAGTCGCTTTGGGTGGAATTTTACCATCAACTTGCAATCTCCAAATGGCCTCAACAGCCAAATAAGGACAGATTGCGTCTGCACCAAATCCTACAAGTGTACAAAAATGGTGTACTTCACGGGGCTCAGCAGATTCAACAATCAATGCAACTCGAGTTCGCTCAAGCTTCTTCACTAAATGATGATGGACAGCACCGATGGCCATAAGGGAACTTACTGCGACACGCTTCGGTGAGAAAGCTGCATAGTTCCATGGATAAAACGTTATTGGATTGAAGTGAACTTACAAAGTAAAATAAAATAAGATGTAGTGCATCCTTCCAATAACTATTAACAAATGATGCAGTACCTCTGTCAGAAAGAACTAGTGCAGTATAACCGTCCTTGATTGCATTATGTGCCTCAGAACATATTCTGTCTAACGTCTCCTCCAGGCCCTTCCTACCACGGTCCTTAGAATAGGTAATATCAAGAACTTTGCTTCTCCAGCCTCTATAATCCATTCTTTTTATTGCTTCCATTTCATCAATTGATAACAGAGGGCCTTTTAATGATAGACGATGGCACTGCTCTTCAGTAGTCTCTGTCAGATCACCTTCTGGACCAACCATGCATTGCATCGAGGTAACTATCTTCTCCCTAATGGGATCAATTGGAGGATTTGTGACCTGAGCAAACATCTGCTTGAAATATTCAAATGTAAGCTTTTCCCTATTAGACATCACAGCCAGTGGTGCATCATTTCCCATAGAGCCAAGGGCCTCAATGCCATCTTTTGCCATGGGTAGTAACAGCATTTCTAAAGATTCAACAGTGTAACTGCACAGGGAGGTGAAAAATCACTCCTTCAAGGACCAATAGCAAAATATGCATCAAGAACAAGCAAAGATAAGACATGACATACCCAAATGTCTTTAGTGGAGCCAACAATCCATGAATACCCATGTTTTCCATGTTTTCATCATTGGGAGATACCTAAAATCACATTAGGTTCGCTCATATTAAATCATGAAAGAAAATTAAAGTTTATCAATCGACACTACATAAGCAGAGAAAGTAATAGCACCAAAAGGTGGAATAGACATTCAGGAAACTGAAAATAGTGCTCACCGACACAACTCCAGCTATGGGAGGAGGAATACGGTCAGATTCCAGAACAGATTGAACAATGTCTTTCAATTGTATCTTTTGCCCTTTTAGCCAGTCACCATAAGGCCTTGCAACCGAATATTGTTGCTTCAAGGCTTCATCATCTACAAGAACATGATTCTCAAAGTCCACGAGGAGCATCATACCGGGATTAAGTCTCCCTTTCCTGGAGACATCTTCTGGGGGAATGTCAACCACTCCAACTTCACTTGCCATAATTACTCTCCCACTGTGTGTCACATAAAAGCGACCTGGACGTAATCCATTTCGATCCAATGTTGCTCCAAGATACCGTCCATCAGTGACTGTAAATTAGGATACATATAAACCAAGCAAGATATCACAAACGCATGAAAATGAAAGTTTAAATCAGGAGAATCTATAACGACATACATGATATAAGAGCGGGGCCATCCCATGGCTCCATAAGAGCTGAGAAATATTCGTACAAGGACTTCCGGTGAGGATCCATGTTCTTATCATTCTGCCAGGCTTCAGGAATCATCATCATCATAGCTTCAGGGAGACTTCTACCAGCTCGAACCAGAAGCTCAAGTGCACCATCAAAGGCACCTAAAAATTGATTTTAAGGCAATTAGATACGTATGCAAAAGAGTAATTATAGCAGCTTGACTATCGACACTGGAACTTAAGGTACTATGAAAAAATTACTAATCGCGTGATAACATGCATTAAAAGCTATTGGGAAGAAAAGATTTTGGCAAATATACAACCTGAATCTGACGAGCTGGCATCTACAATAGGTAGAAGCTTCTTCATCTCCGTCTTTGACAAGCCAAGCTCCTTGCACTTTAGAAGACCTTCACGGGCTTTCATCCTACATAAAAAACAATAAAACGGATGCAAATGATTTTCACTTGTTTTATTATCAAAATTCTAAGATAGCCAGCACAAAGAAATAATATGCCAAATCACACACCGACTTTAACAAGCAAAATCAGCAAATAGTTGCTTAATTAAATATCAACTGATTGCCACACAAATTGAAAAATATTCCTAATATTCACATATCCTTGACAATAAAATTTCATGCTTGCACCTAAACATGCATTTTTCTCATTTCCTTCTATATGCAATACCAGAATTTCTCTTTCTCAAATGCCTTTTTTGGCTTAGAACCCAGCCGTATAATCGAAATTGGATAGCCAGTGAGAACGGAAAACTTAGAAATGCTACCATGGAAAAAATTGGTGGTTTCTACAGCAACAGCTCTGTGAATCTCAAATACCAATCTTATCTAGAAAGCGACAAAAACAGAAATCATTAAACATGGAACAAACCACCCACCAATTCACATTGCCCCTAAGCGTATTAATTTCCCCATTGTGCCCAAGGACACGCATTGGTTGAGCACGATCCCAGCTGGGGAATGTGTTTGTCGAGAACCTAGAGTGTATCTGTAACAAGAATCCGTAGGAGCAGTTATTTCAGTATCAATTGAAATCAGGTCAATATGTCATGCAACAAGCCTATATCTAAATTGAGTACAGGGAACATCAGCAGTATACACAGCATTGCCGAGAGAACCCTAGGCTACCTTGACCAAACACACAATTTTTCCCCACCACAAGACATGTTTTGATCATTAAAATGGATCATAGCCAGAACCATGCCAAGTTTCTGCAAACATTATTCACTTCATATTAGGTTCCTTACCAACTCAGCCAAAGAATCCAATCCGGCATCCAAAATCAAATAGTAATCAAGGGTGTGGAAGAACTTAAGAGATCATTCATACTTCAATGCCTCAGAAGTCATTCCTCAACCTTGCATCGCTTTGGTTAATCGGTTGTTCCCATGCTGTTGGTTGTTGAAGTATGGTGTCAGCATGGAATAAAACAGAGAACGGATAAAATATTTACCAGGGCCATGTAGCTCGTAAACCTTTCATTGCCAAGATCCGCATGGTAGTATTCCTTCAACTGGTTAGGCTTCAATTGACCTTTGTAGACGACAGTCCTAAAAAATTAAGAAACTAAGTCGAATAAAATCCTCAATGAGTGCAATTGCGTATCCAACCAACTGTATGAAACTAACCTCGAGGACAAAGAGCATATATAGAAGTCTCTCACTCCACCATGTTGAAGGTTCAAAGCAGCACGGATAGCTACCATGGAAACCCTTCTTAATATATACATCTATAAGAACACAAAGGAATCAGTGAAAAATTAAGAAAAGATAAGATCCACAAGTGATTTACTACACTTTCAAACCAAGTATCTACCTGTTGTTCAAAATCAACCTTCGACCTGGGAGTTTTTGTAAGAAAAACTTGCTCAATCACGGGTTCTGTCTGCAGAGCAGACTTACCCAATCCTGAGTTATCTGTGGGGACTGGTCGCCACCCAAGAACTGTATGGCCAAGTGATTCAGCCACCTACAACACAATCAGACAAAGATCCGTCGGAAAATTTATGAAAATGTTAGAAAGCAATAACGATCAGCCATAAAGTACCAAAAGTTAAAATTTTGAACTTCATATATTACCTTAGTGAATATAATTTTACTCTGTTCCCTTTCGACCCTCTGAAGTAGGCAAGAAAAACATGCCAACTGCATATTCACCAGGTGCAGGTAGCTCAAAGCCAGCATCTTTCGCAACCTGATTCCACATAACTCATAATTGATATTAAAAATTACTTTATGCAAGTTAAGCATTCTTCATCATGTCCCTTCTAAGATTATCATTTAAATATTAAGATATAAGTATCTGACGTTACATTAAATCTCAAATTGATGTGTAAAAAATAGCATGCAGCGGCAATTTTTTCCCAAAACAAAATTACTATCAATAACTTCTGCATAACTCCATGATGAAGAATTAAAGTTGCAGTTTCTAATTTCATCATTTTTCAAAAAACGTAATGAAACTGCAATTAATTTTTTTTTTTAAAAGAAGGACCTTTAAACTGACCTCTTTGTAGAAAGTATGAGGAAGGCCCACAAGAATTCCAGCTCCATCCCCAGTATTCGTTTCACATCCACACGCACCTCTATGTGACATGCGCACCAGCATTTCTATAGCATCAGTCACCTGAAAATCCAATAATAATCGTAAAGATTACGTACAGATACAAAAAAGAAATAAATAAAATAAAATAAGAATCTTTATTATTCAATTATAAACAACGAATGATAGGTACCGTTTTACGGCTACTTTCACCGGAAAGCTCGGCCACAAACCCAACACCACACGAGTCTTTATCAAACGACGGATCATAAAGCCCGAGTGGCTTTTCCGGCACCTGAGAGAGTGCATTTTTCACAACAACACGCAGCTTCGGAGCCCGGCCCGGACCATCAGTCTGCCAAAGATGCAATCTTTCCGAGCCCGAACCTGCACCAGAAGCAGAAGCAACACCACTCCGTAGACTCGTACCGTACACAAACTTATTCTCCAGATTCACACACCTCTTCGCCCCAAATCCCCGGGAAATCCTCCCCCTCCGGCTCATTGCCGCTACCACATTAAGCTGGTGGCTAGGCGCACACACCGGCTTCACCGAACCATCAATCAGCCCACCGCCCTTCACTTGGACCCTAGATCCCGAAGCCACAGACATTTTCCACCGAACCGAAAAGCACCGCCTTATACACTTATCCCAACAAACAAACCCACAACAGCAAACCGATCAGATCTATCGGATTCGACCAATTCTAAAGCAAACCCAATTGAAAGAAACGAACAACCAAATGTTGAAAAATAAAAACGGGGTAGTTTATAGATAATAAACTGTATATAAGGGTAGGTGGATGACAAATTCTAAGCAGTGTCCTTGTTATCTACGGCGGCGAAGTGTTCAAGATCGAGATAAGAGCAACAAAGAAAAATAAACAACCGATAGATTAGGTGGGCAGGATTTGACTTAAATGAAACAAGATATCGATAGGCTTCATTCAAGCAGAAGAATAGATTACAACGGGGGTTTGAATTGCTTTGGTTTGCAGAGCCTCGGCGAATGTGAAACTCGAAGCCTGGGGTGGTAGATTTATAGAAAGAAAATGTGATTGGCACGAGGAATCTAGTAAACATAATATACTGCTGGCTGGTGGGGTCAGGCCACTCATTAAATAGATAATTTTTGGGATAATTAGTATTTCTACCTGATAATACGTGTTTTACAAAGTTCTGCAATTAGTTAAACAATTAATTTTGTGTTTAGTGTAAAATAACTATATTATAATAAAACTTCCTATAATTTGTAAAATATATAATAAAAATTACAACTATGTCCTCAATGTTTTGACATAATTATGAAAACTAGAGGGTGTCTGTACGAAATTCACCCATAATTTTATACAATTTCTTCTTAAATTTAATTAAATTACCACCTTAATTTTTTATTTTTTTTGTAAAAATATTAGATGTCATCATAATGTTTATAACTAAAATAAAATTAGTATTTCAATCGACTTAGAAGAAATACTTAATTAACTAACTAATAATATTTCTAAAAATCAAATATTCTCAATACTTATCTTCATATATCCTAAATTATCTTCTAATCAATTTTCTGTTACTAAATCTCTCATGCTCACATAATTTCAATTTTTACCTTTATCATAATTTTTATCACATCTATATTTTCATGGCTGATGATAATTTTAAAATATATTAATATCTTTTTTCTTGAAATAAATAATTTTATATTTAATGTCTTTAACGTTATACAAAAATGATTCCTATTCTTTATACTGGAATGTATACTTGATATTATAGTTATTTGAGGTAAATTTTTTAGTTGTTTTAATAATATTTACAAAAACATTCGTTGGAAAAATGGTTAATTTTTCTTATTTCAGTCAAAGGGAGATGCGGCACGCGACAACCGCTCATGGGGTGAATCCGATGGCCGTTTGTATTAAACCTGTCGGATTTAGGTTCGATGTGGAGAAACCTTATCATATTGCCGCCTTTAGCCTCGGTTCCGAGCCGTAAAACCTTTTTTTTTTTTTTGCTGGATAAATTCATGGTAAAACTTGGTACCACATGCTTTTTTTTTCTTTTTTCTTCTTTTTGACATCTAATCCCACGGCCACCTAGGATATTTAGTTTTTTTAGGAATTGAGAGGATTCGAAACCGAGACCTCTTATAGTTTTTAGATTTTAAAAATAGATGACAAATATTAGATCAATGCATTATTGTCGACCTAGGATATTTAGTAAGTGGCAGGCTTGATTAATTTAAAAAGTGGTTTTATAAAATGTTTATAAACAAATAATAGAGATATTAAATAATATTTCACAAGATTTGAACTTCAAATTTATCTAAAAAATGAATTTAATTTCACTTTAATCAGCATATATTTACCATAAAAAAAAAATTATATCAACCCCCTTATTTTATTTCCTACATTTAAATATTTTAGAATAACGATAATTATACCATTTGATTATGTTTGTTAGATAATTCTCGCATTAAATAGCTTTATCTTCGAGAATTTAATATTGTTTTAATATAATAAAAAAAGTATTTAGTTGGGGAGAAAAGTTCAAAAATAATTTTGACCATGGAGAAGTATTTTATGAATATAACTTTTTAAATTAAACAAAAAAACAAATAGCAAAAATCATTATCTTGTTCTCATTATGAATATTAGCTCTCAATAAAAATGAAAAATTAAAAAAAAAATTCATTTTCAGATATATTATGCTCATATGATAGAGTAGTTTGAGTTGACTGTGCAAACTGACGAAGTGGATGACGAAAATTGATACATTGAATTTAGCAACCAATTTCATTGATTAATCACTATTATTAAATATATTTATATATATATACTATGCGGCCAATTGTAACCGCCGATGGTTATATGCGGCACACAGCAACAGTCAACACTTAACTTTTTTCTAATTTCTTGATTTATATTTGTGAAATGGCCCTATATTTTTAATATGATAAATGATTTAAATTCAAAATTCAGAAAGTAAAATTTAAATTTTATATTTATAGTGTATGCCATTTTACCGATAGATCTAGTATATATTAATGATACAATTCAAATCTTTTAAATTATATAACTTCCCAAACATAAAATTTTTATCGTTCATTCTTGATAACGATATATTTAATTTAATATACAAAAGGATGTGTGAAACATTTAGTGTGGTGCAAAAGTGATATCAAACAACTTGTTGATTTTTATCTGATTAAATAAAATTTTGTGGTCCAATTATTTATTGTTTATGTCATTCGCATATGATAAAAGCCATTTAATGTGTGATAAGTCCCTTTCAAAGACACGCATGAATTTTTTCCACTTTGGAAAATTTCTTACATATTAATTAATGGCTTGATCTATTTTCAGTTAATATGTCGAAATTTATTATTGTTAATGCTGATATAATTTAAATATCTTAAATAATACAATAATCTAAGTTAGTGTTTGCAAATGCTTTTGCAAACTGCTTATCAGCTTTTCAGGCAAAAAAACAGATTTTGAATGTTTTATTTCCTTACTTCTGCTATTGTTTCTCTAAAAACAAGCAGAAACAGATAAGCGGGTCATGACATGTTTTTGACTGCTTTAAGTTGTTTGGAGGTAATCTTGTAATTAATTGAAGTTTATTAAACTATTTTTTTTATTTTAACGGCAAACACTCAATGTTTTTGCTTAAAAACAACTTTTTACAACTTTAAGCAAAAGCAACATAGAAGTGCTTTGAATAAGCAATTACAAACACATCCTAAGTGTCCATATATTTTTCTTTTGCCAAAAATTCCCACTTTTTATAAGGTTGTGTTTGGAGATGAATTTCATTTTAATGGAGCAATCTGATTTGAAAATATATTTGAAACTTGAATTTGAAATGAAGTGTTGAAATATTCTTCCCTATTTTAAGGAATAAAATATGGAGATATTTTTCCATGTCTATAGAGATATATGTTCCCATGTGTTTCTTCCATTGTTCAAATTTTGAGGCTGTACACCACATTTTCCTGGGATTGTAGTTCAATCGGCCAGAGCACCGCCCTGTCAAGGCGGAAGCTTCTTTTAATATTCTGTAATTTTATTTAGTCTATGTACATATATTTGGTGTTGTACTAGCATTAAAAAAAGTGGATGAAAAATATTATGTTCCTCAAATCTTAGTTTTCTACATGGTACCAGAGCATAATAAGAAATAATTATAATGCATAAATATTTATAAAACACGGTAAATGCCTCTCCCAAGGGTTGTAGGGGCTTCTGTTTTATACAAGAATATTTTGAGTTTTATACTCGTACGTTTGGTTGGCCTGATCGAACTTGTATTATGCGACTATTTTGTTGGAAAGATTACGAGAAATATAGAAGATAGAACAAAAACAAGCATATATTTTTATTTATTTTTTTTTTTTTTTGTAATATCATATGTCAACATCGTGATATATTCATCGATGGTAAGTGGACATAGCTTCCATATTGAGAGTGAACAACTATAATGTCTGTGAAGTATCCTCCATTTCGTAGGAAAAACTGATCTAGAAGCACAAAAGCGAATGGTATTATGACGAATCACTCATACTAAAATCCTTCAGAATAAACATGTTCGATGTTTTGAAATAATTGCCTAATGTATACGTGTTGGCTCAGCGATACAGCTTTGCATCGAGTATAGTTCATGGATTTCGACTCTTTCACGATAGCAATGTGAGGATTGAATGAGACATGACTCGAAGTTATATACAAAGATTTTGAGTACAAACAAATCAACGAGTATATTCTGATCTAAAGAAGAGCTTGCAAAATACTAATGTGATGTCATGTGGCATATAAGCTTTCTCGGGTAAAATCCCCCGCAAATGCCGAACAGAAGTATCCCGAGGCCGTGACCCGAGCACAAGGTAACCGTACACTATTAAACCCTGTACGACATACTGGTCAAAAAATAGCGGAAGACCCTGACATAACCAACAAATCAACCGGCGTAAATAAACGTGCAGTAATGAAACGTGGATTTCTCGGACACGCTTTGCCCCCAACAACGCCACGATCAGAGGAGATCATGTTCCGGATTTCCCGTGAGCACCACCGAGATCAGCCCTATAAATACAAGCTTATGGTCTCATTGTAAAATGTTGGTCTTTTTAAGCAAGAAAAGACTTCGAATAGAGCATATCGAGTCTGTTCGATCTTTCCTTGTATTTTCCTAATATTATTGTTTAAGAGTTTGTTATTTGTATTTCGTGTCAAAGTCCTGTAACAAATCCATTTTTATAGTAAAGAATTCATATTGAACAAGGTCTTATGGATTTTCCTTCATCCTTGAGGGTTTCCATGTATAAAATTGTGGTGTCTTTCATTTATTTTTCACAAACACTTAGTTCTACCGAACACGAAAAGTATTGGATCATATCATAATGCATATGCACGATCCGACTAAATTTTTTATATGATTCATGTAATTTATCACATACCAAGGCCAGTTGTTGTATATACGTTGGCACATGCAGGTTATTACCTCGAAATTTCCCTACATTGTAATAGGGAAGAATATGTGTTCTAAACGGATTTCTCGGGAACTGTCAAAAGGCTAACGGCCTAAATACTCCTAAGATGTTTACCGCAGTGTCTTTTATTAGTAAAATAAGATCATACCTTTTGATTTTTGTATTATGTTTGTACTATAATTGGATATTGACCATACGAAACTGAAAGGTCAAAATCTCCAGCTTTCTCCACATACTGCGTATTTTTTGTTTTTTTGTTATCTATATATACATCTACTTGTCTTTAGAGTCAATATGTAAATAAGTTAAATAAATTTTTTTATTGGATTTATGGATTATGGCCAAAAAGAGTAAATTAAAATTATAGCTTGATTTTGTTATAAATTTTTTTTCTCAAGAGTTTGAATTTGGTCTCATAAACAATAGTTTTAGATTTTAATATTTTCCCATGTGCATATAAACCGGAGATCGAAAAATAAAAATTTAGAATTAATATACAACATAATACACATGAAATGGGATTTTAGACAATAACGACCATAAACAAGCATCCACCCAAGATCAATTTAATAAAAAAAGTTGGGTTTTTGGCACAGAATAACTATCGTTTTAAAAAAAAGGTATTTTACAATATGCCATTTGAAAATAGACAGTTTACTCTTCTCTTGCGTGCAAAACACCATCTCCATGTATGATTGATGTTACACCCATCATATCTCGGGTCTTAGCTTTGAAATTACATGTTAAAAGATCAGTTGTAACCTTAAGAAGGTTAATTGCACCTAAATGATAACATAATTATGATAATCTGCTTATTTTGAATAATATAAGATAATCTACTTATTTTGAATAATATATAGGCAATCTGCACTTATTGACAGAATTTTAGCATCTGGCAATTTACGCCATGTGGTTTGATAAGGTGCAACTTACGTACATGTGGTTAAAAATATGCAGAATGTCATCTATGATTTGTGAGTAGGTGCAAAACATCCATCCTAAACGACGCATTTTTGTCATTACAAACAAAAATATTCTTAAAATCGTGGAGGGGGCGGTGAACTATATTTTACAAACCCTATGGGGTAAAGTGTATTTGTGCTATCATATAGGATAGATTACCACTAGCTCAAAAAAATAACAGATCAAAAAATTCAAACTCGTGATTACTATTTTCTAAAAGTCCAAACTAGGTTTTTATTTATTTCGAAAATTTAATTGACTCTCTATTTTTCCTTCATGTGAAAATGAAAGCAAAAGACAAAAAAACATAGAGTTTTTTTTTTATAATGATATGAAAATGTGGCAAATTATGTATCCAAGAGAGAAATAAGATACTTTATTATTATTATTTTGGTAAATCATAGTGGAAAAAATGTTTATAATATTTTTTGTATCTTTCTTCAAACTTTCACTAAAGTGGTGGAGCTTGAAACACGAGAGATATATGAGAATAACTCTATTTAAAGTGCACTGAAATAAATACCTAACTTCTAAAAGTCTCTAAACCAAAACTTCTTGTAAAGGAAATTTCGTGTCTAAACATGAAAAAGGAAACGTTTATCTTGTAAATAAAGCCATTTTAAGCATAATCACGACACCCAAATTCAATATCATACAAAAAGTATAACTACCTATGCATCTCTTTGTTCCTATTTTAATTTTATTTTCTTTAAAAGAAAATTAATATTTCTGCCCAAACATGAATTATCGAAAGGTATAGGGATGCTTCACCAAAACAAAAATGATCTGATTTAGTAAATCATTTGCGTAAATGATCATATTAATGACATATGCTAATTAGCTAACAACGTGATATGCGTATATATCATTTTAATTTCATGAATAGATTTTTCTAGTTATTAATCGTTATCACATTCTGTAACACCCCAAAAATATTAATTACAAAATTGGACAAAAATAATTTGAAGCTATCTTCAATGCTACAAAAATAATCATCCAAAATAATAATAATAATAATAATAATAATAATAAATTATGAATTTATGTTTAATTATATTCCACAATATTAACTAATAAAAGAAAATATTTAATTAAGAATTAGGTATACACTTGTCAATACAATTGCCCCAACACATGCCAACTCTTTAAAGCCCCAATCCATGCAAAACCCCTATAAATACCCCCCCATTTCATCTGATTTAGCTCACAAAATCAAGAGCAAGTTTGAGAGTGAGAGTGTAGGAAATAGGGTGGAAATAGGGAAAATTATGAGGAAAATACCAAACCTCCTCCAAAAACTCCGAAAATTTCACACAATCATCCTTATATATCCAGAAAACATTTAGTTTGAGAGGTGTAACAAAATCAAAGCCAAATCACCCAGAAAAATCGAAAACCCGTGAAGAACATTTGCAGAAATGCAACCCAGAAATCTATTTTGAGGTAGCGTGTTCATACCTTCATTTCTTCTATTTTAAAACCGATTTTGATCTTGTTTATAAAATGAAAGTTGTTAAAAATGTGTTAAAGTTTATGGGTATGTCGGCCGATCGCCCAAACGGCCTCCGTACGAACAGATTTCCGGCGACCAAAACACCTCGTTAAACATTTCGAAAAATAGGATTCTGGGCAAAATCGGTTTGGAATTTCAAAATGGTTTCTGAACAAAAGTTGTAGATCGAACCGAGGCGATCATACTGTAAAAGTTTCAGCCGCGCGTGGAGGCCGGAGCACGTCCACGCGCCGTCACGGTGGCGCGTGTAACGCACGCGCCGACGAGTTTGACAAAATTCCGGTCGGCGAACGTTGCTGGACTGATTTTAGACATTTCTGGAAAGTTTCGTGAAGTTTCGACTTAAACTTGATTTTTAATGAATTTTTAAAGTCTTATTTAGAAATTACCCGGACAAGTTTTGTGCAAAAAATGATTTGCAGAAGATTCAACAACACATCTGGGTTGCTAAACACCAAAATTACTTATATTATGTTTATAGGACTTTATTTGACATCTGGGTTCAAAATCGAGCCAATCCAGTAAGACATCAAATAGTGAGGTGAGGTGTACTACCGAATTCTTGTTATATAGCCCTTTTGGCATTTGGCCTGGAATTTACAATATCTTGTTATTCATTATCTCACCTTTTATATATTGTCATCATATTGTACATTATCTCGTCCCATTGGTCATCTTGATCTGCATGTTTATTTATCTTGAATGTTATCGATTACTAATCGATTCCTTGATTGAACGAATCATTTGACTGAATGACTGAATGAATGGAGCCCTGGATATTTATCCACTGGACAACGCGGCTTCGGCCTGGAAAGTGAGTCCAATGAACAACGGATGACAGTCCGGGTATATGGTTCATCTGAACAACGCGCACCGTTTTACGGTCCGGAGAATGGTTCACTTGGCTCGTAAATGACTGAATGTACAGATCCTATCTGAATATGTGGGGAAAAGTGCTACACCGAACTGTCTGGTGGGAGCCACCTCTTTAGCCCACGATATTCACTCCGAAATCCTATATCATCACTGTTCATTATTGACAATTACTTGACTGCAAGATCTTTGTTACATGACATATCATATTGAGAAATTGCATTATTTGATAATTACAGATATAAAGCCATTGTTATTCCCTCACTAAGTCCTCAAAGACTTAACCTCTGTTTTCCTTGTAATTTATTGTGAGTTCCAGATATAGGAGTACCGGAGCCAGAACCAGAGGAAAATTAGGAAAATGGAAATGTTGGCTTACCGGGACTGTTATAATATTTTTCTCTTTTATTAAGTGTCGGAGTATTAAGGAGTTTGTACTGGGATGTATTTTGTTACTAATTAGAATGTATAAACGCTTCCGCTACTAAAAATGAATGTTTGACTAAACGCTTCCGCTATTTCCGAAAAGGTTTAAAACCATCGTACGTAATGTTCTTAGAGAATGTGGTAGCGGATAAGGGTTAAAGCAATATGTGCCCGAGTCGGGTCCCACACATTCGGAGTTCAAGATAACTTTTATAATTAATATTTAGGGTTTTTGGCAAAGAACCCCTCGGGTTTTCCAAATATGCAATCTACACCCATTTGATTTGAAAATAGCCAGCTTACCCCCCTCCCCTTGGTTTTCAATAGATAGTTTATCCCATATGATTTTTGAATATGTGCAAATTTAATGTATGACGTTATGTTTTACAAATCATAGGGGAGTAAATGTCTATTTACAAATCACATTTGGTAAAACGTTTACTAGCGACCACATGGGTGTAAAATTTATATTTACAAACCGCATGAGAGTAAAATGTATATTAACGATACCATAAGGGGTATATTGCCACTGACTATAATATTGAATGTATGTATACATTGGTATAAGTTGTTTGTTCCAAAATTAAATACATCGTACGTGATAAAATTCATCGTATTGGTTAGTAAATATATACACCACTTGTCGTTTAAAATATTTATAGATTTTGTATAAAATTTCTGTGTGGCTCAGTTATAATAAGTTTTATAATTCAAAGATGATGAAATATGTAAGATGAAGTAAAAGACAAAGTAACATTTTGCCAGAACCAAACTGCAGTGAAACAACTCAGGGAAATTTCGATACTAGAGTCAAGATCCTGACTCCAGTATCAACGAACTCAAATGAATTGCGTATATTGGATCTGCTCACCCTAAGGGCCAATTGATGTTCTATATATTCCAAACGGTGATTTTTTATGTCTATGATGTTATATCAATATACACAAATCGTAAACCAAGAATACAAAACGGTTATCTTGTGTACAAAATGATCATGGTCCACTATAGGTATTAAAAAAAAATCTTTTTTGAAAACTCAAATATATTTACTAAATGATAGCCCATTTGACAATTACATCAAAAGACAGAAGTATCAGTACACATAATCTCCACATAAACCTAAAATATAAAACTAGTGCACCACAGTGCACAAGCGGCTCCGCCCAGCGAAAGCGTGACTTCCATGTGGATAGAGGAAATGAATCACGGCAAGAGCATAAGATTGTGACCAGAAAGGGATCGGCCCCCTCAAACCATGCAGCTCAGAGTATAGACAAGTAAGGGGTCCGTCTTCCAATACAAGTGAAGATACAAAAAGTGATAGACAAAGAGCATAAACTGAGCTATAAAAATAAATAAAATGTGATGGGATGATAGATAAGAATTACTAAACAATTTATTAAAATCTTAAAAATTGAAGGAAATAAGATATAATTGCAAATTTTAATTTTTTCATATATGGACTATGAAAATAAGGACAACCAAAATTTTTAATTTATATATTTTCACTCAGTCTTTAAGCTATAAAATGTATAGAATTTCAATAATAGACTTGTATTAGGATGATTGTTGAAATATCATGTAAACAAAAATAAATAAAATTGAGAGGATGCAAACATTAAAATTTTAAAAGTAATTTAAATTGTCTATGTTATTTATACATGACATGCGATGACGTACATCGTCTAAAGAAGGTTGACTTATAAAATATGAAAATAATTAAAATATCCAAAAAAATAAGAAAAAAAGAGCAATAAATTGTAGGATATTGAGTGTTATTATGAAATTAAGTGGCAAGACATCATGATAACAACATATAGCAATAAAATAACGTGAAGTATAAATAATATAAAAAATAATTGTTTTATTAAGTTAGGTAAGGGTGTGACACCTCACCAAGGAATTCTAGGTTTGTGTTAAAACTATGGTACACCTAACCTTAACCCAAACATTCTTTTACCTTTTTGGTAAATTTTGATAAAACTAAAAGTACTCCGAACCTAGTGAAGTCTAGGCTGAGTTCCCGAACCACAGGTTTTGGGTTCTTGTTTGACCTCGGAATCACAGGAATCTTTTGGTGTATTAATTAATTTCAAACAATATTAAAAAAATAATTCGATTATTATATTAAGATAACGATTGGTTGGTGAGATTTGATGATGAATGAGTTATAATATGGGGATAATAAATTAAAAGATATGAATGATAAAACTATTTTAAAATTTTAATTATTATAGAACTCGAGCTAAAAATTAGATGAAACAAGGAAGTCTAAGTTCTCAACGGCGTCTTTTCCATGCCGTTGCCAATATTTTACTCGATCCATCATTTTCAATTAGCTCTACAAAGTAATTAGGCTCAAGACAAATATATATTTAATATTCTGCATGGATTGAAGGATTTGAAATGAGTGGATTTCAAGCTACTAACTCAAATCCATCATTTATGTTTGGATAAGAAATTAAACTAGGGAGTTCCAAGTTCTCCTTTTTTTTCAATACATTTTTGTTGCATTTTGAAATGATTTAAAATCATAATATACTACATCTTATTTCAAATATATGAATTTTAAATGATTAGTTTCCAAATCATTTTCTCCAAAATCAAATTGTTCCATCAAGATGCAATCTAATATTATTTGATATATAAACGCTGTCATATCAATAAAATATATACGTTTTACAAATATATATAGATATGTTGTGTTTTACATAGCATATATTTAATTATGAACATCTATATATAATCTCTATATTATATGTCTATTATAACTGTTGACAATAACTATTTTTTGGTACATAATATATTAATATATAATGCCATATCAAAATGCATTTCCTATAATACCATTATTTTTAAAAACATAACAACTTTAATTTTTTTGAATAATTTTTTTAAAATCTAAAATCATTATATTTCACAATAAATTATTAAATATAAAGTTATATTTTGTATTAAACTTTGATTTATATAAATTGGCTATTATATATTAAGAATGCATTAAAAGTCAAATATGTGCTCTAAAATCTAGGGATTAGGTTGAGGATGAATTCCTAATTATGTTTAGAAATCAGAAAAATTAAATATATATATATATATATACACACACACACTATGAGACAATGGGTAAGCCAGATGTAAAAAACCTTAATTAATAAAAACATGTTAAAGCCAGATGTAAAATACCTGCTTATTTACGCAACAAGACAATACTTTGTCGGTAACCCGCCTGAAACCTAAAAACAGAACTGCTTAAAATATCTAATGTGGAGGGGCCGCAAATTTATTTTAAAACATTATATTTAAGGTAAGTATCTTCTTAGAAATTCATATATTTTAATCATGTATTTTTTTAGCAATCAATTTCTCTCTCTTTAACATTACTGTAAAATAATAAGAATAATTTTATTTTTGTCGCATCTTTTCTTTCGTCGCGTCTTGGCTTATATCTATAAAACCAAATTTCGTAATCGAAACAGATCATTATTAAAGATTTTGTGTATTAATTTATTTACTGTTTTATTTTATTTTTTCAGTTCCTACTTTTGAATAAATTTATTTTTGTATAAATAAAAATTTAGTTTTGCATTTTTAATAAAATAATTCACATGACGGGGCAAATCTATATTATCGCCAATTTTACGATACCCCAAGGACAAGATTGTCCGATCAGTATGGACATAGATACGATCAAGCATGCATATAAGTGGGAATTTAAGTGATAATGTATTCGTTTACTATTTTTTTAATATATTTTTATTTTATGAATAACCATATGGGTATTACTTGTTTTTTTTTTTTTTGTCGGGAAAGTGGCAAAAGATTTTTGCGTATATCACGACTCGAACTCGAATCTTTTCCCAAAAAAGAAGGTTGGTTTATTACTCCGGCAAAGACAGAAAGTGTCACGCCCCAGACCCAGGCTCGCGTAAACGCGACTGCACAATGGACTCTTATAGCAACTACTTCATATCCGTCCTCGCTCTACGAAAATGGTCAACCCAAGTTACTGTAATAGTCCATTGTAAGCCTTTATAATCCACTTTAAATTTTCATCCACAACCAATGTGGGACAAGGGCATTACAATCACCCTTCCTTTTAGAACGCGACATCCTCGTCGCAGCCTAACTCATCGATCCACCGGCATCGGAAATCTAGAGATGGCTCCTACAGGTTCAAGAGGTGGCTCCCGTCATGTAGCACTTTACCCCGCAGGTTCAAGAGGTGGCTCCCACGCACGTGGCACTTTGCTCCGCAGGTTCAAGAGGTTTCCCCCGTCGTGTAGCACTTTGCCCCTTTAGGCTCAAGAGGTGGCTCCCACGCACGTAGCACTTTGCCAGCATAGCACTTATCTCCCGATGTTTTCTGCCGGTGACCGGGCGACCCTGTCTGGACGGGCCGTCACAGAAAGCTTGTGTCACTTGGTTTTGTTCGTCATATTCTATATGTTTGACTAAATAAAAAGAAATATGTCACACTTGTTATCATGTCCGGCGAATAAGAGACCATGTAAATTATTATCTTGTGGCGTATAATGCGAGAAATAGTCTTTCAATTCACGAATTATATATTGATTTAATAATAGACGTGACAATTTATTAATAAAACCATCCTTCTTATTTGATTATGTCATTATTTTGATTGCAAACAAAAGAAAAAGAGGTTCAATAGAATAATTTATTCTCAAAATCATAATTTTAGGCTGATTATTTTCAATATAATTCAAATTTTATATTATTACAAAAGATAAAATTTATGAGACGATTATAAATACACACTATGTCATGTAATGTAAAAATATTTACAATTTATTAAAATATTTTCCTCAAATTTACAATATTTTTAGCAAGGAAATTTTGGAATATATTTTTTAATAACAATTTTATTTCATAATTTTTTTGGGAAAAAAACACAATTCGAAGTGTAGTAGGACATAACAACATTTATTAATTGGCCATTGCACCAATCGAGTGGCTAATGCACACTCGACTTCTCCCTTCAGTCCTCAAAGGGTCAGTGGCCATCTATAGAGACGACCAAGACTTAATTATATTTATTTATTTGCACTTTTATTTACTTTTTGAGAATATATATTTTTTTGAATAAAATAAAGGGGGAAATAAACAAACAACTGATGTTTCTTTGCTTTTTAAAGAAAAAATGTCAATTTATTCATTAGAAATGTCACCCATGTTATCCCGTGGACCATCGTGGCAAGTGGGGAAGATAATCTCCCAAAAGTTTACGATTCAAATTTGAAGTGTTATTTTTTAAGATTTAAGATTTATATTTGTTAACAAAATAATGAATTGAAAGTATTCTACCGTCTCAAGAATATGTGCAACTTTTCATGAAAAATGTTTTGACATAGTGATTTTTCGGCACACATTTTCAGCCCATCAATTGTGTATATCGGCAACTTCTTGTGAAGAAGTGCTTTCAAATTGTGTCTTTTGGTGATGTTAATTGGACTACTATGTAAACAAATCCTCCATTGAATACTAAACACACAAATTTAGAGATTAAGTACTAGAAATTGCGAGATACGTGCATTTTGTTGCATAACATCTTCATCTTCAAAAATATAGTGTAACATTTTTTGTTTGTAAGATTCGTGATTTGTAATGATACTATTACGAATCATAGTCGTAGTATCTTGGGAAACGACCTGTCATCGAAATTGTTAGCACGGTAGCAGGGTAATACCGTTTTAAGGACATAAAGTTCAACTCTCGCCTCAACATTGAGATATTTTACATCATTGCCTTATTGTTTCAAAGATATAGATACATCCAGATATTTACCCAACCATAATTTGTATCGTTGAACTTTGTTTTACATGATGACAAGATCGGAACATGAATTAAAATTATCCGAGGAACTAAAGAGCTAACACGATTTTGGGGGATTGGCTTCGAAATTTTAAATATTAATAAAAAAATTTTAAAAAGAATTTACATTGATTGTCGAAAGTTAATTTTTTCCTTGATGTCGAGAGGTAAAATTAGTTAGTATTGTATGTATATGGATAAAAATATATTTATAACATAGCTCTTGGTATGCTGACCTTTATTTATTTATTTTTAAACATTATCTTTAGTTTCACATTTCTCAACAAAATTCTTGACCAAAAAGCAAAGTACACTATACGAAATTTTTTTCATAGTCATTCTTTATGCATAGTTTTTTCATTGATTCATGAAATCAAATAGAAAACTAGATACCATATGTTTCTTAATTAGTTAATTAGATTACCACATTATGAAGAATCATGGATTCGAATCCTTTGATCGATACTCCTAAATCAACTTTAAACTTTATAATGTATTTGATATATTTAAAATACGTATCGAATATCCGATCAATATAATAAAGACTATTATATCGAATACACACACGATGAACTCAACAACAACTAATTAAGAATTAAGCAACTTCACCTACCCATTTCAAGATCTAGTATGCCAACTACCCAAATGACCAATGAATAAACGAATTAACGATTGAATTGGATCCTATTTTGGTGAAAACAAACCATAGTCAATATCAACGTACAACCATGGAAACAGAAAGGTACAACCTCTTAATGCACACGTTATTGAATGCAAAGGGTCCTCCAAAGTCGTGGGACGCCTTTGCTGCTTTTTTTGTTTTTACCCCCGATCTCTTTTTTGTAAGGATGTGTAACACAACCTGAAAAGATGTGCTTGCATTTCCATTTTCTTGGTGGTTGGGACTACGACTTGGGGCTGGCACCTACTATCTAGGCATTGTGGTAGGTGGGCTATAATTCATTAAACGTGTTTCTTCTTCTTGGGTAGTTTTCCGTGGTACGGTTAATAAAATCCGACATCGATTAATAATCATTTTGTTGGAGTATAATAATTGTCCTTGGTAGACACGAACGAAGCATGACGTTTGAGCTGTTATAAGGTTTAAAGATTAGAGTTGCACCATTACCACCAGTCACACCTTTTTGATAAAGCGATAAACACTTGATCCTACAATTGTTTGTTGTCCGTCATATAGTGAAAGCACGAATTTGTTACCATTGTGTTGGATAAATATGCAGTACTCCTTTATAACTTAGTGGATTCGACCGAGCGCATACATCAGACCCGTTGGAACTTATTTTCTCCAGAAGCTAATAGTAGTGTCAAACAACAATTTTATACTTTAATGTGTTCCTTCACGTGTAAATCAACGCATGTTGATCTGAAACAGGTAATAAAGATTTAGGAATAAGCAGGGGAGATGGGATAAAATAAAGATTGCTTTTTGAATGTTGAAAATAATATTCCCTAGTGTTGTTCAATTTTGAAATCTGATCCAAAAAAAATGTTTGAAATCATCGTTATCGGCAGTCCCATAAGCCAAACTCGAATACCGATTAAACAGAGATAGTGACAATTTACCCTAATGTAGTATTGATAATACACATTTTACCCCTTGGTTTGTAAACAGACATTTTACTCCCATGTGGTATCTTTAATAGACACTTTACCCATGTGGTTTATAAATCGATAGTTTACCCTCCAATGATTTTCAAAATAGACAGTTTACCCTCATTGGTTTGCAAACATAGCATACATGGAGGAGGAGGTGTTTTGCACCTATTCACAAACTACAAGGGGTAAACTATCTATTTTCACAAATCACATGAGCTAAACTGCCTATTTCAAATCATAGAGAGTAAAAGCATATTTTGAAAACCACAGGGTGGTGAATTGCCTATTTTCGAACCACAGGTGTGTAAATTACCTATTTGAAAAACGACAGGGGGTTCGTTGTCAATAACGGGTTCGTTGTCAATAACATGATCAACATGATCATAAAAGAAAAAGGAATTTCCCCACGTTAAAAAAGGCTAAGAATCGTTCAACCTTGGTGCTTCACATGTAAATGACCAAGAACATTGTCTTACATCGAGTCATCTATATCTCAGTGTCAAAGAGACGTATGGTCACTTCAGAAACCATCCTACGAGCAAAAGGGATGTAACTCAAACTGTACCTGCAATTTTCCAATAATGGATGTGAGTACACAAGTGTAGACATTAAGTTAAAACACATGTATTCAAGAACATTTGTTGGCTTAAACCGAGAAACATATTCTTCTATAATGTTCCGTTGAAGGAACTTTTATGAAATATCAACTTCGGGGTGAAAAACCTAGTTGGTTCGTAAAAGTGATATTAATTGTTTGAAGTGAAAGTAGTCGAAACAACTGTATGAAAGTGAACTGCAAGATTTATCCCAGGAGTTGATTAAACTGCAGGAAAATGCAAAAGATGGAGTGAATGTTTAATCCGACTTACCAAATAAGAGCACCTATTTCACATATGATGGCTTATTTCACATATGATGGCAATGACCGTAAGAATCTTACTGTGTATCTGCAAATTTAGAACATGAATTACTAATAAAAATACATTCAGACACTATATTGACTGAAATTCACATAAAAAGCTTTCATCTCTAGTATCTTTCCTAATTATGCATGTCAATAGACTAAAGCAAGTTTGGATATGAAATCACTTTGTTTAAAAACTATTCCAAGTACTTTCCAAATAGCAGCCAAATAAGTTATGTTCTGAGGTTAAAAGAATTAGCACTAATAACTAAGTTTCTTGGCTTACTAATTCTGTTTTAAGGCATTTTCAAAAGCTCAAAAAGGCCAACAGATCATCCATATAACATTTTAAAGTGTTTTTTTCCTTCAATTTAAGCACAATTTTTTTAAATGGAAATCAGTATATCCAAACACACTTTCATCTCTACAAAATTCTGGTAAAATAAGACTGTTAATAGAAAAATGTGCAAAATGGACAATGCAGTTTCAAAGAAATGGATAATATGTGCCAAATTATTTTTGACACCATATTTTTTCGTCGCATTAATGCAACTGTAACAGTTTTTGTTAAAAAAAGTTCCCAACTTCAAAATGCATCAATAATTTCTTACACAAACTCTTGACTCTTGAGAGTTCTGAAAAACTCCAAAATTAATATGATAACCTTACCAACAGAGCACAAATGAGAGCCGCAATGACACAACCGATGTAAATTGCTGTAGCATATACTCGGACAGGATCGAACATCATTCTTAGCTGTTGCGCAGGCCCAATGAGGAGAGCTGTGCTGCCAATATATATCAAAATTCATAAACACAAGAAAGAAAATGCAAATACAAAACACTGAAGGAAAATGGCCAATATACAAAAGCACACTGCTTTTCTCCACATAATGTCCCTGAGTAGACCGTTAATACAACGCCTATCCAACATTTGCCTGCCACAACCAATATTCAATTAAGTTATTATACTAGATCTATATCTTCCAGTATCGAGCTTTTGCCCAAAATACTAATGTCCACCAGTAAACAGACTACTATTTTTGGACGAAAAAATTTGAAAAATTTATGTGTAATTTTAAGAAATTCAAGCTTTGCCCCCCATCATCTCAATAACTGTTCAGTCCTGCTGTATCCTAAATTTCACATTAATGATCCGACGGACTTTAATTTCTACAAAGCAGAGCCCAAACAACGGTAAGAACAAACGTATCACATTAATTAGCATATCTGAGTAGTTTACCTTCCAACAGCCATCACGTTGCCAAAGGTGAATAATAAAGCAAATTTGATGGGCTTTGCAAAAACAATCAGTGACTGCACAGAGACACCATAAAAGCTTTCAAGAAATGTATTCAACTCTTAACTCATAATATTTGCAAGCTTTTGCAATAAAAATCGATAAACATTTCTGTAAAGATTCAAAATTTCCGAGGTATTTCATACCAGGAACATACAAACAAGTCCAACTATCAAAAAAGCAGCAAACCCGTAAACCCTCTGCTCATTTGCATCGAAAAGTAAAAGAAAAGGGTAAAAAGGTCAAGACCCATATCAAGAAATTCAATCATTCTACTCATTGTGAACGGTTAGAACATGAAATTCGTGCTTATACCTGCATTGGGGAGAGAGAGCAAAGGCCCTCAGTCCCTTCCAGCAAGTAATCTTGCTGTTCTTCATCTGCATCTTGTGTAAACTTCCACATTACCCAAGATTTGCCCAGTCCTTTTGCTCATCAATCGCCCAGCTTTAGATCATCGTTTTCATGGCTGTTTTGGGGTATCCAAGACTCATGTTTGCATATTTCGAGGGGGATTTGTGAATAACAAAAAAGTATTACAATAATCCCCAATACTCTGGCCTCGACCCGCTCACGATTCGATGGATCGGATCAGTAATCGATCCACTCTATCGACCCACTCTGATTAAGTGGGTTGATTAATAATCGTAATTTTCTAATCCATAAATCACCGGTTAACCAATGACGACGACTAAGCTATAAGAGTGCTGATCTAAATAGAATGCTATATATATATATATAATGAAACAAATATATCTTAGAAATTTTGATTATTTGAGTTTGAATTTATTTCATCTTATTTTATGATTACTCCATCGAAGAAAAAACATTCAAATACTTTTGACATTTTTTTCAAATTTATTTTTTTAAAAAAATAAGGGTCATACCTTAACTGTTAATGTTAGTTACCGTAATCGACGGTTCATGAATAGTAACCAATACCGTCAAGAAAGGTTAATGTTAATGATCGAGATTTTTTGATCGAACTGACGGTTATAAATCATGGTCAGTTTTACTCGGTGCTTTCTTTTTCTTACATGGCTTCGATTTTTTTCTCTAAACAATTCCACAATTTTTTTTTTTCATTTTGATACAAACAATTTTATTAATGTACAAAAAATTAGTAGATAAATGCATTTAAACTAAATGAATTTATAAATTTAAAATTTGGTCAAGTCCTGCATATTTCATACATTGATTTAAGGACGGACAAATAATCAAAAATATCGAGAAAAAAAGTTTCATGACTCCCACAACAAATTACGTAATCAAAGAAAGCAATGCAATTTTAACAATTAATATAATTTATAAATATTTTGCAAATGAATAATATATAAAGAAAATATTGCAAAAAAGCCTCCCTCATTTCAAATCACAATAATATTATATTAAGAACCCCAAACCACTACAAATCAAAAAAAGATAATTCTTGGTTCCTCCTTATCTTCCTTCCCTAAACCTCTACAAATCAAAAACCCTAGGTCCCGAGCATCGTTGAAGAATTCACGTAGGCTACAAGAAGGGAGCGCTTCGAAGGATGTCGTCGACGCTATTGGAGGTGACACGTGCGTCGCACGAGGAAGTCGAGCGGCTCGAGCGGACCATTGTGAAGGATCTCCAAACCGAGCCGCCGACGAACAAGGACCGTACTCTGCCAGAGCCACCGAGTTCGCAACATGATTGAGCAAATCACTTTAACCACTCACAAGCTTGTAATATTATTTCTATAAGGCTTACTTTTTACTTTTCTAGATTCGGGTTTTTTTTATGGTGGTTTACGGTATACATATGCCTTTTGATATGTAGATTGAAATTTACGGGGATAATGACAATGGTAGGAAGGATGAAATTGCGGCGCTCGGTGGACAGAGTTCTTCGGGAGCCAACGTCAATGTTTTCAGTGCATTTTATGATAGACTGAAAGAAGTGCGAAATTCTGTGCTCTTTTTATTACTATTGAACTTTTTTACTGTTTCTATTGCTTTATATTGATGATGTGTACTGGTGGAATGCAGATTCGTGAGTACCATAGAAGGCACCCTGCTGCTCGATATGTTGACACAACTGATGAATTTGAGCAGCTTCTTCAAGAGGAGCCGGTTATTGATTTTACTGGAGAGGTTATTACTCTCCTTGTGTGACATCCACATGGAATGCACTAGTACATGATAATAGCAAGATTCTGCGATATAGTTCAAATATCTCTTATTCTTCTCTCAAGGAAGTTAGCAGGTTTACTTTATGCCATTGTTAATGTAATTTTGGAATTTTTTTTAGGAAGCCTTGGGAAGATACCTTGATTTGCATGAATTATACAATGACTATATCAACTCTAAATTTGGGAAGCAAATTGAGTACTCTGTTTATCTTGATTTATTTTCGCAACCAGAGAATATACCCAGCAAGTTGAAGCTCACCAGGTAGATTTACAATTTACTACTTTTTCTCCATAAGATATACCGTTATACTCTACTTTGCCATATGTTCCACTTCTATTTCTGAATAGATTGTTAGGGTCATTTGGTCCTCAAATATTTTTCCATGTATTTATTAAGATGTTAGATTTATTTGTTTGCTTTACCTTCAGAAATATATACCTCATGGAAACTTTATTGCTATCCAAGGAACAGTGATTAACAAAAAACTAATTGATCTGGGATTTCTTATTATTTGTTCTGCGCCTGAATCATTCTTGAACTAAGCTTTGCATTTCTTCCATTCTAAGCACCTATAATATTTCGCATTCTTTTTAACAGGCAATATCAAGAATACATGCAAAAACTGCTGGAATATCTTATATACTTTTTCGAGCGTACAGAACCTTTACAAGATCTTGAAAGGATTTTTTCCAAGGTTGGTTGTTACGTCTACTATGATTCACCTTTCCATTTTATTCCTTTCTATTGTTATGTTTTACCCTGCCTTTTTATTCCCCTGCTTTCCAGTTCGAAATTGATCTACTGGGCCCACCAAAATTAGTTGTTACACTATACTATTTTATTGACTTTCATGTTAACACTAAAGGGAAAAAAATCCTCACTACTGATTAGTATACTTATTGGTTGAGTACAGCTTGAGTTCTTATTAATCTCTATATCTGGCAGGTAGTTTCTGATTTTGAAGAGCAATGGGGTAATGGCCAGGTTGAAGGATGGGAGAATGAGGGCCAGGAAAATGCTACCATTCCACAACAGAATCAAATTATTGATCTTGATTATTACAGCACTGTAGAGGAGCTAATGATAGTAGGACCTGAGAAGTTGAAGGAGGTACTTGACGGAAGTTTTGGGAGCATTTGTACATTTTTTTATGCATTTGATAGTATATAGTATACATATATATATATATATATATGTATATATAATATATATATATATATAAAATGATTTTCTGTCCAAGTTGGTGCATCATGTTGTGAACGCATTACAATGGATGTATTGGCTTTGGTAATGAAACATTATATTCACATTAAAAAGCTAAATCTTTGAAAAAGATTTAGATATAACCAGTTACATGCTTATTATGCTGATAAATCTTTTTAATAAGTACAGTTCCTTGTCATGCTTTTAACAATAAGTAAAAGAAACAAGTAAGCTGGTCTAACTGATAGTGATGCAGCATATCTGGTCTAATGTGATTTAGTTTCCAGTTTTCATTTTGCACTTTCTAGTTTCTGAAGCTTGTGAAAGTGCATTTATGAAATCTTGTTATGGTTGTATTACAGACTGATTCTCTACTCTGTAGGCATTGACTGCCCTTGGATTGAAAACAGGAGGTACTGTTCGACAGCGTGCAGAGAGGATGTTTCGTATGAAGGTGAGAATACACTTTCTGATGCATAATGTAAATGGACTTGCGTACCATTGTACATATGTGTATGTGAGGAAACTAAGGGTTGATGGCTGTGAATCATTTTCTTTCACATCCAAGTTTTTACGTGCATTATTTTTAGAGGGTCTGAACTTGCACAAATCATGATTGAACAGAATACTTCAATTACCTCATAAAGTAACAGTTACCTGTAACTTTGGCACCTGGTTCTGAAATTTATCTGTCTTTGATCTTGTTGATTTTTTTCTGCCTGCAGCATACACCCCTTGAGAAGTTGGATAGAAAACATTTTGCTAAGGGCTCACTTGGACCAGATAGAAATGATCGAGCTGTTACCCTGCGGTCAAATGAAGATGCTAAAGAGATTTCCTTGATGGAAGCCAAATTGAAAAAGTTATGTGACCTGTTGCATGAGGTAAGATTATATGGTCTCTCACTCCTTTTATCCTCTCACCCTTCTCCATTTGATTTCTGATTTCCTTTTTGGTGTTGGTTCTCCACCCCTCTCTTTCTCATGGTTATGGCCATTTTACCTAGTCCTCCAACTTTTTCTGCGTTAAATTATATATGACTTGGAAACTGCAGAAATGAAATCTTTTTGAAATGGTGACTTAATTTTATTTTCTGGTATTTGACTTTGCAGATCATTGTGCGAACAAAAGAAAACATCGAGAAGAAACATGCCTTGACATATGATGAAATTGTACAAGAACGTGAAGAGGTACTGCTATTCAAGCTCTGCCCACCCTGATACTACTGAAATAAGATTTAAAAAAATGGCCCTGAGTCTAAATAAAAATAAAACAACTCACACGAGGCTATTAGTGCAACAGTTAACAGTGTCTTAGGCGATGATCACCTGTTTAATGAAGCTCCCTTGGTGGTTTAGCACTTTGATGAAGGGTATTATGGTGCCTTAAGAGTTCTATCATTTGCCTGGTTTTGTTGGCGTATTATTAACTAAAAGTAGGAACTCCTCTTGTAAAATAATCGGACGAACTGATTTATCTACACGTCCTTAATAGTCAACAGGTTGTTTCTAATCAGTATTACTGAGGGGAAGCTCTGGATTATTTGCGAATGTAAATTTTTTTTATTGAATTTTACCATCAGGATGAGGTACAACATGAATCTGAAAGCGACGACGATGATCAGCAGATCTACAATCCCCTAAAATTGCCCATGGGTTGGGATGGAAAGCCTATACCATACTGGTTATATAAGCTTCATGGGCTTGGTCAGGTAAATAATCTTCTACTCGTTGGAATTCGATGAATCTGTCTTTTTTGCTCTTTCTATGGTTTTCTGGTGGTCCGTTGGGAAGGTTCTCTTGTCAGGTAAATAATCTTCTACTTGTGTTGGGACTTGATGAATCTGTTGTATTTTCCTCTTGCTATGGTTTTCCTGTGGTCTTTTGGGAAGCATCTCTGTTACGTTCTGTTAAAAGATTACTAAAAGAATGCTCTGAGAAAATTTAGCTAGTTTAGAATATTTGAGCAATGGGACTGGGGTCAAACTATTCTAGCAGACCATTCCCCTCAGTGCAGTTCGGAGATGGAAATGAAGGCATGGAAAACAGAAGGAAAATAGATGAAAAATGGTCACAAACAAAGTACCAAGTAACAAAAGAAAATGTGGGAAAGGCCTAATGCTATAAAATAACATCCTTGTGGAACTAATAAAGCAAAAGAGAATATTGACGATGAACAATTGCTGATAATGTAATGCTAACCCTTTCAAAAATTCCCTTGCTACCAGTGTCTTGTTTTCTTTGAGAATGAGGGATATTGGTGGTTGGATTATAAGTTGGTTTTACTAACTTAGGCTGAAGACTGAGACTTGTTGGTTGTGGTTATTTTTTCGAATGTTGGATGGTATTGATGGTTATTGTCTTTCCATGTTTGTAGTTTGAGCAGTCAAGTACTACTGCACACTTTTTTTCAAATTTTTGTTGATGTAACAGGAGTTCAAATGTGAAATATGTGGGAACCAAAGTTATTGGGGCCGTAGGGCTTATGAGCGCCATTTTAAGGAATGGAGACACCAGCATGGCATGCGATGTCTTGGTATTCCAAATACCAAGAATTTCAATGAAATAACATCTATTGAGGTATTCTTTCTAGCATGCATTTTTGGATTTATATCAGCTACGGACTATCTTTCTAGTGGATGTTGTGACCAACAAATGATATCCTCATTCATAAGAACAATGATTCGTTCAAACTGATAGCCAGACGTGTTGTTTGTCCAAACACAAATATCATATGATTTATCACACTTTCAGAAATAATTATGTGTAATCCTTTCCGGAAGATATGGGTAAAAATATTGGTTCATTCATGCACATAGGAAGCGAAACAACTTTGGGAAAAAATCCAAGAAAAGCAAGGTGTAAATAAATGGCGCCCTGAGCTTGAAGAAGAATATGAAGACAAGGAGGGTAACATTTATAACAAGAAGACATATACCGATCTACAACGTCAGGGTTTGATATAAGGGAGCAATCCGGATGCAGCCATTGCCTTTCTCCTTGGATTTCATGGTCTGTCTGTTAGGCAAGAATCAGCCATGCTTGTTCTTTGGTAAAGCTGAATTTGCATATTCAGTTGATCTTCCTTCCTTCATGAACACGGGATATATGTTGAAGTTTTCAGAAGCAGTGGGAGCCTCTTCTCCAGGACGCAGTATTCCTACATACCTATTTGTAATGATTATATCATATAATGATATAATGTCAGCAGGACCAACTGCTTTGTGAGTAGAAATTGTTTTGGACTTGAATTTGGCAGTTCGGCTGTTGGAAGGAGATGCTTGGTCGAGTATTCAAGTTGATTTTAAAAAGTGAAGACGATGTGTAGTTTATTTTTACTCTCTCTAAATAGTGTTTTATTAGATATAATCTAGGGAAAATTGCATTTTCTAATCCGTTATGTTTGCCCTTCTACGATTTTAGTCTGCTATATAGTTAAATTTCAGTGTTGGTCCTGTATGTTTAAATTTTTTTTTGGGCAGTTTTGGTCTAATTTTAGCCAGAAAATCCCCATCCCACCGGAATTTGATGATTTGGTGGCATAAATCGACCGTAGAAATATCTCTTTTCATCTGCACAATGACAAATAAAAATAATTTTTTGTAAAGAATGCCATGAAAAAACTACAATTCAAGGATCCAATCTAAGTAAGAAACATTAATAATCGAAGTGTCTGTTTGGTTTGCAGGATGAAAATAAACAATATAATGATTAAAATGATGAGGATGAAAATAAATAATATAATGATTAAAATTATGAGGTAATGATAAATAATATATTGTGATAAGTTATATGATGTTTAGTTTGGATTATAAGATGGTTGATTAATTTTATTGGTGTAGTGTAAAATACTTCAAAATTTGAATTTCAAATTTAGAAGGGAATTTTAAATTTCAGAGATAATTTCAAATTTATGGGATTAAGTTACAGAAAATAAATAGAAATTTTTTGAGGTAATCCCAAACTTTAAAATAGTAAAAAAAGGTGGAAAAATCTATATATGTCATTTTGCTGTAAAGTAGGATAACTATGATGTAATGACTTTCTTCAATCCTGCAAAACAAACATCTATCTTCGATGTATTTCAAATTTATCGCAATTACCATTACATTTACTATGTAAATTAGTAATAAAAGAGGGATTTGAAAGACACACGTTATAAATTTCCATGGAAGTTTTCATAATAGAATTACTTGGTCTTGGTCCAAATCAAAGATTATACAAAACACTACCTTAGGCTTCTCTTCCATTGGAGGAGTCCAACGGCCAACTATGAATTAGAATGTATCACATCAAAAATAAAATATTTTTGAAAATTTAAAATATCGGGTTTTTCTCACCATAAAAATCAAGATCTGGCAACCCCAGGGTCTATTGAATAACATAACATTCATAAATTACACGGAGATTTTATTTTTTTTATTGTCGAACAAAACGATATATGTATGTACATATCTAAAAAAGCACTTCACATACACATGAGATTCTTCAAGTAACGAAGAGACGAACTAAGAGGTTTATGCATCCTACCTAAGCTTCAATTTAGTCATTACACAGACCTAAAATTACCTCTTGGGACGCTTTTTTTTTTTTTTTTCCGCCTCGAAACATGCAACATTTACCACACCTTTATGCTTGTTCTTGCTCATTGTCACTGTTTCTTGGAGGTTTCTATTTCTTCGGTCTTCACGAATCTTCCACGAAATCTAGGCTGGCTGTCAGCCAACGCCTTCCTGCAAGCATACTGAAACAAAAACATACAATAAGTTCCGTAAAAGTGAAGTTTTTGAAAGCCCATTTTGAGGGTAACCCGGTAGTTTTGAACTGACCTTGATTTTTCTGCCAAAGTTTCGCTTGGACTTCTTGCTCCGGTACCTGGAAAGTTTCTCCTTGCGTTCTTCGGAAGTGTAACTACTCGTAATAGTTGGCATCCCCGACGAGGATTGTACGAGGTTTACATTACCGTTACCAAGAGTCTGTCATAAAAACTCAGAATCAATGAACCGTGTCCTATCCTGTTGAAGAGGACACAAAAATCTAAACCTTTCATAGTTCGCAGACTTTGTCATGGAACTGATATCTATGCATATGGACTCGAATCATGAGAACAAGTAAAGGAGAAATACTATCATTTTATTGGGTTCACATGTTATAGAAATAGCAACAACTGATGTCCCTTGAGATTTGATTAACTTTACAACAACCACTTTTGTTACTTGGTCAATCTACAGAATTGGTACCGTATAACCTTATAATATGAGACAAGAAATCACTGTGGTTCCCGCTTGTATTTGACCAAATGCGGAGCCACGTTGCTTGGGCTCTTACAACCCAATCTTATCGTGCGGTGAAATAAGAATGGAATCGTAAGTATGCATGAGTAGCTTGTAAAGAAGATAGACAAGAAAGTAAGTGATTTGAACCTTTATGTCTCCTTCACTGTACGCTCTTCGAATCCCGTAAACAGCTCCAAAGTCCATAACAGGAAGATCGAGAAAATTTGGCCTCAATGGTCCCTCATGCACATACTCCATTGAACTCAGACAGCTCGAACTAACACTCTTCTGGAATGAGCCCTCCGCAATGGAGATTCCATCCGTTTTCACAGCAGGAATTTCGATACTCAGGACATCAGATAGAGGCGTTTCATTCCCTTCCTTGGCTAAAAGATCCTTCTTGCATTCGTAAAAAACATCACTGAGGAGCTGACCACTCTTCATGGATGAGTCGATATCCGACATAGTCAATGATTGTGGGGATATGATGTTTTCCCCACAAGAAATCATTGAAATGGCAGCTGTCATTGGATCGATTCGCAAAATTTGTTCTTCGATTACTGGTTCAGGAGCCTTGAAGAGATCCCCTTCTCCTCCGAGGTTGTAATCGAATATAGCAGATGTCTGAATGAGACTGCTTGATAAGCCCTACAGTAGATTTATAAAGAATAAATTGTTGGTGATACAAAAATCGACTGGCAAGAAGTTTCAACAACGTTAATGGCAACTATGGATTGTCAACGTTTTAGACATAGCCAAGAAACATTAACAAAGTTATATAGGTCACAAGACATTGTCACCTTTTTCAGATTTCAGAGAAAAACCTTCTAAATCCAACACCTTCGATCCAAATATTCAAAAAACCATTCTACTTTTCCTTAGTTTTCATGTCAACTCTTATAAAGTTCTTAAAAGGTGAGATGCTAAAGCTCTATGCTCGACAAATTCTCCCTTGCACTCCAGCTAACATCAAGTAGTGGTGCACCACTAAATCTTGTGGCATGGCGAAGCCTCACCACCCCACATTGACCTTTTCCTTCTCTCTTTTAAAGAGAGGTATTATCAGTTGCCAAACTCCCCCATAATGACAGAGCCAAAAAAGATGATGGGGGGTTAATATGAAAATTCATGGGGATTTTTTTTTAAAAATTTTCTATATATACTCTAGGTACAATACGCTTATACATAGGAAAATATGAGAGGAATGGGACAACCGCCCCTGTCACTCGCCCTCCCCCTCTCTACGCACTGCCCATCAGCCAACGAAGTCATCCCTACAAGGATCTAATCAACGCAAGTCTTCTACCCTTATCAACCCTAGAAATGCCTACAATCTCAACCCTCAGGTAAATGAAAGGCGCAAGACAGGGTAAAATAATCCTTTTTAAGGTAAACAAGAAAGGTACTCCAATGAATGAAAATCCATAAAGAAAATGGAAAACAGTTATAACAGCCATTAAAAGGATCACTGAGATTATAGCTTATCTCTACCTTTTTTCCAACTTTTTCCATCTTTAATCAGCTCAAGTGGGATGAAAAGTGAATCCACAACACATTACAAGATCAAAATCAACAAAAAGGGATTGTGTAAAATAAAAAGATTGGTCATCCCCTAATTTGTCTTTCTTGATTGAAAGAAGATTTGGGAAGTGAGTGAATAACACGGAACTAATGATTATGATATTCTTTCCACATCTTATTTCTTCTTCTTTTTTTTTCTTTATTTCTCTTCCATAAATAGATCCCAGCACATAAAGAACTCAAATTACGTTTATGCTACCTCTACTCCCATTAAAAACAATTGTTTTTAAAACAAAAATTCAAGCTTTGAGACTAAGAAATTATTATCGAATTAATTTTCAAACCAGAAATCCGATGGGATTTGCCTACAATTTCACTTCAATAATTTCACAGGGATGTTTTTGGAAAAAGACCCTGGATAAAGGGTTTTTTTTTTATAAAAAGGCCAACCCAGTGTTTTTGAGACCAGGGTTAAAAATTAAAGCGCTCCATTTCACAGAACCACAAAATTAATGAAAGAAACATTCTTATAGAAAGCCTTTAAAATTTCCAATTTTTTTTCCAATGATCAAATAAATTTTTTTTTAAATCTATATACTACGACACCAAATCACTAATAACCCACCAAAAAAAATCGATCTTCAACTTGAAAATCTTGTAGATTCCATTAACATTCACCAAAAAATTAATAAAACAGATGATCAGTTAGAATACACCTCAAGCAAATCTTATGAAGATCACAAAACCCCAAATAAAAATTGTTTACACAATTACAGCAAATGAAACTCCCCGCCCCCCCGGCCGAACTAGATCATTCTAATTTTGAAAAGAAGATGAATGTAGGCCAAGAAAACAAGAAACGAGGAGATTAATTACCAATGAAGCATTGGGTTTGCGTAAGCAGCAAAACTCATCAAACTGCAGAACTTCTTGAGTGAAGTTCTGAAAGTAAGGGAACATTAGCTCAGTATCTGCATACATTAACTTCACTTTTCTAAGAAATTTGTCTCCTTTTAAAGATTTACTGAATGATAAAAAAACGCCGAGGGTGCACCCAAGTTTAAGTGTGGAGACGCCTACTTTATAGGGTATCAACCAGAGGGGAAAGGGAAGACAAAGTAGCAACAGAAGCTGTGATTGAACTGTTTGCCTGAGATGAGAAAAGGAATCTGATTTTGTTGAGTCTTCATTTGTAACATTAAATAAATAAGGAAAAAATAGTTGAAAATTTTGTTAACAAAAGCTAAACAAACTTAAAATTTCTACATTAAATATAACTTTAACGTTCCTCCCTATATCAAAGATTCTTTATTCTAACTCCCTATCATACTTACTCTCTACCAACCTCAAAAGTCATAAAAACCCTTCTTCTATTTGTATAAAACTCCCTAATGCTTTTAGGTTTTTTACCAAAACACCCAAAATCTCATTTTTCTAATAAACAACTGATAATAAGGGATACGTAAATAAAGGGGCCTTAATGAATATGAGATCCTTCAGTTTCTGTAATCTTGAGAGAACCCAAAAGCATACTTTTGCATAGGACTCACAGTTCATGATAAATTTAAGCCCTAATATTCCCTTACTATGTAAAATTAAATAACAGGCACATCATGCTTCCGTATTACAGCAAAATTTTATATACCATTTTGACCATAAAGGCACAGGGTGAGGTGGGTTGCAAAGCCACCAGTCAAAAACTTACTGCCTCCAGACCATTTTACGAGTGGCTCCTCACCATCCAACCTCAGCTCTCATGCGAGGTTAGTCTGACAGTTATCCGACTCATTCAGAAACTGCACAGCACAACACTAATTTGTTTCCTACCTTATGGCGTAAGGTATAAACAAGATATAATAAAGATTTAAAGAAATCTAGGAGATAGATGGGCAACAGCCTTTATTTTATTCTGAAATACTTATAATATCTATTACATTAAAGTGTATCCTTTTGGGAGGAGACAAACTTGTTTAGCCTCTCATAAAGATGGGGATTGATTCAAGAACACATAAACTAAAACCCAAACAGAACAATATTACAAACAATTACAAAATAAAGAAAGAAAATATTACCAAGCTATGAAAGTCGAAGAATTACAAAGCTTGGAGACTACAATTTTTATTCTCAGAAAATTATGGAGAATTTTCGATGTCCTTAGTTTCCTGAATGAGTGTCCTTATATAGGCATGAATCTGGACTTCAACTTCGGATTCCAAATCTTGATAATTGTTAGGTGCGCCTGTGAGTGCACATTAAATTTCACGTGGTTTGGCATCTTTGTCTGGTTATGCCAACTTTTTCTCGTGAGTGGTCCATTATTTTGTCTGAGTGCTTTGAACAGTATCCGCACTAATTTTTAATGGTCCACACCTTTTCCTTTGTCGGGGAATCTTTATATTATTGGTTTTTGTGGTCCCCGAGCTTTAGGAAAATGGGCTCTCTTGTTACATGTCTTTTGTATTTTTTTGTCTCTGATCTGTCGGGTTTGGATCAGATCATTTCCCAAACTCTGGCTCTTTCTGCTCCGAGCATGCTTGACAAATATGGTCTATCCATAGGCCAACGTGTGCCATGTTGCAGAATATCTGGTAAGTTTCTTTTCCCATCGGAATCTTGTTTTCCCAAAGAATTATTCTTTTCATTTCAAAGAGTTATTTGGCAAATCTTGTTGAGGTTCATGTCATGGAATTCAGCATGAAAGTTCCGTTGGCTGAATTCTGAAAGAACTTGAATGAGTATTTGACTTTGTCCATTTCTGTTAGACAAACCCAAAGACCCCATGCACGTCTGGTTGAAACTTCATCTTCCGTGATAGTCCCAGCCAAAATTGGTATATCTTCTGATAGCGCCATTTTTACATTTTTAAGGCGTTTTCGTCAGGTCGTCTAAGTTTGATAAAATGTCGCTGATTCTGGAGCAGCACTGAAAAAATACAACTCCAGGATATCTCCTCTGGCCAAATGTGGATTATTGGCCCATGTCTCGTGAACAGCTTCTTTGATCCATTTTGCTAATTTTGAAATTTCAGAGAATGTTGTTGCAACAGTATAAACCGAAACCAGAGCTTCCAAATTATACCATTTTTTAACTTCATTTGGATGGCTGCCTAGTTTCATCCAAACTCTCGGATAATTTCCGGAGATATCAACTATAGATTTATCTGGGTTGATACATAGTCTGGTAATTAGTTTCTCCCAAGTACGTTGGTAATCCTGCATAGGTGAAGAAACTAAATCATCATTAGTTTGAACCTTAGAATTGCTGGTCATTGGCCTAAGATTCAACTCTCCCTCTTTTACCCCAGAGGTGCTGGGTTGACTTGAAGGTTCAGATTGTGATAACACATGATCTTCAACATTCGCTACAGCTTGAACATCCCCGAGGAATGCACCATCTGCAGCACTCGTGACAGGGGTACTTGAATCCCTTGACTCCTGGTTAGATGAGCCCCGTTCTCTAAACACTCCTTTCTGCACCGTGGAAGGTGTGGCCTGGAGGATGGGCCCTTTCAAGACTTCAAACAAACGTTCATGGTCCCGAAAGCATGCTCTCATGTGATCAGTAACAAGTTCTTGATCTGCTCGTTGAAGTCGTCTTGCGACCTCCGCATTGAGACAAAGAGTCCTAAACTCTCGTTCCAGGATCTCCAGGTTTTCCCTGAGATTCCTAACTCGTTTGAGGGTATCGCTAGCAATGTGTCCATCCTTCTCGTGTTAAGAAATCTGCAAGAATATTTTTATCATATTTCACTATGACAATATCATAATCATAATATTGACATTCAGCTTGCCATCTTTAAAGGCTAGCCTTTTCTGGTTTTGATTTAATCTTATTTTTCAAAAAAGACTTGAGACTTGTATTATGTATTTTTAAGATAAATTTCTTTGCAAGTAAAAATAATGGTCATTTTTTAAAAGCCTTTCGAACTGCAAAGAACTCCTTCTCGTTGATATGCCATCTAATAACTTCGCTGCTGTAAAAAAGACCGCTGCAATATCTGCATGGCACTTCTCCCTCTGGTGTGGCTTTCATGAGTACTGCAGCCCACCAATAATCACTGGCATCTGTGTACAATACCAGTTCATCATCATCGTTTGGAATTGCAAGCTTTGGTAGTTGTCTGCAAACTTTTTTAAGCTGTTTGACAGCTTGTCTGTGATTTTCCGTCCATTCGAACTTAACATCTTTTTTTAGTAATGGACTGAACACCTTCCTGTGATTTGCTAGGTTATTGATGAACATCCCAGCAAAATTAACAACTTCCAGAAAACTTTGAAGTTGTTTTAAATCCTTGAGGTCATCCGGATATCCTTGCACTTTTTCAGCAATACGTTTCTGCAAAATGATTCCAGATTCGTCGATCTCTATTCCAAAGAATTCGACCTGTCTTGTAGCAACAACTGCCTTCCTTTCGGAGAGCACTAGTCCTTCCTTGTAACAAACATCTGAAAAGATTTCCAATTATTTAAGATGATCTTTCATGTTTCTTGACGCAATAATGATGTCGCCAATGTACACGAACATAAAGTTGCAGTAATCTTTGAAAATATTATCCATCTTCTTTTGGAATATCTGGGGAGCGTTTGTCAATCCCATTGGCATGACATTCCAGATATAATGTTCTTGTGGTGTGGAGAATGCTGTGAATTTTCTGCTTGCTTCCTCTATCTTAATGTGGTAAAATCCAGATTTACAATCAAACTTGGAAAACATTTTGACATTCTTGATGCTGTTTACCAAATGTTCTCTGCCTTGGGATAAAGTATCCATCGAAGTCCAAGATGTCGTGATTCCTTTGTAGTTAATAACCAATCTTGGCTTTCCTCTTTTGATTTCTCCGTGATTCCGAACCAGGAATCCTGGACTGCTATATGGAGAAACACCTGCTGAGATTAACTTAAGGTCCAGATGTTCCTTAAGTATTATCTGCATATCCATCCGATCTTCCATATTCATGGGGATGTGTCTGAATCTGACGAATTCATTTTCTTTCCAGCTTTCATCTTCAAAGTAGCTATGAGCTCATTCTTATTCCACCATGCCAGTGGATCCTCATTGTAGTTCCTTTGAATTTTCATTTTTACATCATCTAGAGTAATTTGCTCTTCAAGGGTAGCTTCAGGTTGTGGAACTCTTTCATGTAATGCCTTTTTTTTTAGTAGCAACAGGGTTTCTGGAGCAACTTTTTCCTCATCATGTTCTCTAAAAGACATGATATTAACCTAGTCAAAAGTTTGAAAATCCTTTTCACTAGGACCTTGTTGCCGAAACTGAAGGATTCATCTCCAAATTTCCGCTGATCCTTCATCTTTGGGTGTCGAAGCTTTCCTTCATCACCACGCTTGCTGCGAAAACTAATGGGGAATTTTTGGTGAAAAGCCTCCCGTAGTCTCTGCACAATAATCTTATGATCACAAAGAGTTGTAAAAATAAGTCTTCATGTCTCGTTCTCCTGAGTGAACCACTTGAATGTCTGTAGGAAATTGTTTCCGAGCAGCATATCAGCACGTGTATCATGGAAATAGATAGGTGGATTTTTGACTTTGTACCACTGGGTACCGCCTGCTCCGTCGATGATTATTTTCGCTCCTTGGACTCCTTCATTAAGGATAAGGATCCGCTTGGAAAAGTCTCTTCCGGCAATGGCTGGTAACTTTTCACCAACCTCTTGGGGAAGATATCGCGCATGGCAGTACATATTTCAGCTCCTGAGTCAATGTAGGATGCTTATGCCCGATGCATATAACATCCAACGGAGATATATATGAAGAATGGACTGGTGGTCATCTGATCATATATCTCTTTCCTTCCACCTTGAATTCTTCGTCTTGCAATCTTTCCCAAGGTTTATGTTCCTCGAGAAATTCAATCCCTGGAATAAGCTGTTCGGGGATTCTTCCTGCAGTTTTTGCAATTGTTAGATCAATTTCACCAATTTGAAGGTTTCTTTGATACTTGCCAATTGTATGTTGTTGCAAATAGTAGAGGGCATCACAAGGGAAGATATTATCTTTCTCCGTAATGTCAAAAATTATATGCACTTCTCTCCAGCCTTCTGGACATTTCAGCTTTCCTGTTGTTGTGAATACTTCAGGTATTTTCTGTATTCTGCTCGAGACCGTCTTCTGTTTTCCCCCAGTTAGTTGCTAATTAACCTGTTTTATTTGAAAGACATCCTTCTTGGCTCGATCATAAGGCTCATGCTTCTGTTCAGAACAAGTTGATCTTGTATCCTTATGTCGATCTCTCCTATTGTCGGAGTTTCAATAAAGTCCGGCAATACTGCTTTGGCGAAATCTTCGAAGATTCTGGGGCTTCGATGAATTCCTTTCTCAAGAATATCTCTGAATGATGAGTATTCGAGAGTGCGTATGACACCTTGTAGGTGATCAAGTAAGGCATGTTCCCTTCTTTCATCAAACCACTTCTTTTAAAATCTTGATGAATAGTTAGAATCTTGTTAAAATCTCAATCTCCCAAATTGTATGCAATCCTCAGATAGATGTTAAAAATCATTACCCGCATACAAATTTCCTGCAACTGCTCCCAAACAAGAATCTTTGAGATTCAGGACTCTTTTGTCGAAGATTGCCTGATTGAGTGACGAATCAATTCCTTCTTTAAAAGTTGCCTTGATGATTACTCTAATGGCTCCAATGTGAATCTATGAGAGTGCGTTAGCAACTTCTCTTTTAACCTTGTTCTTATTCTCCTGGATTTCTCTGTAGGGGATTAACTGAATCTCGATTTGGTTTCCCATGAATTCCATTGGGATCGCAAATTCACCTGTTGTTATCCTATGGATAATCTCATGCTTCATGCTTCGAAGACCTATCATATCCATGGCCTTTTTCATTGCTCAAATTGTAAACCCATCATACATCTGAAGCTTTGGCTCTTCCTTCATCATAAGAGTTTTATGAGAAATAGTGGTATGAGAGAAAAATCCCGACGGCTCTTCTCTGATCACGTGTTAAAGGAACTCTCATTCACTCTGATTCTGAGCTGGATTCACCTCCATCATCAGAATAGATATCCTATTCGTAGATGGTTTCATCTGAGGGAATATCTTCAAATTACACTTGTACCAAATCCTGGAAATAGATAGCATCGTCAAATTCTTTGGTATGACCGTCTTACTCTACGGCTTTGGTTTTCTGTACAATCTGTAGAGATATGTCATCTTGCTCCGCATGTCCAGCAGGTACAATATTTGAAACCCTCATTTGCACGAGTATGTGTGCATCTGAAAGTTCTATTCGTTGGTGTTCTGCTAGAACTAGCTTGATTAGAACCTGTTGACGAGGTTCTACTCCTTGTTGGACCTGATCTTTGCCCAAATCTGTAACTTCGGGCTTTCTGCTTTGACCAGAACTTTCTAGGTCTCTATGAAGACCTACTTCTTCTACTTTCTCGGGCATAATGATGAGCTCTGTGCTTTTTATCTTTCGCCTCTGGGGGTAGTTTCCAATGATTGTAGGGATATCATTCCCTCTAAGCTTCTTGAAATTCTTTTGGAGTTTTGCTTGATAGCACCACTACACGAGATTTACATTAAGAAATGGCATTCTCCTGGACACCGTCTCGATTGCATGAGGTGTATATTCTTGGATAAGCATTTCTCTCCATGGGCTCGGTATTTTGGCAAAGAACAGTCCTGCTGTATCTTTTTCTTCTATCTTTTCCTTTCATCGATACTCTGTAAAGAGTTTGATATACTCATCTACATAACAGATATCATGTAGTTCCCAGGCAATCTTGACTGATTCTTCCAGACTCATTTTAAGAAGTAAAATGAATAATTCTTTAATTAGGTCAAGCGTTCATGCTGTTATTCTCATTACTGAATCTCATTTATCAATAAGGACTTCTCTATTTTTGAAATCCAAGATATCCATGTTGAGCATAAGTCCATATGGATGGATTGGATCTAACTGCGATTTCGCGTAAGGTGTTTGATGTATACATGGCCTGCGAGAACGGTTCATTGTTCCAACTAGGGGATCCAAAGTTGCTGAGGTGAAATCTTCCCTGTATGGCATACTTTGATCACCTTCTGGTGGATTGTGTGACCCGAAACTCTCTTGTGGTAGAAGTCTTGGTACAAGTTCTCCCGTCTTAAAATCCACGAGATTTAATCCCGCAAATGAATCAGCAAGATCGCGCAGATCTTCAAGGTTGATTCTTTCCATTACTTTGTGGGAAGTATGTGCTCTCATCGTAGGACTGCAATCATTTTTCAGTCTTCGTCAAAGGTCTTCGGACCTCTTCCGCTTTCCCTTTTTGGTTTAAAAGGGGTTCTATTCCATAAGACGACGGTAACCATCCTCCGTTCCTTCTCCCTGTAGGACTTGGTCTTGACTCCAACTCCTTGACTCGTGTTTGAACATCCTGAAGGTTTCTAAGAGTTTCCTCCTGATGTTTAATCATAATCTTCATCTGACTCTGAATCTGAAGTATCTGTGCAGGGACATGGTATTGTAGGTAGCCATAATGTTGCACTGTCTTCTGGATTTCTCTAATATCTTGAGATATCTTAGAGGAATCTGGTTCGATTTCTCGAAGATTGGTTCTCCCATCCTAATCATCTGGTCCAGACCCTATTGGATCTGGAACAACGTCCTCGTGTTCAGGATGATCGTCTTCCTGTAATTCGGCTAACTGGAACTGTAGTTTGAGGTTCACTTGATAAAGCCTCTTAGCCATCCTTTCCAGTTTCTTGTAATGATTTATGCCTGGTGTGCATAAACCTGTTCCTCGTAGTTGTTTCCACTTATGGTTGAAGCGATGAGCTTCTGCCATATGTTTCTAATTCAGTGCTTCCAATTTCTGGAAGTACCACATGTATGAATGACATTTCGAACATTCGTTCGGGTCCATATTATCTTGAATCGTCTCATCCGTATATGTTACAAATTAATATTCAAGATATTATTATAGTATTTCCAGAATAAACCTAACATCTGATACCAATTTCGCAAGTCGGATCGTAAATGACAAGTTTATTAGAAACATGGTAAAACTTCGGGGTAATTTTAATGGTGATTAAAACTCCACGGGGTATAATGCAATTCATCCATTACCACTTGTGTGTGTAATTTGGTAAAGTGTTGTGGGGTAGGGAGTTTAGGATGAAGATGAAAGTATGATTGGAGAGTTAGAATATAAAATAATGGATAATGAAAGATTGGTTAAAAAAAAGTTTGGGTTTGAGGATATATTGGTAGTTTACCCAACAATCAAACATACCATTTAATAATATGTTGGAAATTATAAATTATAAAGTAATTTAAAAGTTAATATTTTTACCCTCCATATCGGTTATATTAATATTACCCTATAGGTGATGCTCATGGATGCCATTTTAATGGTTAACTGTAAAAACCATGATTTTATATAAGGGTGGGTAATTATCTATAGTTAATTTATTTGGAAAAAAATTACCTACAAATTAGCTTGATGGGACGACATGAGACCTAAATCCTGCCAATCATGAATTATATAAGCTATTGTTATCTATATATTGACACTAGCATGGAAAAAATTAAAAATTATATATATATATATATATATATATATATATATATATATATATATATATATCAACTAGAAATTAAAACTGAGAAATATTTCAAAATCAACACATTCGTAGAAGTGAAAGAGACGTTTAAGTAGACACGGAAATGCAATAACGACAATTACAATTATACTTATTAATAAAAAATATATATGATGAAAAACAACTTAATTATTGATAGAACCGAAACTATATTTTACTTTAGTAAATCATGGCTAAAAAGATAATGTTTTTTTTATTATTTGAGGTTGACATAGTTTGATTGATAATAAAATGATAAATTTTGCTTATCAATAAAAATAAATCTCGAATGTAACTAATCAATATTGAATGTCTATAGAAAACATTATGTTGAATTGTTTGTTGCAATGTTTAAGAAAATGTGATGATCGTCTGTTGAAACACGTCTTTCTCGTGATAGTAGTACTATAAATTCGATTAATATGGTCCGAATATGTGTTCCGCCAAATTACAAATTTAAAATGTTTGGATGTCCTTTTACCAAACAGACACAATGCAATTCAAACTCAAGCTTTAATTCAATTAATATGATCCGAATACGTACTATCGAATAAAATAATTTATATTCAAATTTATTCGGAATTAGGCTGCAAATTGGTAATTCTATTAATGTGATTCTTGAAGTTCAACTAAAGTAAAATATTTTATAAAATATATTTTCCTAATTAATAAATTCAAGCACTGAACATTGGACTAAATATCGATACCACGTCACTTCTAAGCATTGGTTATTGAAGGAAAGGTAAGTTCGTTCATCCATCAAAGCATCTCTCAATAGTAAAAAACTAAAAACCAAAAAATTTGACTTTCTTTCCACTCATACAAAAAAAATATATATTAATAATTTGAAATTTTCACATGAAATAGTAAAAGTCCAAATTCCATCAAAGTCAAATAGTTTTCAATATAAAGTTAAGTTTGTGGGAATCAAGTTTTGTGACTCGGCCAGTAAAACTTTAAAAGCATTTTTTCAAATAAAAATATGATTTTTTTAGTTAACCCAAAATATATTACATCGGAAGTGCTCAAATTTTACAATAGGTTAGTTCAATTTATGCCCGAGCAAGCCAATCGTTAACATCGTGTACGCTCTAATTCCGATTTTTTTAGATGCTATAAAATACGATTAATCTCATTGTATCATATTGTAACATTTTACTCATAACATTTTAACCTCTGTGTTGTTTTGCATCGTTCCATTGGGACACCATCTTCTATCAGGTCGGATGAGCAAGATGACTCCAATATTTTTTTAAAAATTTTAAGTATGATTTTTTTCTAAAATAAAACTTTAAATTCTTTTAACCTTTGTTGGGAAAAAAGGTAAAAAGGTGACGGGATTTTTAATGAGTCATTTAATGGAAGCTAGTGGTGAAGAGTATATTCTTTCTTTGGAGAGGTTTTAGAGGTCTAGGTGATATGCATTTTGTAATTGGGACTTTATTACCCTAACTTCCCACATTGGGAAAATTATAAAACTAAACAAATATGTGAGAAGTGATTTGCCGTTTTGACCAAGGGCGAATACACAACCATGCAAGGAAGTGTAAACGTCATCCCTTAAAAAAAAATATGTTGCTCCTAAAATTATATTTTGCTCCACCAAAATGTAGATTGCCGCCTTATAGCATAAAGAAGAGGAGAGAATTTCGTTCCGTTGAAATCCTAAGGTCTTTAATTTTATAGCTAACACCCACATATATTTGATCAAAATGCTTTTAAGATGATTCACAAATGATTTGTATCAGATCTTATTATCTAAAAATTATCTCCAATGATTTGTAACCTTAATATTTACTCATAATATTGTGCATAAGAACTGCTTAAGTAAACCTTACTGATGAGCTAACAATCCTACATTTCCTGTCTTTTGTGAACACAATCCAATTATTAAACACCTATGTATTAATCCTATAGGATTTGAGCACTTGAATTCTTACAGAAAAAAAGTTGTTACTGTAGAAATGCTGCGCACATGGTTGTTCATTGTCATTATGGAAACATTACAGTATTATGTGGCTTACTTGTCATTAAAGGATCATTGCAGGATATCGTTGATATGATACATGAGATAGCTGATATGACATCAAATATTTGTGATATATCTAAAGTCGTATCAGCATTCTAGTGAAAACTGGACTAACTGTGCAGAAAAAAATCAATTTATTGATTAAAATCGAAATTTGACCAATTAGAAGACAACAAATCTATATTATCAACTTATAAATCGATTTTAAAATATTTTCTTTTTTTAAATAATGAGCATCTTCATATTTTTTATTGAAAGAACATATAGGCATCCCAAAATCATTAATTAGGGAAATTTTGAGTTTATTATTGAAGAGAAACTTATATAATCTTTCCCATCTTAGTGAAAAAAAATATGTATTTTTATTCCTTCAAAAAAATACTTAATTTTATTATGAATACCAGTTCATATAGTTTGCCAATTGCCAGTGATGTGATTGGCCACAAATTTATAATCTTGTGAAAGTTGAATCTTCTTGAAAAAAACAAAATAATAATGAGTACAAAATAACAAAGTTAAGTTATTTTTAATTAATGCATTGTATATTATAAAATGTTGACAGACTCATTAAAAATCAACTTCACATATTTGCTTGAGTATATATATGCATGGAAGCAAGAAGACAAGACATAATTTAAATTTGTGAATTGTTTAACATATTTTCTCTGGGCTTTACTCCATTAAAGATAAATATTAGAAAATCATTTACAATTTTGGCTTATTCATCTACTATTGATTCATTTTAAGGGAGGGTTGATTATTGAGTATTATTGTCATATGAACAATCATTCTTTGTGATTATCATATTATAGAGTTCTTTTCTATTTTTCAAAATTTACATGTAACTTCTTTAAGAGTTTAAACTACTAATCTTCCTAATGTAAAATATTTGAGCAATTATTGTAGCTGTCAGAGAAATTTCCATGATTTGTTCGTAGTTCTAGTTTATTGAATTAATGCTCTTGTATGTGCATGTTATAATATTGTTCGGTTATGTATTTTAAATTATTCGTTTTAATTTGCATTACGGTATATAATTTCATAAAAATAAAAGGGAAAAAATAATGAATCAACAATCTGAAGGTTCAGAGGATATGGAAAATCAATTTTGAGAGAAAATGAAAGAAAAAGATATAATAGTTGTCACATAGTGCACTCATTGTCCTTGTAAACTAAGTCAATATGATGTGATTTTTTGAGTTAAATGGTGAGTTGGGGGCATGAAACTCACCATTTTCGATGGAAAATAAACGAAATATTAAGGGGTGATTCAATGATGATGTGATTTTAATTGCAATGTAATAAAATGTTAGAAATATTGCATGGAAATTAAATCAAGATTTTGGGGCACAATGTTAGTGGCAAACTCGGTGTACGAAGCTCCAGTAATACGCGAGGTCTGAAAATGGTCTGGCTCATTGGCCCTAATATAAACACTATTTCCCTGCAACGCAAGAGATTGTTTTCGCGACTCGAACTCTCGTTGTTGTATTAAAAAAAATTACACATGACAATTGCTGCTGAATCGAAATGATTTACCCCTCATTACGAGGGATTATGAGAGTTCGAGGAAATGAATGGTTTTAAAGTCAAATAAGCTAGATAATTGAGATTTAATAATAAGTACATGACGTGAAAATGAAATTTAACGTAGTGAAATTAGGGTTTTGCAGTAAAATTGGGAATGAAGGGTTTGAATTGTTAACAATGTCAACGCTGTAAAATTTCAAAGATTTTGAAATCGTGGTTGAGAATACTTCCGCTGTCAGAAGACAATGAAATTCTTTTTTTATTTATTTATTTATTAACTTAGTACAAATAGGGAATAAATAATAGGAGAATATAAAGTTGACGGGATTCTTTGTCATTAAATAATGTATTTTTATCCTTGTGATAATTTGTCAAAATTAATTAATCAACTCGTATAAAATGTTATCAAAAATCTAATAAATTTCAGTTTTACCCTTAATTTTCCTGTTGGTTTTATTTAATGAAACAAATTGATCATCTTATACATGTTATATCATTAAAATCTGTATTTTTTTAACGTTTGTTGTTATTCGGAAATTATGGTTGAAAATTCTGGAACGCTACAAAAAAATTAATTAATGATATATTGCATAGTAAATTTCCTTATGTCTTACGTTCTTAATATTGGAAAGAATAAAATTCTAATTTTGCTTTTCTTAAGGTAATCCAAAATCTTTGGGACAGCATCAAACTATATATGTCCGGTTTAATATATAAATTTTTTTTGACCAGACACATATCGCTTGATGTTGTTCAATGATGTCCTTAAGAACAACATCAAATAAATCAAGAAATAGTATTATATATATATATTTGGTGGAGTTTGGTGCCAATGGAGCAAATGACCTGCACTATCACCTTTCCCTATTCGAGTGAGCAATAAATCTCGTCTTTTATGGAAGGACCATGCTCAAGATAAGATGTGTCAGTCTCCCATTTCCAAATGCCAAGTTTCTTAATAATAATTATAACCTGACAAAATTGAATGTGAATAATATAAATACTTGTATTTGGGAATGTGTTTTTTATTATTATATTTATAAGTTTTTTCAAAAACTTTTATAATAATTACTGTCATCGATATTACGATCACGTGTTCGATTACGATTTGGGATTCTTTGAAATCACTTGTTTTCTTGTGTACAATTTGTAAGGTGTACGTTCCGCTTTCAATCCCGATTGATATCTGCAATCAAGAAATAAAGCACTCAAAGTATACAATTCAATATAAATCAATAAACTGAAATGCAAACAAGAGTTAAGGAATTAGGGCTCAGGTCGAGCTGGGTATCCAATCAACGTCGTCACCGGGGAACCAATGTATCGTATCCAACAGATGGAGACACACACTGCCCGAGAGCACTGCCCGAACACACTGCCCGAGCGCTGCCCAAAGCACTGCCCGAGAGCACAGCCGCGCACACAGCCACAAAAGCACCAAGCTTTTCACACGGCCAGCGACGGAAACCACCCAACGACCGGAGCACAAAACTCACGGCCAACCACCACTGGAACAGGAACACGAAGGGAAGGGGTAGGCGAAAATACCCAGAGTAATTTTCGGGTTTCAGTCGTATACCTCATCATGAACCATACCATACATAAAGGCACCGAGGGAGACGAAGAGGAGGGTGCAATTTTCAAGGATGGTCCAGCCGAAGAGGCACTCGCGGAGGAAGCTTCTGGTGCTCGATGGGAGGAGATGAAGAGAAAGGCTGAGATGGTAAATGGGGGGCACGGTTTAGGGCATGGAGGAAGAGGGCCAAAAGCCCAACAAAGAATTAAGTGGTAATGGGCCAAAACCCAACAAATCTCCACCTTGGCACAATACCGGCTCCACCTCGACGTAAGGATAACCCAATAGATGACTCATCATCGCCCAAAGGGTACCCACAACACACAAAGCATTGTGTGGACCAAGTTCTTGTCATAGCACAGCACAGACAAAGAACACAGACAATAACCAACACAAAGAGGTTAAAGTCAATAACCGGGGTAACAATCATATAACAAGCACACAACAGTTATACTAATCAAAATAGTTAACACCTAGTAATCAATCACCTGTATCAAAATTCAAAATTTTAAGACATGATTGTAATTTAGAAATAGGTAAACACTTAGTTCCTATATCAGCAGGATTATATTCAGAAGGTATCTTTTCAAGATTAAATAATCCTTTAGCCACTACATCCCTAATGTAATGAAATCTAACATCAATATGCTTAGTGCGGTCATGAAAAACAGGATTCTTACACAATTGAATACCAGACTGAGAATCAGAAAATACCACTACCTTACCTTCAAGCAAGTTAAGTTCAGAGATCAAACCTTTCAGCCAGACAGCTTCCTTCAAAGCTTCTGTTATAGCAACATATTCAGACTCCGTTGTCGACAAGGCAACGATATGCTGCAGCTGCGATTTCCAACTTATACATGCTCCACACAAAGTAAAAACATAAGAAGTAGTAGATTTTCTATTGTCATTCGCATAATTAGAATCCACATAACCATTCAACTTAACACTATCAGCATATTTAGAAAAACATAAGCCATAATGCATAGAGTTTTTCAAATATCGCAACAACCACTTAACAGCATTCCAATGTACCACACCAGGGTTAGACATATATCTACTTAAGCAGCTAACAGCATAAGCAATGTCAGGTCTAGTGCTAACCATCAAATACATTATAGACCCAATAGCATTTGAATACGGTACATTTTTCATGACATCAAAGTCAGCATCAGTTTTAGGACTTTGATCTTTACTTAGCACAAAATGAGCAGCTAAGTGCACGTTAACAGGTTTTGCATCAAACATGGAAAATTTCTTTAAATTTTTTCTCTACATAAGAAGTTTGCTTTAACCAGAGAGTAGATTCCTTCCTATCTCTAACAATGTCCATGCCTAGGATTCTACTAGCATCTCCTAAGAACTTCATATCAAATTTATCACTTAGACAGTTCTTAATATGCTCAATGGATTTCAGACAAGGACTAGCAATCAACATGTCATCCACATAAATCAACAAGAAAACAGGCACTGGCATTTTATCCTTAAAATACAAGCAATGATCAAAAGAGCTTCTTTTAAATTTTAAGGTAAGCATGCATTCATCGAACTTCTTATTCCATTGCCTAGGTGACTGCTTTAGGCCATACAAAGATTTATTAAGCAAACAAACGTGATTAGGGTTCTTTGAGTCAATAAAACCATCAGGTTGTTTCATGTAAATCTTTTCATCTAAGTCACCATGCAAAAAAGCGGTTTTAACATCCACCTGTTTAAGTTCCCAATTAAAGTGAGCAACAAGTGATAATAAAATTCTCACAGTAGTAAACTTAACAACAGGAGCAAAGATTTCAGTATAGTCAATACCTTCTCTTTGAGTAAAACCTTTTGCAACTAGCCTAGCTTTATATCTAACAGAATCAACTTCATTCTTTACCTTAAATAACCATTTGCAATCTACCAAAGAGCAATTAACAGGTTTAGGTACAAGAGTCCATGTATGATTCACAACTAAAGAATGCATCTCATCTTTCATGGCACTAAGCCAATGCACAGCATTTTTAGATTTCAAAGCTTCATTATAGGTCTTAGGCTCACAATTATCAATAGACTCAAACATATTGAAAACATGCGATGTGAGGTGAAAATCATTAAACCTAGCAGGTTGTTTCACATTTCTCTTAACTCTATCCCTAGTCAACATATAATCATGCAGATCTTCATGTTCATCAGCAACCAATTCATTATGCACATGTTCGTCAACATTTTCATGCAAATCAGGTTCATTAACATGCAAGTTCTCATGATTCATATTAGGGAGCTCATCGTTTTCAATAACAGGGGTAACAATAGGCAAAGACTCCACCTTGCTCGGTGTAGACTCAGACACACAGTCAGATTCAGGCAAAGATGGAAGCAAGCAAGGCATTTCAGATTCATTAAAAATGACATCCCTACTTATAATAGTTTTAAAACCAGGTTCACATCTTAACCACAGCCTATGTCCTTTTACACCCTCAGGATAACCAAGAAAGACGCACTTAACTGACCTAGGTTCAAGTTTGTCTCCTTTCCTATGCACAAATGCAGAACAACCAAACACTTTTAGATTTGAAAAATCTAATTGCTTACCAGAAAAAACACTTTCAGGACACTTCCCATTCAAAGGCACGGAAGGGGATCTATTTATCAAATAAGAAGCTGTAACGACAGCTTCGCCCCAGAACTTCTTTGAGAGTCCAGAAGATGCAAGCATACTTCTAACTCTCTCGAGTAATGTTCTATTCATTCTCTCAGCAACACCATTTTGCTGGGGAGTATAGGGCACAGTCTTGTGTCTCAGAATCCCAGATTCACAGCACAAGTCATCAAGCAAGATATTGCAGAATTCCATTCCATTATCTGTCCTAAGCCGTTTAATCTTTTTTCCAGTTTGGTTATCAATTAAAATCTTCCAGTTTTTAAACTTATCAAAAACATCAGATTTATTCTTCATTAGAAAAATCCACACTTTTCTAGAGTAATCATCAATGATAGACAAAAAATACCTATTACCACCTTGAGTTGGGACAGGTGAAGGTCCCCAAACATCAGCATGCAGGTATTCAAGTTTATCAGAACACTTAGTCACATTGGGGGAAGGGGAGATAGGGAATTTAACTTTTTGTTGTTTGCCTAACACACAGGAATCACAAAAAGTCATGCAAGACAATTTATCCCTACCAAAACAACCATCATTATGTAAAATCTCTAATCCTTTAGCACTCATATGACCTAACCTCTTATGCCATAAATTAGTTAAATCATCTGACACAGAATTAGCACAGATTTTATCACAGACTGTTTTGCAAACATAAAAATTCCTCCTATTCTCAGCTTTAAAAGCTACCAAAGACCCCCGCATAATTTTCATGCAACAATTTCCCCATTTACCCTCATAACCATCAGACTCTAAAGCTGCACAGGACATCAAGTTATTGCACTCACAGAATAACCAGATTCAAATTTCAGACAAACATCACCAATACCAGAAACTTTACACAATTTCTCATTGGCCATAGAAACAGAAGCATGCTCAATTTCTCTGTAGCTAGAAAACAAATTTTTAAGTGGTGTCATGTGATAAGTGCAACCTGAATCAACAAGCCATTCATTTTCACACACAGGTAATGAAAGCACAGAGTTCACAGAATCACATAATTCAGTCACCATAAAAATACCCCCCATGTTTTCCCCAGAGGTAGAAGCAATGTTCGCTTGTTCACTTGTCTGATTCCCAATTTTATTCTGGTTTTTCTTTTTAGGGCAATCTTTTATGAAATGATTTGGGTCACCACAATTGTAACATTTTCTCTTACTAGACCTAGATTTCGATCTAGCCTTACTCTTTCCTCTTTTATCACCTTTTTGATATTGGTTATTGTTATTATGCCTATGTTGTGATCTACCACGAACATGCATAACTTCACCAGAGGATTGCCTATTACCTTTGTTAACTTTTAAATCTAATTCCTTGCTTTTCAAGCCGTTCATTACAGTATCCAATGTAATAGAATCTCTACCGTACTTAATGGCGGATTTTACATCACTATAATTCTCAGGAATAGCATTTAGAAGAACAATAGGTGAATAGTCGTCAATATTCTTATCTCCTGTCAATTTAATATCTTGAATTAACTTAGTAAACACATCTAAATTCTCATCTACATCTTTGTTCAAGTCTAGCTTGAATCTGAAAAATTTTTCCAACAAGAAAAGTTTACTAGGCAAAGATTTCTCAGTAAACATTTCTTTTAATTTTTCCCAAAGTTCTCTAGCAGATGATAGTTTACCACACTTCCTGAGCACAGAGTCAGACAAGTTCAAGATAATAGAAGAATAAGCATATTCGTCATCTTCAAGTTTCTTAGCAGTAGTAATGTTCTCAGCCCAATTACCATCAATAGCTTTAAATACCTTTTGTTGTATTAAAATTCCTTTCATCTTTTGTTGCCATATAGAAAAATCAGATTTTCCATTAAACGGTTCAAGGTTATATCCAGAAATTGAAGCCATCACAACTAAGCAGAGAGGCACACACAATTTCAACAACCAAACAGCAGAAGCAAGGACCACAAGGCACACAAAACACAATGAAAGAATTAACCCTGCTAAGGGAAGGAAAAATCACAATCACCCACAAGATCACAATACACTCAACGATGTACGAGCATGGGGCTTCAGATTGAGATTTTCTTACGGGTAAGGGACACAATTACACCTAGAAACAAGATAGTAAAAAATGATTAAAGGGTTAGAATAATCACTTACTACCCAGAGACAAAGCTCTGGGTGACGAAACCACACTGCCCGAAGCACCGAAGCGCCTGCCCGGAATCTGCCCGAGATTCCAGTAGCTGCCCGAGCACACCAGCCGCTGCCCGAAGCCAACAGCTGCTGCCCGAAGCCTACTGTCGCTGCCCGAAGCCCACTGCCGCTGCCCGAAGCCCTACCAAGGCACTGCCCGAGACCACCGAGCACACCAGTCGCTGCCCGAGGTCTGCCCGAAGCCTACTGCTCCTGTCCGAAGTCCACCGAGCACTGCCCGAGACCAAAAGAGCACTGCCCGAGGTCAACCGAGCACTCCACCAGGCACGGAACGCTCTGATACCACTGTAAGGTGTACGTTCCGCTTTCAATCCCGATTGATACCTGCAATCAAGAAATAAAGCACTCAAAGTATACAATTCAATATAAATCAATAAACTGAAATGCAAACAAGAGTTAAGGAATTAGGGCTCAGGTCGAGCTGGGTATCCAATCAACGTCGTCACCGGGGAACCAATGTATCGTATCCAACAGATGGAGACACACACTGCCCGAGAGCACTGCCCGAACACACTGCCCGAGCGCTGCCCAAAGCACTGCCCGAGAGCACAGCCGCGCACACAGCCACAAAAGCACCAAGCTTTTCACACGGCCAGCGACGGAAACCACCCAACGACCGGAGCACAAAACTCACGGCCAACCACCACTGGAACAGGAACACGAAGGGAAGGGGTAGGCGAAAATACCCAGAGTAATATTTGGGTTTCAGTCGTATACCTCATCATGAACCATACCATACATAAAGGCACCGAGGGAGACGAAGAGGAGGGTGCAATTTTCAAGGATGGTCCAGCCGAAGAGGCACTCGCGGAGGAAGCTTCTGGAGCTCGATGGGGGGGAGATGAAGAGAAAGGCTGAGATGGTAAATGGGGGGCACGGTTTAGGGCATGGAGGAAGAGGGCCAAAAGCCCAACAAAGAATTAAGTGGTAATGGGCCAAAACCCAACACAATTAAAGAACACTAAAAGTATGAAATTCAATGTAATTATTAGGTTTGAAATTAAGGGTCTCCAATCAATGGAAATGTTTTGTCCAGAAGTGATCAAACACAATTGAGAATGTATAAAAAGAAGTTTGGGTCCTTTTCTAAATGACTATACAAGTTTATTAATAACAGAAGACAAAAAAATGAACAACCCCACTTATGTTTGTCTAATACATTGGCACATCAATTATTGATTCTATAGTGGTTCACGACGGCGGGATAAGGCCATTATTTTTTCACATTTATTTTTTACCCAAACAAATTCGTAGTTTTATAGGGGGGAAATCCAATTTTTCTCTCTAAACTTTCAATGTTTTGATTTCACCAAAAGTGGCATAAATAAGTGTCTCTATTAGCAATTGAATAAGGGAAAACCAGAGCAATAACTGTTCCGACTAACAACATTGATTGCTCGCAATATCTTAACACATTGAATAAAAGCATGTCATATTTTTTTTTTTTTTTGAGCAACTATTACAACTACTGGGGGTGAGAGAAGTAGACTCGAACATGTGACATCCGGGTCGTAATCACCACCGATACCAGATGGATTACAAGCCATCGACAACATGGCATATTCCATTATTGAGAGATTGGTAATTTTCAATTCAATCAATGGGTGTGAGTCAGTGAGGAGTTAATACATGCATGGTAGTACAAATTATGTAAGCCTACGAGAGACGCAGGAAAATGAATTCATCATTCCAAACAAAAAATCCATCAAGTACTTTTGGCAAAAACGGGGTGTGTGTGTACTAACGCTGTGTTCGGCTCATAGGATAGATGCATGATTGTTACGTAATCAGGTTGTTGTCAGACGTTCGGTTCACAGTTTATGGCCCTTGATAATTTAGTTGGCCCGAAACTGTAGATACCATTTGCCCAAAAGTTGTCGATAAATAATCACATTAAATAGGTGTGATATGGCATCACATTTTGTACAGTTTTCATGATACTATGCTAAATTACATTTATACCCCTTCACACACCTCTTTTCCAAGAAGAAAATGATTATAAACCTAACATTTAATTTTTGTCGGTAACTAAAATATTCCCAACTTTTTTTAATAATATCTTTGAAAATATTTAAAAAGATCAGGGGTATAACCCGACCCGACTTCATCGTTACGGCCATGTCCTCAGATCGGCACATATCCTCATGTCCTCAGCTCGACACATGCCCTTATGTACTCAGCTCGGCACATATCATTGTGTCATCAGCTCGGCACGTGTCCTGACAGACCGTCCCAGCCCAAACTGAAAAGGGAGCAACCTTGCATAGTGATCGAGACTGTACTCGGGCTGGTATCCCAACCTTAACCAATTCCCCTAGTTTCTTCTTCGGTGTTGGCTAAGTGACATCGTGAGCACTAGTATGGTCCCTCTAATCCGAGCTGTCTATAACGGAAGTTTTATCCTGACAGAAGACAACTCACAATGGGTCAATCAACGAGTGGCTAATATTCAAAGGCTCTCTCAGCATCTCAATATATATATATGGGGCATCCGTTTTTCTTCTAATATATCCATAAAGTTTGTTTCTTTTTGGATCAAAAATATTATTTGTTTGTAGAACGTTGTGTGTATAGATTGTCATTTTATATATTACGGTGTTATTTTCGTAGATTGTCATTTTGTGTAAAATTCGTGATGATTTACATGGGAATCTGAAAATATTTGTAGGGTTTTCTATAGAGTAAAACTAAAACTATTCATGTAATCAAGGGCATCTAATCGTGAGATTTCAAAATCTTCAATTTTTTCCCATTTATTTGCTACCCCATTTAATGTTTTTTGAAGAGAGTAAAGCTTGTGTATGTTAATTTATTGTTTACTCATGAAATTTGGATTATTTTATTATAAATTGTGTTTATTATGTAGTTATTTATGGTTAACTTTGATATAGAAGTAAAAGTTTGAATTTTTGTTTTTTGAGCAAGATTCATAAAAGATTGAAAATGAATCGTTGTCTCGACCTTTGATTGTGATGTGTTTATTTTTAATAGTTGATGGAAGATTATTTGGCTAATTGCAATTGTGTTCTGAAAATGCATGGAAGACTTGGAATTGCAAATATGTACTGACTTGAAATTGTATGTCCATGATTTATGTATTGACATCAAAATGAAAGTATATGTTTCGGACACGAGTGCGAATACCAATGTTTGGTTCCTAGTTCATGTAAAATTTCGGTGCAAAACCTATTCCAGGGTATTTTGATTAATAATAATTAATCATAATATTTTATTAATAATTTAATTACATAAATAAAATTATTTTGATTAATTTAAATTTAATTAAAATAAAATAATAGAAATAAGTGCAAAACCTATTAGAGGGTATTTTTGTCATTTTACTTATAAAATTAATCTATACCACCTAATTATCAAGTATACCAAACACAATATTACTTATCATACTTTTCTAATCATATGAACTAAACGCAATATAATTTATCCATTAGTTTTCTTATCAACCCATTGTTTCCTCTTAAGGACTAACTACGAAGTTTTTTTATGATGGGGGAATTTGTCGGGGTATGTTGAGCTTCTTAGCTCTTGGTCTATGGCTCTAGGCTTTGGATAGAACCATTTTGGGCCTAATGTATGCAACATTTCTCTTATAAGAGATTGTTTTCGTGACTCGAACAAATGACCTTTAAGATCACATTCCAACAACTTTGAGTGATTTTTTCTTTCCTTTCAAAAAACTGTACGAATCTGCGAACTTGTCCACCCCCACTTAGAATTTCAGTGTACATATAAGTACATAAAATTTAGACCTGGTTACTTTTTTGGTTGCTAAATTCCAAAAAAAGCAATATTTTTATATTATGATGTAATGTCGAGTATAATAGTCTAAATTTCTAGAATTGTTTTAGTAAATAATTTATTATACTATTTGACATATAGATGTCAGCTCCGTCTACTCGAAAATAAAACCAAACATATATTTCTTTCCGTAAACATTTTCTCATTACTCTTCAAGACAAAACACTTAACCCTCAAGTATAGCGCATTATGTTAACAAAAAAAACCATTACATAAACCTACGTTTTTAAACATATTTTCGACGGCATTCCCTTGTGTTTACATATTCATTCAAGTGCACTAAACATAGGCATCACGAAATATTCTTGATTAACTCTCCTCCGTCGCGTGTATATACATATTTTTAAAAAAAAAGTTATTTCATATTTCAACTATTCTTAAACAATTCATATTCTTAAACAAAATATAATATGTAATAACCATATATCGCCAAGAGTATATAATAAAAGCCCGAGTTATCTTAAACAAATATGTCTTGTTGAGACGAGTTACTCAAAATGGATGACAACACGACATATTCTTTTAACAATTACCAAACAAGTCTGGCTCTTTTAGTTAATCTTTGCCCTCGAGAAGTCCATCTCCGGATGCTGCATATTATGCAATTTTTTTATCAGTAAATGTCTGAGTTCGAAAGTTGGCAAATATGCGCAAGGGTATGATGTGATCGAGAATGATAATCTAGCATCTACCTCAGCCATGAATTTCTTCAATATATCTTGTTTCTGCGTCTCATCGCTCGTTGGGAGGCCCATTTGTTTCTGCCGTTGGTCAAACTGCAGAATATATTTTAAGACACCAAGTTAATGTTTAATGCTTAATAACAGTGTAAAGAATTTTGAAGGCTGAACAAGTACGTAGGCAGAGACTGCTTATGGGTCCAGAGAATCATAGAAAGACAGACAAAGGGTATCTAAACAAAGAGGGCGTTAGGACATAATACAACATGCAATGGCGAGTAAAACATGTCAAAACCTATTAGACTTCCCACACTCGGAATCCTTCAGTAAAATTGGTGATAAAGTTGAACCTGGGATCTGTGAGGTGCTGTTGGTCTATTTAATCCATAGTATTCCCTTCTTCCAAAAGAAGGGGAGGCGGTCCTAGGTTTAGCATATCTCACAAGGGGTCTGACATATTTGTAGATCATAAAAAGTGGGATTTAGGGGTAGACTTGCATAATATGTCTGGTTCATAGAATACTTTAAACCAAGTAAATTACAATAAGAACACAGCAGATGGTAAATAATCTTTGGGTCAAAATGGATCAAAGCAAGCCATGGTAGACTGACAATTCAAAATATGTCACCTCTATCACTATCTAGGGACTAACTTGCGCACCAGTCTTACGAGTCAAACCAGAGTAAACAAACCAACTAGTTCAAGTGGTAGTGTCACTGGGACTTCAAGGGAAGGTCATTTGGCTAAAGCCATAACACAATCGGCTTACCATCATTTTCTCCACTGTTGACCTTGTTTCTGGGTCCAAATCAGACAAATTGCTGTTTTCAGGTTCAACTTTCTGGGTGTCAACCTCTGGCTCACCCTTCACCAAGTACTTCCACCATTCCATCTGGTTCTGCTTTGTTAGGAGAACGGAGATAGATTTCTGGTCCTCTGCAAGACGTTGAAGTATCAATGGGTGTACCGGTTGCTGGTTATCGAACACTCAATGCATAAATAATACCACAAGAAAGCCATATAGATGTGACCTAAATTGCCTACTACCTAAACTCCAGAAGGAATCCTCAACCTTGACTGGCTGAAACAGTTCTCCCTGCAGATGGATAATACGAAAATAAGTACTAAGAACAACAAGAATAGCAAATCAGGATAGACATGCAACATAAAGTATGAAGACACACTTACTTCAATCACTGGGGGTTGACCTTTGAGCCCAATTCTAACATATTTTTTCTTTATTTCACATGCAATAAATCTCGACTTTGTACCAGAAGGAACAGGAACAGTAATGTTAACCTCCTGCAGAGACTGACCCCAAGAGTACTTCTCCATATCAAGGCCATTGCCCTTGTTAGGTGCTGCTCAGTAATAAGTAAGCTGTTATCAACCAAGACAATATTGTCTTCATTAACAATAAGAAAAGTAGTAAAAACTAAAGACTATAAAGAGCATGTGGATTTATCCACGTACAGCAAATTCAAACAAAGAGAATTTCATCTCCTTCGACCTATATTCTTAATTAACATTCAGATTATCTACTCACATTTAAATTCAATTTGCGATTGAGATACAAGTATGTCTTCCCATAAACGTCTCGATCCCATTTGAGGCAAAAAAGACTCTTTAAGCCCAAAATCGCAGGTCAAGACACTGATGCACCAGTTCATCTCTGTTGCAATCAGAGACAGACCCAACAGAGGCGATATCAACCACCCCTCCCTGAGAACCCCGTGTCCACCCCTGGATGCAACACCCCCTTTATGTGAAGTAATCTCAACTGTTACCGTTTTAACGTAATATATTAAACGTCTACATTTCAACTCAATTTGAAACAAAAAAAAACATTACTATGAAGATTAATATGTTGAATAGAACTCAGCTCTTAGCCTTCTCAAACACTTAGTTGACCAATTACCAAAATCCACCTCCTTCGCCAACTCTTATCTGTTTTCACTCAAAGAGTGCTGCAGAATATCGAAAGAATCTTAATAAAAACAAGAAATGAAATTACAGCACCCCAAATAAAAGCTAAGATGAATCCAAAATCACCATGTCATGCAAAAGAAGAAAAGGTATAACGGATGAATGAAAAATCACCAAATCACGCAACGAAACGTTTTTAAGCAAGAAATCAAAACCATATAACCTTAAAAAACACTATACATGAAGTGAATTTATTGCATGAACAATCTAACAAAAGACATACCTCGAGGGCCTTTTCCCTCTTCCACTTTACTCTCAATCACTTTTTCCTCCTTTCTCACTGTTGGTGGAGGCGAAGCCGTTGTTGCTTCCTTAATCTTTTTCTCAATCTTACAATCCCCTTCAGCTTTGACCTCTTTCCTCTTCTTCCCCTCCGCCTCCACTTTATCTCTCACCATTCTAACTACCGCATTCACATCACTCACCAGCGAATCGCTCTTAAACAAATCACTCTCCTCGGCAACGAACTCAAAAACCTTCACCAAAAATCCCAAAGGATTCGATGGGTCGAAAGCAGCTTTAAACGGCTTTGTCGCTGGTGTCACCGATGTCGTTGGCTTGCTGTGGTTGTCCTCTTCGAAATCGGAGAGTATAGCCATGATTGATTCGAATTGGTAATTTAGTCAAAAATCACGTTAGGGTTTTCCAAATCGGTGATTTGGTGAACCTTCCTCTAAGAGACTTCGAAAAAGATAAAACGGATTTATATATAGCTGAGACTGTGAGAAGTTCGATCGAAGGCTTAGCCGCTTAGGAAATTCTGGAAGAAATATATGGGCTTGTAGTCCACTTAGTCCAGGCCCAACATTAATCCTTCCTAACATTGGGCTGTGTGGTCTATGCTTGAAATAAGGCGTAAGTACTAGTTTTTTTTATCAAATTAATTTTTTCCATTGTATTTTCCTAATTTCACATTTTCTCATAATACGATTTCATGATTTGAATATATCAAACATTTTTGTGGGGAAAATAGTAATTCGAACACACTTTCAATTAGCAAGAACCGATGGTTTTGTAAATATTAAATTAAGATATATATATATATATATATAATGTATTTTTTTCCTCTTTTGTACATTTGAGAGGAGAAAATGCCGATCTGCCTCGTCGTTATGGGGTGACTCATATATATAGATCACAAAGGCTCTCGTCTTATGTCCTCTTTGACAACAAGGCTCATTATTTTAGTATTATTTATATATATTAATTATGTTGTAAAAATAAAAAAAATTACATCCCAATTATGGAGATATTTTTTTAAGTTAATTTTTAATATTTTAGTTTAATATTCATCAAAACTTTTAGCATTGATTACATGTCTTTGTTTCATTTATTTATCGTGTATTTTGCTGTTCTGAAGATATTTTTGAAGTTAGATTTTCTTTTTGTCATTTGGATCACAAGAATTTGCAGCGACCAATATTGTATGCTGGAAAATCAAGTATTTGGTATAGAATAGACCCCTATAAATGAAGATGACATTGTGAAGTTAGTATAATTCTCCTTGTATACTGTGCTCCAATTTATTGTATATGTATTTGTTGAGCAAATTAATATTAGCTTATGAGATAATTTAAGGTCGTCTAATGTCTCCGAAAAATTTGAGCCTCCTCCTGCGTTGTTAGACACATTTATTCCAACATGAGAAAGTATTTTTTTCCCTCGGAAGATCATGGTGGATTGGGTAGCCAAGATGAAATTTTTAACAAAATATATGTCTTGCTTCAAATGGTTTTTTTAAAAAAAAATCTTGATATATTTCATTCGTTGGTTACGTACTTGTATATTGAATGGATCCAAGTTTGCCATTGTTTTGGTAAGAAATTAACAATGTCAGAAATAAAATAACTTGCAAAAATTACATGTAAGAAAATATTCATTTTAGGGGAGGCAACTTGATTTTATTAGCAAAAAATATATTTTATAAGAAAGACATGCACACATGTCAGCATATCTATTCATGTTGACTTCGAAATGATTTTTGATTAAAAATAACAAAAAAAATACTTGATTTTGTCGAGTAATAAAGAGTATACGAATCAATTGGTGAATATTAAATTCTTTTCTAAAATAAATCGTTTTGGAGAATACGAATTCACCTTTTTTAAAATAAAAAAAAATTATTTAAAAACTTTTGTATAGTTCTTATATTACTAGTCACATGTACCATATCGGGCACTTTGGTTTTCACACACACATTACACACACTACTCCATCTTTTATCAATGTCGACGTAATTTGAAGGTATAATATATCGTTATTAAATTTTATATATTGTGCATTATATGATTTTGTGTAATTACATAGCATAATACATATATCTATTTCAAAATGGTGTATTTTGATCAATTATTGTTACTTTGCTCACAATATATATTATATTACAATTTTATATGTATATATATATATATACAATATTTTATTTATAATATAAAACTTTAGAATTGGATTGTGTTATTGCTTATTATTCACAATTCATGATGAATATATAGAGTGTTATGATATAAGTACACGTCGCTTGATAAAGAACTCAAATATGGCTGGATCCAGTATCGAATGTCTACAAGTTTGAAATTTAATGTTATTATAATTCATAGTTTGAAATTTACACTCAATCTCTGTGGGATCGGCATCTGTACTCCATATATATATTAAAATTTGACAACATACATTTACGGTACGTTTTACCCCATCAGTAGCTACAATTGTATATGTTTAATACCAGTTTCATGTGTAACTAGTACCAAATTTGTATAAGTTTGATACTAATTTCATGTGTAACTAGTACCAAAATTATATATGTTTAATACAAATTTTATGTGTAATTAGTACCAAAATTGTATATATTTAATACAAATTTCATGTGTAACTAGTACCAAACTTGTACATATTTAATACCAAATTGAAGTGCAACTTGTACCAAGATTGTATAGATTTAATACAAATTTAATGTGTAATTAGTACCAAATTTGAACATGTTTAATACTAAATTCATGTGTAACTAGTACCAAAATTATATATATTTAATACCAATTTCATTTGTAACTAGTGCCAAATTTTGTAATACTTTTTATGTATAACTAGTACCAAAATAATGTATATGTTTAATACCAACTTCATGTGTAACTAGTACCAAAATTGTACAGATTTAATATCAAATTGAAGTGCAACTTGTACGAAGATTGTATAAGTTTAATACCAATTTAATGTGTAACTAGTACAAAAATTATACAGGTTTTTTAATACCAATTTGAAGTGTAGCTTGTACCAAAATTGTATATGTTTAATACCAATTTCATGTGTAACTAGTACCAAAATTGTATAGGTTTAATACTAATTTTAAGTGTAACTAGTACTAAATTTGTATATGTTTCATACTATTTTTATGTGTAACTAGTACCAAATTTGTACAGGTTTAATACCAATCTCATGTGTAACTAGTACCAAATTGTATACGTTTAATACCAATTTAATGTGTAACTAGTGCCAACATTGTACATATTTAATACCAAATTTAATGTAACTTGTACCAAGATGGTATATGTTTAATACCAATTTAATTTGTAATTAGTAGCCAATATACATGTTTAATAGCAATTTGAAATGTAACTTGTACCAAAATCGTATATGTTTAATACCAATTTGTTGTATAACTAGTACTAAAATTGTGTATGTTTAATACAAATTTAATGTCTAACTAGTACTAGATTGGATAGGTTTAGTACCAATTTCATGTGTACCTAGTACCAAAATTGTATAGACACAAATTTCAAGTATAACTAGTACCAAAATTAAATAAGTTTAATTCTAATTTCATGTGTAGATAGTACCAAAACTGTATAGGTTTAATACCAAGTCTAACTAGTACCAAAATTATAAACGTTTCATACCAATTCAAGAGTAACTAGTACCAAAATTGTATAAATTTAATATTATTTGGAAGTGTAACTAGTACCAAAGTTATATATGTTTAATATTAATTTAATGTGTAAATAGTACCAAAAATGTAAATGTTTAATACCAATTTGAAGTGTAATTAGTACCAAAATTATATAGGTTTAACACCAATTTTATGTGTAACCAGTATTAAAATTGTATAGGTTTTGTATCAATTTTATGTATAACTAGTACCAAAATTATATACGCTTAATACCAATTTTATGTGTAACTAGTACTAAAATTATATAGGTTTAATACTAATTTAAAATGTAATTAGTCACAAAATTATATAGATATAATATCAATTTGAAGTGCAATTTGTACCAATATTGTATAGATTTAATACTAATTTAATGTGTAGCTAATACCAAAATTATTTATGTTTAATACCAATTTGAAGTATAACTAGTACTAAATTTGAATAAGTTTAATACCAATTTTATTTGTAACTAGTACTGAAACTGTACAGGTTTATTACCAATTTCATATATAAATAGTACCAAAATTGTATAATTTAATATATATTTTCTCGATAAAGTTTCATTGTTATCAAAATAATAAATACACTTACTAGTTATATAATGGAAATAAATATTTGTCAAATTTAAAAATTAGCATATTTTAAACAATAAACAAATAATAGAGCAAAACACCATACATAAAAATATTGGAGAAAAAATGTTGAATAAAGGGGTAGTTTTGTCAATTTACAGGTTTAGGGAGTTAAAACTAAATAATCTTTACAATTAGGGAGTAAAATTAAAAAAAAAAGCTGACACAGGGACTGATTTTGAACTTAAGTTAGTGTTCAGGGACTGATTCATACTTTTCCCTTGATTTGATGAGAGTTTAGAGGGGTCTGTCCTACATAACACTTTTGGACAGCTCGCCTAGATAGACAAACTCAAATAGAATGTCCACTTGATTATTAATGTAATAACTAGGAATAATAAACATATGAATGGCTAACAAGTATCCAATGATTGTCCAATTCATTCTATTAATAATATAATCCTCGTTTTTTGTTAAAACAAGGGAAACTAAACAAAAATCTTAATTTTCAAACATAATTTTGAAATCAGTCCCCATGTCAGAAAAAAATTAATTCAAACTCTCTACTGCAACTTAAAATTTTGTTCTAACTCCCTATGACAATAATACCCCTCTTTTAAAAGTTAAACTTTTAATTTTGAGAAATCATTACAGTCGATACGAAACATATACAATTTTGGTACACGTTACACATAAAATCGGTATGAAATCTTCAATTTTGGTACAAGTTACACATGAAATTGGTATGAAACATTTACTATTTTCGGTACTTATTACACTTGAAGTTGGTATGAAACATATACAATTTTGGTACTAGTTACACATGAAGTTTGTATAAAACCAATACAATTTTGGTACTAGTTACACATGAAATTGGTATAAAACCTATATTATATTCGGTACTTATTACACGTGAAGTTGATATGAAACCTATACAATTTCGGTACTAAATATACATAAAATTGGTATGAAATCTATACATTTTGGTACTAATTACGAATAAAATTGGTACGAAACTTAAACTATTTTCGGCACTTGTTACATATGAAATTGATATGAAATCTTTACCATTTTAGTATTAGTTACGCATGAAATTGGTATGACCTATATAATTTTGGTACAAGTTACACATGAAATTAGTACGAAACCTATACTTTTTCGGTACTTATTACAGATGAAGTTGGTATGAAATATATACAATTTTGGTACTTATTACACTTGAAGTTGGTATGAAACATATACAATTTTGGTACTAGTTACACGCGAAGTTTGTATGAAACCTATACTATATTCGAAACTTATTACACATAAAGTTGGTATGAAACGTATACAATTTCGGTACCAACTATGCATAAAATTGGTATGAAATTCATATAATTTTGGTACTAATTACGAATAAAATTGGTACGAAACATATTCTATTTTCAGTACTTATTACAAATGAAATTGGTATGAAATCTTTACAATTTTGGTACTACTTACAGATGAAATTGATATGAAACATATACAATTTTGGTACAGTTATACATGAAATTGGTATGAAACCTATACTTTTTCGGTACTTATTACACATGAAGTTGGTATGAAACATATACAATTTTGGTACTTATTACAATTGAAGTTGGTATGAAACATATAAAATTTTGGTACTAGTTACACGTGAAGTTGGCATGAAACATACATTATATTCAAAACTTATTACACATAAAGTTGGTATGAAACCTATACAATTTCGGTACTAAGTATACATAAATTAGTATGAATCTATATAAACTTGGTAATAGTTACAGGTGAAGTTGGTATGAAACATATATTATATTCGAAACTTATTACACGTAAAGTTGGTATGAAACCTATACAATTTTGGTAATTAGTATACAAATTGGTACTAAACCTATATAATTTTGGTACTAATTATGAATGAAATTGATACGAAACCTATACTATTTTCGGTACTTAATACATATTAAATTAGTATGAAATTTTTACAATTCTGGTACTAATTACACATGAAATTGGTATGAAACATATACAATTTTGGTACAAGTTACACGCGAAATTGGTATGAAACTTGTACTAGTTTCGATACTTATTACACATAAAATTAGTATGAAACATATACAATTTTGGTACTAGTTACACATGAAGTTGGTATGAAACCTATACAATTTTGGTACTAGTTACACATGAAGTTTGTATGGAACATATACTATATTCAGTCCTTATTACACGTGAAGTTTGTGTGAAACCTATACAATTTCGGTACTATGTATACATAAAATTGGTATGAATTATGAAACCTATATAATCTCCGTACTATTAAACCTATACAATTGAAATTTGTATTAAACTTATATAATTTGGTCCTAGTTACACATGATACAAATTAATACAAATTATATGTTCGCCTGTGAGAATAGAGATATGTTATATATGAGTTGTATAAATGTCCTTGGCATTACGCATTTCAATTGGGAATTGCATGCAATGGGTTTAAAAGTAAAGGTGCTTGATGAATCGAATTAAGTGGGGAATTAATTAAATAACTAAAATAAGCTAACAAGATGATGAATATTTAAGTGGAGAAAATCAATGAGAATGGATTCTAAGGATTCGACTTCATCCAACTATCAACTATGTTGTGTTCTTCAGTTTATTAGCCAAAGAATCCTATGTTATTCTATTACATCTTCCGAGTGTTAAGTATAAATAATCATTCAACAATCATCTTAATGTGTCCACCTAAGATAAACTATTAAACAATTTAAATAGCACAATGATTCGTTGGAGTTATACCCTGGCAATTATATAATTTTCCAATGATTATATTCTTATGGTCATTATCAAAACCCCTCTCCCGGGTGATAGATTCTAAATAAATATGATGATTAAACTATCATATAATTAATTGAAATGCATTCAAATCATGAGTCACAAATAAAAGCACAATTTGACATAATCCATTATAATGCACTAATCTCGATACATCATGTACGTTTACTCGTAAACCCATTGCATACAATGCCCAATTGAAAAGAGTAATGTCAATGACATTTATACAACTCATATACACATATCTCATGTGTAACTAGTATAGGTTTTAGACCAATTTCACGTGTAATAAGTACCAAAAATAGTATATGTTTCGTACAAATTTCATGTGTGACTAGTACCACAACAAACAAATATTTGTTTGTAAAGTTTGAAATTGATGTTATTTGAAATTGATATTTTTGTTTGTTCGATATAGAAGATTAACATTAATATAGAAGATTCTATGGAAATGTTGTTATTGTTGTTTGAATTTGATATTGTTTGTTTATTCGATATATAAATTTAACATCAATAATGATGTGTAATTAGTACTGGAATTGTATACGTTTAATATCAATTTCATGTACAACTAGTACCAAAATTGTATAAGTTTAATACCAATTTCATGAGTAACTAGTACCAAAATTGTATAGATTTAACACCAATTGCATGTGTAACTGTACCAAGATGATATATGTTTAATACCAATTTTATATGTAACTAGTACCAAAATTGTATAGTTTTAATATCAATTTCATATGTAACTGGTACCGAAATTGTATAGATTTCATACCAACTTCACGTGTGATAAGTATCGAATATAGTATATGTTTTATACCAGTTTCATGTGTAACTATTACCAAACTTGTATATCTTTCATACTAACTTCACGTGTAATAAGTACCGAAACTAATATAGGTTTCATACCAAATTCACGTGTAGCTTGTACCAAATTTTTATAGGTTTCGTATCAACTTCATGTGTAACTAGTACCAAAATTGTATATCTTTCATACTAACTTCACGTTAATAAATACCGAAACTAATATAGGTTTCATACCAATTTCACGTGTAACTTGTACCAAAATTGTATAGGTTTCGTACCAATTTCTTGTGTAATTAGTAACAGAATTGTAACAATTTCATACTAATTTAATTTATTAAGTACCGAAAATAGTATAGGTTTCGTACAAATTTTATGTATACTAAGTACTGAAATTGTATAGGTTTCACACAAACTTTACATGTAATAAGTTTCGAATATATTATAGGTTTCATACCAACTTTACTTGTAACTGGTACCAAATTTATATAGATTTTATACAAATTTTATGTATACTTAGTACCGAAATTGTATAGGTTTCATACCAACTTTACGTGTAATAAGTTTCGGATATAGTATAGGTTTCATACAAACTTCACGTTTAACTAGTACCAAAATTGTATATGTTTCATACCAACTTCAAGTGTAATAAGTACCAAAATTGTATATGTTTCATACCAACTTCATGTGTAATAAGTACCTAAAAAGTATATGTTTCATAATAATTTCATGTATAACTGTACCAAAATTGTATATGTTTCATATCAATTTCATGTGTAATTAGTACCAAAATTGTAAAGATTTTATACCAATTTCATTTGTAATAAGTACCGGAAATATAATAGATTTCGTACTAATTTTATTCTTAATTACCAAAATTATATATGTTTCACATCAATTTTATGCATAGTTGGTACCAAAATTATATAGGTTTCATACAAACTTTACGTGTAATAAGTTTCAAATATAGTATAGGTTTCATACCAAATTCACATGTAACTAGTACCAAAATCGTATATGTTTCATACCAACTTCAATTGTAATAAGTACCAAAATTGTATATGTTTCATACCAACTTCATGTGTAATAAGTACCGAAAAAAGAATAGGTTTCGTACCAATTTCATGTGTAACTTGTACCAAAATTTTATAGGTTTCATACAAATTTCATGTGTAACTAGTACCAAAATTGTACAGATTTCATATCAATTTCATATGTAACAAGTACCCGAAATAGTCTAAGTTCCGTACCAATTTTATTCGTAATTAGTACCAAAATTATATATGTACCAATTTTATGTATATTTAGTACCGAAATTGTATAGGTTTCATATCAACTTCACGTGTAATAAGTACCGATTATAGTATAGGTTTTATACCAATTTCATATATAACTAGTACCAAAATTGCATTGGTTTCATAACAACTTCACGTGTAATAAGTACCGAAAATAGTATAAGTTTCATACCAATTTCATGTATAACTTGTACCAAAATTGTATAGATTTCATATCGATTTTATGTGTAACGTGTACCAAAATTGTATAGGTTTCGTACTGACTGTAATGATTTCTCAAAATTAAAATTTTAACTTTTACTAGAGGGGTATTATAGTCATTTTAATAAGATAGGGAGTTAGAACAAAATTTTAAGTTGCAGTAGGGAGTTTGAATTAATTTTTTCTGACATAAGGACTGATTCTATAATTAAGTTTGAAAATGAGAATTTTTTTGAGTTTTCCCTTAAAACAATAGCAACCTAAATATTTTGTCACTCGGAGTTAAAATATTTAAGTTACATCATTAAATCTGTTTTCTTAATTTAACTGAGAAAATCCTCTTTTTTGTGTGAGCATAAATAACTTAGAATAAAGTAATAAGGAAGATATTTATTTGTAACAGAAGTGAAAATGAATTTAAAAGAGTACATAATAGTATCAGTTACGAATTTGAGATCAGTGAAGGGATGCATATACTTCTATTTTTGTACTGTCAATGCAAAGTTAGGTAGAAAAATTGAAGGGATCAATTATCAAAAGAGATGGATGTTAAAAATAGAAGCTCTAATTGGACCATTTCACTGTGTTGAAAGTAATATTATCTATATTTTCTATAAAAAAGAAAAGAAAAGAAAGAAAGAAAGTAATATTATCTGTAGGAATATTTTCGTTTGGGAAAGTATTTTATTGACTAAGATTTATCTAAGTGTTTGTTCAAGCACAACTCGAACTCGAGTTTGTCCAAAATGGGCAGAGTCTTATCCATCATATCAACTTGATTAAATCAAATTGGTAAATCCTATTTAAATTTTGGGATGTATGTGAAAAAAAATATTTGGAATGAGAGTTATGCAGTCTTTTTCCTTCTAGTTATTGTTGTTATTATAAAAGACAGATGTTATTATTAATGTTTAAAATGTATTTTTTTTTATAAAAACATAGAATAATGTGTCATCAATATTTTTTGTTAACTATAAATAATATTCAATAAAAAGTAAGGTTATTCAATCAGTTTTATATTCATACACATTTATTTAATTATGGATCGTTTATTACATAATATTTGGTACGATATACTAATAAATTTAATAGAATTGGCCTTCTCTCTCTTTCTTTCTTTCTTTCGCTCCTTATTAAATGTGAGCTTGGAGTTGAGCAATGGCCGAATAAATGATATGCAGGGAAAAAACTCATTATTTAGTTTCAGTTTATAGCACAATCTTATTAGAATAATAAATAATAACTAGAAAATTACATTATTTATGAAAAAGTAAAAAAAATTAAGACAATATTTTGACAATTGCTGTACTAAAAAATTGAAGTTATTATTTCCTTACTGTGATCATCAATGATGCATTTAATGGATTTACTATACAAACCACAGTTGTAGGTAAAATAATAATATAAATTTTAGTAAAAACAATGCACGTTATATGTCTGCAGACACTGCAGGAATTTGCGTGTGGGAAACCATGTTAAACTATATATGCTAACACTCCTTGAAATTATCTGATGCAATATCAGATATCCCTTTGAAATTAATTCGGACATTTATATGGGAGTATGGGACACATCCAACAAGGAAATGATACTTCTGAGTAGCGAGTCAGACATTTATAAGGGGTGTGTTTGGCAAGGAATTTACACTTTTTTGAAGTTAAATGTACAATTTAAAATTTTTTTTAACTAAAATAAAATTTGAACGTGTTTGTTAAACTGTATGTTAATTTAAGTAAAATACATTTTTGTGCTAATCAATAATACTATAATGATTTTAGTGATATACGTTTCTTAAATTTAGTATTAATATATTTGATGTTATATTTTATTTTAACCTGCTTTTTAAACTTTATGCTAATTGAAATAATATGTATTGAACGTTAATTTATGATGATTTTTGTAAGGCATCTATATCTTAAACGTTCATATAGATATAAGAGTGCAAGTTCATCAAGAATAAATGAGGTTCTATGTTAATATCATTGGGCATTTGAACAGTTTACAAAACTTCATATTCAAATAATTTCATTTTCAATACAAGAAAGTGATAGCTAGTAGTTCATCCTACTAGTTCAAAATATTCTATTCAAAATCATCATCGTCCTTCTATATTGACGGAGTCGTTCCTCTCTAAGCCCATCAATCTCTACCATTGCCTCAATCTTCTTCGCCAAAAGTCTCTACAGGAACAACCCACCGGCCATGAACAATTACATCATTCATAAACAAAACTCAAGAGCAATAATATAAATAATTGCACAAGACGTTTATCTTGTGTACTCCCTGATATCAATCCATTTAACATATTCTCTTCGGTCGTCCCTGTTAACTCATGTACATAATCATTAGGTCATAAAATAAGTGCTCAACTCTACAATCCATTTATATGCCATGACACATATCGATATCCACATATCCAACACAACTATTCCGGTTTTGTTATAACAACGATATTTTGATGCCCCTCGCTTCGACATATAGCGGCATTGTATAATACCCCATCGCTTCGACATGACAATGGCATAATCATCGCTTCGACATGATAGCGGCAAGTACTATATTTTCATCGCTTCAATATGACAGCGGCAAGTATCCTATTCTCGCTCGAACATAACAACAACACACACCTCCAAACATACTCATACACATATCAATGCACATTTACATAATAACAGTAGTATAATTGCACCACCGATTGCTCGTACGTCTTTCTACGTACCTATTGTCGTTTCCACAAATCAAGGTGCTTAAACAACATGATTATATCAAAGATAATTAAGCCTTAATCCACATTATCAAGCATAATTATTTCTAATCCATTCCATTTCAACAAATTTCATTTACCATCATGCTTTTACTCAACTCCACTCAAAATTCTCATTTGATTAACACATAGCAAATCCATACTCGATTTACCTCCATATCTAGTGTAAATACAATTACCTAATTATTCCAGAACTGCCATAATCAAGTCATAATTTATTTGGTTAAATTTGAGTATCACAATTACAGTGACATTCATTTATTTATACGTTTCTTGAATTTAGTAAGAATATCTGTGTATTTTTACATGATTTTAGAATTTTAAAAAAAATGTAAATTTTAGTATTTTGTAATATAATACATATATAATATATACACAAATAGGATGTGTGTCCCGCCCGTGTCATATCCTGTAAATTTTGGAAATTGTCGCTGTATCGATGTCCTGTTGTGTCCATGTCGTAGTGTCAGTGTCAATGCATCATAAATGTTAAATTTTCACCAATGATGCATGGACACTCCTAGAAATAACTCGGTGTAGTTCTAGAACACCGACACTTCTCGGACACTCCTTGGACACATGTTGGACACGCCATATGACGTGTTTTTTATTTTTTTTAAAAAAAGAAAATCGGGCACCTGTGTCGGAAACTCTCATTAATATCGGACACCCGTATCACACACCCGTATCGGACACGATCGACGGGTATGTCCGACACAGAAATGACACTTTTGGGTGTTAATTGTACCATTTAAATTTTTTTGGCTAAAATAAAATTTGGACGTGTTAGTTAAACTTTATATTAATTAAAGTAATATATATTTTGTCACGCCCCGAGACCGGGGTCAATAACACCGGCATTGATTTCCATAAACATCTTGAAATCAATAAGCCTCGTAATATCTTAATAACCAAAAGCCAGTCTATTTTCCATAAACGAAATAACAATTGTCTTTACAACTGAAAAAAAAATGCGGAATTAAAAACTTAACAACTTAAATAGTAAAATCGTACTTAAATTAAAGTCTTAGATCTAAAACTTAAGATAACGCAGCGGACAAATCACCAACCCCAGAATTGGTGTTCTTCTTCAACTTCAAGTTCTTCCTCAGCTTTATCTGGGGATGTAGAGTAAGGGGTGAGTGTTTGGATAAACACTCAGCAAGCGGGGGCCAATCGATATGCCAATATAATAGTTTTTCATAAATTTTCCAAACATAAATCTTAATCAAACATATATTGATATGAATGCATCTTATCATAATTGCTCCATCGAGCCATAAACATAGCATATCAATCGTTCATAATTTTCATATACTTAAGCACATTTAAATCATCTAGTTTCCTCTTGGTACTGATATCAGTCTCTAGAATTATCCCTCCTAGAGAAGAGGTCATGCATCGGCTTACCCACGAATAAAGGGTCTGGACATTCCAGAAACAACGGTTAACCACCGTATAAGGTCATGTAAACGGTTATTTCCCACCGCATCAGGGTCATAAAGGAATCCACTTCCAATCAGATTTCAAAGTTTAAAGTGCTTAAAAATTATTACTTGCATAATTTCAAAATAAACTAATATCGATTGAGATTTAAAAGCATACATACAATCATTCTTAGAAAACGAAACGAATACTAGCAAAAACCCACTTACCGCGATTTAGATGATTGGACGGTTTAGGGTGCGAAAACGACACGAATTCCTTCCTTCCTAAGCTTAGTGGTGATCGAATTATTGGTATAATTATTGGCTAAAGTTTTCGGCTACAAGTTGCTGAGTGGAAGGAAATTTTCGAAATAATGGTGATGGAGGGGAGAGGTTGGTGCAAGATATATATTAATGGTATAATCCTATATATCACTTGGTTCAAACTTAGCAAAAATAAAGGTGGGAACCTTCAACTTTATGGAATAATATATAAGCAGATTTTTAATGACAAAAATGGTGCATATATTTTCGAAAATAAAGGTATGAGCTTCTTGAATTTATGGTATAAAATAAGTGCAGATTTTTGGTGAGCATATGGTATAAAATTGTTGCATAATTTGATGTTATATTTTCGAAATAATGGTATAGAATTTTCGAAAAAAGAAATGTTGAGATTCTTGATTTTTATGGTATAAAAATCTTTCCAAAAACTCTTGATTAAATAATGAAACTATCAATCTTTAGATGCTAGTAAAATAGGATGGAAATCTTTGAATTAATGATATCAATACTTGCATGGATTGATGGTAATTATAGAACCTAGGAATATTAAGTCCTACAAGGAAACTAATAATAGAGTTTAATTCATTCTATACCATTTAATAATAGTATACTAATTAAAGTTTTAACTTGAGCCCAAAATATTAATTTAATTAATACCTCAAATATCCGGGTCTTTACATCCCTCCCTCCTTATTGGAAGTTTCGTCCTCGAAACTCGAGTCAACTTGATCATGAAAAAGGTAGGGGTATTTTTCCCGCATCAATTCTTCTACTTCCCATGTAGCTTCTCTTTCCGTATGGTTTGACCATTGGACTTTGACATATGAAATTGTCCTTCGTCGCAATACATGGTCCTTTGAATCCACGATCCGAATCGGAACTTCTTCGTATTTTAGAGTTTCGTTCAAGTTCCCTTGAGCTACTAGGGGTTCTGCTTCAAGTACATGACTTGGGTCAGCAATGTATTTCCTTAGTTGTGATACGTGGAAGACATTGTGAATTCTTGATAGGTTTGGTGGTAGTGCTACTCTATATGCCAGCGTTCCCACCTTCTCTAGCACTTCAAATGGTCCCACATATCTTGGATTCAACTTTCCCCTTTTGTCAAATCGAATAACTCCTTTCATTGGTGAAATCTTTACATATACTTTTTCACCAATTTCAATATCCACTGGTCTCCTTTTCAAATCAGCCCAACTTTTCTGTCGGTCCTGAGCTGTCTTAAGTCTATCCCTGATGATAGCTATCTTGTCAGTAGTAGCTTGCACTAACTCAGGTCCTGTGATAGCTCTTTCTCCTACTTCATCCCAGTATAACGGTGATCGGCATTTGCGCCCTTAGAGTGCTTCGTATGTCGCCATCCCAATGCTACTATGGTAGCTGTTGTTGTAAGCAAACTCGACTAGAGGCAAGAGCTCGCTCCAATTTGCAGTAAAATCCAATGTACAAGCTCTTAGCATATCTTCGAGGGTTTGGATAGTCCTCTCTGTCTGGCCATCGGTCTGTGGGTGATAGGCCGTACTAAGAGTTACTTTACTTCCCATAGCCTGTTGAAAACTTTTCCAGAACCGTGATACGAATCTAGGATCTCTGTCAGATAGGATGCTCACTGGGACTCCATGCAGTCTCACTATATTGTCCATATATAGTGTTGCCAACTTGTCTAAGTTATAGTTCATACGGCAGGTAGAAAATGTGCTGATTTTGTTAGTCTATCAACAATTACCCATATTCCGTCGTGGCTCTGTCTTGACTTTGGTAGTCCTACAACGAAATCCATGGAGATGTGCTCCCATTTCCATTCAGGGATTTTCAGAGGTTGAAGAAGTCCTCCGGGTCTTTGATGCTCAGCTTTAACTTGCTGACATACTAAGCATCGGGCGACGAATTCTGCTACGTCTTTCTTCATGGCATTCCACCAGAAACTTTCCTTCAAATCTTTGTACATCTTTGTACTCCCAGGGTGGACTGAAAATTTGGACTTATGCGCTTCAGACATTACCTCTTGTCTTATGTTGTCCACATTTGGTACGCACAATCGTCCTTTCATCCACAGAATTCCATTACTATCAGTCTCGAAGTCAGTGATTTTTCCATCTTTGACTTGCTCTTTTAACTTTGTCATACTAGGATCCTGATCTTGACTCAATTTGATGGCCTCTCGAAGAAAAGGTTGAGCTGAGACCGAAGCTAAGATCATTTTCCCTTTGCCTTTCCGGCTCAAAGCATCTGCTACTTTGTTTGCCTTGCCGGGATGGTAATTAATGGTGAGATCGTAGTCCTTCAAGAGTTCAATCCATCGTCTCTGCCTCATGTTTAGTTCTTTTTGAGTGAACAAGTACTTAAGGCTTTGATGGTCCGTAAACACTTCACACTTGGCGCCATAAAGGTAGTGCCTCCAAATTTTTAAGGCGAAAACCACAGCGGCTAACTCGAGGTCATGCGTAGGGTAGTTTTGCTCGTGCGGCTTAAGCTGCCTTGAGGCGTACGCAATTACTCTTCCCTCTTGCATGAGTACACATCCAGTCCTTCTTTCGATGCGTCACTATAAATAGTGAAACCCATGCCTTCAGTCGGTAGTACCAGTACCGGTGCAGATGAAAGCTTTTCCTTCAAGATCTCAAAACTTTTCTCACACTCTTCACTCCAGATGAATTTTGAGTTCTTCTGTGTGAGCTTTGTAAGAGGTACTGCTATTGAGGAAAATCCTTCAACAAACTTCCGGTAATAACCAGCTAGTCCCAAAAAACTTCGAATTTCTGTTACGGTCGTTGGCCTTTGCCAGTCCAAAACTGCTTCTACCTTCTTAGGATCTACGGACACGCCTGCTTTTGATATGATGTGTCCTAAGAAAGATACGCTTTCTAGCCAAAATTCACATTTGTTAAATTTGGCATAAAGCTCTTTCTCTCTTAGCGTCTGCAGAGTGAGGCGAAGATGTTGTTCGTGTTCCTCCTTACTCGACGAATAAATGAGAATGTCGTCGATGAACACAACCACAAAGTTATCCAAGTATGGCTTGAATATCCGATTCATCAAATCCATGAACACTGCTGGGGCGTTTGTCAAGCCAAAAGGCATCACCATTAACTCGTAATGCCCATACCTCGTTCTGAATGCGGTTTTCGGTACATCCTCTGCTTTTATCTTGAGTTGATGATAGCCTGACCTTAGATCGAGCTTAGAAAAGACTTTAGCTCCTTTGAGTGATCGAACAGGTCATCAATTCTTGGAAGAGGGTACTTGTTCTTGATTGTGATCTTATTCAGTTCTCGATAGTCGATGCACAATCTCATGCTCCCGTCTTTCTTCTTCACAAACAATACTGGAGCTCCCCAAGGGGATACACTTGGTCTAATTTGTCTATTGTCTAAGAGCTCCTGCAATTGTTCCTTGAGTTCTTTCAATTCGGCTGGCGCCATACGGTATGGTGCCTTTGAAATTGGTGCAGCCCCTGGTACCAAATTGATTTCAAACTCCAATTCACGGTTTGGGACAGAACCTGGCAGCTCTTCAGGGAAGACATCCGGAAATTCTTGTACTATCGCTATGTCCTCTACCCTGAGTTCGTCTTCTTCTTTTACCTCGCTTATTGTTGCTAGGTATACTTCTTCACCGTTCTTCACGGCTTTCCAAGCTTGTGCTGCCGATAGTAGGAATTTTCGTTCCTTGGTTTTACCGTGATACACGATCTCTCCATCGTCTGGGGTTCGTAGTCTAACATTCTTGTTACGACAGTCGACTACCCCATGGTGTTTGGATAACCAATCCATTCCGAGTATAATATCGAAATCTACCATGTTGAGTTGAATTAACTCAGCACTAAACACCGTTTCGTTAATACTGAGATTACAATCTCGGTGTATACTGTGTGCTAATAAGGTTTTATTGGCAGGTGTTGCTACATTGTACGGCTTACTAAGCAATTCCGGTTTAAGAGCTAGTTTCTTAGCAAACCTCTTAGATATAAACGAATGCGTGGCACCACAGTCAAACAATGCATAAGCAGATAATTAGTTTAATAAAATGGTACCTGCCACGACATCGTTTGCGTCCTCTGCCTCCTCATTTGATATGGCAAAGACACGAGCATTTGGTTTGTTCTCCCTGGGTTTGATCGGAGGACCGCCATTTCTTGCAGTTGTCCCCTTTACATCAGGTTCAGGGCATTCAGCTATCCTGTGTCCTAACTTTCCACATCGGAAACATGCTCCCTTTCCTTTAAGGCATTCTCCGGGATGATGATAGCCACAATTTGAACATTTTGGAAACCTCTGTTGGTTTGGGCTGAGTATTGGTCCTTTTCGCTGATTGTTGGACTGATTAGGCCGCTTGGAATTGTGACCAATAGTAGCATGCTGATTAGGGGAAGGACGCTTGCGCTTGAATTCCTCTTCGCGACGCTTTATATCAGCTTCAGCCCTGATGGCTGCTCCCATTAGATCTCCAAAATTTGCGGTTTCAAAAATCGCAAGGGCAGACTGGATACGACTGTTCAGTCCAATCCTGAAGCGATGGAGCTTCAAGGTCTCATCTGCCATGATACTAGGTGCATACATTCCCAGTGCGTTGAACTTCGCGGTATAATCTACCACTGACATGTCGGAAGTTTGAGTCAAATTCTCAAATTCTCTCAGCTTTTGGTTTTGCACTGCTGTTGGGAAGTACTGCTTCAGAAATGTACTTCGGAACCTTTGCCATGTGATAGGTCCTGCTTCTAACATCAGTGGTGACATATTCTCCCACCATATACCTGCCTGATCAACAAGGAAAGATGTTGTTACTTCCACCTTGATGTGCTCCGGCACTTCCAGTAGCCTGTGGTGATTTTCCACCTGCTTAAGCCAGTTTTGGGCCATCTCTGGGTCTGAGTTGCCGTCAAAGGTTGGAACTCTGTTCTTTCGCAGTGATTCATAATGGTACTTCACTCCCTGCGGATGTGGTGCTGGCTGCTGCTGATTAATAGCGGGGTTAGCCAGACCTTGCAGTGTCGTGGCCACAATGGTGGCTATAGCTGTCAAATCTTCACGACTTAGACCCATCCTTGGGGGTTCTGGAGGATTTTGGTTTCCATTCGATCTTCCCTCATTAGTGTTAGGAGGGGCAGCGTAGTTGGGGTTACGGTTGTTAGGTACAGGACGTCCGGCCATCTCCTACAATACATAGAGATCTAAGGTCTATGCGCAGAAGTATAAGGATAACGGAATATAACGAAGACATGATAAAAAGGAAATTGATAATTTTATTAATAACTTGAAATTGTTTGATTCAAAACAAAAGGAAACTACTGAATATCGAAATAAAACAAAAACTCTTAAATAAAAACCCTTAAAAACAAAGCTTCCTAGAAGTCTATGGATCTACTATATCTCCATTTCCTAAATCCTCTTCCACATCTTCTTCCATTGGTTCCTCTTCAGGGTCCTCCTCTGGTTCTTCATCTGACTCTACAACGTTCAGAAGATCTCGCATGTGACCATTGGCTTCCCGTAGGTCACTGTTGACGTTCTGAAGATGAGTGATGATACTCCAGTACCCATTGCTCCTTATTGTCAAGCGATGGTTCGTAGCTTGGAGTGAGAGAACTCGCTCTGCCATTTGCTCTAGCTGTTGCCTTTGCACTACGCATTTCTCGGCAGCAGTCCTATGGAGTTCATCCAATCGAGCAACATCCTTTTTAGCTTCCTTACTCTGCTCATCGGCTTGATGGCGGTAGTAGCCGAGTCTATGAACATCGCCACGCAGGTGGTCTACTACCTCAAGTAGTTCAGAATTAGCTTCATTGAGCTTTTCAACTTCTTGCTCCAGGCTAAGGATCTTGACGGTCTGGGCTTGGGTCGACATCACCTAAACCCAATTACGGAACTAGTTTAGTCAACTGAAATACTTGACAAAAACCATTTTAAAAACAAGAATTAATATCATGAAGCAAAAATATCAAATTTTGCATTCTGGAAAAAAAAAAAAATTTTTTTTTTTTTTTAAAATAAAAAAAAATTAGGGTTCATAACCCGAAATTAGGGTTCCAAAATTCGCCCGAAATCGACGACTGGAATTCAAAATTGGCAGAGGGCTTCTGATCGAAATGTTTGGAGGATCAGTACGTAATTTTTAATTTCAAAACGGTGAAGAGAATCTACGGGAAATCGAAAGATAAACATTCTTGGGAATTAGGGTTCTTGGGTCGGGTTTGCTCGATTTGCAATTACAGGTCGTCCAGTGATTGGAAAAGACGATAGTTAGAGGGTTTTTACTCCAGAGGTCGTGCTCGTCGAATTCATACACCGAATTGATCGAACGGCGTTCGGCGGTGACTGATTCGAAAAAAAAAATGACGAGAGGTTTCAGAAATTTTTGGACAGAAATTGATCGACCAAACGTAGACCGATCGATCTGAAATTTTAGCAGTGATATCGACTGGAAGAGACGATTTCATTGGCATATTCGTCGAAGGCAATCGCGGCGGCAGGCGGCGGCGGCGGCTAGCAGCTAGGGTTTCGAATTTTAAATGCGATTTCCGAGAGAAAATTTTTTTTTTTTTTTTCGAAATACTTAAAAAAATCAGAACTAATTTTTTTTTTAAAATTTTAACAAATTTCGTATTCACGTGATCAATCAGATTGAACTTCCGATTATCGTAATTATCGTGAATCGATCTTTTCCCAGCGGGATTATGGAACCAACCTGGCTCTGATACCACTAAAATGTCACGCCCCGAGACCGGGGTCAATAACACCGGCATTGATTTCCATAAACATCTTGAAATCAAAAAGCCTCGTAATATCTTAATAACCAAAAGCCAGTCTATGTTCCATAAACGAAATAACAATTGTCTTTACAACTGGAAAAAAATGCGGAATTAAAAACTTAACAACTTAAATAGTAAAATCGTACTTAAATTAAAGTCTTAGATCTAAAACTTAAGATAACGCAGCGGACAAATCACCAACCCCAGAATTGGTGTTATTCTTCGACTTCAAGTTCTTCCTCAGCTTTATCTGGGGATGTAGAGTAAGGGGTGAGTGTTTGGATAAACACTCAGCAAGCGGGGGCCAATCGATATGCCAATATAATAGTTTTTCATAAATTTTCCAAACATAAATCTTAATCAAACATATATTGATATGAATGCATCTTATCATAATTGCTCCATCGAGCCATAAACATAGCATATCAATCGTTCATAATTTTCATATACTTAAGCACATTTAAATCATCTAGTTTCCTCTTGGTACTGATATCAGTCTCTAGAATTATCCCTCCTAGAGAAGAGGTCATGCATCGGCTTACCCACGAATAAAGGGTCTGGACATTCCAGAAACAACGGTTAACCACCGTATAAGGTCATGTAAACGGTTATTTCCCACCGCATCAGGGTCATAAAGGAATCCACTTCCAATCAGATTTCAAAGTTTAAAGTGCTTAAAAATTATTACTTGCATAATTTCAAAATAAACTCATATCGATTGAGATTTAAAAGCATACATACAATCATTTTTAGAAAACGAAACGAATACTAGCAAAAACCCACTTACCGCGATTTAGATGATTGAACGGTTTAGGGTGCGAAAACGACACGAATTCCTTCCTTCCTAAGCTTAGTGGTGATCGAATTATTGGTATAATTATTGGCTAAAGTTTTCGGCTACAAGTTGCTGAGTGGAAGGAAATTTTCGAAATAATGGTGATGGAGGGGAGAGGTTGGTGCAAGATATATATTAATGGTATAATCCTATATATCACTTGGTTCAAACTTAGCAAAAATAACGGTGGGAACCTTCAACTTTATGGAATAATATATAAGCAGATTTTTAATGACAAAAATGGTGCATATATTTTCGAAAATAAAGGTATGAGCTTCTTGAATTTATGGTATAAAATAAGTGCAGATTTTTGGTGAGCATATGGTATAAAATTGTTGCATAATTTGATGTTATATTTTCGAAATAATGGTATAGAATTTTCGAAAAAAGAAATGTTGAGATTCTTGATTTTTATGGTATAAAAATCTTTCCAAAAACTCTTGATTAAATAATGAAACTATCAATCTTTAGATGCTAGTAAAATAGGATGGAAATCTTTGAATTAATGATATCAATACTTGCATGGATTGATGGTAATTATAGAACCTAGGAATATTAAGTCCTACAAGGAAACTAATAATAGAGTTTAATTCATTCTATACCATTTAATAATAGTATACTAATTAAAGTTTTAACTTGAGCCCAAAATATTAATTTAATTAATACCTCAAATATCCGGGTCTTTACATATTTGGTGTCTGTATGAGTGATATTATGATAATTTCAGTGACATGCATTTATTTAGATGCGTTTTGAAATTGGTATGAATATTTTTGGTGTTATATTTTATTTGGACATGTTTGTTAAACTTTATGTTAATTGAAGTAATATGTATTTGATGTTAGTATGAGTGATACTATGACGATTCAAGTGACAACCTTTATTTATATTCTTCTTGAATTTGGTAAGAATATTTTGTTGCTTTTACATTGTTTTAGAATTTAAAAAAATGTTAATTTTAGTATTTTGTTATATAGTACATGTATAATATATATTGAAAATTCGTTCGGCGTGTCAGTGTCCGTGTATCGTAGTTTTTACCCTATGATGCATGAACACTTTTAATAATCACTCGATGCAGTATCGGATACTTCTAGGACACCGACACTCATCGAACACGTGTCAGACACGCCACAGATACCCGTGTTGGATAGTCCCCTCAAAATCTGACACTCGTGTCAGAGACGGTCTATTAGTGTGTCTGACACAGAAAGGACAATTTGGTGGTTAATTGTATTTAATATTTTTTTTGGCTAAAATGAATTTTAGACTTATTAATTAAACTTTAAGTTAATACAAGTAATATACATCTTGTGTTACCATGAATGATATTATGATGATTTCAATGACACGCATTTATTTATATATTTTTTGAATTTTGTAAGAATATTTTTTGTGTTATCTTTTATTTGGACGTATTTGTTAAACTTTATGTTAATTAAAGTAATATGTTTTGGTGTTATTATGAGTGATACTATAGTAATTTTAGTGACATGTATTTAATTACATATTTTTTGATTTGAATTTGACAAAAATATTTTTATTGTTTTTATATTATTTTAGAATTTAAAAAATTAAATTTTAGTACCATCCATCAACTTTACTCACCGGCAGGCAAATCTGAAAATATTAAATTTCCACTCCATATATATATACATAGATGTATATATTCCCCACAGTAGCAAGCCCGCTCCATATCACATCTCCATCATCATCTCCTTCTTCAATCTTCCCCACAATCTCCATCTAATTAGCTGTGCCATATTTCTTCAGGCAATGGAATATGGCCGGCTGGAAAAACATCACCCGAGTGGGGATTCCTCAACTCGAAGCCTGACCCCGGACCCCGAACGGGCTCCAAAACGGTCCAAACTCAAGTTTTTTCTGCTCATCCTTGCCGCGACGCTTGTAGTGGCTTCCGCCATCTCCGCCGCGATCGTGGTGGTGTTCCGGAACAATGCAAGTTCTGGTGACGGTGCTGAGAGGCTCCAAATTCGTCGGCCATCTGTTGCCTTGTCCCGAACGTGCAGCTTCACGCGGTACCCGAATCTCTGTGTTAGCTCCCTCCTCGAATTCCCTGGCGCTGCCACAGCCTCAGACAGGGACCTTGTGCACATTTCGGTCAATATGACTCTTCAGAAATTCGGCCGTGCTCTCTATTCCGCTTCCGACATTAGCAACATTCAGATGGATGCTCATGTGAGGTCTGCTGAAATTAATTCAAACCTTTCATTTTCCCTAATTTTCCAACCAAATCTTCGTAAAAATACACCGTTGTTTATTTTATTATTTGTACCTTTCAAAATCGGAGGAATTCTAATTAAGATAGTTCAATTGTTTTAACATAATCGAGTCAAATTTGATACTAAATTTAGTATTGCTTCAGATCCGCATACCAGGATTGTCTTGAACTCCTCGATGACTCAGTGTACCTACTCTCACGCTCGCTCACCTCCGTCGCACAAGGCGGCGGAGCCGCCGCCTCAACTCAAGACGTACTAACCTGGCTCAGCGCCGCCTTGACGAATCACGACACTTGCATGGAAGGCTTCGATGAATTAAAAGGCTACGTGAAGAACCAAATGTTCGACAGGTTGAAGGATTTATCCGGGCTTGTAAGCAATTGTCTAGCGATCTACTCCGCCTCCAAGCGCAACGAGGATTTCTCAGGCATTCCGATACAAAACCGCCGCCGGAAATTACTGAGCTCGGGAAAGAAGCACGAGCATTTTCCGAATTGGATGTCCCGGAGAGATCGAATGCTGCTGGATTTACCGGTGACGGCGATCAAGTCAGATATAATAGTGTCGCAAGACGGCAACGGCACTTGTAAGACGATCACGGAGGCGATCAAAAAGGCGCCAGAGAACAGTACTCGGCGATTCATTATTTACGTGAGGGCAGGAAGGTAAGTTCACGTGTTTGTTCGTCTAAAGTTGGAGAACGTAATACGTGGTTTAACTTTTTGTTGCCCGAATGATTTCTCGAAATGACGCAAACACCCTCTTAGATTAAGTTTTCTTAGCTACGTGTATATAAATTAAGTTTGTTGGTGATTAGGATGCTGACTTAAAGTTCAATCATGGTTAATAATTATGAAAGATTAATTGTTAATTATTCTCACGTGAATGGTTGTTTGATAATGTATGAAATCCTATGTTGCTTCTTAATGAGCTTTAAGAAGTGCGACTTTAGGGACGCGTCCTTTGGAACTAAATCAATCACTTTTTTTATGGTTTTCTGGTCCAATTCTATATTACTTGTGTCCAATGTTCTTGACTTTATTGGTAGGCCATGAATTGTCTAAATTTATTATGGATCCCGTTAAGTGTAACATTGTTGATATGTTAAGTTATGTGATATATACTGTATATTTTAATATTAAGTTGATATAAATGAGACTCAAATCAGGTGAATACAAGTTTTCTCATGAATTGCAACAAAGATTAATTAAAAAACTAAATTTGAATTTTTATGTGTGATTCATGCCGCTTCTATTCATGGCTTACTTTAAGAATCAGAAAAATGAAGGGCACTTGTAACGGTTTCATTGTTGCTGCCCTTAAGGACACTGCCCTCAGGGCATCATCCACCATTCATTTGGAATCTTTTTTTTTAAATCCATTTGGAATCTTTTTTTTTTTTTTTAAAAAAAAGATTCCAAATGAATGGTGATGATGCCCCTAAGGGCACTACCTTAAGGGCATCATCAAACAAACCACTTGTAATATATGTAAACTTGTACGACACTAAATAGTTATGTTATGATTATCTTTGTTGTGTAGATATGAGGAGGATATCTTAAAGGTGGGGAGAAGGAAGATGAACCTAATGTTTGTTGGAGACGGGAGGGGCATGACAGTCATTTCAGGTGGGAAAAGCGTCCAGCTTAACATGACAACTTTCCATACAGCGACTTTCGGTAAATTCCCTTTTTCACCCTGTCACCTTTATTCCTCTTAAGGTAAATTGGAGTTGCCTTGAGTTTTAACATGCGACGCGTCTTCCATGTCCTCTATGCCATCATTGACTTATCCAGAAATAATATTAATAAGATGGAGAGTTTGATTTAATATTTTTTCTAAATAAATACAGAATAAATACATATTTTTGTTCTTATATTGGAAAAATCTTTTAAGTTTAAACTAAACAAATTTTTTTTTAATGATTGAATGACAATGAAAGAACAAGGAAAACAGTTCCCATGAAGCATATATATGTTGTCTACTAATGGATAATTATTATGATAGAAGTGGAGGATCCCCTCCCACCACTTGGTCTCTGTCCAGGTGGAATAGGATAAAACCAATCAGTCCAAACAACGAAATATCCCTAATTTTATGACTTCTTTGAGATATTTACATCTAAAATGGCCAAAAAAATAAAAGAAAAAGTTCAAACAATTGAAAATGTCCTATTATTCATGTACCATATGAGGAATTATTTATGATACTGTTGAGGAAATTTTACAGATAGATATTATGATCCTGATTGGATGATTATAATATCAATTTAGTAAACACTATATATATATATATATCATGAAATGAATGGATCATATGCTTGTGCATGTATTTCTTGCATGTGGGCTGTCCTTTAATGGGAATGGTTGTCAATTTGATATTTTATATAAGATGATTGGTTAATTCAACAAATATCAAAGTGGATGTCCCTTTCTTGTTTTTTGAGCAACTATTACAACTACTCATGGATCGAGGACGTAGATTCGAACACGTCTCACTTGAACTTTTGAAACAAAATATATTTTAGTAATTTACATAAATTAATGATACATTAAGGATTGGATAATTTATATATATTTTTTGGTTTATCGTTTTCCCGTAGGAAAAAAAAAGGACGTGACAGATGATCACATTGTCTCCTGTTTCCTCATTTTTATTTTTATACAGAATTACTTTTTGTTCCATTCAAGCATGTCTTATTGGTTGGTGCAAAAAATAAAATATCCCAATTAAAATAATTTAAAAATAAATGATGTTACAAGTTGAGTAACTCGTAATGCTTTCATCACCTTGACATGCATGAGTTGAATTATATTTTTAAGCCCCATCAGACCCGGTTCGAGTCCGGACAATTGCCTTAAAAATGTCTGAACATCAAAAAAAATGTCTGCATCGAATGAATGGGTGCATTCAATTACCTTCGTCCCCTGGGTCACAAACTTTTTGTGGGTCATGCATATATATTTTAATTGTTTAGGGCACTCTAGTCTATACCAGTAGAAGTAGAACTTTAAATGGGGCCTTATCTTCTTTTCTCTTTTTTACATTAATCTCACTTGAACTTTTGAAACAATTATTTGTCCTATTTCATAATTATTTATTGTTGTCTACATCTTTTTGTCATAATAAAGCCATCCTTGCATTTGCACACATACAGCTGCAACTGGTGCTGGTTTTATTGCGAAGGACATGACATTTGAAAACTGGGCTGGACCAAGCAAGCATCAAGCAGTCGCTCTTCGGATCGGTGCGGATCACGCGGTGATCTACCGATGCAACATTATCGGGTATCAAGATACTCTCTACGCACATTCTCAAAGACAATTTTATCGTGAGTGTGCCATTTACGGCACCGTGGACTTCATATTTGGTAACGCGGCAGTAGTGTTCCAAAATTGTACCATGCACGCTAGGAAGCCCATGCCGTTTCAAAAGATCACAATCACAGCACAGAATCGGAAGGACCCTAACCAAAACACCGGCATTTCAATCCATGCCTGTAAGATTGTAGCTGAACCTGATCTTGAGATAGCTAAAGGCTCATATCCCACATATTTAGGGCGCCCATGGAAGTTGTTCTCTCGAACGGTGTACATGCTTTCGTACTTGGGCGATCACATTCACCCTAGAGGGTGGCTCGAGTGGAACACAACATTTGCACTAGACACATTGTACTACGGCGAATACATGAACTATGGCCCGGGTGGTGCGGTTGGCCAACGTGTTACATGGCCCGGACATCGTGTGATCAATTCCTCGGAGGAAGCTAGCAAGTTCACTGTTGCCCAGTTCATATATGGGTCGTCGTGGTTACCGTCCACGGGGGTAACATTCTTGGCTGGGCTTTCAACTTAATCAAACTGTTAGAAAGTGTGCTATTTATGTTCTTTTCATGATTAATGGTATATAGTAATTTGGGGGGTTTTTTACACAATTTTTTGTAATGAAATAATGTAGTTTGGTAAATTGAATTTGGCTAAGTTTGAGCGTTGTATGTGTCGGTAGGGCTTTTAAACGTATTTAAGATGCTTTATGTGCCCCACTTTATAAGTGACCATGTGAATCAATTGATGCAGCTGGATGACACTAAACCATTATGTGTGTTTTTACTTCAATTTCATGGAATCGAATTAATAATTCAACGGAAGAATATTAATTATTAAAGATGGCAGAGGTGAACTCCGGAGTCAAAAATGGAGGCTGATATTTAAAAGTAATAAAGTTGTATAGTTTAATCCCAAAAAACAATTTTCAACATTATATCAAAAGTCATATTATCTCACAAAAAAAAAAAAAAAAAAATTTCCAACTCCCTCTCCCAATGAAGTGTAGGTATGTACTCAATGGTGGATCTAGGTTATGGCAAGGGCCGCCTTGCAAATTTTTTTTTTCTTCCAATACCCTAGAAAGAAATTGTTTTGAAAAAATTACATTTTACCCTTCAAAAATTAGATTTTGCCCTTCAAAATTTTGCCACCCTAAAATTATTTTACTTTCCATTCTTTATGTAAGTATGCTATGAGGCATAGATACTGATACGACACGGATACGGATAACAAATTTTCAAAATTTTCAGGATACGAAATGGTTGGGACACACCTGTCTCTCTGTGTGTGTATATATATATATATATTATACATGTACTATATTACAAATAATAAAATTCAAATTTTTAAAATCTAAAACAATGTAAAATCAACAAAATATTTTATCAAATTTAAGAAGCATATAAATAAATGCATGTCACTGGAATCATTATTGTATCACTCATACTAACACCAAAGATATATTACTTTAACTAACATAAAGTTTAACAAACGCGTCCAAATAAAAGATAACACCAAAATATTCTTACCAAATTCAAAAATAATATATATAAATATATGTCAATGCAATTATCATAGTATCACTCATACTAATAACAAATATATATTACTTCAATTAACATAAAGTTTAACTAACACGTCTAAATTTCATTTTAGCCAAAAACTTTTTAAATTGTATAATTATCCCCAAAAGTATATTTTCTGTGTCGGACATGTCTATCATCCGTGTCCGACGCGGGTGTCTTATTTTTTTTAAAAAAATTAATGACACGCCACGTGGCGTGTCCGACACATGTCCGAGGAGTGCCGAAAAGTGTCGGTGTCCGAGAAGTGTCCGACATTACACCGAGTGAGTATCCATATATCATAGTTAATATATTTTGCTCCCTTGACGAAAATCATGCGTCCGCCACTATATATAATCAAGAAAAATTGTCCCATTTGTCAGAAAACATCTTCTCTATGTTGGATCTCGTCTACTCTCCGGATGAGACTGTATTATCAATATTTTCGATTCAAACACAGTATATATCAAATTAAACCTTAATTGCCTAATTAAGGTTTTGCTTCCACATTTCTGGAAGAGGTTTCTATCACTACATGCTAAGTGATATATGCTACTTAAAGATTGGTGCTACATTTGGCGACGACGGGTGACTTGTGACTTCTAAGTCTATGCAAATAGAAGGTCCAGCGTAGGCCAGGGCACCCTTCTATCCACTTCGCACAAACTTTGACACAAATAATTTGTGGGTAATAATTGTCTGTAATGTGAGAGTAATAGAAAGTTATGTTTAAATCGTTGTGTGATTTAAATGCCAAATATAGCTACTTTTGATTCCTTTTGTGAGAATATATAAATCTTGACTACGACAAGAAACAGATTTATATTACTGATATCTTGAAGAATCATCAGAACAAGGCTATGGAATCAGTGGAATATGTTTCCCATGTTTGGTGTCAAGATACAACTTCAGATGCTCAACTCGAAACAACTCAAGGAAGTTCAGATGATCATGTTTAAATCAACGCATTTATTTTTAAATACAATTAGTTTAGTTAGTTATAAATATATTAAATTCTTGGGGGATTTTTAAAAAAGGCCTTTATGGAAATGCCTTAATCAAAATTAGCCTTAAATTAAGTTATTTTATGAAATTAGCCTTCTAATTAAGTTAAGTTCCAAATATATCCTTTAACCTACTTTTCTTCTTCCATCATGAATTTTTTCCACCATTAATTTCTCATTAGGTTGGCTCACAATCCTATAAGAGTTTTCTCTCAAGGTATTCTTGTTTCTTTAACGTCTTTTCTCTGTTTTTTTGTTTTATGAATTTTGACAATCATTTTAGCCTCCCTTTTTTTTCTTACATTTGATTTATGAATTCTTTCTCTGCAAGTTGTGTTGGGAATAGTCATTTGGCTAACTATTATATGCGTACATAATTCAATCACAATCAGACAGTGATACTTATAAGATTTATTGTATTTATGTGTGTTTTTTTTGAATTTGATGTATTGAATAACATTCCAGGATTAAGTCAATTTATTGTATGTATTGTCATCATCAATATCTCAAATACTCCCATAGCAATAAGGAATCTCGCAATGAATTCAAAAACGTTAATAGATTTGTAAGCTACTAATAGCCCATATGATGATGTTCTCCATTTAATTAGTTAGAGGGATTCCATAGATTTATTTGGACTTGAAGTTATTTTGAGGATTATAGGCAGTGGACCATTGGATTCTTAAGTGTAGCCATATAGTCCCACAATTAAGGTATGATACCTTTCTGTGTATATTGTCAAGCTACATACATCAAAACACTGAATTAAGAATGAATAGTTTATGTTAATCTTTTTGTGTTTAGAACAAAATGATGTTCATATTTGAAGATGCATTCTACGTATTAGAGAGTGTAACATTTTCAAAAATGGTGCAGGTATGAATTTACTTAAAAGATTGGTTATTTCTTATTTTGGAAAATTTACTGAAAACACGACCGGCCACTGGATTTGGAATGAAAAATATACAAAGTCTTTGGTTGTGACAACTACAATTTCATACATGGAGTTGTACGATAAGGTTCGAGATCTTCTCAATATTGATTGTTTGACTTATAAGATCGTGATGCAATTTATTGTCCCGGGTATGGTACATGTTTCTGTTTCTCCAGTTGAAATCACATCAGATGATGAGTTACAATGGTATATTTCTATTCATGAACAAGTTCCTCTATGTATATCTCTTGAACCCAAGACATCAATTGATTTACCTTCAGTTACGGAACCAATTATTTCTGGTAGTCATTCATCTCCTTGTGTTAAGCATGCATTACAAAATCCTGGTGATAGCTATGCACAAAATTTGGATTTTGAAGAAAGAGAGACGTTGAATCATGTTTCAAATATTGGTCATGATTTTGAAATACGACAGAATTATGAAGAATTTGAAGGTACATATATTTTCAACGGCAGTACAGACAATTATTTTGTTGGCTGTGTGATTGTTTCAGATGACTACCAAAATACCATTCATACTTCTATACCGGTTTCAAGCAATGAAGAAATCATTGATGATTTATCTCAAAATAACTGTGAAAATGCAGTACACAATTCTATACCAATACCAATAAATGAGAACCTTGTTGGAGCTTCATCAAGTCACTCAAAACCATGCAGAAAGTCGGAGAAAGTGGGGGTATTCAAATCACTTCATGAAGTATATGATGTTGAATATTGCACAACGGTCATGCTCATGTAAGAAATTTGACATATTGGAAGTTCCATGTAAACATGCAACTATAGCTGCTAGGTCAAGAGGTATTTCGATTTACAGTTTGTGCTCCAATTATTACCAAACTACATGTTGGAGAACCTCCTATGCTGAGCCAATTCATCCTGTGGATAATGAGATAGATTGGTTGATGCCAAGTGAAGTTCAAGAAAGGGTTATCTTACCCCCATATGTGAGGAGACCATGTGGAAGACCACGAACGAGAATGATAAAATCCATGGGTGAAATATCTCTAATGCGTCGTTGTTCTACGTGTGGCTCTACTGGGCACAACAAGAAAAGTTGCAAAAATCCTATTCCATGACATTATTATGTTTAGATTTTTCAAACATGATTATTATTTCATTAGGATTTAATTTATTATTGTTTTTATTTTGCTTTTATGGAAGATCTTGTGACTTACTTTCTTGTTAAATTTATTTTATAATTGCTTTTATTTTGATTTTTTGGAAGATTTCGTGACTCACTTTCTTGTTAGATTTAATTTGTTATTGGGTTAATTTATTTCATTAGATTGTAGTGTCATATTATGGTTGTGGAATATACTAAGGTGATGGTTTTTCTACATTTTCTATATGTACTACATATAGTTTTTTATAATCATTAACAAAACTTGTGTATTTGTTATCATAAATAAAATAAGGACACTTGCTTGTACATTTTGTCAAATCCATATCTTATTGAGTATAGATATTTTAGAATTTTTAAAAATAGCCTTATCTACTAAAACAAAGGGTATTTTAGGATTTTTAAATTATAAAAGGCTATATTTTAAACAATTTAATAAACAAGGCTAATTTTAAAAATATGGGTTTGAGATGAGTCAGAATTCTTAATTTCTCTAAATTCTTACCCAAGAATTTAATATATAGCAGTTTAGTACTTCATCTTCCTTGTATAAAATAACCATTCCTATTTCCATTCTCTGTAACAATTTTCATAACAATGAAATACAATACGTTCTTCTTCAACAAAGTATGCTGAATATAGTTTGCATATTCTTGTATTTGGATCAAATATTAAGAACTTAACATGGTATCAGTATAGCCACGGAATACTCCATCAAAATCTTCTGTCATTTTTTGCGTAATATTTTTTTCCTAAATCTCTGTTCTTGATTCTTCATGGCGATGCCAATTCCTCCCAATACTTCTAATGAAGAACTTGAATCGGCTTCTTCGTTGCTCAATCCGGCCGAAGATTCATCGTCGCCTTATTACCTCAATCCGAGTGACAATCCCGGTGCCCTCATCATCGGTGAAATGTTTACTGGAGAGAATTATGTCTCTTGGTCCAAGTCTATGCAAATGGCTTTCAGTGTCAAAAACAACATTTCTTTTTCTTGATGATTCTTTGCCATGTCATCCTTCTTCTTCGAAAGTTTTATTTCTTGCCTGGACTAGAGCTAACAATCTTGTTCTATCATGGCTTCTCAATTTTCAAAAGACATTAGACAAAGTTTGCTTTATTTCAATTTCCGCCCAAGACGTATGGACAGAATTGCGTACGAGTTTGCACGCAGCAATGGTCCAAGGGTTTTTCAATTGGAAAATGCATTAAGTTCAATCTCTCAAGGATCTCGGTCCCTCACACACTACTACAATTCGTTCAAGTCCATTTGGGAAGCGTATGTCAGTTATCGTCCGATTTTTCGTTGCAACTGTGGAGCAATGAACAAGTGTTTTCATGCCAGATTCTTGAAGCCATGACACACACAACAAGATTACAATGCTTCATCAAGTTGTATTTCATTTTGTGGCTAATACTTGTTTCTTACAGGACATGAAACACGAGAATGATTAGTTTTGCTGAAATCAATGACAGATTATATCATCTTGTGTTGGAGTTCAACAATTGCCTCTGCTTTGTGATCGGTCGAACACGTGGCGCTTGTGCCAGTGTATGGTTGAAAAGATTGATAAAGTGATAAAGTGGTAAAGTGGTAATCGCTTAACTATAGTTATTGGTAAAGTGGTAATCGTTTGATCCTACAATTGGTATCAGAGCCAAGGTAGAGTGTTCGATTCCATGAGTTGCAGAGAGTGCAATTATTGGGGGATGGATTGTTGGGTTCAAAAATTACCTCTGCTTTGTGATCGGTCGAACACGTGGCGCTTGTGCTAGTGTATGGTTGAAAAGATTGATGTTGCGCAATTACCCTTAACTATAGTTATTGGTAAATCGGTAAGCGCTCGATCCTACATCTTGTTTTGCCTAAAACTGTTTCTGCTGCTTTAACCTGTATAATTTTTTATGATACTAGGGATATTTGGCATTATAGATTAGGACATTTATCTTTTAATCGATTAACTTCAATTCCAGCTTTGAATCTTACCTGTAATAGTCCGAACAAGACTCCATGTGATGTACGTTAATTTTCAAAACTCAAGTGCCTTCCTTAGTCTGTCAGCACGTCTACATCTTTACATGCATTTGACATGATTCACTGTGACCTATGGGGCCATTCTCGGTTCCCTCTTACAATGGAAACATGTTCTTTCTTACAATTGTAGATGGTCATACTCTTTGTACATGGATATATACTATAAAACTGAAGTCTGAAACCAAGAGCCATCTTGAACATTTTCACAATCTGGTACTTACTCAATTTAGCACTAAGATAAAGGACATTAGATATGAGTGTCGATGTTGTCAAAGTTGGTCTTAGTCCGGTATCTTTCAGTTTTTGACAATTTTGATCCTTTTTCATCATGAGTGCCGATGTGGCACTGCATTATGTCAGCGTCGCATTCAGTGCCACATCGAAAAAAGGACAAAAATTGCAAAAAACATATAGTGGACTAAAACTAAAATTTGACACCGTATAGAAATCAAAATGGCAAAAAGGCAAATATGCAGGACCAAAATTTTAATATGCCCATTATATATCAGCTCAGCTTGTAATCTATACCGAGTGACCTTAGCTGCATTTTTCTTCATTATTGTTGAAAAGTGAAGCAAAAACTTGCAATTCATAAAAAGTAAAAGCAGTCATCATCGGTTGCTAATGTTTGTTGGATGGCCCCATCCTAATTGAGAACTTAAGGATTAATTATGCCGATGGCCAACAAAGTTTTTAACTCTTTGGAATAAGAGCATATCTCTGTTTTGTGGTCTTTATGTATCATTCTTCCCTCTTACAGTAGGGGAGTTAGACCAGAAGATATACTCAAATTAGCCTAAATATGGTCTGGTTAAGCGTCCGAATCATAATTTAGGCAAATGTGGCTTGCGCTACCTTGTGTCCTTGTTGAAGTGCATAATGAAAAATGTGCATACAGAACAAGAATTCTCTTTAAGACATCATGTGGTATGTCATAATCTATTCTTTACTCTTTTGGTAGAAAATTATGCCCGTGGCATGTTTTGAAGTCAATACTGCTTATTGAAAATGTGAGAATAATTTATATTAGTATGCTTAGCTTTTAGGAGTTATACTTCATCATTATTCACCTAATTAAGCAGGAAAATAATCCCAACACTAGTTAAATGTGGCATAACTTGAACTTATTAATTGTGCATGCGTGTAACAAAACATAGCATTTTCACTCTAACAAATACTCATGGTGACTACTTTTCTGCTTTTAGGTTATGAACCTTGCTAAAGAGGTAAAACGAGAAAGGAATAACCTGTCCAAAGAAGTCACGAAGATCAGCAATTATGGGATCTTAGTTTGAAACTGGCCTATCTTAATCCTCTTTCCATGGATATAAATCCAATACCATCTCCTGAATCTCCTAGATGCCCGGTACATTAGTTCTCCCCTTTTAAATAAAAGTGGTTGCAGAGCATGTTTTTCAAATTTTGGCAGTGAACATATACATTTGAAAGTCAACAACGAAACTGTTACAGTAAACTCCTGTTTTCTAAAATAGAGTGACGGGCTTCAACTCCTGTTTTGTGGCTTTTTATGCCATCGTCTTGTTATTTCTTACACTGTGCAGTGCATATTTCTGGACATGACTTGTTAACAATCAAGACCGAATTCTTAGTTCTGAAAGTTGAAGTGTTGCCATTGAATCACTTGAAATCGTCACGATGATACGGAATGAGTCACTCTAATGTAGAGTCACATTATATACTAAAAGGTGTGCCAGTGTGATGGATGTGCGCAACTGTGAAAATGCTGAATTTAATATGATTTGTCATCCGAGGGGGTGAACTTTATTGTTGCAATGCATTTTTGCTCAGAGCTAAAAGCTTTGCCGGTTTGCAACATATTTTGTACTTCCATCTTTAAAGGCGAAATATTGTTTGTTCTTTTTACAATTTCACTTGATCGGTAAGATCTTCATTCAAGTACACTCAGATTACATTTGATACTACACGCGTATGAAATTTACTACCTCGTAATAATGAAATGACATGGTTCAATATATAGATTTGAAAATCTAATGGAAATAAAGAGTTGGGGCATTCACATTCTATATTTGAAAAGTAGAATTGTTAAATCCCGATTTTAAATTAAGTGGTATTTTATCATTAAGGCATTCACATACTTTTGCATTTCAATTTTCAAGATTGCATGAGGCCAGGACATAGGACATCACTTTGAGCACCAAAATATGATTAGCAGCAACAAATAGTCCTAATATTTTCGAGAATACAGATCTTTGATGTCAACAAGAGTTTACTGATTTTGTGATAATGTGATTACTAATTTTGTTATTTTCAAATTTGGAATTATTAGTCCTTCTATGCTATATCATTACCTTATTTTGATGATATTGCGCCAGGTCAAGACACAGATGAACTCATATATTATAAATAAAAGTTATTTCCAAGTTGAAACTGTAGTACAAACTTATCGGATGTGTATCTTAGGAAGGTAGCAAGCAAAACAACAAATGACTTTATAATATGAATGTCGAGGCGAGATTGAAATCTCCGTCCTTAAGACAATATTGTCCCGCTACGGTACTAACGGTTTGCTTTGGCAATTTGTCTCCCAAGATACGACGACTATGATTTGTGATAGGAGCACTCCAAATCACAAATCCTTTACACCACAAAGGTTTAAAAACACTCAACAAGAACAAGGATGAAGACCCACAAAATTACTCAAATTTTGATCTTCATATATGTTGTGAATTTTGAAATTCCATGTCTAATTCATTCAAGGGTTGTTTTTATATAGTATACCAAGTGATGTCACCAAAAATACCATTTTGGAACCATCCCATTATGAAAAACGCAGCCAAACGTGAAAACACGCAACCCTGTGCAGGGCGCAATCGATCACGCCCCTTTTTTCAACTCATTGTCGCTCGCGATCGATCGAGGCATAAGTCTCGATAATCGCAAGTCCATTATTTATTTCATAATTTCCAATAATCCCCCACATGAATTAAATTAATGCATGTATATAATTGAGCGTTTTTAACGAACTATTATGGCATCTGGAGAGATATGTTTGTGTTGGGACCGAAGAGGGGGGGGGGGGGGGGGGGGGGGGGGGGGTTAATGATGTTACTTGACTACTTTAGAATTTTAAATGAATTTGCAAATAGTCGAGTTTGCGCTACGGAAGACTTGATGTCAATCGAACAATAAACAAAATGAAGCAATAATGTAAATGCGTAAAGTAAATAAAACGATAAATGGCACAAGTATTTGTTATAGAAGTTCAGTGATGAATCTCCTCTTCCCGGCTAGAATACGTCAAACCGAGGTTCCACTAGAATAACTTCATTCTTGGCCTTGAGGGCTCCAAGTTAGCCACAAACAAACTCTCCATGAGTCACACACTCTTCACGAGTCTTCTTGGCCTTAAGAGCTCGAAGGATAGCCACCTACAAACTCTTCCCGAGTCACACACTCTTCACGAGTCTTCTTGGCCTTAAGGGCTCCAAGGATAGCCACAACCTTGCACCAACTTCAATTGTTGATTTATACAATTTCCAACTTGCGTCGGTGTTGGAGGACCTTACAACAAATCAAATACCACCTTCACGGTGTAACAACACGAAGAACACAAGCTCTCACACAAGAAATGAATTACAAACTTCAATACAACACAAATGTACGAAGTTTGCAATGCTAGATAGATTTTAATTGAACAAAGCTTTCTTGTAGTTTATCCTCTTGGTTCTTGTCATCATCTTGAGCCAAAACATCCATATTTATAGTGTAGAAGGCTCCCAAAGTTCATACTAGCCGTTGCTACACATAAGGCATAAATCACTCCTGCATCGCATCGGTCGAGCTCCATCACCACGCACCAACGGTCACAATATTTGTAATAACCCCGAAATGTTATTTGATTATGTGCTATGATGATAATTTATGATATGTTTAAGGGTTGTGGCGTATTTAAATTGGGGATTATATTTATGTTAGGATGATATGATTTAGGGGGCTTGTTGGGTGTTTTAAAGGATGTATTAATTAAATGAAGTTATAAAATATCGAGAGTGGATATTTTAGTACATCGTACTAAATACCGGGACACAATCAAACACCACAAGGCACCCCAACCACACCACCCCCCCCCCCCCCAATCGGCCACCCTCCCCCAAGTGCACCCTTTTCCCCCCCACTTGCTCAACCCATGCCCAATCACCACCATGCCCCCACTCTCCTCTCATTCCAATCAATTATCCTCCTTTCTCCTCCATTGTCATCCCAAACAAGCAGCTGTTAGGCAAGGAAAAGCTTGGCTTGATGAGTGTTAAAAAAAACCTTGCAAAAGAGGAGCAAAGTAGAGGGGTAAGTCATACCCTGTTTTCTGGGTTTTTTGTTGAGTTTGAGTTGGTGGGATGATTTTTATGCATGCTAAGTATAAGTTTGGGTGAAACCTTGGTATGGGTGCTTGCATGGTAGTATTATGTAACTACTAGCATGTTAGTTCGAGCATGTTACATGTTTTATGTGATAGATTTCTGGCTATGAAACTATGTGCTCGAAAATCTGGGCAAGGAAGAGCATGCTCTGTTTTCTGTATAAGTTGGTTGAGGTTGAAGATTTTGATGATGTTATGATGCATGTTAGCTTAGGTTTTGTTAAACATTTGATTTAAGTACTTACATGGAAGTTTTATGAAGTTCCTAACATGTTTGTTTGAGCAAGTATGTTGTGTTATGAAGTAGATTTGATGATATGAAATGAGGTCCTCGAAAATCTGGAAAAATCCCGATTTTCAGAGTGCTCGATCGATCGAGATTTTTGTACCGATCGATCGAGCGAGGCAGAAGCTTTTAAGCATGGTTTGAAATTCAGGCGTCGATCGATCGAGGGATTTTCCGATCGATCGGTGAAGCTCATCGATCGATCGGTAAAATATTTCGATCGATCGATCGAGGCAGAGTGTTTGGGCACTGTTTGTGCACAGTTTCTCGATCGATCGAGACCTTGGGGCCGATCGATCGAGAGAGGCAGAATGTTGAAAATAAAATGATGATTTATTTTGTTAAGTTTATGGTATGAGATGATATTGAGGCATCTAATATGGTATTATGTGGTCTTGTAGAACCATCCCAGGTACCAGCACAATCAAGGAGATAAAGTCTGTTGACTCCTCCTCCTTTTAAAAAGGTACGTAAGAGACGTACGGGCATCGGACGGTAAAACACATCTTTACACTACGACTATGCTTTTATTGCATGAGTATTCATGATGAAATGATGATGTTTATTTATACACATGATGTTATTATGTGGTAAGATGCCACATGGTAAGATGTCCATATGGTAAGAGGCCATACGATGTTATTATGTGGTAAGATGCCACGGGGTAAGATGCCCATATGGTAAGAGGCCATACGATGTTATTATGTGGTAAGATGCCACGGGGTAAGATGCCCATATGGTAAGAGGCCATACAATGTTATGATGTGGTAAGATGCCACAGGGTAAGATGCCCATATGCATGAATATGAATCAGGGACAACAAAAAGAAGTTAATGAATAACCAGCATATTTACTTAACCAATATTTCATGCATTTACTGTAATGTTTTTTTTATGATGTTAAGTAAGATTGTATATGCTCATGATGTGTTGTCCCTGTAGGTACACTTTTGGACTAAAGGACTAAGGGTCGGGTTGAGGCAGTGAGCTACGAGGAACACAGAAATGTTTAGGTTTCAAGTTATTATTAGTATCTACTCTAGGAGTAGTGTAAATCTAAATGTTGACATTCTTTTGCGAATGTAATGAATTATTTTTGAAGTTTAGTATTTTGGCCTGTAATCCTGTTAGCTCATGTAACAACCAGAACCTTAAGATGTTATTAATGCATGATTAGTCCTTCTTATGTCATTATAACACTGTTAGGGTAGCGATGCCCTACATTAGTGGTATCAGAGCAGTGGTTAGAGAACCCGGGAATGAGTGAAGTGTAGCCTTAGCAATAAGTTGGCTAGGTGCTTACTTTTAAACATGTTTCATGCATATGTTGCATGTGAAGTATATGATGTTATGCTAACATGTTTTGTTTCTCTAACGATGTATTATATGAACTACTTTTGGGTATTGTTGTTAACCCTTGTGTTGCAGCATGGCAGCAAATGCTGAAGTAGGTGATGCTATTAGCGTCAATGCAAGTGCTGGGAGTACAAATCCCCTACCACCGCCAGCCTTAGGCGAGGAACCCTCTGAGCAGCAGTTATTACCTGGGGAGTTGAGCTTGGCTCAGTTTTTAGCATACCGACCCCCGATGTTCGAGGGAACTGAAACAGGGGAATTAGCTGAAGAGTGGCTAGAGAGGATGGAACATATTTTTGTGGCAGCTCCGTGTGCGAAGTCAGCATGGATCAGATTAGCGGAGTTCCAACTGGCCAAGAATTCATTGATGTGGTGGAAGACCACAGTGATAGAGCAAGAGGCTCAGGGTCAGGAGATCAATTGGAAACTATTCAGGACGCGGTTTCTGGCCCGTTATTTCTCAGCTGCTGCGAGACAGGCTAAAGAGGATGAGTTTACCAACCTCAAGCAAGGTACCATGCCTGTATCAGATTATGCTCTACATTACTGTTCCTTACTTCGGTATGTACCTCACATTGCTGCAAGCACTCAAGCGAAGATGAGGAACTTCATGAAGGGCTTGAGGCCGGAACTGTATGACAGGGTAATTACCTATGGCCCTGCCTGTTTTGATGATGCACTTTCACGAGCCGAGCTAGCCGAACTGGGAGTTGGCGCATATCCTGATGCAGTGCCACCTCCAGCACCCCCTCAGAAATCTACTTCTGACAATTTGAGGCCGAGGGGTCATCAGTTCAAACCAAGGGGGAACACAACGCCTTCGAGGTTCAGTGGCAAGAGGCCTGAGAATCGTTGGAAAGGGAACCGTAGGAATGATGCCCCATCCGGGAGAGGGCAGTCTCAGGGAGACAGATCTGGAAGAGTTCAGTGCACTCTTTGTGGGCAACCACATTTGGCAAAAGGCTGCGTAGGATGCTATGTCTGTGGCGACAGATGCCACTTTGCTCGGCAGTGTCCCAACAGGGGAAGACAGCAGAACTCTACGGGGAGGCCTGCGGACAGAGCGGCACAACACAGACCACCTTTTGCACCGAGGCAGTATGAAGGTCAGCCCACGGGGCCACCTCAGGGACAAGTGTATGCTTTGACGAGGGAGCAGGCTACAGCGGCTCCGGAGGAGGTGATAGCGGGTACGTGTCTTTTATTTACGCACCCTGCTCTTATATTGATAGACACAGGTGCGTCACACTCTTTTGTGTCGACGAGTTTTGTGGAAAGGCACCACATATGCACTTCTCCGTCACCCATGCCTCTTATGGTCTCGACCCCCGCTGGAAGAAGTTTGACTACAGATCAGATTGTTTTTGATGGCCTCATTTTGAGGATAACGAGTTAAGGTCAAATTTGATTATTCTGGGGATGTCAGACTTTGACTGTATTGTAGGCATTGATGTTCTGAATAGGTATCAGGCAGTCGTGAACTGTAGGCAGAGGACTGTCCGATTCAAGTCTGATATGGGAGTCCAGTGGACATTCTTTGGGGATGGTTCTCGTCCAAAGATTCCGTTGATATCTGCTGCCAAGATGGCACAGTTATTGGAACGAGGCCATACAGGATATCTTATTTATGATGTTGATATTACGGAAAAGAAAGAAGAAATAAAAGTTGAGGATGTGCCTGTAGTGGCGGAGTTTCCTGATGTCTTTCTGGAGGAGATTCCCAGATTTCCACCGACGAGAGAGGTCGAGTTTGGGATTGAGTTACTACCGGGGACGTCTGCAATTTCTCGTGCCCCGTATAGGATGGCACCAACAGAGCTAAGAGAGTTAAAGATTCAGTTGCAAGAGCTCCTTGATAAAGGCTACATACGCCCTAGCGTGTCGCCCTGGGGTGCGCCTGTCTTATTTGTTAAGAAGAAGGATGGATCGATGCGTCTATGCATTGACTATAGGCAACTGAACAAAGCCACAGTAAAGAATAAGTATCCGCTCCCAAGGATTGATGATTTGTTTGACCAGCTGCAGGGTACGAGGCTCTACAGTAAGATCGATCTGAGGTCGGGATACCATCAGATTCGAGTAAGGGAAGATGATGTTCAGAAGACAGCTTTCAGGACTAGATACGGGCACTATGAATTCTTAGTCATGCCTTTTGGGGTGACAAGTGCCCCAGCTGTTTTCATGAGTCTGATGAACAGAGTGTTCCAGCCATTTTTGGATCAGTTCATTATAGTCTTCATTGACCACATACTTATCTATTCCCGGACTGAAGAAGAACACGCGGAGCACTTGAGGACAGTACTCTAGATCCTCAGGGATCATCAGCTATATGCAAAGCTCAGCAAGTGCAAGTTCTGGTCGAGCAGCGTGGTATTCTTAGGCCATGTCATATCTAGCAGTGGGATATCTGTGGATCCCAGGAAGATTGAGGCTGTGATGGAGTGGGCTGCACCCACTTCTGTACCTGAGATACGGAGTTTTCTCGGTTTGGCAGGATATTACCGACGTTTCGTCGAGGGTTTTTCAAAGATCGCCAAACCCCTGACACAGCTGACTCAGAAGGGAGTCCCCTTCTTTTGGTCTGAGGCTTGTGAGGAAAGTTTCCAAGAACTGAAGCGTCGCTTGACTACAGCGCCTGTGTTGATAATTCCATCTGAGAATAAGAGATTCACCTTGTATACGGATGCATCACTACAGGGTTTGGGCTGTGTGTTGATGCAAGATAAGCACGTGGTGGCTTATGCTTCGAGGCAGTTGAAGCCTCATGAGACCAGATACCCAGTTCATGACTTGGAGCTGGCGGCTATCATCTCCGCCTTAAAGATTTGGCGGCATTATCTTTATGGTACTTCATTTACCATCTTTACGGACCATAAGAGCCTGAAGTTCTTATTCACTCAGGCAGAGTTGAATATGAGGTAAAGAAGGTGGATGGATTTACTTAAAGACTATGACTGTGAGATTGGGTATCATCCCGGTAAAGCGAACTTAATAGCAGACGCCTTAAGTCGGAAGGTGAAGAGTACTGCAGAGGATGTCATGTGTTTGTCGGCTTTGATGACTTCTTATTGCCATCTGGGCTATGATTTCGATATAGACACGTCGCCTGTGCGAGTGTCGACCTTATTGGCAGAGCCAGATATATTTGAGGCAATCAGGAAGGCCCAGAGGTCGGATGATGAGGTTCAGAGATGGACGTCATTGATACTTCAGGGTCAGCCATCCAAGTTCAGAGTGGCTGAGGATGATTCTTTGAGACTGGGCAACCGATGGGTAGTCCCAGATACACCAGAGTTGCGTAGAGGAATATTGGAGCGAGCTCACAGTAGTCGGTTCAGTATCCACCCCGGGGGAAAGAAGATGTACAAAGACCTATGCGGTCAATTCTGGTGGAGACGCATGAAGCGTGAGGTGAGCGCTTTTATTAAAAGATGTTTGATCTGCCAGCAGGTAAAGGCAGAGAGGCAGAGGCCTGGTGGCGAGCTGAAGAGCTTAGAGGTACCTGAATGGAAGTGGGAGCATATATCTATGGACTTCGTGACCCACTTGCCAAGGACGGCCTCAGGATTTGATGCGATCTGGGTGATCGTGGATAGGCTGACGAAGGTGGCTCACTTCATCCCTTACAGTATGTCATATACATACTTGAAGATGGCCCAGATGTATATACGGGATGTGGTAAGGTTGCATGGTTGCATGGTATTCCAGTCTCGATAGTGTCTGACAGAGACCCAAGGTTCACTTCACATTTTTGGGAGGGTCTCCAGACGGCTTTGGGCACGGAAGTGAGACTGAGTACAGCCTATCACCCTCAGACAGATGGCCAAACAGAGCGTACCATTCAGACACTCGAGGACATGTTGAGGGCATGTATTTTGGAGTTTGATACTCCGTGGCAGGATCCAGTGCCGCTGGTGGAGTTCTCCTATAATAACAGTTATCAGGCGAGCATTCAAATGGCTCCTTTTGAAGCTCTGTATGGACGACGATGTAGATCACCGCTGTATTCGGAGGACTTGACTAGCAAAGCGGTCGGAGGACCGGATATGATTAAGGACATGGAAGAAAAGATTAAGATGATACGCCCAAAGATGAAAGCGGCCCAGGATAGGCAAGCGGCCTATGCCAATAAGCGGCGACGACCGCTGGAATTCCAGTTAGGAGACAGGGTCTTCTTAAAGATCTCGCCCTTCAGGGGTGTGGTTCGTTTTGGGATGCGGGGAAAGTTATCTCCGAGGTATGTCGGGCCATATGAAGTGTTGCAGCGAATCGGTACATTGGCTTATCGTTTGGCTCTACAACCATCTTTATCTGGCATACACAATGTTTTCCATGTCTCTATGTTAAGGAAGTATGAGCCAGATCCGTCTCATGTCTTACAGCCTACTGAAGTACAGTTAGACTCAGATGTGTCCTACGTAGAACGACCAATCAGAATTCTGGATCGAGAGGATAGCAGACTACGAAGCAAAGTTATACCAATGGTCAAAGTTCAGTGGGATCGTCGGGGTGTCGAGGAGGCTACGTGGGAGACGGAACGGCATATGGTGCAGCACTATCCGGAACTATTCTCTGGTATGTTTTTATGTTTAGTTTCAATATGGTGATGCATGTGGATTTCGAGGACGAAATCTTATAAGTAGGGGAGTAATGTAATACCCCCGAAATGTTATTTGATTATGTGCTATGATGATAATTTATGATATGTTTAAGGGTTGTGGTGTATTTAAATTGGGGATTATATTTATGTTAGGATGATATGATTTAGGGGGATTGTTGGGTGTTTTAAAGGATGTATTAATTAAATGAAGTTATAAAATATCGAGTGAGGATATTTTAGTACATCGTACTAAATACCGTGACACAATCAAACACCACAAGGCACCCCAACCACACCCCCCCCAATCGGCCACCCTCCCCCAACTGCACCTTTTTCCCCCCCACTTGCTCAACCCATGCCCAATCACCACCATGCCCCCACTCTCCTCTCATTCCAATCAATTCTCCTCCTTCTCTCCTCAATTATCTTCCCAAACAAGCAGCTGTTAGGCAAGGAAAAGCTTGGCTTGAAGAGTGTTAAAAAAAACCTTGCAAAAGAGGAGCAAAGTAGAGGGGTAAGTCATACCCTGTTTTCTGGGTTTTTTGTTGAGTTTGAGTTGGTTGGATGATTTTTATGCATGCTAAGTATAAGTTTGGGTGAAACCTTGGTATGGGTGCTTGCATGGTAGTATTATGTAACTACTAGCATGTTAGTTCGAGCATCTTACATGTTTTATGTGATAGATTTCTGGCTATGAAACTATGTGCTTGAAAATCTGGGCAAGGAAGAGCATGCTCAGTTTTCTGTATAAGTTGGTTGAGGTTGAAGATTTTGATGATGTTATGATGCATGTTAGCTTAGGTTTTGTTAAACATTTGATTTAAGTACTTACATGGAAGTTTTATGAAGTTCCTAACATGTTTGTTTGAGCAAGTATGTTGTGTTATGAAGTAGATTTGATGATATGAAATGAGGTCCTCGAAAATCTGGAAAAATCCCGATTTTCAGAGTGCTCGATTGATCGAGATTTTTGTACCGATCGATCGAGCGAGGCAGAAGCTTTTAAGCATGGTTTGAAATTCAGGCGTCGATCGATCGAGGGATTTTCCGATCGATCGGTGAAGCTCCTCGATCGATCGGTAAAATATTTCGATCGATCGATCGAGGCAGAGTGTTTGGGCACTGTTTGTGCACAGTTTCTCGATCGATCGAGACCTTGGGGCCGATCGATCGAGAGAGGCAGAATGTTGAAAATAAAATGATGATTTATTTTGTTAAGTTTATGGTATGAGATATTATTGAGGCATCTAATATGGTATTATGTGGTCTTGTAGAACCATCCCAGGTACCAGCACAATCAAGGAGATAAAGTCTGTTGACTCCTCCTCCTTTTAAAAAGGTACGTAAGTGACGTACGGGCATCGGACGGTAAAACACATCTTTACACTACGACTATGCTTTTATTGCATGAGTATTCATGATGAAATGATGATGTTTATTTATACACATGATGTTATTATGTGGTAAGATGCCACGGGGTAAGATGCCCATATGGTAAGAGGTCATACGATGTTATTATGTGGTAAGATGCCACGGGGTAAGATGTCCATATGGTAAGAGGCCATACGATGTTATTATGTGGTAAGATGCCACAGGGTAAGATGCCCATATGGTAAGAGGCCATACAATGTTATGATGTGGTAAGATGCCACAGGGTAAGATGCCCATATGCATGAATATGAATCAGGGACAACAAAAAGAAGTTAATGAATAACCAGCATATTTACTTAACCAATATTTCATGCATTTACTGTGATGTTTTTTTTATGATGTTAAGTAAGATTGTATATGCTCATGATGTGTTGTCCCTGTAGGTACACTTTTGGACTAAAGGACTAAGGGTCGGGTTGAGGCAGTGAGCTACGAGGAACACAGAAATGTTTAGGTTTCAAGTTATTATTAGTATCTACTCTAGGAGTAGTGTAAATCTAAATGTTGACATTCTTTTGCGAATGTAATGAATTATTTTTGAAGTTTAGTATTTTGGCATGCAATCCTGTTAGCTCATGTAACAACCAGAACCTTAAGATGTTATTAATGCATGATTAGTCCTTCTTATGTCATTATAACACTGTTAGGGTAGCGAGGTCCTACAATATTGCACAGATCGCCTCAGGAGATGAGCTGATCGTCTCAGGCGATCGTCCACCAAAAATAAATGCCGTAGCTAAAATTCTGGATCTCCTCAAACGAACTTGCCATCGCCTCAAACGTTCTAGGAATCGCCTCAGGCGTACTAGCCATCGCCTCGGGCGTTCTCTCCATGCGCGCGGTCCTCGACGTCGCTTCAGTCGATGTGCGGAGCGTTGTCTCCCTTGGCTGCCATCACCTGGGACGATCCGCCCATGTCCTTGCAGATTTGATCTCCTTCAAACAATCCACTTTTCAACCATCTAACCATGTACACTAAGTAGACACATTAGTATAACAAATGCAAGTTTTATTGATCATCAAAACTCATAAATAATTAGGAGATAAATTAAGCATTAAACTCAACAATGCGTTTAAGGCTCAACAATCTCCCCCTTTTTGATGATCACAAAACTTGATAAACTTGTAGTTGAAATATGCATGAAATATGAGTAAACAAGACTCCCCCTTAACAAATGCATAGCACATACAAGTTTTACCAATTAAAGTATAATACAAGAACTCTCCCCCTCAAAACATGCATGCATTAAGCTTCAAGTTTATCACAAAATTCTCCCCCTTTTTGTGATAATCAAAAAGCACAATGTTCAAATAGACATAACACAATTATATGTTGACACATAGCCATAATCTAACAATTAGCACATGTTCCTCATCAAGCATGTAATAGCCATAACAAGCATAAGATTAAATCATCGAGAGGACGACAAACATGCGTTTAAGGCAATTAACAACAATGAATTCTAAATTTGCAAAGTGTGTATATGTTCCGTAAAACTTCAAGCATCCATGCTTAATAAACATTTCTCAATGCATCATTATAGAAAATTGATAAATTAATAAGGCGCATGTGATGAGAGCAAAATCATAGAAACAATAAAGATATATGAAATTCTTAGGCCATATTTCTATGATCCAAGATAGAGCATCTAAACAATTAAAGCATGCTTAATCATATTTAATTAAGTTGTACATTGCAACATAAGCATTTAATCAAGTTATACCAATTTTAATCATCTAATAATTACTCACTTTGCAAAATTCAAGCATATAGGCACATAAGAATGATTAAACAAGAGTTCTAATACATGGAGAATATATGTCACACAAATATGCATATGCTAAGGAGAAATGCAATTTACTACCAATAAATATTGAGCTTCATAATTTATTGGTCACAATTAATTGTGCCAATGAAATTTTACAATTGTTCTTTTAAATGCACAAGAGAAATATAATTAGCTCCCCCTAAATATGACATCATAATAATGTACTTAAAACTCAATTTCCCAAAGATTACCTTCAAGTAATTGAATTTTACCACATAATTATAATATACAATTCAAGAAAAATTAACCAAGCAAGAGAGCTAATTATGCTATTATGATGCTCAAAATAAATTTACCTTGGATGATAATAATGAGTTCATATCATCTGTCCTTTACCTCGCGCTTCCTCTATTGTGGTGCATTTGATGGTTTCCTCCCTTGAGGTACTAGTGCCTTCATCATCTCTCCCTTTGTTGTTCCTACAAAACAAACTTATAATAGGAGGATCTTTGGTACCCATTTGTTCATTGAGTCCATGTTGGTTGGTAACAATGAGGGATTTAGGAATCCACTTTCACCTCTTGTTTGGTTGGTATTGGTTTTTAACAAATCTACATTTATTCTTTATATGACCAACCTTACAACAATAAGTGCAAGTAGGGGAATTATGCTTAGCTTTAGCCAACAAGCTTGAAAAAAATTTAGATTTGCTTGAAAAGCCTAGTCCGACTTTATCGACACTATATCGTTGCAAGCCAAGCAATTCTTCCAATTTTAAACTACTTTCACTAAACTTGCAAAAAGATTTCTTCAAAGAACTTAATTCATTTTTTAATGAATTAATTTCTTCATCTCTCTTGGCTAACTCAAGTTTGAGCAATTTGTTACTCATTTTGGTTTTGCCAAGAGCATCAATAAGATCATTATATGATTCTAATAATTCATCAAAAGATGATACCTCATCGTCGCTTTCCTCTTCCTTGTCATTTGCATCATATTTGGCCATTAGACAAAGATTTGTTTCTTCTTCTTCATCGGAGTCACTATCACTCCATGTGGCCATTAGAGCTTTCTTCTTCCCCTTATCATCATTTTTCTTCCTAGGATATTCATTAGCATAATGACCTTTATATTGACAATTATAACATGTTACCTCTTGTTTGGAATCATATTTGATGGCACCGGAGGTCTTTGGCTAGTTGTATTTATTGTAGAACTTCTTGAACTTTCTTATGAACAAGATCATCTCTTCATCATCTTCATCATCGGATTGTGCTTTCTTTCCGACCAAGGCTATCCCCTTTCTTATAGATTTATCTTCCTCCTTTATTCCCTTCCGGGTTGACACTTCAAGCTCATGAGTCACCAAGGTTCCATGGAGTTCATCAAGATCATATGACCCACTATTTCCTTTGTTGGATTCAATGATAGCCGTTCTCTTGGCATCCCATTCTTTTGGTAAAGCTCTAAGGGCTCTTCTCCATATTTGCTTTGGAGGATACTTTTCTCTAAGTTGAGCAAGTTCATTGATGATTTGAGTGAGCCTTCTAAACATTGAGTTAACATTCTCTCTGGACTCCATCTCAAATGTTTCGTACTTGAGTTGTAGAAGATCGATCTTTGTCTCCTTTACTTGATTGGTTCCCTCATGACAAATTTGTAATTTGTCCCAAATTTCCTTTGTGGTTGAGCACATTGAGATGCGGTTATATTCCTTCATATCTAAAGCACAATGTAAAATATTAATAGCTTTAGCATTTTGAGAAATTATGATCATATCCGCCCTTGTAAAATCATCCATTTCTTTGGGAACATTCCTTCCCTCAACTTCATTTAAAGGAATATGTGGACCTTTTACAATTATCTTCCATAGGTCATAATCTACGGATTGAATATATAGAGAAACTCTATTCTTCCAATATCTATAGTTATCTCCCGTGAAGAGCGGAGGACGATTGGTCGATTGACCTTGAGAAAACTCACTTGCTAGATTAGCCATAAAGATTTTGGTTTAAAAATAAAAACCAAGTGGCTCTGATACCACTTGTTGGAACCGTAGGGGGGGGGGGGGGTGAATGAGGTTCCTTGGCTACTTTAGCATTTTAAAATGAATTTGCAAATAGTCGAGTTTGCGCTACGGAAGACTTGATGTCAATCGAACAATAAACAAAATGAAGCAATAATGTAAATGCTTAAAGTAAATAAAGCGATAAATGACACAAGTATTTGTTATAGAAGTTCAGCGATGAATCGCCTACGTCTCAACCGAGGTTCCACTAGAACAACTTCAATCTTGGCCTTGAGGGCTCCAAGTTAGCCACACAAACTCTTCACGAGTCATACACTCTTCACGAGTCTTCTTGGCCTTAGGGGCTCCAAGGATAGCCACATACAAACTCTTCCCGAGTCACACACTCTTCACGAGTCTTCTTGGCCTTAAGGGCTCTAAGGTTAGCCACAACCTTGCACCAACTTCACTTGTTGATGTCTTGTACAATTTCCAACTTGCGTCGGTGTTGGAGGACCGTACAACAAATCAAATACCACCTTCACGTTGTAACAACACGAAGAACACAAGCTCTCACACAAGAAATGAATTACAAACTTCAATACAGCACAAATGTATGAAGTTTGCAATGCTTGATAGATTTTAATTGAACAAAGCTTTCTTGTAGTTTATCCTCTTGTTTCTTGTCATCATCTTGAGCCCAAACATCCATATTTATAGTGTAGAAGGCTCCCAAAGCTCATACTAGTCGTTGCTACACATAAGGCATAAATCACTCCTGCATCGCCTCGGGCGATCTCCATCGCCACGCACCAATGGTCAAAATATTGCACAGATCGCCTCAGGCGATGAGCTGATCGCCTTAGGCGATCGTCCACCAAAACTAAATGCCGTAGCTAAAATTTTGGATCGCCTCAAGCAAACTTGTCATCGCCTCAAACGTTCCAGGAATCGCCTCAGGCATTCTAGCCATCGCCTCGGGCGTTCTCTCCATGCGCGCGGTCCTCGACGTCGCTTCAATCCATGTGCGGGGCTTGTCTCCCTTGGCTTCCATCGCTTGGGGCGATCCGCCCATGTCCTTGCAGATTTGATCTCCTTCAAACAATCCATTTTTCAACCATCTAACTCTGTACACTAAGTAGACACATTAGTATAACAAATGCAAGTTTTGTTGATAATCAAAACTCATAAATAATTCGGAGATAAATTAAGCATTAAACTCAACATTGCGTTTAAGGCTCAACAGTTTGCAGCTTTGAATCTTTCGTAGTAGTATTCAGTCGGATTTACTTGACTTAATAGTGAACTTATATTCTTGAACTATTTAGTCGTTGGTGTAAACCGAGACAATTGAACCAACACCATAACAACTATAACCTTTGTATTGGTTTCTTACGGCTGTGTCCGTTTCGGCCATGGACCACCCTTGGTTTCATACGTGTTTTTCATCTTTGAAGTGGCCACACTTCACACTTACATATGTGATCTCCTAGAATAGTATCCCGCTATACTCCAACATATTCTAACATGTCTTAGGAATCATTAAAAGCCTCTTGTCTATCCATTTTGCAGGCTACACCCGTTATCATATGAATATGTTGGAGATTGATCTCCAAGGTGTTTATACAATCTCATAATTTAATTGTCCCTTTTGAACCTAGATCTTGGGATCTCCAGTCAATAAGGTTGGGTATCCACTATAAGATTTTGATTATAGGGTTTTAACAACATTCCCCTCGATAAACTTCCACATGATCTCCCGGTTAACCATTTCATATGTGGATCCGTAGTTTCACATAATCGCTCATGATTATGCCACTAGAGATCATTTTATCATATAGCATTTAACGCAACACATTTTAGTTGCATGCACTGGATTTTTCTCTAACAACTTATAAAGCCACTCGGCCGAAGAAGCTTTATATGTTTTGCATAGAGAATTTTCAACAACAGTGTATCTCCAGTTTTTGGTAATCATATTACCTCCTTTGCATCAGTTTATTCTTTTAGGATATTTTCATCATCGAATTTTAAACGTTATTTCTTACAAAATTCGAGACCAGAGAAAATACTCAACTTTAATTCACAATTCAAATTTTAAACACATAGATTCTTAAATATTACAAGTTCAAGATTCTATTTCTTGCAAACTTGAAATTTAAGCTCAAAGCTTAAAGTTTGAAACTCGAATTAATCCATGAGTTTTCATTCTTCAAATATCTTGGAAACTTTAATTCCAAGTTTTGTTCTTGATGCACATGTAAAAAATGTCTCGTTAACATTTTTCTTTGTTACTTGATGATTTCTAAATTGCTTCCCCAATGAGCATATCATCAATACACAAGCATACATATGCTTAGGTGTGTACATATTTGTCACACTCGTTAATCTATTTGACAATATTATTTGTCAAACTCTTCATGTCATTAATTGTATTGGAGTTTGTTATGACTTCACTTTGACTTTCATATTTCTGTTTTATCCAAGCACCCCCACATTTCAAATATTGTAGGAAACTTTATTTTCCTTTAATCACAAGGTTTTTCGTCATTGCCTAAATGTAGCATTAAGGATGTGATTGACTCATAGAATTGCAACCCCACAACTTCAGGATAGTTACGAATTACACTGGCGTTCAAACTTTCTTGTTTCAAGTTCTAAGCGTTATCGTCTTAGAAATCCAAATTCAAGATTTTATTTCTTAAAATTTCGGATTTAAGCGTACTTGCTTACAAAAGTTGAAACTTGGATAATATTCCCAAACTCGGTTCACAATTTGCAATTTAAGCGCACTAACTTAGAAAACTTGGATTCAAGATTTTTATTTCTTGCAAATTCATGTTTTAAGCATAGTAGCTTAGAAATTCAAAATGAACTAATTGAGATATTACAACACCTAGTTAAAATTTGTGGCTTCGATTCATCACTTGTGTTTTAAGCGTACAAAACTTAAAAACTCGAATTCAAGATTTTATGGTCTTGCAAATTCAAGCTTTAGCGTCAATTCTTAGACAACACGAGTATAATATACTCACAATTTCTCATAGCAAACCCCATTTACTAAATTTGATTGCAATCTCATTCTTGAAGTGCTTAAACACCTCATTGGTCTCGTTTTTGCTTCATAACACAGAAGTCACAACAATATCATGTGCAAATATTGATAAAGTAACAATTACTTTTCCCACATCTCTAGTTTGCACAATATTTCCATCACAAACATCATTGTGAATTAACTCTAGAGACGTTACGATTCTTCTAACAAATGAATGACTATTTTTTAGCTCAGTGCCACACAAGCAATATATTTAACATTACAATTTGCGCAGCAGCGAACCATGGTTTAAATGATCCTAACAATCATGCCACAAACCATAAGATTCATTACAAGAAGTAATAACATAAATTTTATTGCTTTCAACAAATATCGTCATTACATTTATTTAGAATCACTCCATTCTTGGAGTTTACAACTTTCAAAGATACACAATCTAATTAAGCGGTAAGCACTAGATCATCCAAATCATTTGAGATGAGTCCTTCTTCGGTCAAGTTTACTTGATCCATAGCCTTCCCAGAATCATTTTTATTGCGACAATCATTTGCCATGTGATTGGGTTTTCTACATTTGTAGCACTTACCTTTGTACTTCTTCGCCTTTCCAAATTTGGAGGCCATGCCGTCAAACTTGCGCTTTATTCCGGCGTGTTTTTCCACTAAGTTCACTCGTGCTTCATGTTGGTGCCAATTTTCTTTCCTTTCAGAAATTCTGTTGTCCTCTTCGATTCTCAAGCGAACCACAAGGTCTTCAAGATTCATCTCTTTTCGTTTATGCTTGAGTTAATTCTTGAAGTCCTTTCATGACGGAGGCAACTTCTCAATCATTGCGGCCACATGGAATGAATCACTTAGAACCATTCCCTCCGCACGAATTTCGTGCATGATTACTTGCAAATCTTGCACTTGCGCTATCACCGGCTTTGTGTCAACCATTTTGAAATTCAGGAATCGCCCAACGATGAATTTCTTCATGCCGACATCCTCGGATCTATACTTTTTCTCCAAGAATTGGAACAATTCCTTGGCCGTCTTCACTAGACAATACACATTGTATAATGTGTTGTCCAGCCCGTTGACAAAATAATTCTGGCACAGGAAATCGATTTGATTCCATGCATAAACCGCATCCCTCTTTTGGTTGTCAATTTCACTCTCCATAATAGTAGGAATCTTGCCAACCCCAAGGTTGTCAAATAAAACAACAACTTTTGTTGCCATCGCTTGAAATCGTTCTCATTGAACTTTTCAGGCCTTTCACCATGATGAACTGAAGCCTTTGTTGCACTCGACGAAGCCATTTGTTGCTTGTCTTAATATTGTAGTACAAAACTTATATGGATCTGTATCTTAGGAAGGTAGCAAGCAAAACAACAAATGGCTTTATAATAGGAATGTCGAGGCGAGATTGAAATCTCCGTCCTTAAAACAATATTGCCCCGCTACGGTGCTAATGGTTTGCTTTGGCAATTTGTTTCCCAAGATACAACAACTATGATTTGTGATAGGACCACTCCAAATAACAAATCCTTTAAACCACAAAGGATTAAAAACACTCAAACAAGGATGAAGACCTACAAAATTACTCAAATTTTGATCTTCTGTAGTGAATTTTGAAATTCCATGTATTTTTATATAGTATACCAAGTGGTGTCACCAAAAAATACAATTTGGAAGCATCCCATAATGAAAAACATAGCCAAACGTAAAAACACACGACCCTGCACAGGGCGCGATCGATACAGCCAAACGTAAAAACACGCGACCCTGCACAGGGCGCGATCGATCGCGCAATAGGGCGCGATCATCAATAGGGCGCGATCATCGTGCCCCTTTTTTCAACTCACTAACGCTCGCGATCGATCGAGGCATAAGTCTCGGTCAATCACGAGCCCATTATTTATTTCGTAATTTCCAACAGAAACCAACCATTTAATCAAAGTCATTATTTATAATTTATGCATAAAGTCAACTTGGAAGTCGTCATCATCCGATTGCATAAAATAAAAGACTTGGTATTATGTGGGTCTCTTTCACCGTTCCAACTTGTAAAATGTTTGCCGATAAAAGAAACGCATCTTTCTTATGTTGATACTGCGTTTCTTAATCTCACCACAATTGTTTAAAACTCATGTAGTAATTTTTGAAATTAATAATTTTTAATTCAGTTAGATTAATTTACTATATTCGACGTTGACGTTGAGGTTGACGTTGACTTGGGTTTTCTAATTCCTCCTCTTCATTCACATTTGTACAAAAACTGAGTGTTACCACATTTTCATCAACGAAATATATTCGTAGACTACAATGGCTGGAAAAAATATCGAAGCTCCTGCGATTGGAATCGATTTGGGCACAACTTATTCATGCGTAGCTGTGTGGCGGCAGGATCGTGCTGAGATCATACCCAATGATCAGGGCGACCGCACAACACCTTCATATGTAGCTTTCAGTCCAGTTGAACGTCTCATCGGCGGTGCCGCCAAGAATCTTGCCGCCATGAACCCAACCAACACCATTTTTGGTTAGATGTTCTTATTAGCATTCCCAGTTTAATTTCTTGATCAATATGACTGTTTAGTATGTTTTTGGGTTTCCGTTGACTTGCTCATGTTTCTAATTATTTAATGTATTTCTTTTCAACTATCACTGATCAGTTCACTATAAAATTGGGTGTCTAATGTGATGCGTCAAACTGAGTCGCGCGATTCTTTTGGCCGATCAAAAGTCAAAACACCTTATTATAATCTCTTCATCAAGAACAGAATGATCAAGTTTTGCCCTACTTCGGGTTTAACCGATTATGTTTCTTGTTGCATAATTAATTCTGCAGATGCTAAGAGGTTGATCGGTCGGAGATTCAGCGACTCTTTGGTCCAAAAGGATGTGAAACTCTGGCCTTTCAAGGTCATTTCTGGCACTGAAGATAAACCCATGATTGTGGTTAACTTTAAAGGTGAAGAGAAAAAATTTGTGGCTGAAGAGATTTCATCAATGGTCCTCACCAAGATGAAAGAAACTGCGGAAGCTTTTCTTGGGTTAACAGTAAAAAAGGCAGTAATTACAGTACCTGCCTACTTCAATGATTCCCAGAGGCAGGCAACCAAGGATGCTGGAACCATTGCTGGGCTTAATGTCTTGCGTATTGTCGTTGAGCCAACTGCTGCAGCCATTGCATATGGTCTTGACAAAAAGTTTAGCAGCTCTGGTGAAAGGAATAATGTGCTTATTTTCGACCTCGGAGGTGGCACCTTTGATGTGTCTCTTCTCACTATGCAGAATAGTATATTTGAGGTTAAGGCTATTGCTGGTGACACTCACCTTGGAGGAGAGGATTTCGATGATAGAGTGGTTAACCATTGTGTTCAAGAGTTCAAGAGAAAGCACAAGAAGGACATAAGTGACAATCCCCGAGCATTGAGGAGATTGAGGACATCTTGTGAGAGGGCAAAGAGGAATCTATCGTCTGCAACGGAATCAAACATCGGAATCGATTGTTTGTATGATGGAATCGATTTTGACTACAAAATAACTCGTGCAAAATTTGAGGAACTTAACATTGATTTGTTCAAGAAATGCATTAAACATGTTGAGGAGTGTTTGAATGATGCCAAGATGGACAAGAATAATATCCATGACGTGGTGCTTGTTGGCGGATCCACCAGAATTCCAAAGGTCAAACAAATGCTGCAAGATTTTTTTAATGGTAAGGAGTTGTGTAAGAGCATTCATCCTGATGAGGCCGTCGCTTCCGGTGCAGCGATTCAAGCAGCTTTATTAACTGGCCAGGGCAATGCAGAGGTTAAAGGTATAGTATTATGCGAAGTCACACCTCTGTCACTTGGCATACATGTCGAAGGAGGTGAAATGAGTGTAATAATACCAAGAAACACTGCTATTCCTACCAAGGAGGAGGAACAATTCATGACATGTTGTGACAACCAAAGCGTTGCGTTGATCCAAGTGTTCGAGGGAGAAAGGGCGAGAACGATGGATAACAATTTGTTGGGTAAATTCGAGCTCACTGGCATTCCACCTGCACCGAGAGGCGTCCCTAAAATAACCATCTGCTTCAATATCGATGCTAATGGGATTCTGAATGTCTCTGCTGAAGATCAAACAACTGGAAATAAAAACAACATCACAATCATCAATGACAAAGGCAGGTTATCTACAGAAGAGATAGAGAGAATGTTGCGAGAAGCTGAGTTCTTTAAGGCCGATGATGAGCAGCACAGAAGGAGAGTCGAGGCCAAGAATGCACTAGAAAATTATGTCTACAATATGAGAAATAAAATTAAAAATGACGAGAATTTTGCTTTCAACTTGACATATTCAGACAAGAGAGAGATTGAAAATGCGATCGAGCTTGCTAGTGAGTGGTTGGAAAACAACCAAGACACCGGAGAAGATCAGTTTAAGAATAAAATGAAAGAACTAGAGAGCATCTGCGACCCCATGATTGCAAAGATGTATTCGGGTGGCACTGGTCCTAAGATTGAAGAAATTGATTAAGCTTCTTATTCCATACAATTTTAATATTATAAGGTTTGTTTAATTTTGTATGATGTGTGTTTTGAAACTTTAGTTTAAAAAAATATGCTTTGTTTTATTTTTCTGATTGAGAACATTTAATCTATTATAAATGTGTTGTATATTAAAATATGAAAACATGTGTTACACTGAATTGAGATTTGTGGTATCATATAACAATATAATTATTATTCAGAGTGATGGAAAATTGTATTTAAAATAATAATTGTGGTAGAATATGAATTAAGATGAATATATGAAATAGGTGAATATATGGTTTTAGGAAATAAGTTAAAAATAGTGCAAAAATAATATTTTTTTTTATTTCTGAAAATTAAAAAGATTTTTGCAACCAAAAACATATCAAGGCCCTTTAAAAAAGACAAAAGAAAAACAAACAAGACCTTATCCTTTCATAATTATCCAAAAAAAATCTATAAATAGTTATACGGAATAAAATCTTTTATAACATAAGATATTTTTGCAGCCTAATCCATTGATTCTACGATCGCAATACGAAAGGAAAATATTGAATTAAATTATATTCCTACATTATTTGCACTTCCTAATGCATAATATATTTGGTATTTGGTAAGATAATTATCAAAGAAAGTGGCATGACCAATACATTTTAAAATACTGTCTAGTTCTACAATTCAATTATGATTTTCGATTATAATTTAAAGATTGAGCTGATGGGCTGAAGCCTGAAGCTGAAGAGACATATTTAGGGATGATAATGGAGCGGGTCTAGGATGGGTTTGGCCTAGGGATGGTAATGGGACGGGTCTACCCGGACCCGGATTGAACCAGCCCCACCCGGGCGGGTCTGAACCAGCTTCAACCGGGTTTTGAAGTGGGGCGGAGCGGGTCCTGGATTTGGCCAAACCCGCCCCGGACCAAACCCGCTATACATATATTAATTTTTTTTTGAAAATTTAATATTGAATATACATTTCACTAATTTGATTGAATATTAAAGTATCATTATGTAAATTTATATCAAAACTCATGTGTTCATATTAAAAAAGTTGGACATTTTGAAGGGAATGAGAGCAAATTAATAAAGATTTGGTTACTTAAAAATGGTTTTACAAGACTTATTATACATATTTACTAGAGAATAACATGAAATTCAATCACAAAACTCAATTATTGTATTTCAAAATTGATTTCTAGCTAATTTTTTTTTTAAAAAATGGTTTCCTGGGCAGGGTGGGTTAAACCCGCCTGGTCCACGGGGTGGGTCCTGTGTTTGGCCAAACCCGTTCCGTTGTCATTCGTAGTTTGGCCAAACCCGTCACCCTCGCCGCGCTACAAAAATTATTCCCAGACATGGCCGCCCCGCCAACTAGACCCACCATGCCTAGATCCGCGAACCCGGTAGGTCCAACCCATGAACCCGTTTGTTTTTTAAAATTATTAGGTATAATCAATTTTGAAGCACAAAAATTGAGTTTTGTGATTGAATTTCATATTTTTCTCTAGTAAATATTTATAATAAGCCTTATAAAACTATCTTTAAGCCACCACATCTTTATTAATTTGCTCTCATTATCTTAAAAATGTTCAACTTCTTTAATATGAACATATGAGTTTGTTATAAAATTAAATAATGTACGTTATGATTCAGCGAAAGAAATGAAATATTTATTCGATATTTAATTTAAAAATAAAAATAAAATTATTTTTGGTCCTTTTGGTTTCTAATTTTTTTCTGTGACATTATTGTTTTGCAGAGCCACAGAGGGCTTTCTTATTGCTTCTTCGCACCCGTTGATGTCCACAGGAGCTGTTCTTGGTTTAGGATTTCTGGGTCTGAAAAGTAAGTCATAAACAGTGGATGTGTTTACAACTGAATTTGCTAATGTAGTTGGAACAAAGACTTCGATTAATGTCCACAGGAGCTGTTCTTGGTTTAGGATTTCGGGTATTTACAAATGAATTTGCTAAAAGACAATGCAAGCGGAAGATAACTTGTTACGAGGAGAACAAAACTCCGGGTTTTCTATGCTTTCAGTCTGTAGCTTACATTCAAACTTCATTTATTAGACATCCCCTTAATCGGTCGATGATGCTTGTTTGCTCAAAACTGTAATTTTTCTATTCAGGCAGGCAGGAAAGCAAATACATACTGCTATAAACTCTGCTTATAAGATACAAAGAAATGTTGGAAATTTGAATTGAATTAAATAGTGTGTCCATTTATGTTGGGGTGCAATTTTTCGTGATTGGATGCTTCCAATTGGTGTCTCTTGATGACACCACTTGGTATACTATATAAGAAACAACCCTTGAATGAATTAGACATTGAATTTTCGAAATTCATATCATACTGAAGATCAAAATTTGAGTAATTTTGTGGATCTTCATCATTGTTTAATATTGAGCGTTTTTAAACCTTTGTGGTTTAAATGATTTGTGATTTGGAGTGCTCCTATCACAAATCATAGTCGTTGTATCTTGGGAGACAAATTGTCAAAGTAAACCATTAGCACCGTAGCAGAACAATATTGTTTTAAAAATATAGATTATAAATCTCGCCTCGACATTTCTAATACAAAGCTATTTGTTGTTTTTGCTTGCTACTTTCCTAAGATACACCCTTAAATTTTATACTACAAGAAAAGCAGGAGTATTTTAACTGTTTCCTCTTTTCTTTATGAGATATTTATCTGTCTAAATTGGCCTGTGTCCATGGGAAGTGGTGGAGAGATAATGATATGTCAAGCAATAACAGTTCTGTTTTGTTTGTCAATCAGATTGTCTGATATGAATTATATTGCACCAGGCTTGAAGGATGTTCTTAGGGAGCTTCCTAGCAGAGAAGCATCTCGATTTGGAACATAAGTCCCTTTCACTATTTATATCAACAACAATCAAGTCTTTAATCACAATGGATTGAGGTAGATTATATGAACCATAGAAAGAATAAAGTCGGGTCGCACATATAAATAGTCTCTTTCACTATTTATATGAAGGGGAAATATACATCTTGTAATATTCATGTTTGTGATTGAAGATCAAAAGATCTTGTCTTATAATTTCTGCAGAGTTCATCCTGTAGCTGGTTTTATGGAGCAGGGTTAGGTTTCTTATGTTAAAAAAAACTGTTGGTTTTTTCATAATTTCATTTTTCAAACTGTAGTAATGTTTCATTGGTCTTAATTTAGAAATCCAAATCTATACAAGACCAATCTTTTATTATTGTCGTCCAATTATATATGGGAAAATTGCAATTTATGTTCTATATATTTGCATCTGTGCAATTTTGGCTCTCTATGCTGTTAAAATTGTGTTTTAGTACCGTATCTTTCAATTTTTGGCAATCTTGGTCCTTTTTCATCATTAGTGCCGATGTGGCACTGCAAACATGAGTGCCACACCACATCGGTATCAGGTCACCGCCACATCGAAAAAAGGACAAAAATTGCTAAAAAAAAATAGTGGACTAAGATTAAAATTTGACTCCATGGAGAAATCAAAATCGCAAAAAGACAAATATGCAATGACCAAATTTGTAATTTACCCATTATATATCAGCTTGTAATCTATTGCCGAGTGACTTTAGCTGCCTTTTTCTTCATTATTGTTTAAAAGTGAGGCAAAAACTTGCAATTCATAAAAAGTAAAAGCAGTCATCATTGATATCTTCAACAAGATTGATGCTAATGTTTGTTGGATGGCCCATCCTAATTGAGAACTGAAGGATTAATTATGCCAATGGCCAACAAAGTTATTAACTCTTGGAATAGAGCATATCTGTGTTTTGTGGTCTTTATGTATCATTCTTCCCTCTAGGGGAGTTCGACCAGAAGATATACTCAAATTACCCTAAATATGGCCTGGTTAAGCTTCCGAATCATAATTTAGGCAAATGTTGCTTGCACTACCTTGTGTCCTTGTTGAAGTTCATGCTGAAAATGTGCATACAGAAAACAAGCATTCTCTAAGACATCAAGTAGTATGTCATCATCTATTCTTTACTCTTTTGGTAGAAAATTATGCCTTTGGCATGTGTTGAAGCCAATACTGTTTATTGAAAATGTGAATAATTTTTATTAGTTTTTACGTTTTACTTTTAGGAGTTATACTTCATCATTATTCACCTAATTAAGCAGGAAACAAGATCCGAACACTAGTTAAATGTGGCGAAACTTGAAGTTATTAATGTTGTGCCAGAAAACCAAAATGAAGTGTAAACATCATACATATACAAAAACACAAATATTTTATGTGGTTCGGCATTGCCTACGTCATCGGGAGGCAAACACAATTTATTGGAAAAATCAACTGAGAATTACGAAACTCTTCAGAATCACATCACACCTCACAGAAACAGATACATAAGCTCAAAAGCTTATATATTGAGAGATATACAACCCTCTTCTGCCATTGTTGACAAAACACCCAAGCCACCAAATGAACAGGTAAGTAACGTGAATAATTTTTAGCCACCTTTGATACGGTGGCCTTCTGGAAAGAGCCATCACCGGCCAACAATCTCCACCTTGGCGATTTTCCAGCAAGGGAGTAGCTACCTTTGAATTGATATTAGCTATCATGATTGAGATCGAGAGATGATATTGTAATACAAACTAGTAATTGTGTCATGGATTTCAGATTGAGATCGAGAGATGATATCAAATACACATGTGATAGCCATAGATATTTAGTAATCGAAAGCTAGAAGTTCTCATAAATCTCAAAGCAATATTGAGTTGTTAAATAAGTATGCGAGAGTGATTTACTGCAATTTGATATTAGGTTTAATATATCTCGAGAGAGTATATTAGATAAATTCGGTGAACTTGTCGCCTTAGAGATATTTGGATATCCAATCGAGGGTCATAGGGGATTACATTGGTGAACCGACATCTTGATAATATTCTCAAGTGAAATTTTCTCGTCATCTTTGAGTTGCTTGGTTGGATTAGTAATAATTTTTTTTCGTTGTTTAGATTCATTGTTTAATTAAATATCGTAGGTTATATAGTTAAAAACAGCGTATTTGGTACTTACAGTTAATCCTTGGTTCGACAACCCTGTTCTTATCACTGTATTAAAACTTGACATCGTACGCTTGCAATCGATTTGTGTTGTTGATTTATATCATACACCGTTTAATATCTATTTGTTAAAGAAAAGCACGATCAAGTTTTTGGCGCCATTGTCGAGGACTAATTTTAGTAATATCATACGAGATTCTTTGACTGTAATATAACCATTGTTTTTTTTTTGTTTTTTTTCGGAAAAAAATATATTTTATTTTTGTTTTTTTTTCTTGCGAGATACTTGGTACGTTTCATCAACAAGTCTTCACAAGTTTTGCCAAACAATATTCCGTACCATTCTATGCAGTTTGTGAGAGATTCAACAATTTGGCGAACACGTTCCGGTACCATGATTTTTCAAACTACGCCATTCTTCAGTTTTTCTTCAATGGATTGGATGCAGATACACAAGGATGGGTATTGAATATGGAGCTTTGGCAACTGGGAGTCCCATGTTTGATAGAGATGAAGACAGCGTGTTGCACATGTTCAATGATATGGTGGACTTTGACTACCATGGCATTGAGATCCTTCACTGTAGGGTTGAAGCCACCAATACCCGCCAGAGCCTCACTACTCGCAATTTTCACACCAACCATCAAGGAGAGGAAAGAAATAGTTCTAAAGGAGACATGACTCAGCTAGAAGATATGGTATACTAATTCATGGCATCAACTGAGCAACGATTATAAAACCAGACAAATTCTATACGTCACCTAGAACAGCAATTAGCAATCCTCATGGAAACATTTTCAGCGAGCTGCCAAGAGGATGAGATGGTATCTACAAATTAAGAGGCGACAAATCAGACCTGGTTACATGATGCTGAGTACTCCACCAACCAAGTTTGGGGGAGTGAGCCTACTCATGTGGAATAGTTTAGGGAACTTGAGCCTCATCAAGTGATTGAGCATATTTTAGAAACGTTATCCGAGGAGTTCCAATGGGAAGAAGAGCCAGATGTGATGTTGGAAACTGAGCATATTCTTGATAATAGTGATGAGCACCCATCGATGCAACATGTTATATACCATATGTTGATCTTTTTTTCCCATCGGTGCCAACTTCATCATATTATGTCCTCCATGAGATGAAGCCGAACCAATAATCCTTATCTCATACCTAGAAATCAAAGACTAGTGTTGTTGGAGCGGCGCACTTACAATGGAACAATCTTGCCAAGCTTGAAGGCATACTGAATCAAGACTCATTTGTGGTATCATATGATACTTACTATGGGCGGCAAATGCTCTTTAATGGTTGCTTCTAATGGTCAAGACGACGACTAGAAATCAAACGCTTCTTGGGAGAAAACCCAAGCATAAAATTTAGTTTATTTGATTTTCAGTTTTGCTTTTAGTTTTTTATTATCTTTCGAGTCTACCATTTTATTATTTACATTATTCTCTTGCTAGGTACTCAGTTGGAGTGATAAATCCCTACAACAGCGGAGCTTTTAAAAGCCAATCTTCCTCAACCCTCATGCAAGCGTATTGATCAGGGGAGTTTACTGTTTTCCCTTTAGATTCTTTTAAACATTGATGACAATGTTTGTTTTAAATTTGGGGGAGTGGCTTGCATGTTTATTTGTTTAATTTGCATGTTGTGTACTGAATTGACAGTTGAATCGTCCAATTATTATGAGCTAAATTTCTATTTTATGAGTTCAAACTTGAGAAAAGAATGAATTATAGTAGTGACTATTCAATGAGGATTTTGATCTCACTATGCATATGAACTTCTTGGTAGTTCTTAGTAGAAACTTATGCTACCATTGCATTCGGAATGATCAAACTAGTTCTGGATCAACAAAAACAAGTGAAAAACGATATCAGCCTGTTTTAGTTCATACTGGTCTGGTCTAGGACCGGTTTGACTGAACCGGCTGGTTCAGCCCGGATGGTTCGAGCCCCGATCAGGCAGATCCGGTGGATTCGAGCCGTGAACGGACCGAACCTGGGTCGGGCCAGGCCAGGTCAGATCTAGGCCACGAGTCGAGTCGGTTCGACCCGGCTCAAATCTTGAAATGGGATCCTTCTTCTCCAAAGTTTAGGGATGGCAACGAGTCCTAGTCTTACCGGGCCCGTGTGAAACCAGCCCCGTCGGGGCGGGTGTGGACTGGTTCAATAAGATTTTGAAGCGGGGCGGGGCAGGTCCCAGGTTTAACCAAACCGTACTCGCCACACTATACATATTAATTTTTAAAAATATATATAATATTGAACATATATGTCACTTCTTGGTTGAATCATAACGTGACAATATTTAACTTTATATCAAAACTCATATGTTAATATTAAAGAAGTTATACATTTGAAGTGAATGAGAGCAAATTAATAAATATTTGGTAGCTTAAAGATAGTACTACAATGCTTATTATAAATATTTACTAGATAAAAACATGATATTCAATCACGAAACACAATTTTTGCTCTTCAAAGTTGATTTCTAGCTAATATTTTTTTTTTCAATATTTTTTTTCTGCAGGTTCTTCAAACACAATTTTGCTCTTTAAAGATAGTTCGGGTTCACGAGCCGAGTCTGGCTTTTTTACTGTAGTGAGGCGGGACCCAAGTTTGGCTAAACCGTCCTAGACCCGCCTCATTGCCATCCATACCCAAGTTTCTGCAAGTTTTTACTTATCAAAATTTCAGAATTTTTTCGAAACTTTGACTGAGCTTTGTGGTTGACTCGGTTATCGAAAAAATGTCCGTCAGGTGTTTTGGACTCTTTGCGACGAGACAAATCTAGTGGTATGATCAGAAATAAATTTTGAACACTTTCAATTTTTGGGTGTTTTCACGAACACATGGCTCGGATGCATGTTGTTGTGCCATAGTATCCAAAATGAAGTGTAAACATCATATGCACACAAGAACATAAATATTTTATGTGGTTCAATGATAAATGTGATTTCTACACTTATTTTATGATTTGTATAGTGTTTTTTGTATGGATTCCTAGACGATATTACTTTTTTTGGTATATATTTTTATTTTTTAGGAATCTAGTTTCAAGTGCGTAAAAATGGAGGAAATAAGCTATAAATGATGAAAAAGGACCAAATCGAGCGAACACGTCGGAGAAGGGATTAAATCTCCAAAATTGAAAATGAAGATTGGCGATCTGTGGGGTCTTCGTTACTTAATCCATTATGTATCCATTAATCATACAATGTTGATACCCGTATTGGCACTGTTTCCACATCAAATCTATAGCCCAATGTACAACACGATGTCATCAACGCTGATAAATGAATCATCTCATCAGCCGTATGCTGTACTTTCCGACTCAAGGCAACTGCCGTAAGATTAGCCTGGATGATATTCAATCTCACAATCATAATCTTTTAACAGATCCATCCATCTTCGTTGCCTCATATTCAATTCTGCTTGAGTGAATAAAAATTTTAAACTCTTATGATCTGTGTATATGGTAAACGACGTACAATATAAATAATGTCGCCATATCTTCAAAGCAAAAACAATGGTAGCCAATTCTAGATCATGCACTAGATATCGCATTTCATGTGGTTTCAATTGTCGTGATGCATAAGCTACTACATATTTATCCTGCATCAATACACAACCCAAACCTAGTAATGAGGCATCAGTATATAAGGCAAACCTGTCATGTTCCGATGGAATGATCAAGACTGGAGCTGTAGTCAATCGATGTTTTAATTCCTGAAAACTACGCTCACAAGCCTCTGACCATTGAAATGATACTCCCTTCTGTGTCAAATGTGTCAATGGTTTGGCAATCGCTGAAAATCCTTCAACAAACCGTCTATAATATCCAGCCAAACCCAAGAAACTACGAAATTCTGGCACAGAAGTAGGTGCTGACCAATTCAACACTGCTTCCACTTTCTTTGGATCAACTGATATACCGTCTTCTGAAATTACATGCCCTAAAAAGCCGACACTAGTCAACCAAAACTCACACTTGCTGAGTTTGGCATACAACTGATGTGTCCTCAACAATTGCAATACCATATGCAAATGTTGAACATGTTCTGCATCACTCTGCGAATAGATCAGTATATCATTGATAAAGACAATGACAAATCGATCAAGGTATTCCTAGAAAACCCGATTCATTAAACTCATAAAGACAGCTAGAGCATTTGTCACTCCAAATGGCATTACCAGAAACTCATAATGTCCATAGCGAGTCCTGAATGCTGTCTTCTGTACATCACCCTCTCTCACACGTATTTGATGATAACCAGACCTCAAATCAATCTTAGAATAGATTTTTGATCCCTGTAACTGATCAAATAAATCATCAATACGAGGAAGATGATATTTATTCTTTATGGTTACCTTGTTCAATTGTCGATAGTCAATACACAAGAGCATTGTCCCATCCTTCTTCTTAACAAATAATACCGGAGCACCCCAAGGCGATACATTAGGACGTATGTACCCCTTGTCCAATAAGTCTTGCAATTGAGTTTTCAATTCTTTCAATTCAGTTGGTGCCATCCGATAGGGAGCTCGTGAAATTGCAGAAGTACCAGGTATCAAATCAATACCAAATTCCACTTCTCGACTCGGTGGAAATCCAGGTATCTCATCCGGAAATACATCAGCATATTCTGCAACCACTGGTATCTCCTCCACTTTCCTTTCTAGTTTTTGTTCAGTTACATCAAGGGCATAAATCAAATAACCCGCATGTCCACATTCTAACAAACGCGACATTCGGAGTGCTGATATCAAAGGAATCCTTGCCCTCGATCCCTGGCCATAGAAGTACCATTGATTTCCAGTATCAGACTGAAATCTCACTATCTTCTGACAACAATCCACAACAGATTTATGTTTACTTAACACATCGATTCCAAGAATGTAATCAAAATCTGTCATGTCTAACACAATCAAATCAGCCTGTAGTCTATCCTCAGTCTCAAACTGAATATCACAATCGGACACACTCTGACAAGCCATCACAGTCGTTCCCATGGGTATCGAAACATAAAGAGGCATCAACAGTGGAGACGAGCATATATGATACCGGTCAATAAAATTTTGTGCAACAAAAGAATGTGATGCACCAGTATCAATCAAAAGTAAAGCTGGATAAGTAAACAGAGTACACTTAATCGCTATCACATGCCTCTGCTTGCTCTCTGTTCAGTGCATATACCTGCGCCTGAGGTGGTCCTGTCCTCTGTCCTCCACCAGATTGTGGTACACTCTGTGGTCTCTGCAGCACTGTATTCTCTGACATTGGTCCTCTCCTCTGTTGTCCACCCACTTGAGGACAATCACGGATCACATGTCCTGGTCTCCCACAACGAAAACAAACTGCTGGATTCAATTGTGGACAATCTTGTTTCATATGTGGTCCGCCACATTTAAAGCATTGCACACCACTGCCACTACTACCACCTTGGAACTGTCCCTTAGCTCTTCGGTCATCCCCTTTCCGTGGTCCAAAACGTTTCCCACTAAACCTAAATGAAGATGCACCACCTCGTGGTGATTTAAATGGTTCTCCTCTAGGTCTCATACTTTCAGATGTAGGTGGTTGGGATTGTCCAACATCTTTGTACACCCCTACTGCAATCTCAGCCATCTCAGCTCTAGTCAATGCTTCTTCATATGATGTAGGGTTATTGGACATTACCCTATCAAACAATTCAGGCCTCAAACCTTTCACAAACTGTCTGATCTTTGCTTTTGTGTTTACAGCGATATGTGGCACATACTGGATCAATGAAGAATATTGCACAGCATAGTCAGATACTGTCATTGATCCCTGTCTCAAGTTTGTAAATCCATCCTCTTTCCTCTGCCTTGCAGCAACAGAGAAATAATGATCAAGAAACTTCGTTCTAAACACATCCCAGTTAATTGTCTGCCCTTGAGCCCTCAGCTCAATCAATGTGGATTTTCACCACATCATGGCTTTCTTAGCCAACTGAAATTCAGCTAAGCGTAACCAAGCAGTCTTGGCACACGGTGCTGATACAAATATCTGTTCCACACGTTCTAGCCACTCCTCTGCCAGTTCCCCTGATTCAGTACCCTCAAACCTGGGTGGCTGATAACTCAAAAATTGCGTCAATGTTAACTCACCAGGTAACAGTACCTGTTCCACTGGTCCTTGCTCAATCGGTGGTGGTGGCACAGGAGCATCCTCACACTAGCATTGCCACTCATGGCATCCCCAACATCCTCATGATACCCTCTGTCTGTCATAACTGTATATCAAGGGTTAACAATAACATTCCCAATTATAAAACATGTTAGAAGAACATCATATTACAAATCCTAACAAGATATTACCATCTCAACATGTTTTCAAGTGTTTAGGTAACTCCCTAAGACACTTCCTCTACCCATGTTCACCCCGTTCTCGAATCACTGCTCTGATACAACTAATGTGGGGTCCTCGTTACTTAATCCATTATGTATCCATTTTAATCGTACATACGTGAGTCTGAATTAAGTAAAAACATGCACTGATTAGAAGTTTCTTACTAAGTAAGTTGTTACAACTTTATCAAAATCCTACCATATATACATCATATGGAATTCAAACAACTTAAATAAAAACAACTCCTAGGCAGTGGTTTAGTTCGCAGCGGAAAATGACTCACATCCCGTCCTCCCACGTCTATGAGTCCCTACAGAAACATTCACACAACATGAGTATAGATAAACAACCATCTCAGTGCGATATCGAAACACAATATCAATGATAAAGCACAATAATAATCATATCTAATGTGAATGCTCTGTCTCATGCATCAACAAATGCAACTATGTCATAACATGTCTCATCACACATCCTATTATCACGAGACTAAGATGATATGTCTATTTCCGCTCAATATGTCAGTGAAATCATCTCACATCTTCATATTAGCAACACATATCATTATACCGTCCTCACATGATAATAGCCAGAGCATATACCCAAAAACCGGCGTATATCTCTCATACCAAGTATATGTAGCATACCCGAGTATATACCCAAACCAGGCGTATATCTCTAATGCTAACGTAGCATACCCGAGCATATACCCAACCAGGCATATATCTCTAATGCTAACGTATATACCTCATCCATCTCAAACACATGATATCCATGAATGTACATGCATATGATACTACCAATCATATGATACCAACACAACACAATTCATATGATATCAATCGCATAACATCATCACACAATATCTATACTCCGTACGTCAACATGTACCTGGTATACGACAACAAAAGCGATAAATCAGGCGTTGATGGCTAATTGCCTCTTTGTCCCGTCCTCTGTGATGATGCTACAAACACATGAACCATATACCATGTTATAAGAGGCTTCAAAAATAAATGCTACAAAAATAAAACATATTAAGTCCACCGATCAATCGGTCACTCTAGCGATCGATCGGTCCACAAAGACAACCCTAGCGATCGGTCGGTCAGAAGCTAGCGATCGATCGCTCAAATGTCTGAATTTCTCAAAAATGCTACGGCATTTCACCGATCGATCGGTCGCTTTCAGCGATCGATCGGTACATGAACCGCCTTACTTTCCCCTGTTTTACCGATAGATCGGTACAAGTCTAGCGATCGATCGGTCGACAACAGATTTTTAAAACCATGGCGATTTTGATGCTTATCTTCATGGTTCTTCTTCTCCTACCCACAATTTCACATGCAACCATGATTCATGCAATCCCTAATATCATATAAACATGTTTCTATCATCCTAGAATCCAATTCTTGTCAAAGAAACAAGTTATGATTCTAAGCATAAACATTTGATAGTCAAATTCACATACTTCAACACCAACTACACAATTCAAGTGAAAAACCATAAATTCCTTACCAAATTTGTACAAATTCACTTCACTTAACTTCCTAGCTCAATTCTCAAGTGAATTCCAAGCTCAAACCAAAAGGAACTTCAAAGAGTTGGAGAGGAGCTTGTGTAGGATTTTGTAGGTGAAACATGAGAAACTATGTGAATCCCCTCCCTAAGTCACTTGATATAATGTCATTTGGAGTTAATGACATGTTAAGTGACATGTACATGAACTCCAAATTCAAATGCAAACTCATAGTTACTTGAGATGTCACTACACTTGATTTAATTCAAGTCATACATTGCCATATGTTTCATTCATTGCCATATATCATTTTATACATGTATTAATTCCTCCTCAATTCAACCCAAACCCAATTCATATTATATCGAAATTAATCCTAATAACGATATAATCATCGCACACGTGTATCAAGCAAATCGAGGCATTACACGATCGATCATGGATTGAGCAACAAAAATTCAGTCTCGCTGATCGATCGCCACTTCTCGCCGATCGATCGTGGACATCCAGAACATTTTGGCTATTGATCGCGATGTATCGCCGATCGACCGCGGAGTTGCAGATTTTGAAAAATAAAAGGCAGAATGTTTCGCTGATCGATCGCTAGATGCGAAAAAATCAAGATTTTGTTTCCTTGTTGGATATTTTGTGTCCAAAAGTTGGTAAACTCTTCCATTAATATTTAAGGAGATGTCTTAGACGTTTTTAGGGGACTTTGGCTCATAATTTACCCTACCACATCAGCCTCCATTCAACTCCATCCCCAACCATCATCCATACCATCACAACCATTGAAGAAGAACACACTCCAGGAGAGATGTGATGACGCAGCAGCACAAAGAGTCATTTTCTAGCGTTCTTTAGTATTTTTGTTCTTCTGTTATTTTCAGATTCTTAATACTTAATTTGTTGAAAACATAATTTTACATTATTATTTGATGATAATGGTTGGCTAAGTTTTGTTGTCAAGACTTAGGGGTCCCATGTGTTGAATCCATAATTCAATGTTAAGGTTTTTGATTGATTCTTATAATTCTTTGTGCATAATTTATTGTTGTCATGCTTTTGAGGGATTGATCACCCTTGAATGATTATTTATTGCGATTGAATTGACCATATGATATTGCAATACGATATAATAAATTAGGCTGTGGGTTTAGATTGAGACTGACCAAGTAAAATCAAATACATGTGTGATGGCAATAGACTAAAAGGCTAGTAGTTTTCATAAATCGACATACAATACTGAGTGTTAAATAAGTGCATGACTATTGCCTTGTTGCATCTTAGTATTAGACTTGTTATAGCTTGACCAAAGTATAACAAGTGCCTTAGGAAAACTCGTCACCTTTGAACGTTTGAATTTAAATCTTAACTAATAGGCGAATTATGGGGGATTACATGGGTGAACCGAAGTCTTGACAATTGTCTCTACTGATTTATATTCTCTCTAATACTTGTTGGGTTGAATATCGAGTATTTAGTCACTTTAGTTTAATAATCATCACTAATTATTGTAGGCTAAGTATATTGAGTTTGGTACTTCTTTTCCAGTCCCTGTGAGTTCGACAACCTTTTTTTAAAATCTATTATACTAAAACTTGACAATGTGCACTTACGGTATAATTGTTGCACTGGAATTTTCATCATCACTAATTATTGTAGGCTAAGTATATTGAGTTTGGTACTTCTTTTCCAGTCCCTGTGAGTTCGACAACCTTTTCTTAAAATCTATTATACTAAAACTTGACAATGTGCACTTACGGTATAATTGCTGCACTGGAATTTCTGTTTAAAATAAATTGCGATCAAGTTTTTGGCGCCGTTGTCGGGACTAGTTTAAGATAATATCAGACGAGATTAGTTGATTGTAATTTAGTCATTGTTTATTTATATTTCTATTTTCGATTTTTTCTGCTCTTCTACTGTTGTTTTTCTTTGGGTGGATCTTTGGAGGTTGTTATCTCTTGGTGCATGCTAAGGAGTAGCAACCCTATACTTGAGCCTTTCGACCCCGAGATCAAACGCACTTTTCGAACTAGGCTAAGGCAAACAAGAACACTCATGGCTAATAACGAGGAACACGAAAAGGTTCTGTGGCACCAGTCGCAAGGTCACTTATGGACTACGCTCAACCGTCTTTCCAAGGATCATTGTCGAGCATTGCTATACTAAGCATCCAGGCTAACAACTTCGAGATCAAGCCTGCAATCATACATATGATCCAGCACTCAAGTCCAATTTAGGGATCGACTACTCTTTCCCTTTTCATTAAAGGATAAAGCTAAATCATTGTTGCATTCGTTGCCTACAGGTTCTATTACTACGTGGGGTGGGATGGGATGGTCCAGTTATTCCAGACCAAATATTTTCCACCATCCAAGACTGCCAAGATGCGCAATGATATCACCACCTTTGCGCAACACGACCTAGAGACATCGTACGAGGCGTGGGAGCGTTTTAAGGATTTACTGCGGAGATGCCCACATCACGGTCTTCATGTCTGGCTGCAGGTACAAACTTTCTATAACGGTTTATTTTCTGCTAACCGTTATATGCTTGATGCAACATCAGGAGGTACGATCATGAGGAAGACACCTGAAGCGGCATATGACTTGTTGGAGGCATGGCAATCTGAAAGGAACGTGCCGATTAAGCAAGCTGGAATGCATCAAGTGATGAAGTCACTGCCTTAGCCGCTCAGTTGGAAGCACTGAACAAGAAAATTGACAGCTTGAGCATGCATGCAATATAAGTTCAAGCCATTACATGCGAGCTTTGCCAAGAAGGACATCCGAGCGCTGAATGGCAAGTAGGTAACCCCTCTGTTCAATCTGTTAAAAGTGCTAATTTTGTAGGGAACCGACCACCACCCAACTACCCTACCCAAATACATACAATACGGGGTTGATGAACCATCCACAACCACCACCGAGGTATGCACCTAAACTGAGTATGGATGAATTGTTGACCAAATTCATCACCTCGACGGAAACTAGATTCCAAAATCACGAGGCGTCGATAAAGAATTGGAAGTCCAAGTGGGACAGTTAGCAACAATCCTAGCCGGGCGAGCACAAGGATCACTACCTAGTGACACTGCCAAGAATCCTAGGGAGAACATCCATGCCATCATATTGAGGAGCGGAAAGGAGGTTGCTGAGAAGAATGATGCACATATTGAGCATGAGGGCAAGGCGAACATCAAGCAAGAAGAGGTTCAACCACGCGACAAAGTTAAGTCTACTAAGACCACTACACCCATCACACCTGCTAAGGTAGATATCTCACTCACATTTCCTGCTACATATAAGAGAGCACAATTAGATGCTAAATTTGCTAAGTTTCTAGATTTGATTAAGAATCTCCACATTGATATGGTTTTCATTGATGCTATACGACAAATGTCGAACTATGCTAAGTTTTTGAAGGAGATACTTTCAAAAAATGGAGAGCATGAGATAATAAATTTAACTGAGGAGTGTTCTGTTATCATTCAAAACGATTCACCTCCAAAGTTAAAGGATCTAGGGAGTTTCACTATACCTTGGAAAATCAATTCTGTGTCTTTTCATAAATCTTTATGTGATTTGGGTGCAAGTGTAAATCGGATGTCTTTGTCTATTATAGGAAGCTGGGCTTATGAGAGCTAAAACCGGTCAACGTGACACTGCAGATGGCGGACAAGTCCATCAAGTACCCTCAAGGGATAGTTGAGGATGTGCCGATCAAAGTCGATAAATTCACCATTCCGATGGATTTTATAGTGTTGAACATGAAGGATGATGTTGATATGCCATTGATCCTAAGAAGGCCATTCCTAACAACAGGAAGAGCGCTAATTGATGCTCAAGAGGGGAAGTTGATCCTCCATGTAGGGGGGATCAAATAACTTTCAACATGTTTCAAACTTTGACATAATCACACAACAGGCACATGTGTTCTAAAGTTAATGTGATTGATACTCTTCCCTTTGAGATGATGCTAGGTGATTGCAAGGAGAAGTTGGAAGAAAAACTTGGGAACAAAGTGGATGAGACCAAATGACAAGAAGAAGGAGAAGAAAATGATGATTACATCACAATCAAATGCCCATCAAAGAGGAGGTAAATTATGTGAGGGAGACTTGGTTTTAATGAACAGGGAAAATATGCGACTATTTCCATGGAAGTCGGACTCACCATGGGTTGGACCTTTCAAAGTGGTTGATATTCTACCATGTGACACTATCAATTTGAGAGATGACAACGGTGCACTGTTCACGGTAAAAGAGAAGTGGTTACAACACTACCACGTGGATGAGGGAAAATCGTCCCCCACTGCCCCCTGCGGCACTTGAGCTTAAACGGTAAAAAGTCCAGCTTGAGACTATAAATCAAGAGTTTTTTTTATCCCTTATTTGTTTTTGAATTCTGTTTTGGTTTGTTTTTTGCTTTTGTTTTTGATTTTTTTGGTGAGCGACACCATGCGTGCTGTCATGTTTTCCAACAACATCCCCACGAGCTGGCGAAGAATTGGACGACGATCATTGACGGTCGTCGTCAAAGGTAAGTGCTTTGTCTTATTTTCCATGATTGTTGCATTGAGGACAATGCATGAATTAAGTTTGGGGTAGTGCATTACTATGTCATGCTTTTTCTTTGGAATTGTATCGTTCTTTGAACACCAACAAAAATTTTTTCTTGAAAATGAGTTCAGTTAGTGAGAAAAGAATGAATCATAGTAGTAGTCTCTATTCCATGATGATATTAATCTCACTATGCATGTCAACTTGAGTTTTGATGATTGTAAAACTTGTTTGTGAATATCTTGTTTTGAGTTAGCATGTCAAAGATGAGGAATATTTTGAGCACATTTGAATCATAATCTTGTGATTGCATTTGGAGTAGTGAAAATCTTTATGAACTTGATGAATTGTTTTTTAGCATCTTAGAGTACCTTAGTACTTATTTGATAATGACATTTCAAGGCGAAATTTTATAGTCATAAACTTGACTTGGAGATGATCTATGCGATTTTTGGACCGTTTGAGCCTTTCAAGTTACCATGTATACACAAATCTTTAGTGTCTACTTTTTAGCTTACTTGAAAAGGAATGGAGTATGTTTAACATATTATTAGCCAACATTCAACATTTATTGGCAAACACATTATACCCACATAGTTTGAGCCTAAACTGAAAATTTTTATCCATACCTAAAGGGAGTATAATGAATCTCATTAGATGCACATGAATTGCTATATTTTGATGAGCTTATTGTTGAAAAAATTTATGAATGAGAAAAGAAAAGAATAGAAAGAGCCTTGAGAAAAAGTATCTAAATAAGACCCAAAGTGGCCAAGGCTTGAAAAGAAAAAGAAGAGAAGCTCAAATTTGTGCTAAATTATGAACATTACATGATTATACTCTCTTCTTTGTGCTATCCTATCTGTTCTTTGAAGCCAACACCTAAGCCCAACATTACAAGCTTAAAAAGATCTTTTGATCCAAGTCTAGGGAGTGACTACATTAGTGGATAAGTGTTTGAAAGTAGGCATATGGGGCGCTCAACGATAATCTTAACTTTCATTGATAAGCATGATTTGATCAATGAAAATTATATGAAACTTGAAAGTGACAATAGCACATACGCACATTCTGATTTGGAGACATGTTGCTTGATCTAAGAGAAAACACGACTTGTTAAATTTTCTGATTGACTCTTGTTTGTCTGTAAGTGAGATGTCTATGCTACATTGTTGGGAAAACGATTTCTAAGTTTTGGTGATTACAAACACCTACTGGATATTAAAGATCAACCGGATGCTAAAGACCTACCGGATGAAGTCATCAACCGGATAAAGTCATCAACCGGATGAAGACATCAACTGGATAAAGACATCAACTGGATAGATACCAACCGGACAAGCTATCAACTGAATAAAGTCATCAACCGGATAAAGTCATCAACCGGATGAAGACATCAACTGGATAAAGACATCAACTGGATAGACACCAACCGGACAAGTTATCAACTGGTAAAGACATCAACCGGATGAAGACATCAACCGGGTGAAGATATAAACTGGATAACTATCAACTGCAAAGTCTCTCACTGAACAAGGACATCAACTGGTCTTAAGAGGATGAACGACCAGTTGAACAAAGAAACCAGCAGAAGTCTAAGCAACAAGACAAAGTAAGTACAACATTCTCTGACAAAGGTACAACAGAGCGGCGCACCCTGCTATATCTCCGCCACCATTACCGTCAGAGTGAAAAGAGCCGTTGTTTTCCAAAATAGGAAAGAAGACAACAGGTATTTGGAAAGCCAATCCATTCCATATACAAAAAGGCTACCGTTGGACAACACAACCTATAAATACGTCCAAACAGAGAATGAAGAAGTGCTGAGCAACTTTCAAACTAAGAGAAATACTTCAAAGCAAGAAAGCTATACGACTGATATTTCAAACGTTCAGCAAAGAGCAGACAAACCGAAAAACTGAATCTGTGACAGATTATTTTCAATTAAAGTCTGCTGCTCAGAAACTCTCAAAGCTAGAAAGTTTTATTCTGTAGAGAGTGTTGTAAAATCACTTGTATCCAAAAGATAAGAAGAGTGTGATTGCTAGGAGTTTAGGCCAAGTGTGTTAGTGCCTAAGGAGGTTGTATACTGTAAAGTGTAAACCAAGTCTTCTAGTGAATCCTTCCTGCAAAGGAAGAAGGGGAGACGTAGAAGCGTTGTGCTTCGAACTTCCAGAAACAACTCTTGTGTTATTCGTTTACTGCTTTATTACTTCAGTTTTATTCCTCACAAGTTTGGTAGACGTCTTCCGCACTATAATAAGTGTCTACTGACTTGCCTGTTATTGAGAAGCAACTGTAACACTTAACAGTTTACAGTTAACCAGAAAAGAAATCGAAATTATATCTAGTGTTTATTCAACCCCCCCCCCCTTCTAAACACTACCCCGATCCTAACAAGTGGTATCAGAGCTTAGGTCTTCTCAATCTTGAGAAATTACCATTCACCAAAACTGATGGCCTCATTCAGCAAAATTCCAATGTTCAAGAAAGACGAATATGATGACTGGAGGATCCGCATGCAAGCACATCTAAGTGCTCAAGATGATGACATGTGGTATGTGATCACCGAAGGACCGTTGAAAATCATGAAAGTCAATACAGCTGCTTCTATCACAAGTGGTGATCCACAAATGGTAGAAAAGGAAAGATCTCAATGGTCAAATGAAGACAAGAAAAAAGCAAATCTAGACAATGTTGCTAAAGATATTTTGTTCAAAACTTTGGACAAAAATATGTTTAACAAAATCAAAATGTGCCCAACAGCCAAAGAAATCTGGGAGAAGATTGCTCAACTCTGTGAAGGAAATGATCAAACCAAAGAGAACAAGCTTACTGTGGCTTTGCAGAAGTTTGAGCATATCAAAATGATAAATGGAGAAACTCTCAATGAGTACGATGAAAGAGTGACTGGAATAGTAAATGAACTAAGCAGTCTGGGTAAGGAGTTACCCAACAGAGAAGTCACTCTCAAAGTGATGAGAGGTCTACCAAGAGAATGGGATGTCAAGACCATTGCTATGAGAGAATCGAAGGATATCAACAAGATAGATCTACATGATTTGTTTGCTGATTTAAAAGCCTATGAATTCGAATTAGGCATTCGGGTTGAAGATGAACCAAGTTCAAGTCAACCAACAAAAGCTCTCACTGCATCTGAGTCTCTGCCTACTCCTACCGAAATGACTCCAGAGAAGATGTGTAACGATGCGATGGCAATGTTCGTAAAGAAATTTGGAAAATTCATGAAGAAGAACCAGAGACCTTATCAATCATATCCTCGAAGGCAAAGCTCCAAAGGAAATTCAGAAGAAGAAGAGCGAGTATGCTTCAACTGTCTCAAACCAGGGCACTTCATCGCAGACTGTCCTAAACCCAAAAAGGATGATCACAAAAGAGGATCCAAGGATTACAGAAAATCCAAGGAAACCAGAAGAACATCCAAACGGGACAGAGATCAAAAGGTTTTAGTGGCAGAAGATAGTAAGAGCAAATGGGCTGATTCTGAATCAGAATCAGAGGAGTCAAATAGCTCATCCAGCGAGAGTGAAGACGAAGAAGTCCACTGCTTAATGGCGAATGATGAAAATGAGGTACATGAAACCAACCTATCTGAATTTACACATCATGAACTCACCAATGCATTGCAGGACATGATAAATGAGTATCAGACGCTATACGAATCTTTTGAAAGCTATAAGACTGAGCACTCAATTCCAACTAAAATGCTTGAAAACAAACTTGATTGTGAACAATCAAGGGAGTTGAATTGCTTAAGGGAAGCAGCCAGTCGCCTAGTGAAAGAAAGAGATGAAGCCAAGTGTGCGTACCAGAAACTCAGCAAACTGGTTAGCACTTGGAATGCGTCGACTACCAGAAAGGATGAAATGCTTGAGTCTATAAGGCTTGCTGGTGATTTAACTGGCATAGGCTTTAATAGCAATGACAGCAGATCATCTGGTAATGAGCCTCAACTGTGTCTAACAAAAGGCAAGGTTCAATCAATGAACTTTGTAAGATCTAGCACAGTATATGACCCATATGAACTGGTCAAAGAACCTGTTAAAGCAACACTCATCAAAGAACAGGTACAGCACAGAGGTATCGGTTATGTAGAACCACTCAAAGAAGCTAAACCAAGGCAAAAGTTCAGAAATGAACTTAAAACCACTGGTCGAGCAGCTAGAGAGGTTAAACCCAACTGGTACTACAACTGTAAACCTGTTCAGAAGAGGTATATGCTAAATAACAGGAACTACAAACCAAAAGCGCATGCATACACATATTATCACACTCCAAAGCTAAAATCATCACCTACATGTATAAATGCACACACATTTCAGAACACACACCGACCTAAGTCATTCAGGGTCATACAAGTGTGGGTTCCGAAAGGACTAATCCTACCAGGACCCAAGTAGGATTGGGTACCAATCAGTCTATCGCGTTAATTGCAGGAAACTAGAATGCATCCAGTTCGGAGCTCAGAATGGTTCCTAGACAGCGGGTGCTCTAGACATATGACAGGGAATGCAAGCTTATTGTCTGAACTAGTGGACTCCACTGGACCCAGAATAACGTTTGGAGATAACGCGAAAGGTAGAACCGTAGGTAAGGGTAAGATTATCTACGGTAACCTCATCATTAAAGATATTCTCTTAGTTGAAAATCTATGCTATAATTTGATTAGCATAAGTCAATTATGTGACAATGGTCATTCCGTAGAATTCAATCAGCATTCATGCATAATTAAATCTACTGATGGCAATGTATTACTTATAGGAAGAAGGCATGATAACACATATAAAATTGATTGGAATCTTAATCAGCCTACTTCCTTTACTTGCTTAGCTGCCCAGAATTCTTCCAAAAATTGGCTTTGGCACAAACGGTTGAGTCACTTAAATTTTAAAACTATTGCTAGTCTGCGTAAACTTGATCTAGTTGTTGGATTGCCCCAAATTGAGTTCTCAAAGGACAAGATCTGTGCAGCATGCCAACTCGGTAAGCAAATCAGATCCTCCTTTAAGAACAAAGGGAGTAAATCTTCTTCTCGGTGCCTAGAGTTGCTGCATATGGATCTGTTTGGTCCTATACCAGTAACAAGTCTAGGGGGAATGAAGTACACCCTAGTGTTAATAGACGATTACACTCGTTTCACGTGGGTCTTGTTCCTAAGTGGTAAAGATCAGGCTACTCCAAAGCTGATCAAATTACTGAAAAGACTCCAAAATGAGAAATCGTGTGGGATAGATAAAATTCGCAGTGATAAAGGTACTGAGTTCACCAATCAATCACTCGAATCATATCTAGATGACCTTGGCATTAAACACGAATACTCTGCAGCTAGAACTCCTCAACAAAATGGAGTTGCTGAGCGTAGGAACCGCACTTTGAAAGAAGCTGCGCGAACTATGCTCGCGGAATCAGAAATATCGCAGAAATTTTGGGCAGAAGCTGTCAACACAGCATGTTATACGCAGAACAGATCGATGATTAATAAGCGAGCAAATAAAACCCCTTATGAGATCTGGAATGGCAGTAAGCCAAATATTTCTTATTTCCATGTGTTTGGTTGCAAATGTTTTATTCACAACAATGGAAAGACTCATCTCACCGCCTTTGATGCCAAATCTGATGCTGGAATATTTCTTGGCTATTCTACAGTTAGTAAGGCATTCAGAGTATTTAATAATAGAACTCTTAATGTAGAAGAATCAGTGCATGTAAAATTTGATGAACCTACTGACTGTACACTATCCGATATACAAATAAACAACTTGAGTAATCGACTGGAAAGCACTTATATTGACGAAAATGTTGATGATGAGATTGATTACAGAAGCAGGGCTGACTGCTCCTTAGAACCAGAAATCCCTGAAGCTCAATCAGAGGAGTCTGCAGGCCAACAAGCACTGCAGCCAGCCATCAATGAAACAGTGGCATCCACCTCTACTGCAGTTGAAGGAACCAATGAGAAAGATGGGTCAATCAGAATCTCTGATTTACCTGCCCACATCCAGTCAACTGAAGAACTCAACCCACTAGGACCTTCGCTCCGGTGGAAGAAGGATCATCCACCCGAGCAGGTCATCGGTAACCCTCTTGCTCCTCTACGCACCAGAGGACAAATGATTAACAAATTTCTTCATGCTGCATTCATATCTCATATAGAACCTAAGAAGATTGATGAAGCTATATTAGACCCAAGTTGGGTAGAAGCAATGCAGGAAGAACTAAACCAGTTTGAGCGAAACAGAGTATGGTATCTAGTACCACGACCACAGCATCACACTGTAATTGGCACCAAATGGGTATTTAGAAATAAATTAGACGAAAATGGAACAGTAATTAGAAATAAAGCAAGATTAGTTGCACAGGGCTACAGACAGGAAGAAGGCATTGATTTCGATGAAACCTTTGCCCCTGTAGCACGATTAGAAGCAATTCGCATATTTCTTGCATTTGCTGCATTTAAAGACTTTAAAGTCTATCAGATGGATGTTAAGAGTGCATTTCTTAACGGCAAACTCCAGGAAGAAGTTTATGTTGAACAACCTCCTGGATTTGAAAACCATCAGCAGCCATCTCATGTTTTCCGACTGAATAAAGCTCTGTATGGTCTAAAGCAAGCTCCTCGTGCCTGGTATGAAACTTTATCAAAATATTTGACAGAGCACAACTTTGTTATTGGCACGGTGGACAAGACCCTTTTTAAATTTACAAAGGGAGATCATACGTTGCTAGTTCAAATATATGTTGATGATATTATCTTCGGGAGTACTAACCCAAAACTGTGCGAAAGATTTTCTAAAATCATGCAGGAACAATTTGAGATGAGCATGATGGGAGAGTTATCATTTTTCTTAGGATTGCAAGTCAAGCAATCTAGTGAAGGAATTCTGATAAATCAGTCCAAGTACACCAAAGAGCTACTGAAGAAATATGGAATGAGTACTAGCTCAGCTGCTGCTACACCAATGAGCTCATCTGCCAAACTCGACTTGGATAATTCAGGAATACCAGTCGAAGTTACAATGTATCGAGGCATGATCGGATCTTTACTATACTTGACAGCCAGCAGACCCGATATTATGTTTGCAGTATGTATGTGCGCCCGGTTTCAAGCAAATCCCAAGCAGTCGCACTTCACTGCTGTCAAGAGGATCCTAAAATACTTAAAAGGAACCGAGAATGTTGGTCTATGGTATCCAAGAGACTCAACCTTTAATCTCATTGGATACTCAGATGCTGACTATGCTGGATGTAAAATTGACAGGAAAAGCACCAGTGGATATTGTCAATTTCTTGGTGATCGATTAATATCATGGGGATGCAAGAAACAGACATCCATCGCAACCTCCACTGCAGAGGCAGAGTACCTTGCTGCTGGAAGCTGCTGTGCCCAACTGCTCTGGATTCAGCAACAACTCAGAGACTATGGAATTGAGTCCACAGAGGCTCCCATTTTCTGTGACAATACGTCTGCCATTGCCATTACATACAATCCAGTTCTTCATACTCGTACTAAACATATTGACATTCGTCATCATTTCATCAGAGATCATGTTATGAAGAAGGAAATACGGCTGGAGTACATTTCCACAGAACAACAGGCAGCAGACATCTTCACAAAACCCCTACCGGACGCTAAGTTTTCTTACTTTCGAAATATTCTTGGTTTAATTGAAATTACTTCTTGATTATTTTGATTGGGTAATGGATTCAGGGGGAATTTGTTAGTTTAATTGCATCTATTTAGGGGGAATTTCTGTTTTAATTTTATCATGGTTATTTAAGCTAAGCTGGTAATACAATGGTCAACTGCAGTGGGAGTATTCGTACCAGTAGGACTCTGCATTCAGTAGATGTTCTCCTACCAGTCGAACCCCACATACCAGTTGATGTTACCAAATAAGCTTTGACAAAAATAACCCTCGATACTAATTAACCTAATGAACGTCGGAATTCAAAATTACTTTTGTGTAAAATAAATTATTTCACTCCCGCCTAAATCCTGTCCTTTTATTTTTTTGGTTAAAATCTTTCTAATCGTTAGATGATTGCCACGTATACATGTGTCCGCTCATCTACAGTACGACGTTACATATACTTCCTTTTTCACCGCCTTTAGTTTTTCTCCTCTTCATCTTCTCCAAACATCTTACTGCTACAATCGTTTCTTTCAGAAAATTTCCTTTAACAGATTGCTGCTGCTTCTTCACCTAAATCATTCAAAATGACGAAGACTGTTCAACCAAGTTTTATCACAAATGCTGTTCACGTCGACTTTAACTCCATATACACTTCATCTGATGAGGAAACAAAGGATTTGATTCAAAAGCTGGATTCCTCAGGGCTATTAGTGATCCTAAGCCAGGCTCCCTCATTTTACCAGGATGAACTACAAGAATTCTTTGCCACAGCAACTGTTGTGGATGACACCGTTGTGGCATCCATCTCTGGGCAGTCAGTCACCATCACTCAACCAGAGTTTGCCACTCACCTGTGCCTACCCTCCACTGGACTCTCTGACTTTTCGACTATTCCGGCAGACCTGAGAGAAGAGATGCGGCTCACAGTGTCGGACTCTGACCATCGTATTCAACGACCTCCCTTCAGGAAGGTATTAATGAAGAGCCACTATCGACAACTGGCAGACATCATCTCAAAGGGGATCCTCTGTAAGGCAGGATCATTTGATATAATTACCCCTGAGAAGTTTGACGTCATGAGCGCCATATGCAAAGGGTTGGAGATCAACTGGTCAGCTGTACTATTTCAAATACTGACTAGTCTCGTCGTATCTGGCAAAGGTCAATCCGGTTTTGCTCTCCCTCTAAGCAGTCTATTTGAGAGCAAACACATCAAGACAGGAGCTCTCTCTCATCTTCATCCAGGGAGACTCATCACTCACAAGTACCTTCAGCTTCATCGCCAACGAAGTGGCAGAGAAGGTGGAGCCACAAAGCGCCGTTTGACTCAAGTCATTAGTGACTCGGAACAGACTGTCTCTGAATCCGCTGAGTCTCCTCCTCCTCCTCCTCCTCCTAAGAAGCCAAGGACCAGAAAAATTGCTCCTCTAGTTACCCGTGAGAGAGACACTGCCACATCTGACACTATCTCCTCTGCCGGACCTACAGGTGTTATTTCTGACAGAGAACCCAGCCCTGTCATCCCTTCAACTGGGGAACCCACTGCTGTATTAGCCATGGTGTCTGCTCCCTTAATAGACACTCCTTCAGCTCAGGTGAGCTCTCAGCAGGCTCCAGGCTCCATCAGCTTCAGGACACCCAAGTCTACGTGTCCTTACTGTCATCCCAAGGCCACTCCAGCTGACAAAGGAAAATCTCTTATTGCTCCAGTGTCCACTCCTGTTGCATTCGAGATTCAAATGGTCATGGATGCCGTTAACGCCCAACTGGAATCCCAACTGGAGATTTTTGATCGTTGGGTAAAGGCTCGAGTACAGGTTCGCTTTGATGATATCGACCCAATTCTGGCTCAGGCAAAGCAAGATGAAAACAAAATCCTGACCTATCTTCAAATCCCCGAACCTGAGAAAAGTTTGAAGCTGCGTGATGTCTTTAGGATTATGAACTATGTGGGCGGACTCCAAGATCTTGTTACATCCCGCGTTCAAATGTTTGATGGCCATTCAAGAACAGCGAATCATGATCGAGCAGTTCTAAACGCTCTAGGCCTCAAGCTGGAAATGGCTGAGCTTGCTCTTCATGATCTTCGCATATCCACTGGGATTCATACATGCTCCTCTTCTGAAATTATTGCAAGCCCTGATCAGCCAGATCTACCAATGGCTATTGCAAATTTAGAGGTTGTCCCTCCTACTGTGGAGCTTACTTCTACTGCTTTGGAGACCTCTCCTACTGGAGCAGACGCCACACCAACAACTTTGGAGGCAGCATCCTCTGCTCCCAGCTCTCCACATGATCAACAGCTCCACCAAATGATTGTTGATCACACCAATGTCGATTCAGTTATTCAGAATGTGGTTCAGCTGGTCACCATCTCCTCTGCAAATAATGAACCAAGTGAATCCTCTCATTCCAATGATCATACTCAAGCGTCTGCTGCTGAGATTGATCAAGACAATGCTGAACTGGATGCTCAGCATGTGGAAGAAACTGGAACTATGGATATAGCTATCTCCGCTTCAACTGCGGCCCCTCATGTTGACGCTACTATTTTGCCATCCACTGCAGTCGTCATTGCTCCTCCAACTGCGTTTGCCCCTGCTGCTGATATCCCGATGCTTGCCGGCGATCCGTCCATGGATCAGGAACTATCCGAGGGTTTCTTTGTCTTCACAAACCCTCTGGACGAGCCACCAAACATCGCTGCCCAGCTAGCTCATCTCTCCACCGCTATTACAGCACTGACCCATGATGTTCACAAGCTTAAGCAGGAAGAAAGGGCTGCAACACTTGTTTTAGGAACTCTTCAGCAGCAAACAGACTCTAAATTTCAGCAAGTCTACGCTGACCTAAGTAGTTTAACTACTACTGTCACTAGACTTCAAACCTTTGCTGAGAATGCGGTTGCAGAAGCAGTTTCTCATATTGGCCAGGCGCGTCTTCAGATCAATCAGAACAATGAATCTCTTCATACTGCCACCTCAATGGCTCTTGGAGAAAAGATTGACGACACCAAAAAGATTTTGACTGATCAATTGGCCACCATGCAAGCAGCGTTTGCATCTCAAATTCAAGATATCTGCAACAGTCTGCCTGCTGCTCCTAAAATTATCCGCAGGCTGCCTGAACCCAGTCGAACTGCTCCCTCTTCTCAGAGAGCGTCAAGTTCAGCTGCTCATTCATCCCCTGCAACTGGAGCACTCCCTCAGTCAAGACCCACTGCTCAACAAAGATCTCGAAGTCCGCGCCAACCGCCTACCGAAAAACGCGACTATACCAAACATTGGTTAGGGCGCAAATAGTATCACTTTCTGACTCACTCTTACTTACTCCTATTTACTTACTGTGTTAAATTGACTGTCTCTCTGTATTCACTATTTAACATAAATGCATTCACATTTATTGCTACCTTGTTTTTCCTATAAATAGAGGTTCTTGTTTGATCACATAACACACATTCACTCATCATGCTTACTTTTAAGTTATTTCTCATTCCCTGGTTTTCTGTTAGATCCTTTCCTGCTTCATGGGTTTATTACTTATCTAAATCAACCCCTCATGGGTTGATTACTTATCTAACCCAGCTCTGATAAGCTTCAGCGCTTTGATCCTGTTCTGGTGCTCCTCATCAGTCAGGAACTACTAACAGCAGATGCCTGGGTGCTGATGACAAAAAGGGGGAAGATAGAGATAGAGTATTCTCAACAGAGATAGAATATTTTTATTAGGTGATTCCATAAAAATTAAAGGAGCTGCCTGATGAATATTCATATGACTCTTCCTCTTCCCGACATTCTCTCTGAAACAAGGTGGATCGAGCTCTTCCTCTCCGCAACTAAGTGAATTGAAGCCCTCCGGTCTACTTTGTTTAATTAAAGAGAAATTTGTCATGTATCATCTATTTTATGTAAAACTAGACTTGTCTTAGACTCTATTCAAAGTGTAAGAATTCATCTTATATAAAGATGAATTTCTCTCAATTGTCCAGTTTGATTACAACTTGTAATCTGCTTATATTTAATGAAAATTTCTTTTTCATGATGTCTTCAAGCATTTTCAGGACTTTTACCTTATTTACTCTAGTAGGAAATCGATTACTGCTTAGTTTTGTCATCACCAAAAAGGGGGAAATTGTTGGGAAAACGATTTCTAAGTTTTGGTGATTACAAACACCTACTGGATATTAAAGATCAACCGGATGCTAAAGACCTACCGGATGAAGTCATCAACCGGATAAAGTCATCAACCGGATGAAGACATCAACTGGATAAAGACATCAACTGGATAGATACCAACCGGACAAGCTATCAACTGAATAAAGTCATCAACCGGATAAAGTCATCAACCGGATGAAGACATCAACTGGATAAAGACATCAACTGGATAGACACCAACCGGACAAGTTATCAACTGGTAAAGACATCAACCGGATGAAGACATCAACCGGGTGAAGATATAAACTGGATAACTATCAACTGCAAAGTCTCTCACTGAACAAGGACATCAACTGGTCTTAAGAGGATGAACGACCAGTTGAACAAAGAAACCAGCAGAAGTCTAAGCAACAAGACAAAGTAAGTACAACATTCTCTGACAAAGGTACAACAGAGCGGCGCACCCTGCTATATCTCCGCCACCATTACCGTCAGAGTGAAAAGAGCCGTTGTTTTCCAAAATAGGAAAGAAGACAACAGGTATTTGGAAAGCCAATCCATTCCATATACAAAAAGGCTACCGTTGGACAACACAACCTATAAATACGTCCAAACAGAGAATGAAGAAGTGCTGAGCAACTTTCAAACTAAGAGAAATACTTCAAAGCAAGAAAGCTATACGACTGATATTTCAAACGTTCAGCAAAGAGCAGACAAACCGAAAAACTGAATCTGTGACAGATTATTTTCAATTAAAGTCTGCTGCTCAGAAACTCTCAAAGCTAGAAAGTTTTATTCTGTAGAGAGTGTTGTAAAATCACTTGTATCCAAAAGATAAGAAGAGTGTGATTGCTAGGAGTTTAGGCCAAGTGTGTTAGTGCCTAAGGAGGTTGTATACTGTAAAGTGTAAACCAAGTCTTCTAGTGAATCCTTCCTGCAAAGGAAGAAGGGGAGACGTAGAAGCGTTGTGCTTCGAACTTCCAGTAACAAGTCTAGGGGGAATGAAGTACACCCTAGTGTTAATAGACGATTACACTCGTTTCACGTGGGTCTTGTTCCTAAGTGGTAAAGATCAGGCTACTCCAAAGCTGATCAAATTACTGAAAAGACTCCAAAATGAGAAATCGTGTGGGATAGATAAAATTCGCAGTGATAAAGGTACTGAGTTCACCAATCAATCACTCGAATCATATCTAGATGACCTTGGCATTAAACACGAATACTCTGCAGCTAGAACTCCTCAACAAAATGGAGTTGCTGAGCGTAGGAACCGCACTTTGAAAGAAGCTGCGCGAACTATGCTCGCGGAATCAGAAATATCGCAGAAATTTTGGGCAGAAGCTGTCAACACAGCATGTTATACGCAGAACAGATCGATGATTAATAAGCGAGCAAATAAAACCCCTTATGAGATCTGGAATGGCAGTAAGCCAAATATTTCTTATTTCCATGTGTTTGGTTGCAAATGTTTTATTCACAACAATGGAAAGACTCATCTCACCGCCTTTGATGCCAAATCTGATGCTGTAATATTTCTTGGCTATTCTACAGTTAGTAAGGCATTCAGAGTATTTAATAATAGAACTCTTAATGTAGAAGAATCAGTGCATGTAAAATTTGATGAACCTACTGACTGTACACTATCCGATATACAAATAAACAACTTGAGTAATCGACTGGAAAGCACTTATATTGACGAAAATGTTGATGATGAGATTGATTACAGAAGCAGGGCTGACTGCTCCTTAGAACCAGAAATCCCTGAAGCTCAATCAGAGGAGTCTGCAGGCCAACAAGCACTGCAGCCAGCCATCAATGAAACAGTGGCATCCACCTCTACTGCAGTTGAAGGAACCAATGAGAAAGATGGGTCAATCAGAATCTCTGATTTACCTGCCCACATCCAGTCAACTGAAGAACTCAACCCACTAGGACCTTCGCTCCGGTGGAAGAAGGATCATCCACCCGAGCAGGTCATCGGTAACCCTCTTGCTCCTCTATGCACCAGAGGACAAATGATTAACGAATTTCTTCATGCTGCATTCATATCTCATATAGAACCTAAGAAGATTGATGAAGCTATATTAGACCCAAGTTGGGTAGAAGCAATGCAGGAAGAACTAAACCAGTTTGAGCGAAACAGAGTATGGTATCTAGTACCACGACCACAGCATCACACTGTAATTGGCACCAAATGGGTATTTAGAAATAAATTAGACGAAAATGGAACAGTAATTAGAAATAAAGCAAGATTAGTTGCACAGGGCTACAGACAGGAAGAAGGCATTGATTTCGATGAAACCTTTGCCCCTGTAGCACGATTAGAAGCAATTCGCATATTTCTTGCATTTGCTGCATTTAAAGACTTTAAAGTCTATCAGATGGATGTTAAGAGTGCATTTCTTAACGGCAAACTCCAGGAAGAAGTTTATGTTGAACAACCTCCTGGATTTGAAAACCATCAGCAGCCATCTCATGTTTTCCGACTGAATAAAGCTCTGTATGGTCTAAAGCAAGCTCCTCGTGCCTGGTATGAAACTTTATCAAAATATTTGACAGAGCACAACTTTGTTATTGGCACGGTGGACAAGACCCTTTTTAAATTTACAAAGGGAGATCATACGTTGCTAGTTCAAATATATGTTGATGATATTATCTTCGGGAGTACTAACCCAAAACTGTGCGAAAGATTTTCTAAAATCATGCAGGAACAATTTGAGATGAGCATGATGGGAGAGTTATCATTTTTCTTAGGATTGCAAGTCAAGCAATCTAGTGAAGGAATTCTGATAAATCAGTCCAAGTACACCAAAGAGCTACTGAAGAAATATGGAATGAGTACCAGCTCAGCTGCTGCTACACCAATGAGCTCATCTGCCAAACTCGACTTGGATAATTCAGGAATACCAGTCGAAGTTACAATGTATCGAGGCATGATCGGATCTTTACTATACTTGACAGCCAGCAGACCCGATATTATGTTTGCAGTATGTATGTGCGCCCGGTTTCAAGCAAATCCCAAGCAGTCGCACTTCACTGCTGTCAAGAGGATCCTAAAATACTTAAAAGGAACCGAGAATGTTGGTCTATGGTATCCAAGAGACTCAACCTTTAATCTCATTGGATACTCAGATGCTGACTATGCTGGATGTAAAATTGACAGGAAAAGCACCAGTGGATATTGTCAATTTCTTGGTGATCGATTAATATCATGGGGATGCAAGAAACAGACATCCATCGCAACCTCCACTGCAGAGGCAGAGTACCTTGCTGCTGGAAGCTGCTGTGCCCAACTGCTCTGGATTCAGCAACAACTCAGAGACTATGGAATTGAGTCCACAGAGGCTCCCATTTTCTGTGACAATACGTCTGCCATTGCCATTACATACAATCCAGTTCTTCATACTCGTACTAAACATATTGACATTCGTCATCATTTCATCAGAGATCATGTTATGAAGAAGGAAATACGGCTGGAGTACATTTCCACAGAACAACAGGCAGCAGACATCTTCACAAAACCCCTACCGGACGCTAAGTTTTCTTACTTTCGAAATATTCTTGGTTTAATTGAAATTACTTCTTGATTATTTTGATTGGGTAATGGATTCAGGGGGAATTTGTTAGTTTAATTGCATCTATTTAGGGGGAATTTCTGTTTTAATTTTATCATGGTTATTTAAGCTAAGCTGGTAATACAATGGTCAACTGCAGTGGGAGTATTCGTACCAGTAGGACTCTGCATTCAGTAGATGTTCTCCTACCAGTCGAACCCCACATACCAGTTGATGTTACCAAATAAGCTTTGACAAAAATAACCCTCGATACTAATTAACCTAATGAACGTCGGAATTCAAAATTACTTTTGTGTAAAATAAATTATTTCACTCCCGCCTAAATCCTGTCCTTTTATTTTTTTGGTTAAAATCTTTCTAATCGTTAGATGATTGCCACGTATACATGTGTCCGCTCATCTACAGTACGACGTTACATATACTTCCTTTTTCACCGCCTTTAGTTTTTCTCCTCTTCATCTTCTCCAAACATCTTACTGCTACAATCGTTTCTTTCAGAAAATTTCCTTTAACAGATTGCTGCTGCTTCTTCACCTAAATCATTCAAAATGACGAAGACTGTTCAACCAAGTTTTATCACAAATGCTGTTCACGTCGACTTTAACTCCATATACACTTCATCTGATGAGGAAACAAAGGATTTGATTCAAAAGCTGGATTCCTCAGGGCTATTAGTGATCCTAAGCCAGGCTCCCTCATTTTACCAGGATGAACTACAAGAATTCTTTGCCACAGCAACTGTTGTGGATGACACCGTTGTGGCATCCATCTCTGGGCAGTCAGTCACCATCACTCAACCAGAGTTTGCCACTCACCTGTGCCTACCCTCCACTGGACTCTCTGACTTTTCGACTATTCCGGCAGACCTGAGAGAAGAGATGCGGCTCACAGTGTCGGACTCTGACCATCGTATTCAACGACCTCCCTTCAGGAAGGTATTAATGAAGAGCCACTATCGACAACTGGCAGACATCATCTCAAAGGGGATCCTCTGTAAGGCAGGATCATTTGATATAATTACCCCTGAGAAGTTTGACGTCATGAGCGCCATATGCAAAGGGTTGGAGATCAACTGGTCAGCTGTACTATTTCAAATACTGACTAGTCTCGTCGTATCTGGCAAAGGTCAATCCGGTTTTGCTCTCCCTCTAAGCAGTCTATTTGAGAGCAAACACATCAAGACAGGAGCTCTCTCTCATCTTCATCCAGGGAGACTCATCACTCACAAGTACCTTCAGCTTCATCGCCAACGAAGTGGCAGAGAAGGTGGAGCCACAAAGCGCCGTTTGACTCAAGTCATTAGTGACTCGGAACAGACTGTCTCTGAATCCGCTGAGTCTCCTCCTCCTCCTCCTCCTCCTAAGAAGCCAAGGACCAGAAAAATTGCTCCTCTAGTTACCCGTCAGAGAGACACTGCCACATCTGACACTATCTCCTCTGCCGGACCTACAGGTGTTATTTCTGACAGAGAACCCAGCCCTGTCATCCCTTCAACTGGGGAACCCACTGCTGTATTAGCCATGGTGTCTGCTCCCTTAATAGACACTCCTTCAGCTCAGGTGAGCTCTCAGCAGGCTCCAGGCTCCATCAGCTTCAGGACACCCAAGTCTACGTGTCCTTACTGTCATCCCAAGGCCACTCCAGCTGACAAAGGAAAATCTCTTATTGCTCCAGTGTCCACTCCTGTTGCATTCGAGATTCAAATGGTCATGGATGCCGTTAACGCCCAACTGGAATCCCAACTGGAGATTTTTGATCGTTGGGTAAAGGCTCGAGTACAGGTTCGCTTTGATGATATCGACCCAATTCTGGCTCAGGCAAAGCAAGATGAAAACAAAATCCTGACCTATCTTCAAATCCCCGAACCTGAGAAAAGTTTGAAGCTGCGTGATGTCTTTAGGATTATGAACTATGTGGGCGGACTCCAAGATCTTGTTACATCCCGCGTTCAAATGTTTGATGGCCATTCAAGAACAGCGAATCATGATCGAGCAGTTCTAAACGCTCTAGGCCTCAAGCTGGAAATGGCTGAGCTTGCTCTTCATGATCGAGCAGTTCTAAACGCTCTACGCTCAGCAACTCCATTTTGTTGAGGAGTTCTAGCTGCAGAGTATTCGTGTTTAATGCCAAGGTCATCTAGATATGATTCGAGTGATTGATTGGTGAACTCAGTACCTTTATCACTGCGAATTTTATCTATCCCACACGATTTCTCATTTTGGAGTCTTTTCAGTAATTTGATCAGCTTTGGAGTAGCCTGATCTTTACCACTTAGGAACAAGACCCACGTGAAACGAGTGTAATCGTCTATTAACACTAGGGTGTACTTCATTCCCCCTAGACTTGTTACTGGAAGTTCGAAGCACAACGCTTCTACGTCTCCCCTTCTTCCTTTGCAGGAAGGATTCACTAGAAGACTTGGTTTACACTTTACAGTATACAACCTCCTTAGGCACTAACACACTTGGCCTAAACTCCTAGCAATCACACTCTTCTTATCTTTTGGATACAAGTGATTTTACAACACTCTCTACAGAATAAAACTTTCTAGCTTTGAGAGTTTCTGAGCAGCAGACTTTAATTGAAAATAATCTGTCACAGATTCAGTTTTTCGGTTTGTCTGCTCTTTGCTGAACGTTTGAAATATCAGTCGTATAGCTTTCTTGCTTTGAAGTATTTCTCTTAGTTTGAAAGTTGCTCAGCACTTCTTCATTCTCTGTTTGGACGTATTTATAGGTTGTGTTGTCCAACGGTAGCCTTTTTGTATATGGAATGGATTGGCTTTCCAAATACCTGTTGTCTTCTTTCCTATTTTGGAAAACAACGGCTCTTTTCACTCTGACGGTAATGGTGGCGGAGATATAGCAGGGTGCGCCGCTCTGTTGTACCTTTGTCAGAGAATGTTGTACTTACTTTGTCTTGTTGCTTAGACTTCTGCTGGTTTCTTTGTTCAACTGGTCGTTCATCCTCTTAAGACCAGTTGATGTCCTTGTTCAGTGAGAGACTTTGCAGTTGATAGTTATCCAGTTTATATCTTCACCCGGTTGATGTCTTCATCCGGTTGATGTCTTTACCAGTTGATAACTTGTCCGGTTGGTGTCTATCCAGTTGATGTCTTTATCCAGTTGATGTCTTCATCCGGTTGATGACTTTATCCGGTTGATGACTTTATTCAGTTGATAGCTTGTCCGGTTGGTATCTATCCAGTTGATGTCTTTATCCAGTTGATGTCTTCATCCGGTTGATGACTTTATCCGGTTGATGACTTCATCCGGTAGGTCTTTAGCATCCGGTTGATCTTTAATATCCAGTAGGTGTTTGTAATCACCAAAACTTAGAAATCGTTTTCCCAACAATGTAGCATAGACATCTCACTTACAGACAAACAAGAGTCAATCAGAAAATTTAACAAGTCGTGTTTTCTCTTAGATCAAGATGAATTTAGTGTAAGAATTCATCTTATATAAAGATGAATTTCTCTCAATTGTCCAGTTTGATTACAACTTGTAATCTGCTTATATTTAATGAAAATTTCTTTTTCATGATGTCTTCAAGCATTTTCAGGACTTTTACCTTATTTACTCTAGAGAAATAGAGTCTAAGACAAGTCTAGTTTTACATAAAATAGATGATACATGACAAATTTCTCTTTAATTAAACAAAGTAGACCGGAGGGCTTCAATTCACTTAGTTGCGGAGAGGAAGAGCTCGATCCACCTTGTTTCAGAGAGAATGTCGGGAAGAGGAAGAGTCATATGAATATTCATCAGGCAGCTCCTTTAATTTTTATGGAATCACCTAATAAAAATATTCTATCTCTGTTGAGAATACTCTATCTCTATCTTCCCCCTTTTTGTCATCAGCACCCAGGCATCTGCTGTTAGTAGTTCCTGACTGATGAGGAGCACCAGAACAGGATCAAAGCGCTGAAGCTTATCAGAGCTGGGTTAGATAAGTAATCAACCCATGAGGGGTTGATTTAGATAAGTAATAAACCCATGAAGCAGGAAAGGATCTAACAGAAAACCAGGGAATGAGAAATAACTTAAAAGTAAGCATGATGAGTGAATGTGTGTTATGTGATCAAACAAGAACCTCTATTTATAGGAAAAACAAGGTAGCAATAAATGTGAATGCATTTATGTTAAATAGTGAATACAGAGAGACAGTCAATTTAACACAGTAAGTAAATAGGAGTAAGTAAGAGTGAGTCAGAAAGTGATACTATTTGCGCCCTAACCAATGTTTGGTATAGTCGCGTTTTTCGGTAGGCGGTTGGCGCGGACTTCGAGATCTTTGTTGAGCAGTGGGTCTTGACTGAGGGAGTGCTCCAGTTGCAGGGGATGAATGAGCAGCTGAACTTGACGCTCTCTGAGAAGAGGGAGCAGTTCGACTGGGTTCAGGCAGCCTGCGGATAATTTTAGGAGCAGCAGGCAGACTGTTGCAGATATCTTGAATTTGAGACGATCAAGTTTTAAGTTTGGGGGAGTTGATAAGTGTGATTTTTACACTTATTTTACTATGATTTTACAGTGGTTTTTGTATGGATTCCTGGACGATATTACGTTTTTTGGTATATATTTGTATTTTTTGGAATCTAGGTTCAAGTGCGTAAAAGTGAAGAAATTAAGCTATAAATGATGAAAAAAGACCAAACCGAGCGAACACGTCGGAGAAGGGATTAAATCTCGGAAATTGAAAATAAGATTGGCCATCGATCTTTGATTATCATCGATCGATCGCACGTTTATGAAATTTAAGCAAAAAAATTCAGTCTCGCCGATCAATCACCAGACGAGAAAAAATCGAGATTTTGTTTCCTTGTTGGATATTTTTTGTCCAAAACTTGGTAAACTATTTCACCAATATTTCACTTGGACGTATAGGGGACTTTGGCTCATAATTTACCATACAACATCAGCCTTCATTCAACTCCATCCCCAGCATCATCCATACCATCACAACCATATAAGAAAGAAGACAATCCGAGATAGACGGGACGACGCAACAGCGCAATGAGTCTCCTTCTATCTTTCTTTAGTATTTCTAAACTTTGTTCTTAATTTATTTTCAGATTCATAATGTTTAATTTATTGAAAAACATAATTTTACATTATTATTTTATGACAATAGTTGGCTAAGTTTTGTTGTCAAGACTTATGGGATCCTATGTTTTGAACCCTTAATTCAATTTTAAGGTTTTTAATTGATTCTTATAATGCTTTGTGCATAATTTATTGTTGTTCATGCTTTTGATGGATTGATCACCCTTGAATGATTATTTATTACGATTGAATTGACCATAGGATATTGCAATATGATATAATAAATTAGGCCGTAGGTTTAGATTGAGACTGACCAAGTAAAATCAAATACACGTGTGATAGCAATAGATTTACCAAAATCGAAGGCTAATAGTTTTCATAATCGACATACAGTATTGAGTGTTAAATAAGTGCATGACCATTGCCTTGTTACATCTTAGTATTAGACTTGTTATAGCTTGCCCAAAGTATAACAAGTGCATTATGAAAACTCGTCACCCTAGAACGTTTGAATTTAAGTTTTAACTAATAGGCGAATTATGGGGGATTACATGGGTGAACCGAAGTCTTGATAATTGTCTCTACTGATTAATATTCTCTCTAATACTTGTCGGGTTGAATATCGAGTTTTTACTCAATTTAGTTGAATAATCATCACTAATTATCATAGGCTAAATATAGTTAAACTAATTGAGTTTGGTACTTATTTTCTAGTCCCTGTGGGTTCGACACCTTTTCTGAAAATCTACTATACTAAAACTTGACACCGTGCACTTGCGGTATAATCGCTACACTGAAATTTTATGTTTAAAAAATAAATTGCGATCATATGACAGTTGCCCACGTCCTCGGGAGGCAAACACAATTTATTGGAAAAATCAACCGAGAATTACAAAACTCTTCAGAATTACTTCACAACTCACAGAAATAGATACAGAAGCTCAAAAGCTTATATATTGAACTGTAGCTGCCAGAAAGTGTCATGTGGCCATGTACATATATATTTTCTAATGAAATTAGGCCATTACATGAGAATCAAAATTAGGCCACTTCAATTACATGTGCATTTTAATTGACAGAATCTTACATGAAAACATATAGCTGAGAAGTACACTAAATTTTAAAAATGTGATGTACTTAATTTTAAAAAGTGCACCGCTTGAGTCTAGCGGCGCACTTATCCCATGTGCACCGCTAGACTCAAGCGGTGCACTTATCAAAAAATATAGTTTTTTTTATATTAAGGTGGTTGTGCACTTGCTTATGTTAAAGTTGTCACGCCCCGGAATCGGTGTCAATAACACCGGCATTGATTCTCATTAACAACTGAAAATCAACAAGCCTCGTAATACCTTATTGAACGAAAAAAACCAGTCTATATTACATAAAAATAAATATTTGTCTTCACAACTGAAATTAAAATGCATTACTAATCTTAAAAGTCTTAAAACAAAATAAAATAACGAATTCCTAATTAACAAAATTTAAAGTCTTTATTTCATACAAACGCAGATCATAATCGAACATAAACTGATATGAATGCATCTTAACATAATTGCTCCCATCGAGCCATAATTTATCATAATTGATCCCATCGAGCCATAACATAACATATCATATCAGCAGTATATTTTATATACGTTAAGCACAATAAATCCTCTAGTTTCAGTTTGGTACCGATATCAGTCTCTAGACTTAACCCTCCTAGATATGAGGTCATAACATCGTATCACCCACGAATAAAGGGTCTGGACTTCCCAGAACAACAGTTAACCACCGTATCAGGTCAGGAAAATGGTTATAATCCCCCCGCGTCAGGGCCATAAAGAATTTATTCCACTTTGAAATTTAGAGTGCTTAAAAAATATAATTTTCATTAGAACTGCATAGTTTCAACATAACTCACATAATTGATTGAAGTTTCAAAACATACATATGATTTTTCAAAAATGAAACGAGTATATAATAAAAGCTCACTTACAGAAATTATCTCAGAAATTGATGCAAAAGCTTCGAAATCAGGTCTTCTTCCTAACTTGAAAGTGGTTGCTGGTACTGTGTGAAAATATGCAGAGTTTTTGTGTAATTCTTGCTTTGGGAATGCTCGGATATGTATAGGGTTAAAAGTCAGGGTGTTACAATCAATGATCTACATTAGCTCTGCTATAATTCCACTTCAATGCCAAACCCCTGAAATTCTGTAACCGTGGCCTCTATTATCATTCTTTGTAAATGAGGGGTTAGTAGGGTTGACTAAGTCTCTTGGTGTAATTTAGATCAGTAGAGCTGATGGTTATCTTCATAGGTTGAGCTGGGACATTGCATAAGTAAATCTTATTTAACCATCGGTTGAGTCTACGGATTAGTAGAGTCAATGTATCGGTAGTGTATATGGATCAGTAGAGTACTCAAATAGGTATAGTCTTCGGTACAGTAGAGTAAATTCTCATAGGTTCAGCAGGTTTGAATGTTGAGCTAGTTCTTAAACGTCTGCTGAATTGATTTAAGTGTAGATTTTGGGTCTTCACATCCCTCCCTCCTTATTGGAAGTTTCGTCCTCTAAACTCGAATCAGCTTGGTCTTGGAAAATGTAAGGGTATTTCTCTCGCATTAATTCTTCTACTTCCCATGTAGGTTCTCTTTCCGTATGGTTTGACCATTGGACTTTGACGTATGGAATGGTCATTCGTCTCAGAACATGGTTTTTGGAATCCACAATGCGGATGGGGATTTCTTCGTACTTCAAAGTCTCATCCAAGCTCCCTTGAGCCACTAGGGGTTCTGCTTCAAGCACATGATTTAGGTCAGCAATGTATTTCCTTAGTTGTGATACGTGGAAGACATTGTGAATTCTTGACAGACTTGGTGGTAGTGTTACTTTATAATTTAGTGTTCCCAACTTTTCTAGAACTTTGAATGGTCCCACATACCTCGGATTCAACTTTCCCCCTTTGTCAAATTGAATACCTCCTTTCATTGGTGAAATTTTTACATAGAATTTTTCACCAATCTCAATATCTTCTGGTCTCCTCTTCATACCAGCCCAACTTTTCTGTCGATCTTGGGCTGCCTTGAGTCTATCTCTGATGATAGAGATATTGTATGCAGTAGCTTGCACTAACTCAGGTCCTGTGATAGCTCTTTCTCCTATCTCATCCCAGTATAACGGTGAACGACATTTGCGCCCATAGAGTGCTTCGTACGGCGCCATCCAATACTACTATGGTAGATGTTGTTATAAGCGAACTCAACTGCAGGCAAAAGTTCACTCCAATTTGCAGTGGAATCCAAGGTACAAGCTCTTAGCATATCCTCGAGAGTTTGGATAGTTCTCTCTGTCTGGCCATCGGTCTGTGGGTGATAGGCCATACTAAGAGTTACTTTACTTCCCATAGCCCGCTGAAAACTTTTCCAGAAGCGTGATATGAACCTAGGATCTCTTCCAGATATGATGCTCACTGGGAGTCCATGCAGTCTCACTATATTGTCCATGTATAGAGTTGCCAACTTTTCCAAGTTATAATTCATACGGACAGGTAGAAAATGTGCTGATTTAGTTAGTCTATCCACGATTACCCATATTCCGTCATGGCTCTGATTTTGGTAGACCTACTACGAAGTCCATAGAGTTGTGTTCCCATTTCCATTCAGGAATTTCCAGAGAAGTCCTCCGGGTCTTTGGTGCTCAACCTTAACTTGTTGACATACTAAGTATCGGGCGATGAATTCTGCAACATCTTTCTTCATTGCATTCCCCCAGAAACTTTCCTTCAAATCCTTGTAAATTTTTGTACTTCCTGTGTGGACTGAAAAGTTTGATTTATGCGCTTCGAACATCACCTCTTGTCTAATGTTGTCCACATTTGGCAAGTACAATCGTCCCTTCATCCATAGAATTCCATCACTATCACTCTCGAAGTCAGTGATTGTTTTCCTCTTTGACTTGTTCTTTTAACTTTGTTAGACTAGGATCTCGATCTTGACTTAATTTGATGGTCTCTCAGAGGCAAGGTTGGGCTGAGAGCGAAGCTAGGATCATTTTTCATTTGCCTTTCCGGCTCAATGCGTCTGCCCCTTTGTTTGCTTTGCGGGGATGGTAGTTAATTGTGAGATCGTAGTCCTTTAGGAGTTCAATCCATCGTCTCTGCCTCATGTTCAATTCTTTCTGAGTAAATAAATATTTAAGGCTTTGATGGTCCGTGAAAACTTCACACTTGGCGCCATAGAGGTAGTGCCTCCAAATTGTTAAGGCGAAATTCACTGCGGCTAATTCGAGGTCATGCGTAGGGTAGTTCTGCTCGTGTGGCTTGAGTTGCCTTGAGGCGTAAGAAATTAATCTTCCTTCTTGCATAAGTACACATCCAGTCTTTCTTTCGATGCATCACTATAAATAGTGAAACCCATGCCTTCAGTCGGTAGTACCAATACCGGTGCAGATGGAAGCTTTTTCTTCAAAGTCTCAAAACTTTTCTCACACTCTTCACGCCAGATGAATTTTGAGTTCTTTTGTGTGAGCCTTGTAAGGGGTATTGCTATTGAGGAAAATCCTTCAACAAACTTCTGGTAATAACGAGCTAGCCCCAAAAAGCTTCGAATTTCTGTCACGATCGTTGGCATTTGCCACTCCAAAAATGCATCTACCTTCTTAGGATCTACGGACACACCTGCCCTTGATATTATGTGCCCTAAGAAAGAGACGCTCTCCAGCCAAAATTCACATCTATTAAATTTGGTGTAGAGCTCTTTCTCTCTTAATATCTGGAGAGTGGGGCGAAAATGTTGTTCGTGTCCCTCTTTGCTCGACGAATAAATGAGAATGTCGTCGATGAACACCACCACAAAGTTATCTAGGAATGGCTTGAATATTCGGTTCATCAAATCCATGAATACTGCTGGAGCATTTGTCAAGCCAAATGGCATCACCATGAACTCGTAATGCCCATACCTCGTTTTGAAGGCGGTTTTCGGTACATCATCTGCTTTTATCTTGAGTTGATGATAGTCTGACCTTAGATCGAGCTTAGAAAAGACTTTAGCTCCTTTGAGTTGATCGGATAGGTAATCTATCCTTGGAAGATGGTATTTGTTCTTGATTGTGATCTTATTCAGTTCTCGATAGTCGATACACAATCTCATGCTCCCATATTTCTTCTTTACAAACAATACTGGAGCTCCCCATGGGGATACACTCGGCCTGATTTGTTTCTTGTCTAAGAGCTTTTGAAGTTGCTCCTTGAGCTCTTTTCACTTGGAGCCATTCGGTACGGTGCCTTTGATACTGGTGTAGCGCTTGACACCAAATTGATTTCAAACTCCAATTCACGGTTTGGAACTGAACCTGGCAGCTCTTCAGGGAAGACATCCGGAAATTCTTGTACTACAGCAATGTCTTCTATCCTGGGTTCCTCTTCTTCTTTTACCTCGCTTATTGTTGCTAGGTATACTTTCACCGTTCTTCATGGCTTTCCAAGTTTGTGCTGCAGATAGTAGGAATTTTCGTTCTTTGGCTTTACCGTGATACACGATCTCTCCCTCGTCTGGAGTTCGTAGTTTGACATCCTTGTTGCGGCAGTCAACTACCGCATGATGTTTAGCTAACCAATCCATTCCAAGTATAACATCAAATTCCACCATGTTGAGTTGAATTAACTAGGCATTAAACACCCTTTCATTAATACTGAGATTGCAATCCCGGTGTACACTGTGTGCTATTAAGGTTTGATTAGCGGGTGTTGCTACACTGTATGATTACTGAGTAATTCCGGTTTAATAGCTAATTTCTTAGCAAACCTTTTGGATATAAATGCACGTGTGGCATCACAGTCAAACAATGCATAAACAGGTGATTTGTTTAATAAAATGGTACATGTCACGACGTCATTTACGTCATCTGCCTCCTCTTGTGTTATGGCAAAGACCCAAGCATTTGGTTTGTTCTCCCTTGGTTTGATTGGAGAGCCGCCATTACGTGTAACTGTCCCCTTTACATCATGTTCAGGGCATTCTGTAATCCTTTGTCCAAACCTTACACGTCGGAAACACGCTCATTTTTTCTAAGGCATTCTCCAGGATGCTTGTAACCACAATTTGAACATTTTGGAATTCTTTGGTGGTTTGGGCCGGATGTGAGTCCTTTTGTTGATTATTGGACTGATTAGGCAGCTTGATGTTTTGGCCATTGGAGGCATGTTGGTTAGGGGGAGGTCGCTTGCACTTGAATTCCTCTTCACGACGTCGTATATCAGCTTCAACCCTGATGGCTGCTCCCATTAAGTCTCCAAAGTTTGTGGTTTCATAGATTGCCAGGGCAGATTTGGATATAACTGTTTAACCCAATCCTGAAGTGATGTACTTCCAGGTCTCATTTGCCATAATAGTTGGTGCATAAGTTCACATAGAGTTGAACTTTGAGGTATATTCCACCACCGACATGTCAGGAGTTTGTTTCAAGTGCTCGAATTCTCTCAGTTTCTGATTTTGCACTGCTGTTGGAAAATTTTGCTTTAACAATGCGCTTCGGAACCTTTACCAAGTGATTGATACCGATTCTACCATCAATGGTGACACGTTTTCCCACCATTTACCCGCCTGATCAATGAGAAAAGATGTTGTGACTTCAACCTTGATGTTTTCAGGCAGTTGAAGCAGTCTGTGGTGATTTTCTACTTGCTTAAGCCGATTCTGGGCCATTTCGGGATCTGGGTTGCCATCAAATGTTGGAACCCTGTTGTTACGAAGAGACTCATAATGGTACTTGATTCCTTGTGGAGGTGGGGCAGGATGCTGTTGTGGCTGATTGTTAGCAGGATTACCCATGCCTTGAAGTGTTGTAGTCACAATGGTGGCTATTACCATCAAGTCTTCGCGGCTCAGACCCACCTCGGGGCTTGTGGCGGTGGAGGTGGAGGATTCTGGTCTCCATCCGTTCTTTCCTCATTAGTGTTAGGAGGAACTGCGTAGTTGGGGTTTCGGTTGTTACGAATAGGTCGACCGGCCATTTTCCTACAAATTCAATCTAAGATTGTTGCGCAAGAGTATAAACGAGAGTATGATCGAAATAGACATAATGGAAACAATGTTGAATGAAATAAAATAATTTATTGATAGTCGAATAAGGTTTATAATGAAATCAAACAAAATTAATAAAATACCAAAGATTCTTAATATTCTTCTTATTAAATTAAAAAATATAACATTTTATTAACGTAATTCTTTTAAACTAATCGATTACATCCCCATCTCCTAATTCATCCTCACCATCTTCTACTGGGTCTTCCTCAGGGTCTTCCTCATCTTTCATGTTGTTGATGGCCCCATGCAGTTCTTCGAGATCGTGCAACAACCCATGGTTTGTCACTGAGAGCTCTTCGATTCTCATATCGAGGGCCATAATCCTACTCTCTCTTAGCACTCGATCCGTATCGTATTCCTGCTAGAGTTGCTCACTTTGGTTTGTCATGGTTTGGATTCTATCAGCATCAGCTCTACGGAGATCAGTGAGCCACGTGATATCCTCTTTAGCTTCATTGGCCTCTTCCTCAGCTCGGCTGTGATAAAAGGCAAACCGTTGTACTTCTCCGTGCAAGTGGTCCCTAATCTCTAGAAGCTCTGCCATGGACTCCTTGAGTTGTTCCATCTCCTGTTCCATACGAAAGATCCTAGCGGCATGTGCTCGGTTCGACAGCACCTAAACCCAATTAGGGAAAGAGTTTAATCCAACTAGATATTTAACAAAATAATTTACATATTTTTAAAATTGTAAGGGTTAATAGTATGAGGGAATCATGAGGCTGGAATTAGGGTTTTGAAATTGGTCCGAAATCACCGACTGTAATTTAAAATTATAAGAGGGCTTTCGATCTTTGTTCGATAAGGATCAAATTCCAAAAGTTAATTGAAAAATTGTTTTACGGTTATTAAGAAATCGGGGAATAAATTATTGAGTTTAAGGTTCTTAGTTGCATGAAACACGGTCAGTTCAGATAAGCTGATATGTTCGGTTCTAGTCAACTAATATGCTCAACTGGTCCCTTCTATTGACTGGTCAACTGGACAATTATGTTGACCATCTGGTCAAATCTGTACAATTGGTAAATCTGCTCATCTGGTTAATCTGCTCAGCCGGTCAATTTGCTCAGTCGGTCAAATCTGCTCAGCTGGTCAAATCTGTACATCTGATCAATCTGTTCAGCTGGTCAATCTGTTCGACTGACTGGTCAATCTGCTGAGTTGGCTGATCAACCATTTTTTTTAAGATCAGTTCAACTAGCATATTTTACGGGCCAATTCTACATATCAGTTATGCTGATCTGCATTGATCTATAAATTACCCAACTTCTACTACTTAGCTAGTTTATATTAAAAGTGTCAATCCTACTGATAAATTTCCCAACTGCTTCACTTTTTCAGCTGGTGTATTTAAACAGATTCAACAACTGGGCTTATCTGTTCTAGATAACTGCTCTACAATGATGATCTGTTCTACAGATCTTCAATCTGTCCGACTGATATTTTTATCAATCAGAAGTTACTCCCATTGGGATTATGGAATCTGGTTTGCTCTGATACCACTAAAATGTAATGTCCCAAAATCGGGGTCAATGACACTAGCATTGATTCTCATTAACAACTGAAAATCAACAAGCCTCTTAATACCGTATTCAAAGGGAAAAAATCGGTCTATATTCCATAAAATTAAATAATTATCTTTACAACTGAAATTAAATTGCATAATTCCTAAAATTCTTAAAACGAAATAAAATAACGAAATCCTAATTAAACAAAATTTAAAGTCTTTATTTCATAGAAACACAGCGGATTACCAACCCCAAAATTGGTGTTGTTCTTCGTCAATTCCTTCCTCGTCTTTATCTGGGGAGGTATAGTAAGAGGTGAGTGTTTTGGAAAACACACAGCAAGCGAGGGCCAGTCGATATGACAATATAATACATATTCATAATTTTTCCAAAACTTATATCATAATCAAATATAAACTAATATGAATGCATCTTAACATAATTGATCCCATCGTGCCATAATATATCATAATTGCTCCCATCGAGCCATAACATAACATATCATATCAGGAGTATTTTTCATATACGTTAAGAATAATAAATCATCTAGTTTCCTTTTGGTACTGATATCAGCCTCTAGACTTAACCCTCATAGAGATGAGGTCATAACATCATATCACCCATGAATAAAGGGTCTGGACTTCCCATAACAAAGGTTAACCACCGTATCAGGTCAGAAAAACGGTTGTAATCCCACCGCATCAGGGCCATAAAGAATTCCTTCCAATCAGATTTCAAAATTTAGAGTGCTTAAAAAAATATAATTTTCATCAGAACTGCATAGTTTCAACATAACTCACATAATCGATTGAAGTTTCAAAACATACATATGATTTTTCAGAAAACGAAACGAGTATATAACAAAAGTTCACTTACATAAATTATCTTAGAAAAGCTTCAAAATCGGGTCTTTTTCCTAACTTGAAAATGGTTGCTGGTACTGTGTGAAAATATGCAGAGTTTTGTGTAATTCTTGCTTTGGGAATGCTTGGATATTTATAGGGTTAAAAGTCAGGGTGTTACAATCCATGATCTACATTAACTCTGCTATAATTCAACTTCAATGCCAAACCCCTGAAATTCTGTAACTGTAGCCTCTATTATCATTCTTTGTAAATGATGGGTTAGTGGGGTTGACTAAGTCTCTTGGTCTGATTTAGATCAGTAGAGCTGATGGTTATCTTCATAGGTTGAGCTGAGACATTGTGTAAGTAAAGCTTATTTAAGCATCGGTTGAGTCTACGGATCAGTAGAGTCTATGGATCGGTAGTGTATATGGATCAGTAGAGTACTCGAATCGGTAGAGTCTTCGGTACAGTAGAGTAAATTCCCATAGGTTCAGCAGGTTTGAAACATCTGCTGAGTTAGTTCTTAAACGTCTGCTGAATTGATTTAAGTGTAGATTTCGGGTCTTCACAAAGGTGATGCACTTAATTTTAACAAGGTGGTGTACTTAATTTTATTAAGATGGTGATTTTAACAAGATGTTGCACTTAATTTTAACAAGTCTACCGCTTGAGTCTAGCAATGCACTTATCCCGCTTACACAGCTAGTCTCAAGCGATGCACTAATCAAAACACAAGCTTTTTATGTTAATGTGGTAGTGTATTTGCTTATATTAAGGTGGTGGTACACTTGATTATATTAAGGTGATCCACTTAATTTTAACAAGGTAGTCTACTTAATTTTAACAAGTACCGCTTGAGTCTAGCGGTGCATTTCTCCCGCGTGCACCGCTAGACTCAAGTAGTTCACTTATCAAAATACACATTTTTTATGTTAATGGTGTTATGCACTTGCTTATATTAAGGTTGTGCTTAATTTTAGCAAGTGCACTGCTTTGTCTAGCGGTACACTTATCACTGCTAGACTCAAACGGTGCACTTATTAAAATACACATTTTGTATATATGTTTAAAAATTTTGAATATTTTCATTTCAGTGAAGGAGATCACACTATTTCTTCCGATGGATTTGTTCCTGATTAAAAGTAGATATGAATACCAAAAGCATCACTATGCAATGACCTTTATTTTAGTCCATGTCTTCTTTTTTTTACTACACATTTCAAAGCCACTTACGATAAACAATTTCACAATCAAGAATTAATTATAACAAGCTAGATATAAGGGACGAAAGCTGCACTCATCTACAAAAAATGACAAACTGATAATCTGGATGTTCAACTATAGCTCCCAGAAAGTTGGTACACTTAATTTTAATAAGTGCACCGCTAGACTCAAGCGGTACACTTATAAAAAATATAGCTGATAACTTTCATGTTGTATGTGACTTATGCTCCCTTATTAATTATTTCAACTTATAATATTACATATATGCATACACTTACCTAACATCAAGAGTTAATATAAATAGATATAAAGATTCAAGAAAATTAGCATACATAAAATATCTATTTGACAGAAGCATCAGTATCACTATAACTAATTAGATATTTTGACAAACAGTTAATGTGCAACATAATTAAAACAACAATTTAATGCTAACTGAAGCACAAAAATCCCATAAAACATAAAAAAAGTCAAAAACGTTGAATGAAGAATACGAAAACGTTGAATATGTTGATCAGTCAAAATTATATACATCCGAGTATATTGCATAACAAAACATAAATGATATGATATGGGTAACTAAGGATGAGAAAAAACTTATAAGTAATTTAAATTAAAAAATGAATTTATCTGAATAAAGTTTTGTGAAATGTGGATTTAGTTGAAGATAGGGGTGGGCATTCGGGTATTCCCGAACGAGAATGAAAAAAACGGTAATTTTTCGGGTTCGGGACAATACCCGATTCCCGACCCAAAAATTTCGGGTCGGGAATCGGGTACCTTCTTGGAACCCGATCGGGTTCCAAGAAATAAAAAAAAAATTGTTTGTTATGTATTGTAGAAGCAAAAAACAATTAAATTAAAAAATTAAAATGAAAAACCAAAAATAGGGTACCCGAACCCGAATTGTTCGGGTACCCAAAATGTCGGGTACCCGAACAATTCGGGTCGGGAATCGGCATGTCCTATGGGGTACCCGAAATTTCGAGTACCCGACCCAAATTTTCCGATTCCCGAGATACCCGACCCGATCCCACCCCTAGTTGAAGACAATAAATTTTTTTTTTAAAATTTAATTAAATATTGTTTTGAAAAGTGGAACATATACACAGTTTCCTCAATTTATTATACTCGTCTCCAGGGGCGAGCCATTTGTGGGGGCTAGACTGGGCTTCAGCCCAGTCTGAGCCCAGTCTAGCTCCTTTAATTTTTTTTTTTTTTGTATGGGTTAAACTAGCCCAATAACAACAAAAAAAAATCAATTGGGTCAGGTCCAAATACCAATTTATTTAAATAGCCCATTTGACAAATTCAATATATTAAACCCTAAATATCATACTATCATTCTTTATTTTGTTTGAAAAAGAAAAATTCCTTAACAAATCTACACGGCTGTCTCCACTCTCCACTTTCAAGTGAATAATAATAATATTTGAAGGTTAGTTTTGAATTAGTTATTGTTGTCAATTATTGTGTTTTTTTTGTTTTTTTTTTATTATAGAAATTAGTTGCCCATGAATTGAAATATTGAATTTTTATTTTTTTAATACTGGAAAGTGAAAATATTTTGATTAAAACATTGTGTAGATAATTTTATGATGATTAGTGTGATTCAATTCATTTTTAGGATCATTTTTTGGAATCAATAGTACACTGGAAAATGGAATTGTTTGATTAAACAATTTGGATTTATTTAAAATGATTTATTTAACAATTGTTTTAAATATTTTGTGGAGATTTAAAATATGAGTAATGAAATTTGATGTAGGTTATTGATATAATGTCAAGTGAGCATATCATCAAACGTGCAAAATCGAAGTTAACTCTTCACCAATTTTACAACAAAGCAAATGATGGTCAAACAAGTGCAATTGATTCTTCATCAAATATTGATGTCCCATCTTCTCTTCCTAAATCTCCAAGTGTTGAAGTTGAAAAAATCCATATTCCATCAAATACTTGTGGTCCGTATGTGGAACGTGATCCAGGATTACGTTCATCAATATGGTCCTATCCTGTTGAAATGCATTATGATATTAGAAAGGAGTATATCAAAATGGGACCATGTCAACCTAAATTAAGTAAGTATCCACGCATTGCATATGCAAAACAAAATCGACATTTTCAATATACTTGGTTTGGACAATTTCCGTGGTTAGAGTACTCAATAGCAAAAAATAGTGCATTTTGTTTTCCGTGCTATATTTTTGATAGTTGTTCCTCGAAGTATGTCACATTTACCCGTGAAGGATTTCAAGATTGGAAGAGAGTTAAAGAAAGGAATAAATGTCCATTTGCACAACATGAAGGCAACCATGATTCACTACATAATGCTGCTATGGAAAAGTGGCATAACTTGATGAACACATCTCATCACATTGACAAGGTTATGGATAAGGTATCTTCTCAAGAAATTCTCAATAATCGATTGCGACTTAAGACTTCAGTAGAAAGCATGAAATGGTTAGCTATGCAAGGGTGTGCCTTTAGAGGTCATGACGAATCCACACATTCTACCAATCGTGGAAATTTCATTGAATTGATAAAGCTGCAAGCAAGAGCTAATGCAGAAATTGCTTCACTTGTCCTGGAAAACGCTCCTCACAATGCCAAGTACACATCTTCTAAAATTCAAAAAGAGCTTTTGCATATTCTTGCCAACAAAGTGCGAAATATGATCCGTGAAGAAGTGGGGGATGCCAAGTTTTGTATTCTTGTTGATGAAGCTCTTGACGAATCTAATATGGAACAAATGGCCATTATTCTGAGATATGTGGATTGTAAGGGTTTTGTTCGAGAACGTTTCTTTGAAGTTGTTAATGTGAATGGCACAAATGCATTGACTCTTAAAAAAGAGATATGCAATGTGCTTTCTCATTACAACCTTTTGATTGAAAATATGCGGGGTCAAGGATATGATGGAGCTAGTAATATGCGGGGTGAATGGAATGGATTACAAGCATTATTTCGCAAAGATTGTCCTTGTGCCTATTATATACATTGCTTCGCTCACCGTTTACAACTTGCTTTAGTTGCGGTATCCAAAGAAGTGCATGAGGTGTGGTTATTCTTTTCAAAATTGAGTGTCGTTGTCAATTTTTTTGGATCTTCTTTCAAGTGTCATTGTGAGCTAAAATCTGTTCGAGAAGATGAAATTATTGATATGATAGCTTCAGAGGAACTTAAAACCAGTACAGGGGCTAATCAAATTCGTACTTTACAACGAGCTGGAGCTACTCGTTGGAGCTCACATTTTGCTTCTGTTAGTAATTTAATTGATATGTTTGGTGCAACTTGTATCCTTCTTGAAAGAATGATTGATGATGGACTCAGTAGTAACATCCGTGGAGAAGCTAGAAGCATTTATAAAGAAATGATGTCATTTGAATTTGTGTTTATCTTGCACTTGATGAACGAAGTTCTAGGAATCTCTAATATTCTTTGTCAAGCATTACAAATGAAATCTCAAGACATATTAAATGCAATCAATTTAGTCTCATCAACCAAGATATTGCTTCAACGGTTACGAGAAATTGGATGGGAGAAATTTCTAGAAGGCGTCGTGAAGTTTTCTGAAAGGTATGAATTTATTTATTTAATAATCATTTAATTTTCATTTTTACAAGATATATATTATATGATGATAATGTTTTTTTTTTTTTTTGGAAAGGTATCACATTGAGATGCCTAGTATGAGTGCTCGATATATGGAAGGCACAAGACGTTCCTGTCAACAGAAAAATGATATCACAGTTGAGCATCATTATCACATTAGCATATTCAATGTTGTGATAGATTTTCAATTGATGGAGTTGAATAATAGATTCACTGAAGAAACAATGGAACTCCTAACTCTCAGCTCAGCTTTGGATCCTATCAATGGATTCAAATCATTTAATATTGAGGATCTCTGTACTCTTGCCCAAAAATTCTACCCTCAAGATTTTACTCGAATGGAAGTAGATATTTTGAGAAGACAGTTGGAACATTATGAGTATGCTGTAGTTCATCACGCAGATTTTCAGAATATTGGTTCACTTTCTGAGTTATGTCAAGTATTGGTTAAAACTAGAAAATTTGAACAGTTCATTTTTATTGATAGATTGATTCGTCTAGTGTTGACTCTTCCAGTTTCAACGGCAACTACAGAGAGAGCATTTTCAGCAATGAATCTTGTTAAGACATCACTTCGCAATAAGATGGACAATGATTTTCTTGCAGATTGCTTGGTTGTTTACATTGAACGAGAGTTTGCTGATTCAGTAGATGTTGAATTCATAATAGATGAGTTTGATGAGAAGTGTCGTAGAGTAAAACACACTATTACCAAAATTGTTTGATTGTATTTCATTGCATTATATATTTCTTATCTTTTTGAGTTAATCGTTTGTATATTGGTTGAAATATTATTCAATATAAAATGCTAAATTTATTATTTATTGTGAGCCCATTGATTTTTTTAGCATAAAAAATTATGAGGAAAAAAAATTTAGCCCCCCCTAATATAAAATGCTGGTTTCGCCCCTGCTCGTCTCAGCTGCATATGAGCCTATACAACGAGAATCTTCCTTCTCTTTTTACTGTTCCAACTTTGTAAAAAGATTGCCAATAAAGAAACACGTGTTCATCTTAGCGTTTCTTAGCGTTTAAGAAACGCAGAAACAACCTGAGTGTCGTACTGTCGCCACAATTGTTTAAAACCCATGTACTAAATATATTTTTTGTAATTAATAATGTTTAATTAAATTACAATATCCGACGTTGACATTGACTTGGTGTTTCTATTTTCTCCTCTTCATTCACATTTGTATAAAGACCGAGTGTTCCCACATTTTCATCGACTGAATACATTCGTAGACTACAATGGCTGGAAAAAATATTGAAGCTCCAGCAATTGGAATCGATTTGGGCACAACTTATTCATGCGTAGCTGTGTGGCGGCAGGATCGTGCTGAGATCATACCCAATGATCAGGGCGACCGCACAACACCTTCATATGTAGCTTTCAGTCCAGTTGAACGTCTCATCGGCGGTGCCGCCAAGAATCTTGCCGCCATGAACCCAACCAACACCATTTTTGGTTAGATGTTCTTATTAGCATTCCCAGTTTAATTTCTTGATCAATATGACTGTTTAGTATGTTTTTGGGTTTCCGTTGACTTGCTCATGTTTCTAATTATTTAATGTATTTCTTTTCAACTATCACTGATCAGTTCACTATAAAATTGGGTGTCTAATGTGATGCGTCAAACTGAGTCGAGCGATTCTTTTGACCGATCAAAAGTCAAAACACCTTATTATAATCTCTTCATCAAGAACAGAATGATCAAGTTTTGTCCTACTTCGGGTTTAACCGATTATGTTTCTTGTCGCATAACTAATTCTGCAGATGCTAAGAGATTGATCGGTCGGAGATTCAGCGACTCTTTGGTCCAAAAGGATGTGAAACTCTGGCCTTTCAAGGTCATTTCTGGCCCTGAAGATAAACCCATGATTGTGGTTAACTTTAAAGGTGAAGAGAAAAAATTTGTGGCTGAAGCGATTTCATCAATGGTCCTCACCAAGATGAAAGAAACTGCGGAAGCTTTTCTTGGGTTAACAGTAAAAAAGGCAGTAATTACAGTACCTGCCTACTTCAATGATTCCCAGAGGCAGGCAACCAAGGATGCTGGAACCATTGCTGGGCTTAATGTCTTGCGTATTGTCGTTGAGCCAACTGCTGCAGCCATTGCATATGGTCTTGACAAAAAGTTTAGCAGCTCTGGTGAAAAGAACAATGTGCTTATTTTCGACCTCGGAGGTGGCACCTTTGATGTGTCTCTTCTCACTATGGAGAATAGTATATTTAAGGTTAAGGCTGTTGCTGGTGACACTCACCTTGGTGGAGAGGATTTCGATGATAGAATGGTTAACCATTGTGTTCAAGAGTTCAAGAGAAAGCACAAGAAGGACATAAGTGACAATCCCCGAGCATTGAGGAGATTGAGGACTTCTTGTGAGAGGGCAAAGAGGAATCTATCATCTGCAACGGAATCAAACATCGGAATCGATTGTTTGTATGATGGAATCGATTTTGCCTACAAAATAACTCGTGCAAAATTTGAGGAACTTAACATTGATTTGTTCAAGAAATGCATTAAACATGTTGAGGAGTGTTTGAATGATGCCAAGATGGACAAGAATAGTGTCCACGACGCGGTGCTTGTTGGCGGATCCACTAGAATTCCAAAGGTCCAACAAATGCTGCAAGATTTTTTTAATGGTAAGGAGTTGTGTAAGAGCATTCATCCTGATGAGGCCGTTGCTTCTGGTGCAGCGATTCAAGCAGCGTTATTAACTGGCCAGGGAAATGCAGAGGTTAAAGGTATAGTATTATGCGAAGTCACGCCTCTGTCACTTGGCGTACATGTCGAAGGTGATGAAATGAGTGTAATAATACCCAGAAACACTGCTACTCCTACCAAGGAGGAGGAACAATTCATGACATGTTGTGACAACCAAAGTAGTGTGCTGATTCAAGTGTTCGAGGGAGAAAGGGCGAGAACGATGGATAACAATTTGTTGGGCAAATTCGAGCTAACTGGCATTCCACCTGCTCCGAGAGGCATCCCTAAAATAACCATATGCTTCGATATCGATGCTAATGGGATTCTGAATGTCTCTGCGGAAGATAAAACAACTGGAAATAAAACAACATTACAATCATCAATGACAAAGGCAGGTTATCTACAGAAGAGATAGAGAGAATGTTGCGAGAAGCTGAGTTCTTTAAGGCCGATGATGAGCAGCACGGAAGGAGAGTTGAGGCCAAGAATGCACTAGAAAATTATGTCTACAATATGAGAAATAAAATAAAAAATGACGAGAATTTTGCTTTCAACTTGACATATTCAGACAAGAGAAAGATTGAAAATGCGATCGAGCTTGTTAACGAGTGGTTGGAAAACAACCAAGACACTGAAGAAGATCAGTTTAAGAATATAATGAAAAAAATAGAGAGCTTCTGCAACGCCGCCATTGCAAAGATGAATGCGGGTGGCAGTGGCACTGGGTCCTAAGATCGAAGAAGTTGATTAAGCTTCTTATTCCATACAATTGTAATATTATAAGGTTTGTTTGACTTTGTGTGATGTGTGTTTTGAAAATTTATTTAAAAAAATATGTTTTGTTTTATTTTCTGATTGAGAACATTTAATCTATTATAAATGCTATATGTGATGTAGTCATATGATGACTATTTACTTTTTTGATAATGTGTTTGTATCTTAAAATAAGAAAACATGAGTTATATCCATATGTTTGTCCTAATGATTGTCATCATCTCATATTGGAATTGGCTCGGCTTCGAGCATTGTTAAATAAAAAGATTTTTGAATCAATAATTTATTTTTATTTCTGAAAAATAAAACGATTTTTGAATCAATAAATAGTTCTATTGAATAAAACCTTTTATAAAAAAAGATATTTTTGCAACTTCGATGATTGCCTTATCCATTGATTCTATTACGCAATACAAAAGGAAATCTATTACGCAATACAAAAGGAAAATATCGAATTAAATTATATTCCAACATTATTTGCACTCCCTAATGCATCATATATTGGTATTGGTAAAATAATTATCAAAGAAAGTGGCATGACCAATACATTTTAAAATACTTTCTACAATTCTATTATGATTTTTCCATTATTATTTAAAGATTCAGTTGATGGGCTGAAGCTGAATATAGGAGTTTTTGGCAGATTACCTCATATGATTTCCCAAACAAACGGATTACTCCCCGGTGGTTTGAAAATAGACATTTTACCCCTTGTGGTTAGTGAAAATAGATATTTTACCCCTATGTGTTTATAAATAGGCAGTTTACTCCTATATGTAGGATGTATTTCACACCTATACACAAATTATAAATGGGTAAAATGCCTATTTTCACAAACCACGTCGGGGTAAAATGCATATTTTCAAACAATGAGGGGTAAACTGCCTATATCGTAAGCCATAGGGGTTAAAAACACGGGACTTAATTTGCCTATTTGACAAATCACATGTTGGTTATTTGCCACTAGCTCCTGAATATAGAGACATACTTCGATATATAGAGACATACTTCGATATATCCTCCCATGAAGAGGCAAACCCGGTGCACGAAACTCCCGTAATGCGTGTGGTTCGGGAGGGGTCGGACCCATTGTGTCTAATGTACTACGTCTTCCGCGATGCGTGGGTCTATGTCACATGACAACAACTTTATCATTGTGGTTCACCCCCTTAGTTTTTAAAAGATATATTTGATCCTTAAATTTAATTCTACAGTAATTTTGGTCTTGTTAAACTATGTTCTGAGGAACAAAGCACCATTTCGATGACTGCTGCTTGGGGAACGTTGGGCTAAATAGCACCTCAGGTGCTGTGGAGGACATCTGGTAGAGTGTCCTTGCTATAGCTTGAAATGGTTCGAGGAAAGAAGAACACGGATCACTTGGTAAATACGAGTCAGATGTATTTTAGCTCATTGATTTATTATAATCGCTTATATCAAGAAGAGATATCGGTGCATATTGAGGAAGAAGAAAACGAAACTAAGATCGCAAGGCACCTTTCAACTCTAGAACTCTGATGATTTATTCAGCAGATCGTCCTTCTTTGGTGATAATGTATCTTGCTTGTTCTATTCCCTAGATAACATGGGTAGCTCAAATTGTTCTCTATTTGAATCATATGATATATAATCAACAACAGCTTTCATTAGAAAACCTCAAGCTTCTGTCTGAGAGATTCCTCCATGGACTGAAAACTTCCCACTTTTTACATGCAAAGATTTGGCGTTTGGGGTGTTTAATCCATGGTTGATTCGCAGCTCCTTACCACAATATAGAAGATGTTCACCTTTCACTAGCTGTTTGTTATCTCGAGTTTATGCAGCAGAAGATTTAAGGAGTAAATGAAAACAAAGAATTGAATTGTGTTTGATTACTCGGTTTGTTTTTTACATGCATACAAATATGAAAGAGGAATATATTTGAGTGCAAGAATCTGTAAATTTGATTATATGTTCAAGCAACTTAGCCTTGCAATTTATAGAGGCTTTTACAACTAAAGAATAGAAAATAAAGCAAGGAAATAGCAACAATATTTGACTAAGTTTATTCCTAATGACCGGGACAACTCTTATTATGCACATATCAATATGTGGTTAATAGTTCCTAATGCAACTAACTAACACTCCTCCATGCATTAGAAGCGGCAAATTCCAACTTTCCCTTAGAGATTCAGACTTATTTGCTGGCAACGGTTTCGTAAAAATGTCTGCAAGCTGATCTTCAGATTTGCAGTAGACGGGCCTTATTTCTCCTTCATTTTGTACTTCCCTTAAAAAGAAATTTTTTATCTTGAAGTGTTTAGTTTTTCCATGAAAAACTGGATTGTGGGAAATGGCAATTGCTGCTTGATTGTCTACAAATATCTTTGTAGCTTCCAATTGTTTTAAGTTTAGATCACACAACAATTTTCTCAACCATATTGCTTGATTTACTGCTGCAGTGGCAGCCACAAATTCAGCTTCTTCTGTAGATTGAGCAATTAATTTCTTGCTTCTTAGAGCTCCATGAGAACATTCCTGAGCCTAGATTAAAAAAAATTTCCCATATGTACTCTTCATATCATCAGCAGATCCTCTGCAATCACTATCTGAGAATCCTAATAACTTGAAGTTCTGAAACTTGTTGAATTTTACACCAATGTTTATGGTACCTTTGATGTATCTAATGACCCCTTTTGCTGCTTTAAGATGTAATTCAGTAGCACAATGCAAGAAACGAGAGAGAATACTTACAACAAAAAGTATGTGTGGCATGGTTGTTGTTAAATAAATTAGACAACTAATCAAATTTCTGAAATTACCCTCTTCGACTTTGTCTGAATTGTCATCCTTTCTTAAGATTTCTTTATTATTCATTGGAGTAGCGGTTTCTTTGCAATCCTCCATATGAAATTTCTTAAGAATTTCTTTGGTATACTTCTTTGGACATATAAAAACTTAACTTTCCAGTTGCCTAATTTCCATTCCCAGAAAGTATGTCACCAGTCCAAGGTGTGTCATTTTGAATACTTGCATCATTTCTGCTTTGAATTCTTCAACAAGTTCGACATTTCCACCTGTGATTAAGAGATATGCTACTTGATATGTTGGAAAACAAGTATAGTTCAATATCTTGACTGATTCTTGTGTGTCTGTGAGTGGGATGTCTGAGCTACTGAGTAACCACGAATTGATTCATTTGAATATTATCAATATTGAACTCTACATTTTGATCTTATTGCTTGCTCGAGGGTGATCAAGTCTAAGTTTGGGGGAGTTGATAAGTGTCGTTTTACATTTATTTTGCTATGAATTTATATGCGTTTTATTATGATTCTTAGACAATATTATGCATTTTTGTGTTGTTTTTGTATGTTCCAGGAATAAAGGTCTAGTTGTATAAAAAAGGAGGAAATGAGCTAATTGACGATGAAAAGAACCAAACCGAGCGAACATGTTGAAAGAAAGACCGAAATCTCGAAGTGGAAGAAATTGAAGCTCGCGATCGATCTTCACAAATGCACCAATCGATCGCTGCATTACAATAGTTGGACAACAAAATTTTAATTCTCGCGATCGATCAAGGGAGTTTGGTGATTGACGTCGTATGTCGAAAGTTTGGTATCAATAATATAATTTCTGTGATCAATCGGGACTAATCCGCTATCGATTGCCACTTGTCAAGAATTTTAAAAGGATGGTTTTACTTCTGCGGTCGATCGTGGGGGAAACACCGATCGATCGCAGGCCCGGAAAAATCGAGATTTATTTTATTTTTGAAGAATTTATGTCATACAAGATGATAGATTATCCCTCTACTATAAAATAAACTTATTGGACGAAAACTGGGAGTTTTGGCACACAATTTTCAAACCTAATATCAGCCACTATAACTCAATATCACCCCATACAACACAAGCCATTGAAGAGCAAGATATTTCGGGAGAGACGAGACGACGCAGTGAAGCAAGGAGTCATCTTCTAGCATCTTTTCGTATTTCTAAACTTAGTTCTTCGTTATTTTAAAATTTTTGATGTTTAAATTGTTTCAAAACATCTTTTTGCATTATTATTTGATTATGATTGTTGGCCATGTTTGTTTACCAAGACTAGGGGATCCCATGTTTGAACCCATAATTTAATTAAAGGTTTTTTTTATTAATCTTACAATTCTATGTGCATAATTTATTGTTCTTCATGCTTTTGATGGATTGATCACCTTTGAATGATTATTGAGATTGTGATTGATTTGACCATACAATATTGCAATACGGCATAATAAATCAGGCCGTGTGTTTTATATTGAGACCGACCAAGTAAAATCTAGCACACGTGTGATATCAATAGATTTACCAAAATCGAGGGCTAGTAATTTTCATAAATCGATCATACGGTATTGAGTGTTCAATAAGGACACGGGAGTGGCTTATTGCAATATTAATATTAGATTTGTTATGGCTTGACCATAGTATAACAAATGCATTCGAAAAACTCGTCACCTTATAACGTAGGATTTTAAATCATAACTAATAAAAGAATTATGGGGGGTTACATGGGTGAACGAAAGTCTTGATAAATGTCTCTACTGATTTTGTATACTCTTTATTGCTTGTTTGGGGTTGGAATTTTGTTCTTGGTTTAATTTAGTATAATTTTCACTAAATATTAGTAGGTTAAATATAGTTAAGCTAATTGAATTTGGTACTTACTACTAGTTCATGTAGGTATGACACCCCGACTTTCATCTACTATACTAAACTTGACGACTGTGCACTTGAGGTATAATCGTGCTACTCTGGAATTTTACTCGATCACATGTCTTGTTCTTTTCGATCATACTTAATTCCTCCTCCATTGCCTTCTTCCACTTCTGGTGTTTAATGGCATCTTCATAACCACCAGGTTCACAAATGGTCACATTGCACCTTTGACAGATATCAGTTAGAAGTCTGGTACCTCGAATTGGTGGCATATCATCCAATTCTTGATTCCAATCTTTATGTATTTCTTCTGTTTCCAGAAAGAAAGGATGACTTGATATCAACTTGGTTGTGGATATTTTCTATTTTTGTTCCCAATTCCATTTTTCATCCTCAATGAAAGAAACATCTCTACTAATGATTATCTTCCCTGTTTGAGGCTGATAAACTTTGTAGGCGTTGGATGAAGAACAATAGCCAACAAAGATTCCTTGTTCTGATTTTTTATCAAGCTTGTCACTCTTGACCTGTGGAACATGAAAAAAAACACATACACCTAAATACTTTAAGGAAATTCACCGAAGGTATATGGCCATACCATGCTTCATATGGAGTTTTGTCTTTTAATACTTTGCTAGGCAATCTATTTTGTAAGAATACAGCAGTGTTAGCTGCTTTAGCCCAAAATAATTTTGGCATGTCTTTGTCATGAAGCATACATCTTGCCATCTCCAAGATCGATCTTTTTCTTCTTTCGCTCACTCCACTTTGTTGAGGAGTGTATGGAGTAGTTAGCTGATGTTCTATGCCTGATGCTTCACAAAACAGATTGAATTCCTCCGACGTATTTTCCTTTCCATTATCAGATCTTAGACTTTTGATTTTGCAGCCACTTTGATTTTCCACAATAGCTTTGAACTTCCAAAATACTCCAGCCACTTCTGACTTGAATTTTAAGAAAAATATCCAGCACAACCTTGTAAAGTCATCGATAAAAATGATGTAATATCGACTACCTACTGATGATGGAGTTCTTTGGGGGCCAGCTACATCAGTATGAATTAGTTGCAATTTTTGAGTAGCTCTCCAAGTTGATTTTGTGAATGTCTTACGGTTTTGCTTTCCATATTGACAAGCATGACAATTAGGCAAGTAATCCTCAAAGATAGGTAAATCATCAGTGAGGTCCTTTTGCTTCATGAGTTGCATTTTCTGTAGGTGACAATGACCAAGTCTTTTGTGCCATAACTCAGTTATGTTGGCTTCAGCACGAATGACAGATAGTTCTTCTTTAATTGGATTAAAAGAGAAATTCTTGCCTCATTTTTACTTTGATTATTTCATATTCCATTCCATCGAAAATGTGACAGAATTCATTTTCGAAGATCACCCTGAAACCTTTTTCAATTAACTGACACACACTTAACAAATTTTGGTCAATTTCTGGTACATAAAGAACATCAGGAATCCTTTTAGTGCCAGTTGTGCTAGTGATACTGATCATACCTTTTCCTTTTACAAGGATGTAGTCTCCATTGCCAATTTTTACCTTCGTGATCTCAGTTGGCTTTAAATCTCTGAAAAGTTCCTTGTCACTTGTCATATGGTTTGCGCAGCCACTGTCTATTAGCCAATTTCCTGATGAATTGCTGCTTGCAAAGCAAGATGTCACTGTTGGGTTTTGGAAACCCGAATAATCTTGGTTTTGATGTTAACAAAACTTGTTATTGTGTTGCTATCATATTTCATTAAGTGTGTAGTTCATGGATGATATCTTATAGCTTGATGATTAGAAAAGAAATAGGTTGAAGAAACTGGACCAGTAGATACAACCAATAGACCCCGAGCGCTGCTGACTAAATTGATCATCTACCGGATCATCTACAAGACTACGAGCAGGGGACCAGTAGACCTTGGACCAGCAGACCTCGAAGCTCCAGCCAGTAGATGTCGACCAGTAGACACTACAAGTAACTCAACATACTGCTGTACCGAAGACCCAGTAGACCTTGGACCAGCAGACCTCGAAGCTACAACCAGTAGACTTCGACCAGTAGACCTTGAGCATTAGACGTCAACAAGCGTAGAGCAGTAGAGTTCGACCAACCAGTAGATGTCGACCAGTAGACGTTGAGCAGTAGACTCAACCAGTAAAGGCCAGCGGATTCGAACCAGTAGAGGCTAGTGGACTTCGAACCAGTAGAGGCCAGCAGGTTTCGAACCAGTAGAGGTCAACAACTCGACCAATAGACTTGAAAGTAGACCTGCTCTATTGGAACAAAGCAGCTGCCTTCCAGAAATTGCCCAGAAGCAGAATATGACTGTTGCAATGTTTGAAAGCTTACCAAAACTGTCCCAAACAGTTATATTCTTGTATCTAACGTATATATCATTACTTGGGGCTATATATACATGAGTTGGAAACTCAATAACAGCTGATTGAAGATCAATACAAGCATTCCAAAGCAAACCCACTTGGGATTCAATTGGGGAACTTCAAATACAAAACCTGCTAAATAAAGAGCACTCCCCAAACCTTTGTCACCTCTTACCTTGTTGTAGCAGATTCATTATGGAATCATTTGGGCCTTTGTATTCACTCTATTCATTGTATTTGTGAGCTAAATTGAAGAGTTAATACCATTGTAACAGTTGGTGATTCATCAGAACTTGGTGAGGTCTTTACATCGTTAAAAGAACATGAACTTTGTGTGGGCTAGGAGTTTAGGCCATCTGTGTGGCATTAACCTATGTAGGTTGTATACTGAAAAGTGTAAACCAAAGTCTTCTAGTTTATACTTTCATGATATGGAAGAAGGGCGTTGTGCTTCGAACTTCCATAAACAAATGATTGTGCTATTCACTTTACTACATTTATTTACCTAACTGTTTTTACATACTTTTTTGCATATCTTTAAAATACCTTTCAAATGAGTAATCGGTTTTAGAGCGGGTTATGTCGAGTGTCTTTCGCTCGGTTTTGTAACCGAACTCGATAGATCTCTTGGTGCAATTATTTCAAGAACACGAGCTATTGAAGCTCAGTTGGTTGAACTCGGTTGTGGAATGGCAACCCATCCCCGGAATCGATCCTAACAAGTGGTATCAGAGCCATGTTGTTCTTGGAAAGCATTTTAACCGATTTTAGACGGAAATTTTTAAAGAAAACTTTCTCATGAGCATGAAATTATTTTCATAGCATAATTTTCAAAAACTTGGTGCATGAAAATTTTTAGCATAAAAATCAATTTCATTGCATTCATTTTGCATGAAAATAATTTTAAAATCTAATTTAAATGTTCAAATTTTTTTCAATCTATTCTAAACTCGTTTTTAAGTTTAAAATTGTTAGTTTGAAATTTTTTCTAACAATTTTCGAAGCATTCAGTTTTCTGGCAGCTTGCAGCGACTTTGGGAATATTGGCATAACTTCTTGCTCGGATGTCCAAATGACAAACCGTTTTTTGCGTTGCAAACTAGACTTATAGAGGATTGCAGCGGTACATGTCTTGCAGCCTAAACTTGCTCGAGGAAAAGTAGTTTATAAGTTCAAGTTGGACTAAGTGTGCTGCCACTGTAGCAAGATGAAATGGACATTGTTGAGTTTTGTCAATAAATTCAAATTTGTTGCCAAATATGCTTCATTCATTATCAGAAGAGGTTATTTTTGTTCAAAAATTAATGTGCATTACAATTTTTTTAAAATTTATTTTAGCTTATTCCATTTGCCCCTCACTTGCTCTAATTTTCAAACTTTTTAAAATTAAGGGGGATAGTTTAATCTTAATCCTTGAGGGGGAGTAAATTTATTTGTCTTCCTTTTTATTCACACAAAAAGGGGGAGAAATATGTTGTTTAAAAAAAATATGTTTTTCTTGTTATGCAACATTGTGTTTTAATGTTCATATGTTTATTCAAGTTTTGTGATCATCAAAAATGGGGAAATTGTTGGATTTTGTAAACCCGAATATTCTTGTTTTTTATGTTAACAAAACTTTTTATTGTGTTAATAACATATTTTATCAAGTGTGCAGTTCATAGATGATATCTTACAACTTGATGATTAGAAAAGAAATAGGTTAAAGAAATTAGACCAGTAGATACAACCAGTAGACCCCGAGCGTTGCTGATAAATTGATCATCTACCGGACTACCAGCAGGGGATCAGTAGACCTTGGACCAGCAGATCTCGAAGCTCCAACCAGTAGATGTCGACCAGTAGACACTACAAGTAACTCAACATACTGTTGCACCAAAGACCCAATAGACCTTGGACCAGCAAACCTCGAAGCTACAACTAGTAGACGTCGACGAGTAGACCTTGAGCATTAGACATCGACAAGCAGACTTCGAGCAATAGAGTTCGACCAACCAATAAATGTCGACCAGTAGACGTTGAGCAGTAGACTCAACCAGTAGAGGCCAGCGGATTCGAACCAATAGAGGCTAGCGGACTTCGAACCAGTAGAGGCCAGCAGACTTCGAACCAGTTGTGACACCCCTTACACATATAATACATACACATGAGGCATATATCATAATATTTAATAACAGCGGAACTTGCAATTTCATACCATCCAATCATAGACGTTTATTATCATATAATTTACAAGGCATGTAGAGATATGTATGCCACTAAAATAACCAATGTTGTACTCCTCACAACCCAACCAAAAACCTATACAGTATATGCAAATGATGAGCTGAGGGAGAATGACTAGAGTCAGCCAGCCGACCTTGGATCCATGACTTTCAAAATATGCAGAAACACCTTGTATGTTCAAACTTTATCTACATCAACTGAAAATCAACATGCGTTTGGTGAGTTGCATTCTCAATGAACATATTCAAATAACGTAGTATTTAACATCACATAAGCATATAATTTATATCCACATAAGCACATGAATATACTCACATGATTCATCATAATCTGTATATCAACTCACATGATTCATATAAAATGAAATGGTGCACATGTATGTCCGTATTGTAATTCTGTTATGCACAAACTAATACCAAGAACAATCCGTGATCGCGACATGGCCATGGCACTCCTTAGATCCCCTTTTGAGTTCTCAATTAATCGGGATCGATATTCTTTGATTCTGTAATTCTGATCGTACTCAGAATGCGTTGGTTCAAGGTCATTAGTGGCCATAAAAGAGTTCTTTAATCTCTTATGAATGCACATGTCATAATCATATGCATAACATCAAAATAATAAGGTAAATAACATCATATAGATCGTATAACATCACGTCTCAGCATGTACATGTCAGAACTCAATTTAGTTCTTGCACATCATATTGCATTCATTGCAATTCATTCACCAATTCAAGGTATTTATATAACACAAAGCACATACTCATATAACGTTAAATGCCAAGTTATAAGGATATACTCACAATCGATACTCCTATCTCGTAGGTATCACTTATCTAAAGTAGAACCTAAAAGTGCATTTTAAATGCACAACCAAACTCAATATCATATATTTAATATGAATTAATTACAGTTATGCATGAAATGTTCATATCAAGTGCAATATTACTTTTCTAATATTCATTATTTCTCAAAGTTACAATTACATTTTCTCAATTCTATTTTAGTATAACCGTTATATGCACATGACTTTTTGTATCCATAAAATTTGTCTACAATTGAAACTACAACATAATCTCAATTTTCTTGTTAAATATTGTTTATCATTGTTTAATTTATCACATATACGAATTTCATAATCTTTGGGCATTATTTTAAATTAAGCCGTAACATAAACATAAGAAAAAATGAAGAAAAACTACATCAGAAGGAAGGTAGCGAGACGAGGATTCCAAATATATACTTATTTTCTAGTTTTGAAGTCGTTTCGAAGTCCGAAAATCGACAAAACCTCGAATTCCTTTTCTTTTTCCTCTTTCACTTGCTCACGGTCTTGTCACGGTCTTTTCACACAATGCAAAGTGTAAATGTGTGTATATCTTGTATATTTTAGGCGGTTCCCGAAATGATTATTTTTTTTACAATTTTTGAAAATGACAATATTACCCTTCAAATCTATTCAATAAATTTTCAATATGTTTAAATCTATTCAATATATATATATATATTTATACTAAATTTAATCAATATTTTACAATTTATTCACTAGTTTAACTAAATCAATTCAATATATTTACTATTATTATTCTTTTTCTCATATTCATATCTATTCACTAAAGTTTCAACTTTATTCTATTCACCATCTCTATGATTTTCAATGTACATATAAAATGTCAAAATATATGCAACTATGCTTATGAATGATGTCATATATGTCATGATGTGTATGCATGATCATGTAAAACCTTCGGGTCATGACAATTCCTCACCCTTTAGAAAATTTCGGCCTCGAAATTTATACCTGTATCAGGAAATAACCACGGATATTTTGTTTTCATGTGTTCCTCTGTTTCCCACGTAGCTTCACGTTCAGAATGATTTTTCCATAGAACCTTTACCATAGGAATTGCTCGATTCCTTAACTGTTTGTCCTTGTATTCTAATATCTCAGCTGGTTTTTCAACATAACTTAAATTTTCAAAAATTTCAATCGGTTCATTTTGTAGGATATGAGATGGATCTGATCTGTATCTCCGAAGCATACTAACATGGAATACATTATGAATCTGAGACAATTAAGGAGGCAATGCAAGACGATAAGCTAATGGTCCAACTTTATCAAGTATCTCATAGGGACCAATGTATCGCGGACTCAATTTGCCTTTCTTTCCAAATATAAGAATACCTCTCCAAGGAGAGACACGAAGAAATACTTTCTCACCAATTTGATAATCCATTTCTCGTCTATGCTGATCAACATAACTCTTTTGTCGATCTTGTGCAGCTTTCAATCGAGCTTTCACTATTTTTATCTTTTCAATTGTCTCTTGAATGAGACCTGGACCTTCTAATTTTCGCATTCATTCTTCATCCCAGCATATTGTACTACTACATTTCCTACCATATAAGGCTTCGTATTGTGCCATGTCAATACTGCTATGATACTGATTATTATATGCAAATTCCATGAACGCAATATAATCATCCCATGAACCTTTAAAATCAAGAACACATGATAGAAGCATCTCTTCTAAAGTTTGAATCGTTCTTTCTGATTCTCCATCCGTTTGAGGATGAAATGATATACTAAAATGTAATAGTACCCAAAGCTTCTTGTAAACTTCCCCAAAATTTTGATGTAAAACAAGGATTTCGATCTGATACAATAGATAAAGGCACACGATGTAATCTCACAATTTCATTCACATACATTTTTGCTAAACTTTCCTTTTTGCTAAACTTTCAAGTGTAGATCCCCATCTCAATGGTAAGAAGTGAGCTGATTTCGTTAATCGATCAACAATAACCCAAATTGCATCATTCTTCCTCGTTGTTATAGGTAAACCATAGACAAAATCCATTGTTATACGCTCCCACTTCCAAACTTGAAGCGGTAGTGGATGTAATTTACCCACCGATGCTTGATGTTCGGCTTTAACCTATTGGCAAGTCAAACATTTCGATACATACTCAGCCACATCCTTCTTCATTCTAAACCACCAATAATGGGTTTTCAACGTTTGGTACATATTTATACTACCAGGGTGCATAGCATAAGGTGCAATACGTGCTTCCTCCATTATTTCATGCCTTATGCCATTCACATTAGGAACACATAGTCGATTATTGATTGACAAACTACCATCATCATTGATAACAAATGTTGTACTATTTTCCTGTGTCACATTGTCTGCAATATTGATTAGTTTATCATCATGAAATTGAGCATTTTTAATCCTTTCACTCATTACTGGACGGGCACAAAGCGAAGCACAGATAATACCGGTCTCATCAACATTCAAGGCAACATTCATCTTTCTCAAGTCTAACAAATATGATAAAGAATGCACTGAAAGATAAGAAACAGTACCATATGATTTTCTGCTCAAAGCATCAGCAACAACATTAGCCTTTCCAGGATGATATTCAATAGTGCAATCGTAATCTTTCGATAATTCAAGCCATCTTCTTTGACGCATATTCAATTCTTTCTGACTCAACAGATATTTCAGACTTTTATGATCAGTAAAGATTTGAAATGTAGTACTGTGAGACCCCGTTATCTTAAACATAATATAAGGTGCAAGTTTGAGAACTAATCCTGCTAAATCAAAGTATTTAATCGTGTTGACATCTTGAGCTTAAGGGTCACATGCGACAATAAAAATTTCAAAAGAAATTAGTTACATTCATCAAAACAATAGGAGTGACACTATAGTTCTACTCTACTACTTGTAGAAACTACGTAAAAGAACTCTGTCCTGCTATCGTTGTAGCACTCCTTACAGCTCAATGTATCAACCCCGACCCTGGTTCTCCTTAGCAAAGCACCTACAAAGACAACCCCCAACATGAGCACATCATAATTCATATTCAACACAATATGAATGTAAAGCATAAATGCATAAATCATAACATAAAATACTACATGTATTCCCAATGCATTTAATACGCCCATTGGTTGTCCCTGTACCATAACTCATAATCAAATCATTATATGAAATTATGGCTTCTTAAATAAATGTCATGACATAACTTCACTTCTTAATCTTAAATCTTTCTTAGTCAGTTTATCATCAGTATATTTTAATGCTTCTTACTTCTTAACTTCATAATGAGCGGTACCATCTTCCCCGCTTCATGATTTCATAACAAGCGGTACATTCTTCCCCGCTAGCGGTACCTTCTTCCCCGCTCTTCATACTAACGGTACCTTCTTCCCCGCTTAGTATGGTATACCCCGCCTCCATGTGCAAGCCTTACTCCACATTTTTAGCGGTACAAGCGTAAGCATTAAAATCATCACTGGGATAACCCTGACTCGTGGAATACACACTCTTATTTCCACAACATAAACATGCAACAACAACCCATGACAACATGTATCATACTCTTAATGCACAACTTTGCATCTATCATGTGCCAAATAGACAAACATAAAATACATGTTACCGTTGGGATGTCCGTACGTCGCTTACGTACCTTTCCAAAATATGGTGTGTTGGAGGACTCTATCCCCTGCGCTGTGTAGCTATCTGTGAAGACTCTACACCAGTGTACAACACAATATTAGATACCAATTAATAGACCAAAATACAAAAAATCCAACAAAACTTCATTTTTCATTGTTCTGCCTCTGGCGATCGATCGCGCCATTCATGGCGATCGATCGCCTGCCTTTGATTTGGCCATTGGCCTTCGGCGATCGATCGCCTCATTTGTGGCGATCGATCGCCACATGCTCTGTGCGCGATATTTTCCAGATTTCCTAACACTCATTTTCATACCATTCAAACCAGCACATAAGATACACCACATGGCCAAACCAATATGCTAGTAGCTATAAGGTACTACCGTGAGTGTAATCAAATCAAAGTTATACCCATACTTAAAACCCACATGCTTGAAAATCACCCAACAACATCAATGCTCACTCAAGTTTTCTGGAAACAGGGTAACATATTTCTTTTCCAGATTTTCGAACACATATATTCAAGCCAATATATCTACCACATAACACATATAACATGCTCATATAAACATGCTAGGAACTTCATAAAAACACCATTAAAGTATTCAAATCAAAGGTTTAACCAAAACCTAACCTAGCATGCCATTTTCACACCAAAACCCATCACAACTCAACCAAAACATTAACTAAAACAGGGTATGGTTCCTTACCCTTTTTGCTCCGATTTTTGGCAAGTTTTCAAGCAATAAAAATGGAAGATCTCCTCCTATCTTGCTTAGCAACTGCTGGACGGTTTTTGGGAGAGAAATGGAGGAGATTGGAGTGGAGGAGATGGATTGAATTATGAGGGCAAGTGGTGAGTAAGGCCAGCTGTGGCAGCATGGGTTGGGGGGGTGGTTGGGTGTTGGGTGGTATGATGTGTTATGTTTTGGTCCCGATATTTAGCACGATGTATTAAAATATCCTCACATGATATTTTAGTATTTTAAACAATAAAATACTTAAATTCCCATTTAAACATGCTACACCAAAACAATAAACACCCATCCCAAATAATTATGCCACAACCCAAATTTCCAACATATATCACATGCACCCTGAAATAAATTTCCCCAATATAATTAATTCAACCCAAAGAATTAATACCAAAATCTTCATAACATAATAAATGTTTATAATCTCATAATCATTTCGGGGATATCACAATACTCCCATACTTATAAGATTTCGTCCTCGAAATCAGCATGCACTTACCCAATATAATACAAAACATAAATCACATACCGGAAAACAGTTCTGGATAGTGCTGCACCATGTGTCGCTCGGTCTCCCACGTGGCCTCCTCGACACCCTACGATCCCACTGAACTTTGACCATAGGAATAACTTTGTTTCGTAGTCTGCGATCTGCCTGATCCAGAATCCTGATAGGCCGCTCCACATAGGAAACATCGGACTCTATCTGAACCTCAGAAGGCTACAACACATGAGAAGGATCTGGTTTGTACTTCCGCAACATAGACACATGGAATACATCGTGTATACCAGACAGAGAGGGCGGTAAAGCCAATCGGTATGCCAGAGTACCAATACGATGTAAGATCCCATACGGCCCAACGTATCTCGGGGATAACTTTCCCCGCATACCAAAACGTACTACACCTCTGAAAGGTGAGATCGTCAAAAAGACTTTGTCGCCCAACTGAAACTCCAACGGCCGACGCCGTTGATTAGCATACGCTGCCTGTCTGTCCTGGGCTGCTTTCATTTTCCTTCTGATCACCTTAACCTTCTCTTCCATTTCTTGGACCAACTCTGGTCCTCCGACCGATTTACGATCCACATCGTCCCAATATAACGGTGACCTACAACGTCTACCGTAGAGAGCCTCAAAAGGAGTCATCTGTATGCTTGTTTTGTAGCTATTGTTATAAGAAAACTCCACTAAGGCTACTGAGTCCTGCCACGAAGTATCGAACTTCAATACACATGCTCTCAACATGTCCTCGAGTGTCTGGATAGTACGCTCGGTCTGGCCATCCATTTGAGGATGATAGGCTGTGCTCAACCTCAACTCTGTACCTAGAGCTGACTGAAGACCTTCCCAAAAGTGAGATGTAAACCGTGGATCTCGATCAGACACAATCGAAACAGGGATCCCATGCAGTCTCACCACATCTCTGACATATAACTGAGCCATCCTCAAGTACGTGAAGGTCATACAATATGGAATAAAGTGAGCCACCTTAGTCAGTCTGTCCACGACTACCCAGATAGCATCAAAACCCGAAACAGTCCTCGGTAAGTGGGTCACGAAGTCCATGGATACGTGCTCCCACTTCCATTCCGGTATCTCCAAACTTCTAAGCTCACCACCAGGCCTATGTCTCTCGGCCTTCACTTGCTGACAAATCAGACATCTCTTGAGGAATGTGGTGACATCTTGTTTCATTCGTCTCCACCAAAATTGGCTGCATAAGTCTTTGTACATTTTCTTTCCGCCCGGGTGGATACTCATCCTGCTGCAATGAGCTAGCTGTAGTATTCCCTGACGCAACTCAGGCGTATTCGGAACCACCCATCGATCACCTAACCTCAAGGAATCATCATCAGTCGTCCTGAACTTCGACGACTGACCTAGACGAACCACTGACAACCATCTCTGAACTTTCTCGTCAGTCTCCTGAGCCTTCCTGATGTAATCAAAAATAACAGGCTCAGGTAATAAGGTCAAAACCTGTACCGGTGAAGCAGACACATCATAATCAAATCCCAAATGGCAGTAGGAGCCCATCATAGCTGATAAACACATGGCATCCTCTGTTGTGCTCTTCACCTTCCGACTCAAAGCATCGGCTGTCAAATTTGCTCTTCCCGGATGGTATTCGATTTCACAGTCATAATCCTTCAGCAGGTCAATCCATCTCCTCTGTCTCATATTCAGCTCAGCCTGTGTAAACAAGAACTTCAGGCTCTTGTGATCAGTGAAGATGGTAAATGAGGTACCATATAAGTAGTGCCGCCATATGTTCAAGGCAAACACTATAGCTGCTAGCTCCAGATCGTGGACTGGATACCTCGTCTCGTGTGGCTTTAACTGTCTAGAAGCATAAGCCACTACATGCCTGTCCTGCATCAGTACGCATCCTAAGCCCTGAAGCGATGCGTCAGTATAGAGAACGAATCCCTTGTTCTCCCTGAGAATTACCAAAACTGGTGCTGTAGTCAGTCTGTGCTTTAATTCCCGGAAACTCTGCTCACAAGCTTCCGACCAAAAGAATGGAACTCCTTTCTGAGTTAGCTGCGTCAATGGCTTGGCAATCTTTGAAAATCCTTCGACAAAGCGTGGATAATACCCTGCCAAACCAAGAAAACTCCAAATCTCAGTTACTGCAGTAGGGGCAGACCAATCCATAACTGCCTCTACCTTCCTCGGGTCTACTGAGATCCCCTCTCGAGAGATAATGTGGCCCAACAATGCTACGCTTCTCAGCCAGAACTCACACTTGCTGAGTTTGGCATACAACTGGTGATCTCTGATGATCTGTAGCACTGTCCTCAAATGAATAGCATGTTCCTCTTCACTTCTTGAATAGACAAGGATGTCATCAATGAATACGATCACAAACTGATCAAGGTACTCTTGAAATACTCGGTTCATCAGGCTCATAAAGACAGCCGGGGTATTCGTCACCCCGAATGGCATCACCAAGAACTCGTAGTGTCCATACCGAGTTCTAAAAGCTGTCCTTTGGATATCATCATCTCTAACCCGTATCTGGTGGTAGCCTGACCTCAAGTCAATCTTTGAGTAAATCTCTGTGCCCTGAAGCTGATCAAATAAATCATCAATCCTCGGAAGGGGGTACTTGTTCTTAATAGTCACTTTGTTCAATTGACGGTAATCGATACACAGGCGCATCGAACCGTCCTTTTTCTTCACGAACAAGACTGGTGCACCCCAAGGCGATACACTAGGACGAATGTATCCCTTGTCGAGGAGTTCCTGTAACTGTACCTTCAGCTCCCTCAGCTCTGCCGGTGCCATCCTATAAGGAGCACGGGAAATAGCAGATGTCCCTGGCAGTAGCTCGATCTCAAACTCAACATCTCTGATCGGCGGAAACCCTGGAATCTCATCCGGAAACACATCGGTGAATTCCGCAACTACTGGTATATCCTCGATCCCCAATTCTTCATTTTCCTCTGATACGTCCACGGCATAAATAATATAGCCAGTGTGACCTCGTTCCAATAACCGTGTCATCTTAACTGATGAGATCACTGGAATCTTTGGACGAGAGCCGTCCCCATAAAAGGTCCACTGGAACCCCTGATCAGACAGAAAATGTACCATCTTCTGTCGGCAGTCTACCACAGCCTGGTATCTGCTCAGCACATCAATCCCTATAATGCAGTCAAAGTCTGCCATATCCAACAAAATCAGATCGGCCCTCAGATCATTGCCCTCAAAATAAATGAGGCAATCAGATAACAGTCGATCCGCAATCACATGCTTTCCCGTGGTTGGGTGTTGGGTGGTGTGATGTGTTATGTTTTGGTAGAGAAATGGAGGAGATTGGAGTGGAGGAGATGGATTGAATTATGAGGGCAAGTGGTGAGTAAGGCCAGCTGTGGCAGCATGGGTTGGGGGGTGGTTGGGTGTTGGGTGGTGTGATGTGTTATGTTTTGGTCCCGATATTTAGCACGATGTATTAAAATATCCTCACATGATATTTTAGTATTTTAAACAATAAAATACTTAAATTCTCATTTAAACATGCTACACCAAAACAATAAACACGCATCCCAAATAATTATGCCACAACCCAAATTCCCAACATATATCACATGCACCCTGAAATAAATTTCCCCAATATAATTAACTCAACCCAAAGAATTAATACCAAAATCTTCATAACATAATAAATGTTTATAATCTCATAATCATTTCGGGGATATCACAAGTACCATACAAATAATGTCTCCATATCTTTAAAGCAAAAACAATTGTAGCAAGCACAAGATCATGTGTAGGATAAGACATCTCATATGATTTAAGTTGTCGAGAAGCATAAGCAATAACTTTACCATATTGCATTAAAACGCATCCCAAACCTTGATAAGAAGCATCACTATAAATAACAAAACCACCAGTACCTGAAGGTATTGTCAGAACTGGAGCAGTTGTAGAAGTTTTCAACAAATCTTATATAGTACCCGGCTAAACCAAGAAAACTACAAACTTCTGCAACATTTTTCGGGCACTCCCATTTAGTTACCGCTTCACTTTTCACTGGATCAACTTTAATACCATACTACAAACAACATGTCCCAAAGAGACAACTTGATCTAACCAAAATTCACATTTGCTGAGTTTTGCATACAACTGTTTCTCACGCAAGGTTTGTAGCACAATTCTCAATTCTTGTTCATGTTCCTCAGCAGATTTAGAAATATATCAGAATGTCATTAATAAAGACAATCACAAATCTATCCAGATACGGTCTAAACACATCATTCATCAATGCCATAAATGCAGCAGTTGTATTAGTAAACCCAAAAGGCATTACCAAAAACTCATAGTGGCCAAACCTGGTCCTGAAAGCTGTTTTGGAAACATCAGACTCGACAATTTTTAATTGGTGATACCCTGATCTCAGGTCAATTTTTTAAAAGACTGTAGCATCTTGCAACTTATCAAATAAATCATCAATTCTAGACAGTGGATATTTATTCTTTATAGTCACTCGATTCAACTGCCGATAATCTTATGCATAACCTCAAAGTACCATACTTCTTTTTAACAAACAATACCAGTACTCCCCATGGAGAAACTCGGTCTAATGAATCCTTTCTCCAATATTTCTTGTAACTGAGTTTTCAATTATTTGAATTCAATAGGTGCCATTCTATAAGGAGAAATAGAAATTGGCGTAGTACGTAACGTTAATTCGATGGTAAACTCAGTAGCTCTATCTGGGGGTAATCCTGGTAAATCATCTCGAAATACATCTGGATATTCTCTAACCAATGGAATATCTTCAAGTTTCAAAACACATAATCTGATATCTATAATGTGAGCTAAATATGATTTACAACCACCTAGGGCTGCTTAACGGGTTGGGTCAATCCGGACCCGGCCCAAAACCGGACCGGTTAGCCCGGTTCGGAATCGGAACCGGGCTAACCAGTTTCGAACCGGTCCGGACCCGGTAAGATACAGGGCCGGATCGGTTTTACCGATCTGTATCCGGTATCTTACCGGTTCCGGACAAAACGGATCCGATTTCGGGCTGAATCGGAACCGGATCCATTATTTTTTTAAAAAATAATTTTATTTATTCTAGTATATATTCAATTTTTTGAACGAAAAAAAATTCAACAAAATCGGTTCCGGGTTGGAACAGGTTGGACTGGATCCGATCCGGTTCGTTAACGGATCAAACCGATTCTGGGATTATTGGATCCAGAACCGGCCGATTACAGACCGGTCCGGACCGGGTTGAGCCAATAAGCAGCCCTACAACCACCCTTAACCAATTTGAATACCGTAGATGCAGATATTACACATTTAGGTAAGATTTTTCTTTTTCCTTGAAATACTATTTGTGACTGATCAGGAAGTTGCAGTACTATTTCTTTGGTAAAACAATCCAATTTAGCATGATATTCCGTAGCCAATCCATACCAAAAATCACATCAAAAGCCTTTAATGGCATAACCAGTAAAGTAGCATGCATGTCAGTATTCCCAATGAAGATTTTACAATTCTGATACATAGTATTATAACAATCATGCTCCCTACTGGGGGTTGAACAAATAAATCATAGCCCAATGATATTGTTGTTTCATGTAAATGCATCATGAATATTTGTGATATGAATGAATGTATTGCACCAGGATCAAATAAGACATAAGCTGCTAAACAATAAATGGATAAATTATCGGTAATCACAGCTGGTGTTGCATTTGCTTCTTCCTGTGTCATAGCAAAACTCGTGCCTGATTATTGGCTTTACTTTTCTCTGTACCGATTCCTCTGCCCATACCAAATCATCCTCGATCTCTTCTCTATTAGGAATAAAACCACTTGACCTGGTTTGCCCAATCGTAGGTTCTTCACGTGGCTTTGAACAATTCCTTGCTATATGTCCAGTTTCTCCACATTTAAAACATTTTCTTGTAAGCAGTTTGCACTCCCCATAATGATTTCTCCCACAATGTACACGAGCCATAACTGATGGTGTAGAACCAAAACTTTTACTAGCAGATGGTGCACCACTGGCACTGACACCTTTAGAACCACTGGGAAAACTTTTTTGTATAGGTGTGGCAAACCCTTTTCTCTTTCCAAATCCATTATTATCATCACCTTGTCTCTTTTTGTTCAGTTGGAAAGCTTTTGATTCAGCTTCCAACTTTTCTGCACGTACTACTACAGCTTTCAACTTGCTAAAGGATTCCAAGTCTGTAGGTGTGAGGTGATCACGAATAGTAAATCGAAGTCCCATTTCAAATCTGCTACACTTCTTCTTTTATGTGGCTACCATGTGAGGAGCATAATGTGTAAGGCCCCAACACTTAAACTCGTCTTTAGTTCATTTACGACGTCGTATGTGTATAAATTTTTCACTTTCTTTTCATTCTTTAAAAAGAATCATTACATGTTTCTTATGTCATAACCAATGTTCAACATTATATGATCATCTCGACCAACAAATGGACTCAGGGGTTTCACCCAATACCATCCCCATTACACCACTTTTACATTGTGGGTTTTTATAAAAATTTGGGCAGAGTCTCCCCACAAACTGAGCTATCCGGAAATAAAACACATCACATAATATAACTCCCGACCAGGGACAACACAATACTAAGCAGAATACATAAACACTAAGTAAATTCCCAGCCAGGGAAAACACCACACTAATAAGACAGCAAAAGTGGGTTTCAACACCCTTATACAGTCCATATACAGATACAAGTGCTCACAGAAGAGCAACGAATAACGGATACTCATCCGGATGCATAATTATTATTTACCCACAGCTCAACCTCGTATATCGGCTCAATCTCATACTACGCTTCTGGAAGCATCATCCAACAAGGTTCGAGCCTAGCACTCCAAAGCAGCATCGTACCTGTTGTACCTGTTTCAACAGAAACAGCCCCCACACAGGGTGAGCACACTCCCACTCAATATTCAATCATAAATCAACATACAAAATCATAATGCAATAATTTAGATTATTCAAAACTCATAAAATATACTCCCTGTACAAGTCCGAGTTTGTATGTCTTCCACACACTGTTCCTGTTTCGAACTCACGCACTTCATAATGTCAAGTTTAGTATTGTCACTGAAAATGTAATACTCAACAACGCTTATGAATTCAATACAATGACAATATATTATTTATGCTCAAACATAAATAGTTCAACATCAATGTAATCCTGGTTATCCCAATGTAAACCTGGTTATCCCACCATCTCATTCTCGATATTTTCTCATATCGCCCATGCCCACGGCATCACTACTCAACAAGGAAAGTCGGATCACGTACCACTACGTGTCCCCCATAACTCGTATATGAAACTCAATTATTAAAGTCAACCACTTACCTGAATCATCATATTCAAAATTGCATGTATACATGAATGTATAGATACTAGATATACCTGCTCGTACGTCACCACGTACCTTAAAGCCGACAACATGATTAAACCACATCCGACGTCCGGAGGCCCATGGAACATAATAAGTGTAAGGGGTGTCTCGAAACATATGTACAAGTCTTGAATTCGACAATACACCTTACATACTGTAAGTTTTCAAAGAAATGAGGTAGAAATCAAGTTACTATACTCATATACATTCCTTTAAAAAAAATGCATACAAGATCCGTATGACCAACAAAATACCCATCTAATTCCAATTCAAGGCTTGAATTCACAAATATTATAAATTTAGTCTCCATTATTTCGAGCAACAGGGCACCAATTCAATGCACAATCAAATAAATATGAATATGTAATTGGATTGTTGGTAGATCATTAACATCCCATGTCCATTCATAATGACACAACTCAACAGAAACAAGCACCCTATGAAGAACATCAACAAAATCCAACCAACAGTTCACATCAACAGTAGGGGCATGAAAGTGGGGTGGAGCCTCAACGCTGGAAGGGGAAAACATTGAACCAGCGGAATATGAAGCACAAACATGACACAAAGCATGAAGAACTCAACATAGCAGCAAGAAGTCCAACTCAACAATAAAAAATGATTCCTCCCAATCAGCAGGGTCGATCGACACAGTGGGTGAAGGATAAAAGCCACCAATAAATGTTATCATCAACTAGCAGTTAACAAATTACAATTTACCCTAACCAAGACACAAGTGACACCTCATTCCCAATCTCCAAAATAGCAGCAAGTATCGACCACCAGCAGGGGAGAAAGGGGATGAAACTGAAAATCTATACAATTCCTTCTACAATTCCTTCATACATGATTAATCAAGGCAATACATAACTCAAACATTAGAATGCAAAGTGCAACAGAGAGCTCAACAATGGCAGCACTAACGCACAATTAGTAGCAGGGAGACGAAATGTAGCTGGAAAAATCGACACCATCTTCCAACACAAGATTTAATCAAGCTAGAACTCAAATCCATGAAATAAAAACCGATTAAACAAAGACCAAAACTTCAAGAATCGCAACAGGGAAGAGCGACGCAAAAATCCCAAAACCGTGAAAAACATTGAGCCATCAGCGAAAATATTTAAGGGGGAAGAGCAACCGATGAACTAGGTCGAATTATGTACACAAACCTGCGTGAAATCGTTGCTAAAATTTTCAAGGAAGTCATCGTTTGATCCTGCTGTTCTTCAAGCCATTCAACCGAGAGGAAACTTTGGGGAAATGGGTGGGTGAAATCGATGGGGAGATAAGTGAGGGGGAGAAAGGGTGTGTGGTAAATTTTAACCCCATATTTAATCTCTACCATCCAATATCATCTTACCCAATTATATTTTCATTTAAATCCTACTAATTTATTATTGAAGGAACTCCTTTAAATTTAATGTACACGATGAGTTCAACCCTATATTATTTATTCCAATCCCGAACCAAAACATTTCCAATATATTTAAGAATCTCCTTGAATTTAATTAACATTATAAATTCAATCCTGGAATCATTTATCCCAACTCTGTTCCAAAATCTGATACTCAAGAATTAAATCCCGACATATCATATAAACACCATAATTAAATCCAATGAATGATTATTAATTATTCCGGACATCACAATTCTCCCCAACTAATAAAATTTCGTCCCCGAAATTTAAATGCATGCTCATCATAAAAGTCAACAATAAAATTTACGTACCGTTATACAGCTAAAGATAGTGCTGTAACAAATCTGTAGAACGACATCATCGTTCGAATCATCATGGCTCGTAAACGTGGCGTACCACAACAACGATCGCAGTACTGCAATTCACATCACTTTACTCCATCCCAACATTAGTATTTAATAATCTAACACATGAATTCCTCTATTCATGTAAATCAATACGAGGTTAACATCATACTTGCCTTGTTCAATTTTGTTTACATTTCAAAAGCTCATTCCTATAATTAATTTATCAAGGAAATTGCTACAGTTCATAAAAGTCAACACTTACACTATTTAGCAATCAAGCACTTCTTGTCATACTTCAGTACCTGTGTAGTCGCATCGGTACAGTTTCCTTGCACAAGATCTAAATCCGTCACAGTTTACTTTCATCATAGTACACATCATAAAATCGCTAAATCATGCAATCCATGCTTTCATGCATATTCAAGAATATATGACAATACATCAACATTTATCTTAATTAACTTCATACCTGTGTCGTTGCAAATGTATGCAACTTATCCCCACATCATCACCATCATCCGTATGAAGTAACGGTACTCTTGAGCCTTTACGCATCAATCTTTCATATATCATCTCCTGGCTATTATCTGGTGCAAGGTAATGACTGGAAAACCCATTAGTCATTCTCACATACGTATATACACATTATTCACACCAACATCCACAGACCATCAACATCAAATCATGATAAATGGCTTAACACCAATATTTTCATGTCACGATTATACTCATCTAACACAAGGCATCAACATCAATATCGAATAGTTCGTGACATACCTTTGTAGATGGAATCATCTACAATACACAATGGCATCATAATATCATGTTAATCACAGTACTCACATACTCTTAAGTATCAACATTTCCATATTACTTCACACAATTACTATCTGTCATAGGACAAGTACAAAATAATCTCGTTAGTATTTCTCAAATACTAGTAACATAACACGTACCTTGTCATTTACGCATTTCGATATTCATAATGTTTCTGTCATCAAACATTAATTCTCTGCATCAAAAGTTTCACGCGGTTCTATACACAACATGTTACAGCACACTGTCTCATAGGGTGATTGAAATTTAACATCAGAATTAATTGCATGCCTCAATGACGCAATTTATATCAATCTTTAACTCATCCTCGAAACATAATAATTCATTAATCATGAATATTCACAATGATCACATGTCCACACACGACATTCGTAGTAATCACGCGTCATTCCGTGACATGCTCATGTCATCCCGTGACACACTCGTTAAACTCATGTCTATCTGATTGTATTCCAGTCAACATAATAGGTGTTTAATCAATTATTAATCCTACCACATACAAGACTAGCATGCTTTCACAACAATAATTATCATCACAAAGTGATTAACATCTATTTTCAATATCTCATCACTATACACCGTAGATATGAGGGTATTATCATAGAGGTTACACCCCTTCTTGCCTTATTACCGCAACAAAATATGAATGACACATCTAGGTTCCACTTCAATTCCATTATCAACTTTTCTGCATGTACATGATTTCAAAATCAATATGAATCAACAAAATAACTCGAATCAACATATATCAATATGTTCAACCAACTGAAACGGTTTACCTCGATACTTTGTCCTCCTGGACCGATCCAATATCCTCTTGGGCCTAAATCACATATACCCAATGAGCAATAACATAACTGTACATAGCACAACTTCTATTGCCATCTGCAATCAAAGCATCATCAATACTCATTTCCAACACAATTGCGATACAACAGCATTCATCGTTAATCACAATAGCGGTGTGATTAACGGTTTACCTCGATACTTTGTCCTCCTGAACCGATCAAATATCCTCTTGGGCCTAAATCACATATACCCAATGAGCAATAACATAACTGTACATAGCACAACTTCTATTGCCATCTGCAATCAAAGCATCATCAATACTCATTTCCAACACAATTGCGATACAACAGCATTCATCGTTAATCACAATAGCGGTACTAAAAATATTCATTGCTAACACATAGCAATGCATCAATCTTCATCGCCCTACGGCGGTACATAATACTCATCGCCACTACTGGCATACATATAATATCCATAATCACAATGAATATACATTCTTAAAACAACAAAACGTAATAACACTTACTGTACACAGTAGATCCACACTTGATCTTTTAAATTGTCCCTGCTCTCAACATAAATATTCCACAAAATATGATTTCATATCAATACACAAATTGATATACTCACCATCAACAGAATAGCGGAATGAGACGTCGCTATATATATAATCGGCGGCAAGAACCATTGCCATGGAATCAGTGGAATGCACCATCGATAAACACATGTCTGGCGGCATGAGCCATCGCCATTGACATAGCGGAAAGAGGCACCGCTATACATGTACCCGGCGGCATAAACCATCGCCAATCAATATAGCGGAATGAGACATCGCTATCAATATACCTGGCGGCATGAACCATCACCAACCAATATAGCGGAATGAGACATTGCTATCAATACACTTGGCGGCATGAACCATCGCCAACCAATATAGCGGAATGAGACATCGCTATCAATACACTTGGCGGCATGAACCATCGCCAACCAATATAGCGGAATGAGACATCGCTATTAATACACTTGGCGGCATGAACCATCGCCAACCAACATAGCGGAATGAGACATCGCTATCAATACACTTGGCGGCATGAACCATCACCAACCAACATAGCGGAATGAGACATCGCTTATCAATATCGATAATGTGGTTGTTCCGGTCTTGTTATAGCAGCGGAATTTTAGGACCCCTCGCTTCGACATATAGCGGCATCATATGATATCCCTCGCTTCGACAATGACAGCGGCATGTTACCTCGCTTAGACATGACAGCGGCAAATATCATACTACCATCGCTTCATATGACAGCGGCAAGTACCTCCCTCGCTCGAATATAACAACTACCGGAACTTCCACTAGCTCCATGTACCTGCATCCAGGTTAATACAACAGTTCACAATATAAAGATCGATATCACGTTCCAGTTATAACCACAATATTCCACATTAATCACTAGAATTGTGATTGTTCCGATCCCAATACAACAGCGGAATTTTAGGACCCCTCGCTTCGACAATGACAGCGGCATGTTACCTCGCTTAGACATGACAGCGGCAAGTACCTCCCTCGCTCGGAGATAAAGGCTACCGGAACATTCATCAACTCTACCACAATAATCAAACACAACAATTGGTTACATTATCACAATATATCACTATCATTTCACATATATCATCACATGTAAGGATCCACTATCCAAAATATACATAATCAAAGGTGTAACACGTTTTACCGTCCGAAGCCCGTACGTCTCACCTTTCCTGATTTTCCTACAAAATCAGATCCCTTAACACATAATACATGAAGTGCTAGACATCACCATTAATGTCATCCCATCGCATTCTACACGATTCCTGCAATTACAATGATTAGCAACACCACTTTTCATATCGTAAAAGCACATAAGCAATTAGTTGTATCACACAACATTAATACCATCATGTAAAAATATGTGCTACCAATTCCTATCAACAAGTTCCTAGGCCCTTAACAGTCCCAATGAGCAACCACTGCTCTGATACCACTAATGTAAGGCCCCAACACTTAAACTCGTCTTTAGTTCATTTACGACGTCGTATGTGTATAAATTTTTCACTTTCTTTTCATTCTTTAAAAAGAATCATTACATGTTTCTTATGTCATAACCAATGTTCAACATTATATGATCATCTCGACCAACAAACGGACTCAGGGGTTTCACCCAATACGATCCCCATTACACCACTTTTACATTGTGGGTTTTTATAAAAATTTGGGCAGAGTCTCCCCACAAACTGAGCTATCCGGAAATAAAACACATCACATAATATAACTCCCGACCAGGGACAACACAATACTAAGCAGAATACATAAACACTAAGTAAATTCCCAGCCAAGGAAAACACCACACTAATAAGACAGCAAAAGTGGGTTTCAACACCCTTATACATTCCATATACAGATACAAGTGCTCACAGAAGAGCAACGAATAACGGATACTCATCCGGATGCATAATTAATATTTACCCACAGCTCAACCTCGTATATCGGCTCAATCTCATACTACGCTTCTGGAAGCATCATCCAACAAGGTTCGAGCCTAGCACTCCAAAGCAGCATCGTACCTGTTGTACCTGTTTCAACAGAAACAGCCCCCACACAGGGTGAGCACACTCCCACTCAATATTCAATCATAAATATACAAAATCATAATGCAATAATTTAGATTATTCAAAACTCATAAAATATACTCCCTGTACAAGTCCGAGTTTGTATGTCTTCCACACACTGTTCCTGTTTCGAACTCACGCACTTCATAATGTCAAGTTTAGTACTGTCACTGAAAATGTAATACTCAACAACGCTTATGAATTCAATACAATGACAATATATTATTTATGCTCAAACATAAATAGTCCAACATCAATGTAAACCTGGTTATCCCAATGTAAACCTGGTTATCCCACCATCTCATTCTCGATATTTTCTCATATCGCCCATGCCCACGGCATCACTACTCAACAAGGAAAGTCGGATCACGTACCACTACGTGTCCCCCATAACTCGTATATGAAACTCAATTATTAAAGTCAACCACTTACCTGAATCATCATATTCAAAATTGCATGTATACATGAATGTATAGATACTAGATATACCTGCGCGTACGTCACCACGTACCTTAAAGCCGACAACATGATTAAACCACATCCGACGTCCGGAGGCCCATGGAACATAATAAGTGTAAGGGGTGTCTCGAAACATATGTACAAGTCTTGAATTCGACAATACACCTTACATACTGTAAGTTTTCAAAGAACTGAGGTAGAAATCAAGTTACTATACGCATATACATTCCTTTAAAAAAAATGCATACAAGATCCGTATGACCAACAAAATACCCATCTAATTCCAATTCAAGGCTTGAATTCACAAATATTATAAATTTAGTCTCCATTATTTCGAGCAACAGGGCACCAATTCAATGCACAATCAAATAAATATGAATATGTAATTGGATTGTTGGTAGATCATTAACATCCCATGTCCATTCATAATGACACAACTCAACAGAAACAAGCACCCTGTGAAGAACATCAACAAAATCCAACCAACAGTTCACATCAACAGTAGGGGCATGAAAGTGGGGTGGAGCCTCAACGCTGGAAGGGGAAAACATTGAACCAGCGGAATATGAAGCACAAACATGACACAAAGCATGAAGAACTCAACATAGCAGCAAGAAGTCCAACTCAACAATAAAAAATGATTCCTCCCAATCAGCAGGGTCGATCGACACAGTGGGTGAAGGATAAAAGCCACCAATAAATGTTATCATCAACTAGCAGTTAACAAATTACAATTTACCCTAACCAAGACACAAGTGACACCTCATTCCCAATCTCCAAAATAGCAGCAAGTATCGACCACTAGCAGGGGAGAAAGGGGATGAAACTGAAAATCTATACAATTCCTTCTACAATTCCTTCAATACATGATTAATCAAGGCAATACATAACTCAAACATTAGAATGCAAAGTGCAACAGAGAGCTCAACAATGGCAGCACTAATGCACAATTAGTAGCAGGGAGACGAAATGTAGCTGGAAAAATCGACACCATCTTCCAACACAAGATTTAATCAAGCTAGAACTCAAATCCATGAAATAAAAACCGATTAAACAAAGACCAAAACTTCAAGAATCGCAACAGGGAAGAGCGACGCAAAAATCCCCAAAACCGTGAAAAACATTGAGCCATCAGCGAAAATATTTAAGGGGGAAGAGCAACCGATGAACTAGGTCGAATTATGTACACAAACCTGCGTGAAATCGTTGCTAAAATTTTCAAGGAAGTCATCGTTTGATCCTGCTGTTCTTCAAGCCATTCAACCGAGAGGAAACTTTGGGGAAATGGGTGGGTGAAATCGATGGGGAGAGAAGTGAGGGGGAGAAAGGGTGTGTGGTAAATTTTAACCCCATATTTAATCTATACCATCCAATATCATCTTACCCAATTATATTTTCATTTAAATCCTACTAATTTATTATTGAAGGAACTCCTTTAAATTTAATGTACACGATGAGTTCAACCCTATATTATTTATTCCAATCCCGAACCAAAATGACATTTCCAATATATTTAAGAATCTCCTTGAATTTAATTAACATTATAAATTCAATCCTGGAATCATTTATCCCAACTCTGTTCCAAAATCTGATACTCAAGAATTAAATCCCAACATATCATATAAACACCATAATTAAATCCAATGAATGATTATTAATTATTCCGGACATCACATAATGAGAAAGTTGATTAAACAGTACCTCAGATTCAGCCACTGGTCGATTCCACTATTTCAGGTCAATAAATTCTCTCTCTTTCTAATCCTTATAAACTTCATGTAAATATGCATCATTAAAGTTCAACAGAAAATCGTCCCATGTCAAAATAGATGGCTGATCAGTACTATACTCCCACCAATCATAAGCATTCCACTAAAGAAGTGACACTGTGTAATCAAACTTCTCCTCAGGTGTACATTTCATCAAATTCAAAATCCTCTCTGTTTGTTTCAGCCAAGTCTATGACTCAGCTGGATCAGTAGTACTCATAAAGTCAACAGCTCCAATTTTTCTTAATTTATCATACCTCCTCGCACGTGTTTCATGAGGATAAACAGGTGGAAACTGTCGATATGCATCAGCAGATATTCTTTGTGGATGAGGTGGAAGTGAAAATGATGAATGTGACTCAGGCTCGACTGATCCTTCCCCTCCATGAATACTTTGCTCATCATTAAACCTATATGACATAAATGATGACTTATGTAACCATTTACCAGATAATGATAATGCACATGTGACAGTCTACAAAACCTCTAACCTTTGCTCTGATACCAAATCAATTGCGACACCCCTTACACATAACACATACACATGAGGCATATAACATAATATTTAATGGCAGTGGAACTTGCAATTTCATATCATTCAATCATAGATGTTTATTATCATATAATTTATAAGGCATGTAGAGATATGTATGCCACAAAAATAACCAAGGTTGTACCCCTCACAACCCAACCAAAAACTTATACAGTATATGCAAATGATGAGCTGAGGGAGAAGGACTAGAGTCAACCAGCCAACTGTGATGTCCAGATTTTTATTATAATCATTTGTTGGACTAAATATGATTTAGATTTTATTGATAATTAATTAATTAGAAGTGTAATTGACCAAGTGAAGGTCAACTGGCAAATTAATCGGATCATAAAATATTTTGAGATTGTAAAATATACTCCGATAATATTTTAGAGATAAGTTAATTAAAATGAAGAATTTAAGTTTTGGGTTTTTTGGGTGTGTATAAATCCCAATCGTTGTCTATAAATAATATGTCAGTGCACCGGCGACACTTCGATGTACAAAACCGGGTCAGGGTACAAAAATAAATATGTTATGTTGGGCATTTTCGGACACACAGTAAAATGTGTAAAATCACGCACACAAAACATGATCCCCTTTCTCTTCGCTGCTGCTCGACCCTCGCCGCTAAATCGCGCGCCCGCCACCGTCCGAGCTCCTTCCGGCGCGTCCGAACCGCCACCGCCTTTGTCTCTTCCAGGCGCTTCTTTCCATACCAAGAACATGAAGTTTCGTCACGGATTGCGTCCGGATCTTGCAAGGAAGCGCGCGGATAAAATTTCCGAATTCGTCCGATTTTGGGACGATTTTCTTCCAATTTTTTTGTGGGTAATTCTCCTCATCCTTCAACCATTTTCCCCCTGAAATCCCTCGATTTTTGATGGAGCTTTGGTTCGATTTTTACTAGCATTTTGGAAGGGTTGTTAGTGTGTGTTCGTGTCTGTGCAGCAGTGTGTGTGCGTGTGTGTGTTTCTGCATGTGTGTGTGTGTCCAGCATGTGTTTGTGGGTGAAGATGGTGTGTATGTATGTATTCATTCATGTATTGAAGTGTTGTATTTGGGAATGGGATAGCATGAGGAGTGTTTTGATTGTTGGAAGTTGATGGGGGCTCACTTTATTGAATGGTTAATTGTTGAAAATAAATTGTGGAATATGTCTTGGCTTAGTATTATTATTGGTTAAAAGATGACTAAAATCATGCATGGAAGGTGTTTGTTAATATGCTTAAAATGTGATTCAAGTGAGGGTCTAAACCTTGTTAGTTGCTAATAGGTGGTGAAAAGAATTGACTTCTATGGTTTGTAGCCATTATAATATTTTGGTGGGTGTTGGGCTATGGTGTGGATTATATTACCTTTAGAGGCATGTATGGTATGTGTTAACATGGAATAGAATTTATGGTGATGTATATGCTTGAATGTGTATCATGGCATGTATTGTTGATTTATGTTACTTTATTGAATTACTACTCTTAGTAGTGAGTTCTAAATCAAGAATTTTGGAATCCAATGCATCTTTAAATTGTTAAAGTTGAATTTAATCAATAAATGACTTTATGTAGGAATTAAGGGAATTAGATTTAAAAGGGTAGAATCTTGTATCTTCATGGATCCTTTCTTTCATGTCTTGGTTTGAATCACCTCGGTGTGGGTTTGAATAATTGTGGAACATGTTAATTGGCTTAATTGGATTGTTTTAGTTAGACACTAGTTGGATATTATTATGCATACACCCTTGCACTTCCTTGCCCTCTATTGAACTGGTGTGTCTAGTGAACTGCTATGTGAGTTGGGCGTGATCTTGCACGTATGAGTGTGTGTATCCCGCATCATGTGTGTGATGTAGCGGATGGTGGGAGATGATGGGGTTTTGCATTACCAATGAAATATCATGATTAATGTGAGGATGTGTGCATCCAAAGTATTGATTATGATTTGATTCATAATATTGAGTTATTGATTTGTGATATGGAAATGAAAGTAAGAACTATTTGATGGATGTTCATTGCTCGGATTATGAGCTAATATTGAATTGATATTCGATATAGACTCTACAGGAGACTTTGGACGTTGATGATAGCTTGTTCATGTTGTCTACTATAAGGTACGTGGTGACGTATGAGCAGGTATATCTAGTATCTATACATTCATGTATGCATGCAAATTTGAATATGATGATTCAGGTAAGGGTTTGACTTTAATAATTGAGTTTCATATACGAGTTATGGGGGGGGGGGGGGGGGGGACACGTAGTGGTACGTGATCCAATTTTACTTGTTGAGTAGTGATGCCGTGGGCATGAGGGATATGAGAAAGTATCGAGAATGAGATAGTGGGATAACCAGGTTCACATTGATGTTGAAGTATTTATGTTTGAGCATAAATAATATATTGTCATTGTATTGAATTCATAAGTGTTGTTGAGTATTACATTTTCAGTGACAATACTAAACTTGACATTATGAAGTGCGTGAGTTTGAAACAGGAACAGTGTGTGGAAGCTATGCAAATTCGGAATTGTACAGGGAGTATACTTTATGAGTTTTGAATAATTTAAATTATGGCATTATGATTTTGTATGTTGATTTGTGATTGAATCTTGAGTGGGAGTGTGCTCACCCTGTGTGGGGGCTGTTTCTGTTGAAACATGTACGATGCTACTTTGGAGTGCTAGGCTCGAACCTTGTTGGATGATGCTTCCAGAAGCATAGTATGAGATTGAGCCGATAGACGAGGTTGAGCGGTTGGTATATATTCTAATTATGCACCCGGATGAGTATCCGTTATTCGTTGCTATTCTATGAGCACTTGTATCTGTATATGGACTGTATAAGGGTGTTGAAACCCACTTTTGTTGTCTTGTTAGTGCGGTGTCTTCCCTGGCTGGGAATTTACTTAGTGTTTCTGTATTCTGTTTAGTATTGTGTTGTCCCTGGTCGGGAGTTATATTATGTGATGTGTTTTTTTTATTTCCGGATAGCTCAGTTTGTGGGGAGACTCTGCCCAAATTTTATAAAAACCCACAATGTAAAAGTGGTGTAATGGGGATGGTATTGGGTGAAATCCTTGAGTCTATTTGTCGGTAGAGATGATCATATAATGTTGGACATTATTTATGCCATGGGATTATGGGAAACATGTAATGATTCTTTTTAAAGAATGAAAAGAAAATGAAAAATTTATACACATACGACGTCATAAATGAACTAATGACGAGCTTAAGTGTTGGGGCCTTACAGGACATTGGGTCCATGTCTTCCTAAATATGCAGAAACACCTTGTATGTTCAAACTTTATATACATCAACTGAAAATCAACATTTGCGTTTGTTGAGTTGCATTCTCAATGAATATATTCAAATAACGTAATATTTAACATCACATAAGCAAATAATTTATATCCACATAAGCACATGAATATACTCACATAAGATTCATCATAATCTGTTAGTTCCGGACCTTATCGATGAGATTTTAAAGATGACAAAACAGTTCAGACCGGATCGATAGAAATCAGATTGACCAGATCAATCGGACTCAATAGAGCAAGATGGGAAAGCATTTCAGACCGGATCGATGGAAATTAGGCATACCAGATCGATCGGACATATCAGAGCAAACTGATAAAGAATAGTACATATCAGACCGGATCGATGGATTCCAGAATGACAAGATCGATGCTTCAGATCGATCTCAACCTTTATCAGATCAGAGCAGTCAAGGATACATAAAGGATGGCTTCTCAGTCCGAATCATCAACGGATATTTATTGCAGCATTTAATGCTGCAATTAATGCTACAAAGGACCAAAGACTGAAGATTGCCATAATAGGTAAGAAGACAAAGAAGAGCTTACCTGACGGTCGCCGAAAGCATATACCAGAACGGCAAGTATCCTGAAGAAGAAGACTGTAGCTTTCTCAGAGTCTAAAAAGAGTCATAGCTGCACATTAAGGGAAACAATGTCGTTGCCACCTTCAACTATAAAAGGATGCAACAAACAGATGCAAAAGACTCTCGACTCTACAACTCACGCTGATCAATTGAAAAATATACAAGAAAGCTAAACAGCACACGCTTACAAAGTACAGAAGCTTTCGAGCTGAAGTTATTCATTTAAGCGCAATTATTTGTAACATTTGATCATTGTAGGATCACTGTGCGTATTGTGTATTGAAAAATAGAAGTGAGCAACATATTGTAACTGTCAGACAGAGTGTGTCTGAGCAGGTTGAGTGACTAGGAGTTTCAGACTGGTAGTGAGGTAAATCCAGCCTGAATCGGGTTTGTACAACAGGATTGTATAAATCAAAGTCTTCTAGTATAAACCTTCCTTAATTGGAAGAAGGGGAGACGTAGAAGGATTACACCACCTTCGAACTTCCAGAAACATATCCTGTGTCTTATCATTCTGCACTTAGCCATCGAGCTGTTCTTACTTATACAAGAGCAGACCGTTTCCGCACTTACTTATTAGTGGTCTGTTCTGTTCAAAGAGTTGATTAAGTAACAGATTTTTTTCACTAATCAGAAAGAAATCACAAGGGATAAATTTTGTAAGGAGTGTTCATTCACCCCCCCCCCCCCCCTCTAAACACTCCGGACCGATCCTAACAAGTGGTATCAGAGCAGGTCATCTTAATCAGCATAAAGAATATTAAGCTGATGGCATCATTCAACAAAATCCCCATGTTCTCAAAAGAAGATTATGATGACTGGAGAATCAGAATGCAAGCTCACCTGGCAGCTCAGGATGACGACATGTGGTTCGTCATCACCGATGGACCAATGAAGATCCTAAAAATAAATACAGCAGTCGCCACTACCAGTGGAGAACCACAAATGGTAGAAAAAGACAGATCCCTCTGGACGAATGAGGATAGAAAGAAAGCAAACCTCGACAATGTGGCCAAAGACATCTTGTTCAAAACTTTGGACAAGAACATGTTCAGCAAAATCAAAATGTGCTCTACTGCCAAAGAAATTTGGGAGAAGATAGCACAGCTATGTGAAGGCAACGACCAGACCAAAGAAAACAAGTTAACTGTGGCTCTTCAAAGATTTGAGAGCATAAAGATGAAAAGTGGTGAAACTCTAAATGAGTTTGATGAAAGAGTCACCAGCATCATAAATGAACTGAATGGTCTGGGGAAGGAATATTCTAACAGAGAGATCGCTCTGAAAGTAATGAGAGCTCTGCCAAAGGAATGGGATGTAAAGACCATTGCCATGAGGGAATCAAAAGACCTTAACAAGGTTGAACTTCATGATCTGTTTGCAGACCTCAAGGCCTATGAGTTTGAACTAATAAGCAGAGGTGAAGCAGAGCCATTCATCTCTCAACCCAACAAGGCCCTGGCAGCCATCCCAGACCAGATCGCTTCAACATCAGACCGATCTGCTGAACAGATGAGTAACGATGCTATGTCATTATTTATAAAGAAATTCGGTAAATTTATGTCTAAAAATAAGAGGAACTTCAAACCCTCTCATCATTATAAATCAAGAAAAGATGATACTGTTAACGATCAGGCTTGCTACAATTGTGGTAAGACCGGACACTTTATTGCAGATTGCACCAGACCGAAGAAAGAAGAAAGGAAAGAGAAGCATCGTGATGATAGAAAGAAGAAGCACCACAAAGACCGCAAGAATCATGGAAAATCCCAAAAAGTCTTATTTGCTGAGGAAGGAAACAGCAAATGGGCTCAGACTGATTCCGATTCAGACAGCTCTGAATATTCTTCCAGCGAAAGCGAAGAAGAGGTTCAATGTCTGATGGCAGATGAAGAAATGAGTCAGACAGATGAGGTATTTGAATTTGAATCAAATGATTTTACACGAGAAGAGCTCATGTCCGCACTGCAAGACATGGCAAATGATTATAGGATCTTAGCTGAATCATTTGAGAAGAATAAAGCCAAAATCAGTACTCAAATGGATGAGCACAACAAACCAAGCTGCTCTGAGCAGGGTGAGTGCAAAAATCTCCAGATCGAGCTGAATAAGCTGAAAATCTCTTATGATCAGCTCCATGAAGAAAATAAGAGAATTAGCACACAAAATGCTAAGCTCTCACATATATTCAAAACATGGACAAAATCCAGAACATCATTGGAAGAATTACAAGAAGCTCAAAGAAATGTCGGTGATTTCACCGGCATAGGCTTTGACACCAAAGAATGCACCAAAGATGAGTCTGAGCTGTTGCTGGTAAAGAATCAAGTCAAACAAATGACATTTGTTAAATCCAGCACAGTATATGAAACTGAAGCACCTAAGATTCAAACAGGAGTCTCTTACGTAAATCAAAATTTGAGAAAAGGGATTGGTTATGTCGACCAAGCCAACGATAAGGCACCAGCAAGATTTGTGTTTGTGAGACCAAATTCAAAAATGCAAGATCGAAGGCAAGGAAGACAATACAATTACTATAACTCAAAACCGATTCAACGAAGATATAGACTACCTTATGAAAATCAAAGGTTTTCACAGCGCACACATTATCACACACAACATCGAAACAGACCAGCACATAGCACACCCTACACACACAAGCCACTAAAGCTGATACAGGTGTGGGTTCCCAAAGGGCTAATCCGTTCTGGACCCAAATAGAATTGGGTACCAACAATAAATATGTGTGATGACAGGTACAGAAGAATCTCGCATCAGATTGGTACTTGGACAGCGGGTGCTCTCGTCACATGACTGGAAACATCAAGCTGCTGTCTGAAGTCACAGAATGCACTGGACCCAAAATCATCTTCGGAGATAACTCAAAGGGTAAGACCGTGGGCAAGGGTAAGATTGTCCATGGTAACATTATTATCAATGATGTGCTGTTAGTTGAAAATCTGTGCTATAATCTGATTAGTATCAGTCAACTCTGTGATAATAGTTATGCTGTAGAATTTCATAAACACACTTGCACTGTTAAATCATCAGACGGTATAACCATGCTCGTAGGAATCAGGAATGGAAACACATATAAGATTAACTGGAATCATGCTCAACCTAATAATCCTACTTGCTTCATCGCTAACAATGATAATAAACACTGGCTATGGCATAAGCGCTTGAATCATATTAACTTTAAGACCATTGCTAGCCTGTGTAAACATGATTTAGTTATCGGTCTGCCCAAGATCGACTTTGCTAAGGATAAGATCTGCGAAGCTTGCCAAATGGGCAAACAGATCAGATCATCTTTCAAAAACAAGAATGCCAAATCCTCCTCCCGCTGTTTAGAATTACTGCATATGGACTTGTTTGGTCCTATACCAATAACAAGTTTAGGGGGAATGCGGTATACTCTTGTTGTTATTGATGATTATTCACGCTTTACATGGACTATATTTCTGAGCAGTAAAGATCAGACCGGTCCGAAGTTGATCAAGCTGCTGAAACGCACTCAGAACGAGAAATCATCCAGCATAGACAGGATTCGAAGTGACAAAGGCACTGAGTTTTCAAATCAGAATCTTGAATCCTTTCTAGAAGATCATGGAATCAAGCATGAGTTTTCAGCCGCCAGAACTCCTCAACAGAATGGAGTTGCAGAACGAAGAAACAGAACGCTCAAGGAAGCAGCAAGAACAATGCTTGCTGATTCTGGAATCTCTCAAAAGTTCTGGGCAGAAGCTGTAAATACTGCTTGCTACACTCAAAACCGATCTATGATTAACAAGAAGCTGAATCTCACTCCATATGAAATATGGACTAGTAACAGACCATCTGTTTCTCACTTTCATGTATTTGGCTGTAAATGCTTCGTTCACAACAATGGTAAGAGTCATCTTACAGCATTTGAAGCTAAGTCAGATAATGGTATATTCTTAGGATATTCATCAATTAGCAAAGCTTATCGAGTGTTTAATAATCGAACTTTAACTGTAGAAGAATCTGTTCATATAGTTTTTGATGAATCATTATGTGTTGAGGGCAACAAAGATTCAATTCAAAATCAGATGGAAAATATCCATCTCGAAGCTAACAGTGATGATGAGATTGTAGCTAACAGGTCAAGAGACAATCCACCAGAACCAGAAGTACCAGACAGACCGGATCAGGCCATTGAAGCTTCTTCAGATCGAGCTGATCCAGATGCTCCTGACTCAAATATTAAAGTAGATGCAGATCATGCTGCTACTATTATTCCGACCGAACCAGACAATCCAGAGTCAAGCTATCGATGGACTAAGAAGCATCCACCTAATCTAGTGATTGGTCGTCCTTCTGCACCGATTAGAACCAGAGGACAGATGATGGATGAGTTCACTCATGCTGCTTTCATCTCAACTCTGGAACCCAAGAAGATCGATGAAGCTCTGACTGATTTCAACTGGATTAAAGCAATGCAAGAAGAGCTTAATCAATTCGAACAAAATCAAGTTTGGAGTCTAACTCCCAGACCAAGCGATCTGCCTGTTATTGGAATCAGATGGGTTTTCAGAAATAAGCTAGACGCCGATGGAACTGTGGTTAGAAACAAAGCCAGACTGGTGGCACAGGGATTCAGACAAGAAGAAGGAATCGACTTCGATGAATCATTTGCACCAGTCGCCAGACTTGAAGCAATCCGAATCTTTCTTGCATATGCTGCCTTTAAAGACTTCAAAGTATATCAGATGGACGTCAAGAGCGCCTTTCTTAATGGAAAGCTTCAGGAAGAAGTCTACATTGAGCAACCACCTGGATTTCAGAACCATTCGTATCCTAATCATGTATACCTACTGAATAAAGCAGTGTATGGTCTGAAACAAGCTCCAAGAGCCTGGTATGACACTCTATCTCAATTTCTGCTGAACCATGATTTCCAGATCGGTTCAGTAGATAAACTCTCTTTAAATTCATTAAGGGGGAACATACCCTATTAGTTCAGATTTATGTTGATGACATAATCTTTGGGTCAACTAACCCCAAATTGTGCGAGAAATTTTCTAAGTTAATGCAGGGACAGTTCGAGATGAGCATGATGGGAGAATTGTCATTCTTTCTGGGTCTTCAAGTAAAACAGCTCAACAATGGCATTTTCATCAATCAGACCAAGTATACCAAAGAGCTCCTCAAGAGATTTGGAATGGAAACATGCTCAACTGCATCAACTCCAATGAGTCCAACAATCAAGTTAGACAAGGACGAAGGGGGAACGGCAGTTGAAGTAACCATGTATAGAGGACTCATCGGATCGCTATTGTATCTTACAGCGAGCCGGCCCGATATTATGTTTTCAGTCTGTATGTGCGCCAGATTTCAGACAGAACCAAAGCAATCACATTTCATTGCTGCCAAGCGTATTCTGAAATACTTAAAAGGATCTCAGAACGTTGGTCTTTGGTACTCCAAAGATTCAAACTTCAGCTTGATCGGATATTCAGACGCAGACTACGCTGGGTGTAAGATCGATCGTAAAAGCACCAGTGGAACATGTCAATTTCTAGGTGAAAGATTGATCTCTTGGTTCAGTAAGAAGCAGACATCTATTGCCACATCCACAGCTGAGGCAGAATACCTAGCCGCTGGAAGCTGTTGCGCTCAAATGCTCTGGATTCAACACCAGCTCAAAGACTACGGCATTCAAGCTGTTGACTCTCCGATATTTTGCGACAACACAAGTGCAATCGCTATAACGTATAATCCAGTTTTGCACTCTCGAACAAAGCACATTGATATTCGACATCATTTTATTCGAGATCATGTTGGCAAAAAGGAAATTCGGATCGAACACATTTCAACAGAGCAGCAAGCAGCAGACATCTTCACCAAACCACTTCCTGAGGCTAAGTTTAATTATTTCCGTCAAATTCTTGGTTTAATTGACTTATCTTAATTAGTTTAGATGTTTTTATTCTTTTCGCTCTTAAAGATTTTTGTCACTACAGATCGATAATACAATGTTCAGAAAGACACAGACCGGTCCGAACTTTCAGACCGATCCTTGTCAGTCTGATTTTATCCTATGATCTGTTTGGACAATTATTTGTTTTTTTAAAAAAAAAAAAAAAACAAAACAGCCCGGACTGATTAACCTTTTAACTAGTTGTACTTTAACCGCCTTATCTTTCTTCATCCTGACCGTTTATTTTGAATAATTTATTTCTCAGTCTTGGAGATAAAGACACGTGTCTTCTCTCTCCTATTTAGCGGGCTGAACATTTCATACTTATTCACTTTTTACAGTTTACCGCTTTCTACCTTCTTACTCTCCTACTCTCTTTCTCTTCGCACCTTCTTTAAACTTCTTTCATATGGCTACCATCACTCATAACTCACTCTCCGTTGAGTTTGATGACATCTACAGGGGAGAAGATGCTGCGATGGTGTCCATTTTTAGAGCCCTGGAATCATCTGGTTTACGGAATTTTTTGGAGTGCGGATCTGTTGTTTATGAACCAGAAATCCGCGAGCTGTTCGCCAACGCCGTCTCCCGGAAGTCATCCATCTCTACAACTGTCAAGGGCAAATCTTTCGAGATCTCGCCAACAACAATGGCCAAGACCTTTGGCCTCCCCAGTTCCGGCCTGACAGAGTTCGGACAGACTCCTCCAGCATCTCTCTTAGATCTTCAGGGGAAGATTTCTATTTCTGGCCACCGATTGCAACCCTCATTTAAGAAGAAGGAAATGCTCTTCCATTTCCAGGTGCTGTGCGAAGTGGTAGCCAAGCCACTTTTGGGTAAAGCAGGAAGCTTCGATGCTGTAACCGCCGAGAAGTTCAGGGCTATGGCAGCTATTGTATCTGGACAGAAGATAAACTGGTCCATGATTTTGTTTGGAGTACTGCTGGAAACGGTGATTGCATCCAAGCACGCCGTATGCTTTGTTGTTCCTCTCAGCAAGCTCTTGGAGTCCTTAGGCCTCGAGCTGAGCAAGCCGTCTGCTCTCCGCCCCTTTAAGGTCCTTAACTCCAAAGGGCTTGCACTGCTGAAGTCCAAGAGTGCTCCGCCTACTCCTACAACTCTGGTCTCAGTCAAGATTGAGAAGGACGAGGAACAAGCTGATGTGCGCAAACCTCGGGTCAAGCGGAAGCTGACCATTCAGACTGACTCAGAAGAAACCCAGTCTGCCCACTCATCCCCAACCAAGCCACTTCCCAAAAAACCCCGAACCCAGATTACCAAACCAACCAGCAACCTACCTCCACCCATACTGCCACCCACTAAAGCAACCCCTGCACCTCAACCCCCCACTCAGCCTTCACAAGCCTCAACCCCTGCACCCAAAGTCACCCTTAGAATTCCCTCTGCCAATCCCGTGGTCAAAGGGATAGTTATCACTGAGTTGGGTGACTATACCCAATCAGGGATTAAGTCCCCTTCCTCCACCGGCAAGGGAAAAGCCATTCTCACAGAACCCATCTCTTCTAAACCCAAATCTGCTGCACAGACTGCCATCGACATCGCTATGGAGGATGTTGATGAGAAGCTAGCTGAACTCCTTGTGGTCTTTGATGAATATGTCCAGTACCGGACTGTCAACCACATTGATATGTTCTACGGAAAGTTGCACAGACTGAAGAAGATGGAAGACGAGGTTCTGAGAGGCACAGAAACTGATGATGTTCGACTTGCGGTGCAGCGCAGAGAGTTATTTACGGCAAAACACAGATTCAGACTGGCCAATCTGCTTCTCACTGCCAAAAAGAAGAACTTCGATCCGCTTGCTCCTACTGCCAGAGATGATGGGGCTGTGATTGCTCAACTTGAGATGGATATTCATGCTCTATCCCTAGCTGTCCGCTTTCAACGACAGATGCTAGGTATCTCCACTCCAGCCACAAGCCCGGATCATCCTTCTGTCAGCAAGACTCTGGCAGAACCTTTTATCGAGGTTATTCCTTCTGCTGAAGCAAAACCGACAGAAGTTCAGCCTGCAGAACTCGTACCAGAACAGACAGCGGAGCAGCCATTGCCTAATGCTCCGTCTGCAACAGATGATGAATCAATGAATGTTCTGTTGGATTCTCCGACAACATCTATTCCATTGAAGTCATCAGCCTCCCTTGCTCAAAACAGTCCAGCTGAAGCATGTGCAACAACTGAAGTACCAGACCTCCTCGATCCGGATTTGGTGGTATCTACAGTGGTTGCAGCTCTCCAAGATGAGGAACCTTCCAGTCCCCACTCTCCTCCGGGACCATCAGATGAAGATTTGGCATTCATTCATAGTTTTTCTTCGGATCTGGTCACTCTGATCCGATCCGAAATTCATCAAGCTGGCATTTCTTTCATCGTGCCGATTGCTGAAGCAGATGCTCCTGCTATGTCATCATCAGATCACTCTCCCAGCCAGCTATCTGATGCACCTCCATCCCTGGCACGGACTATCCAGCACTTTTCTGATAACTGTCTGTCATTAACTCAACGAATTCTCGAAGTTCATCAAAGTCAAAGAGTCACAACTTTGGACTTTAATTCTTTCAAAGAGAAAATGACTGCCAGTATCGGAAGCCTCCAGCGAGGCATCAACGATCTGTTTTCTCAACAAGCCTCCTACAAGAACAGTCTGAGGAAAGAGCAGGTCGAGTTAGCCACTGAAGTCAGAGCATCTGTTTCTAACTCCCTCCGCGCTCAAGACGTTCGTCTTGACGCTATCAGCGCGCAGCTAGCCCAAGTTGTTGAATTCCTTCAAGAGATTGCTGCTGACAAAAAGGGGGAAAAGCAGACAGACTTCAAGCCGCCTCCAAGCTCAAGAAGATAGCAGTCTTAGTCATTTAACTTGTCAGACTGTCTGTATTTAGGATTTCTTGATGATCAATAAAATCCTTCTTTTGATTAAGTCCTTGTTCATTTATTTTGAATTTTAATAAAGGCTTAATAATAAAAGATTGAATCGATCAAACTTAATGATGTTCATTTATTTTGAACAAAGAAGTAATCGATCCGAAAGCATTCGCTTCAGAGCTCTTATCAAGACTGGTTAAAAAGACTTAGAAGCTAGGTTTTGTCATCATCAAAAAGGGGGAATTTGTTAGTTCCGGACCTTATCGATGAGATTTTAAAGATGACAAAACAGTTCAGACCGGATCGATAGAAATCAGATTGACCAGATCAATCGGACTCAACAGAGCAAGATGGGAAAGCATTTCAGACCGGATCGATGGAAATTAGGCATACCAGATCGATCGGACATATCAGAGCAAACTGATAAAGAATAGTACATATCAGACCGGATCGATGGATTCCAGAATGACAAGATCGATGCTTCAGATCGATCTCAACCTTTATCAGATCAGAGCAGTCAAGGATACATAAAGGATGGCTTCTCAGTCCGAATCATCAACGGATATTTATTGCAGCATTTAATGCTGCAATTAATGCTACAAAGGACCAAAGACTGAAGATTGCCATAATAGGTAAGAAGACAAAGAAGAGCTTACCTGACGGTCGCCGAAAGCATATACCAGAACGGCAAGTATCCTGAAGAAGAAGACTGTAGCTTTCTCAGAGTCTAAAAAGAGTCATAGCTGCACATTAAGGGAAACAATGCCGTTGCCACCTTCAACTATAAAAGGATGCAACAAACAGATGCAAAAGACTCTCGACTCTACAACTCACGCTGATCAATTGAAAAATATACAAGAAAGCTAAACAGCACACGCTTACAAAGTACAGAAGCTTTCGAGCTGAAGTTATTCATTTAAGCGCAATTATTTGTAACATTTGATCATTGTAGGATCACTGTGCGTATTGTGTATTGAAAAATAGAAGTGAGCAACATATTGTAACTGTCAGACAGAGTGTGTCTGAGCAGGTTGAGTGACTAGGAGTTTCAGACTGGTAGTGAGGTAAATCCAGCCTGAATCGGGTTTGTACAACAGGATTGTATAAATCAAAGTCTTCTAGTATAAACCTTCCTTAATTGGAAGAAGGGGAGACGTAGAAGGATTACACCACCTTCGAACTTCCAGAAACATATCCTGTGTCTTATCATTCTGCACTTAGCCATCGAGCTGTTCTTACTTATACAAGAGCAGACCGTTTCCGCACTTACTTATTAGTGGTCTGTTCTGTTCAAAGAGTTGATTAAGTAACAGATTTTTTTCACTAATCAGAAAGAAATCACAAGGGATAAATTTTGTAAGGAGTGTTCATTCACCCCCCCCCCCCCTCTAAACACTCCGGACCGATCCTAACATAATCTATATATCAACTCACATGATTCATATAAAATGAAATGATGCACATGTATGTATGTATTGTTATTCTGTTATGCACCAACTAATACCAAGAACAATCCGTGACCACGATATGGCCATTGCACTCTGTAGATCCCCTTTTGAGTTCTCAATTAACTCGGGATCGATATTCTTTGATTTTGTAATTCTGACCGTACTCAGAATGCAATAACACATGGTTCAAGGTCATTAGTGGTCATAACAGAGTTCTTTAATCTCTTATGAATGCACATGTCATATCATATGCATAACATCGAAATAATAAGGTAAATAACATCATATAGATCATGTAACATCACGTCTCAACATGTACATTTCAGAACTCAATTTAGTTCTTGCACCTCATATTGCATTCATTGCAATTCATTCACCAATTCAAGGTACTTTATATAACACAAATCACATACTCTCACAATCGATACTCCTATCTCATAGGAATCACTTAATTAGCCTTATTGATGCCGGTATCGAAAGTAGAACCTACAAGTGCATTTCAAATGCACAACCAAACTCAATATCATATGTTTAATATGAATTAATTATAGTTATGCATGAAATGTTCATACCAAGTGCAATATTACTTTTCTACTATTCATTATTTCTCAAAGTTACAATTACATTTTCTCAATTCAATTTTAGTATAATCGTTATATGCATATGACTTTTTGTATCCATAAAATTTGTCTACATTTGAAACTACAACAAAATCTCAATTTTCTTGTTAAATATTGTTCATCATTGTTTAATTTATCACATATATGAATTTCATAATCTTTGGGCATTATTTTAAATTAAGCCATAACATAAATATAAGAAAAAGTGAAGAAAAACTACATCAGAAGGAAGGTAGCGAGATGATGATTCCAAATATGTACTTATTTTCTAGTTTTGAATTCCGAAAATCGACAAAACCTTTAATTCCTTTTCTTTTCCTCTTTCACTTGCTCACGGTCTTGTCATGGTCTTTTCACACAATGCAAAGTGTAAATGTGTGTACATCTTGTATGTTTTAGGCGGTTCCCAAATTTTATTTTATTTTTTACAATTTTCGATAATGACAGTATTACCCTTCAAATCTATTCAATAATATTCAATATATTCAAATCTATCCAATATATATATTCTTATACTAAATTTAATCAATATTTTACAATTTATTCACTATTTTAACTAAATCAATTCAATATATTTATTATTATTATTCTTTATCTCATATTCATATATCCACTAAAGTTTCAACTTTATTCTATTAATCATCTCTATGCTTTCCAATGCACATATAAAATGTCAAAATATATGCAATTATGCTTATGAATGATGTCATGTATGTCATGATGCGTATGCATGATCATGTAAAATTTTCATGTTATGACACCAGTAGAGGTCAACAACTCGACCAGTAGACTTGCAAGTGACCAAAGCAGCAGCCTTCCATAAGTAGTCCAGAAGCAGAATATGACCGTTGCAATATTTGCAAGCTTACCAAAACTGTCCCAACGGTTATATTCTTGTATCTAACGTATATATTATTACTTGGGGCTATATATACATGTGTTGGAAACTCAATAACAGCTGACTGAAGATCAAACCAAGCCTTCCAAAGCAAACCCACTTGGGATTCAATTGGGAACTTCAAAGACAAAACCTGCTAAATGTAGAGCACTCCCCAAACCTTTGGCACCTCTTACCATGTTGTATCATATTCATTATGGAATCATTTGTGTCTTTGTATTCAGTATATTCATTGTATTTGTGAGCTAAAATTGAAGAGTGAATACCATTATAACAGTTGGTGATTCATCACAACTTGGTGAGGTCTTTACATCGTTAAAGAACATGAACTTTGTGTGGGCAAGGAGTTTAGGCTATCTGTGTGATATTAACCTATGCAGGTTGTATACTGAAAAGTGTAAACCAAAGTCTTGTAGTGTATCCTTCCATAAGATGGAAGAAGAGGAGACGTAGAAGCGTTGTGCTTCGAACTTCCAGAAACAAATGATTGTGATATTTACTTTACTGCATTTATTTACCTAACTGTTTTACATATTTTCTTGCATATCTTTAAAATATCTTTCAAATGAGTAATCGGTTTTAGAGCGGGTTATGTCGAGTGTATTCCGCTCACGGTGCAATTATTTCAAGAACACGAGCTATTGAAGCTCAAGTTTGTTGAATTCTGCTGTGGAATGGCAACCCACCCCCGGAATCGATCCTTACAGCCACAAAAAGCTGATCTTCATCTTCATGTTCTGCAACTTGGGCTTCAACTATCTTTTGTAAGTCTTTTACTTTGCATATTATAGCTTCATGTCCAAGTTGATTACATTTTGAACACTTTGCATCGGGTCTCCACCAATATTTTGTTGGAGGGTGACTTTTCTTTTTACAGTATTGGCAAGGTGGATATTTTCCCTTGAAGTCTACAGCTTTGCTCTTGTAACTTGAATTTGAAGATGCTGAATTCCTTCTTGGTTTTTCTTCTTATTTCTTTTATTTCTTTCAATGTCAAGATGCTTTGCAAGCAAGGCTCCTTCAGTGTTTATGTCGAGCATCATTTGCATTCTTTGTTCTTATGCTTGACGAGAATTCAGTAATTCTGCCAAAGGTATTTTTGATAGATCCTTGGCGTTTTTCAAGGTTCTGACTGTTGCCTCATATCTTTCAGGAATTGTAACAAGAATTTTTTCAACAATTCTTGAATCACTGAGATCAGATCCGAGCAACCTTACTTAGTTTTCAATTCCAAGAAGCCTATTTGAATATTCTTTGATTGTTTCAAATTCCTTCTTCCTTTGCAACTCAAATTCCTTATCAGATTTAAGACTTGCATTCCTTTTATTCTTTCATCATCTGCATATTCATTCTTGATATAATCCAAATAGACTTGACTTTCTTAAGGGACATGATCCTTATGAAAATTGTTGATGATACCGCAGCAAACAAACATGCTTTGGCCTTCGACTTCTTTGTTTTCATCTCCTTCTGAGTTTTGATTTGTGCCATGGTGGGATTGTTTGGGAGAACAGGAATTTCATAATCTTCTTCCACTGCTTCCCAAAGATCCAAAGCTTCCAGATATGTTTCCATTCGAACTGCCCACATTTGGTAGTTATCTCCATCGAATATTGATGGAGAAATTGAAGAGAGACTAGTTTCAGTTTCCATGATTTATCAAAACACTCACAAATCCCTTAAGAAGAGGGCTCGGGTACCAATTGTTGGTTATCTCAAGTTTATGCAGCGGAAGATTTAAGGAGTAAATGAAAACAAAAAATTGAATTGTGTTTGATTACTATGTTTGTTTTTTACATGCACAAGTAAATATATGAAAGAAGAATATATTTGAGTGCAAGAATCTGTAAATCTGATTATATGTTCAAGCATCTTAGCCTTGCAATATATAGAGGCTTTAACAACTAAAGAATAGAAAATAAAGCAAGGAAATAACAATAATATTTGACTAAGTTTATTTCTAATGACCTGGACAACTCTTATTCTGCACATGTTAATATGTGGTTAATAGTTCGTAATGCAACTAACTACCACTTAACAACTAATCTTGCTTGAAGATTCATCGTGCATGGCTAAAAAAATTACAATATCGTTCACTAGGAAAGCTGCAAAAGACAATTAAGTCCATCTTAATTATTCCTACTTAATGTCTGCTTCTACTATTGCAATAAATCTTCACAAACGTATAACAAGAAGCTGAGGTAAACAGAGAATTCTAGTTTCACAATTTAGTATACAACAATCATTGTAGTGGCAATACCCAATTGTTGCTAGCACAATATATGCTTTACTATTCTTATATAGCTTATTAATGTTAATTGTTGTAAGGCTGTGGAATCAGATTAATATATTTTCCATTTTTTGTCCTCATTTTGTGCCACCTGCTCATCAAATTCAGAAGGCTGAGGTGGGATTTCCAATAGTTCAGCGTCACTTTCAAGCATTTCCAATACCTCACTCATCGAAGGTCGATCATCTGGACTCGTTTGTATACACCACAATTCAACTACATTCATCCTCGTGTTTTTTCTCGTATGTTCATCATCCATACTGTCAACTTTGCAATTTCAATGTCTTTACCATTGTTTAAGCAATCATTAATCCAAAATGTGGAAAATACTGACTGAAATTGTCATCGTTTGCTGCCAAGTCTGTCTTAAGGCCAACCATTTCCACCAGTAGCATTCCAAAGCTATATACATAACCTATAGTCCCCCGGAGCAACAGTTAAGAGTCACAATATTTTTTTCTTTGGAATAAAATTTAGGATTTTGGACTGAAATTATCATCCAAAAGTATGTTATGAGGCTTGATGTCAAAATGCAGGATTTGGATATCACAACCCCGGTCCAAATACTAGATCCCTCGTGCCACTCCAACTGCAATCTCATACTTCCTTTCCCAGCTTAATGAATTATTCTCTCTTTTTTCACTATACATATATTTCTCTAGTGAACCATAGTTATGAAATCATATACAAGAGCAAACATTGATCTTTCTGATCAATATCTAACGAGTTCAACCACATTTATATGATGAATCCTTCCAATGGTTGCAACTTCATTGATGAAATATTGCCCATTTGTGCTAAGCTTACTCAGTACCTTTATATATTTCTTTGCTCTCTTCTCTTAAGAATGAGAATACTTTTGCTATTTTTCTAATCAAGAATATAGTAACTGTCTAGAGATATGTAAATTCATATTCATCAACCAATAATAAAAAAACAAAGAAGAAGAGAAAAACATGTTAATTATATCCAATTTTAAGGCATGAATCATAGATGACAATGTATATTAATATATAAGAATTACGATAAACGAATTTCCTCTCGACTCGATTTAACGCCCAAGCACAATTATTTATATTGTGACCAACCTTTTGTTTTATTTATTTATTATTTTTCAATGATCCAACATAAAAAATTGTGTGTCAATATCCCTTTAAATGCAAGCAAAAGGCAGTCATCTACCAAAGCAAAAAAGATAACCTTCATTGATTTTTACTTTTAATCTCTCAACCACATTTAGATGTTGGAATACAAATTGTTGGTGAAGATGAGACTTCACAGCTCACCAATCTTAATTTCAAGATTATAATTTCATAGGCCCCATAACCATGATAGAATTGCGATTATCTCAATTACTCCGACCAGCCCGATGGTCGCTTTATATGTATTAAGTTCTCATCAAATTTTTTTTTTTTTAATTAATTCATATTGATTGCACATTAACTTTTATTAATTTATTTTGAAAATAATATACTATTTTACACGTACATATGACTTAAATACAATCTGGAAAAGTACTAAATCACATTATATATGATGATAACATTAGTGTCATTCGTGTAATAATTTAGTTTGTCTTGTCACTATTATGAAAAGCTAGAAATATTCATTGTAATTGTTTATTCAAAATATTTTTATGTTGTTCTTGCTTAAAGTTGAAAAAATCTGATTTTAAGCAAATAAAATTGATTGTTTGCTATTAAAATAAAAAAAACAGCTTAATGAGCTTTAAATTATTATAAAAATCGCCATCATACAAGAAAAGCAGTGAAAACATCTCATTATCTGCTTCTGTTTTTACCTACTTATTTTTATAGAATCAATAGCACAAGCAATGAAATAAAACACTCAAAATCTATTTTTTTTTCTGAAAAGCGGATATAAGCAGTTTTGAAAGCAATCACAAACACCACTAAAACATGTTTGAAGAATTTGAAAATAAAACTATAAAATAAAATTTCCCTCTCTCTTTCCATCTACTTTTTTTTTTGTTTTTTTGCGTTGTAGATAGATAACTATTTTATTCAAAAAATTAAATGAATGGAGTCGATAGGAGAGTCAATTGAGCTATTACAGATTTTTATTACAACGGTGAGGTACTAAATGTTTGAACTGTTGTAGATTTGACTATTCGAATGATCTCCACGACACTTTAACATGACAATTATACAATAAAATTCACACCTCGATCTTCTTAATCGCAGTGTTAACTTACATTCGTCTTAAAAATAGGATAATCAGATTAAATAAAAATAATACATGTAATTAAAAATAGATACTTAATTATGAAACATAGTTGGGATGTCAAATTAAATTAAATCTCTATGGTATCTTTTTTATTGGTGTTTAATGGCCTATGGTATTTACTATATTAAAATATTGAAGTACAGATGTATATATCGTACCCGATAAAATTATATTAATTTGGATTGGATCATAAAACAAATAGCTTTTGGGCATAGCCCAGTTGATAAGAGTTCATTTTCATTTTGGAGAGATTTGAGTTCGAATCCCACATTATGCGAACAAATATTTAACCTCTCATCCTCTCAAAAAAATAAAATAAAAATAAAACAAGCATGTATAGTGTACATATATGAAATGCAATCAAGCTTGACATCGACTTATATAGTTGTTCAATTACTCGAGTTTAAGCTGGAATTTTGATAGTATATTAACGAGAATCCTTTTGATTACTTGTTAAAATATTTAAATTACTAAAATATAATAAAAATTAGTAGTTAAATTAATATAAAAATAAAAGAAAAAAATTCTAAAAGCTAGAGTATACCATATTGATGGATCCTTGATAAATAATAATTTTAGCACCGTTTGGTATGAAACTATGATGTATGAACACTCCTAAAACTCATTCGATGCCTGTCGAATAGATATATGACACCAACACCACTCGGATACGCCACATGGCGTGTCCTTAATGTTTTTTTAAAAAAAACTATCGCACAAAAAATGTCGGATATGGCCGAGGGGCATGTCCGACACGAAAAGAACATTTATGGGGGTTAATTATAAAATTTAAAAATGACTAAATTGAAATTTGGATGTGTTTGTTAAGCTTTATGTTAATTGAGATAATATACATTTTGTGTTAGTATGAGTGATAATATAATAATTCCAATGACATGCATTTATTTATATGTTTCTTGAATTTGGTAAGAATTTTTTTGTTGCTTGTACGTGGTTTTAGAATTTAAAAAATTGAATTTTAGTATTTTGTAATATATATATATATGCATGTCTCAGCCGTGTCGTATTCTGAAAATTTTGAAAATGCATGTCGACATGTCTGTTTCGTGTTCATGTCGACGTGTCAATGTCCGCACATCTTAGGTGTGATAATATATTGATTGTTTTCATATATTTAACCGGTTCAAGTTCTATAATAATTGAAGTAATACATCTTTATATTGGATGATTGCAACTCCACCCGCATACCCACCCAACCCGCCCGCGTCTTTATATATTATGATTTCTTAAATTATAAAAATTATATTTAGGTATCTTAAATTATAAAATTACATATGTTAAGGGTTTAAATTGTAAATTATGATTTTTTAACCTGATATTTTAATCAATTGGCTGTCATTAATGCGTTGATATCCAATGTAGTACGTGATTGGATATATTTAATTTTAGGATTATGATGTTATGCTTGGTGATCTATTAAGTTAACTATCTTTGATTTTCAATTGTAAATGATTTGATAATTATGTTTCAAAAAGTATTTTTCTTCACATGAATTTAGATTTTTATTATTTTATGTTGTTCCATCATTTTATTTAGTTTTACTTCTGTTTATTATCATCGACAATAAATACTTTAGTTTAAAAATTTATAGAATATATTAATTATAATATATTCCATTTGAACCACTAACCGCCCGCATCCACTCGCACCTGCGTCCACCCAAACAGCACGATTTTATATATTTATTGTGTGGTTGCGGTTTAACGATTTAGCAACCCGCATATAGTAGGTTGGGTATTTTTTTTATGCCTAATCATCCAAACCCATCTACATATACCCCTAATTATCCCAATTTTTTAGTCTAATATGTTCATATTATACGTATTTTATTATCTCATCCAACCATGAAGGTATGCCCTTGTATAGGTCGAAACACTTGTAAAATAGAAGTCTGACACGTTGCAATATCAAAATTGGCCGATCCCAACTATACACAGGACTCCAGAAACAGCTACACCTCGTGAAAGATTAAATACCAACGGCAAATTTGCAAAAGGCAGCAGTTACTACTACTACTGCTCATTCAATACACACACACAGTAGTACGACTCCTTTCTCTCCAAAAACACCACACTTTTCTCCACCAGCCCTTTAATTTTCTTTACTCCTCACGTGTTCTTCCTTTATAGCACAAACAATGCTCACATTTTCTTGAAAAGGCTTTTTGTATTCTGCGTTTCAAGAAATGCATTTCGGAAATTATAAGAAATGACTCGAGGATTCTGGCTTTGATCATTTCATATTCTTTTAAGGATTTATTGTTTTTTTATTCGTGCGATGTTTCCATATTTTGTTTTTTGTTTCGTTTTGAAGGTAAATGATTATTTGGGCTGAAAATGGGGAAGAAAGGAAGTGGGTGGCTTTGGACGGTGAAGAAAGTTTTTAAGCAATCTCCCAATAAAGATTTGCCTGACAAGAAGGTTTGTTCATTGTTCCGTAGATTTGATATTGTGTAAATTTCACATTTTCTTTTTTTTTTTTCACTTTTTGATGAAATGGGACAGATATTAGAAAATATAGTTGTTGATAATCCAATTACATGCACGGCAATCAATACAGAATCAATTTTATTAAGGTACATAACTTATGCATGAAATTTTGTGGAGGAAAAATATAATAACAATGGGTAACTGAAAAAAGTTTTACGTGGAGTCATACAAAATGTTCAAATTTATAGGTCAATTTACATAGTGATTGATGGCTGATTTTTATTTTTGATGATATGGAAGGACATTAGTTTCATGAAATTTGGGTCATTCACATGGTCCCCTATTATAATGGACAGAGGAAAAAGCAGCAGGGGATCATGTCATGTTGCTTTCTTTCCAGCCATGCTATCACATTGATAATTATGTGATGTTCGTCGATCGATCCCTTTTTGTATGATTACAAACTATCTGATGTAATTTAAGTATATTAATTTGCCACATAACATCAATTTATCCCTCGAAAGATGATAATTAGATTGTGTTTCATTTGTCATTTCTTGGTTTTCCACAAGGAAAATGGCAGTGCCAAGACTGGTATCAATGAATCTTAAATAATTTTTACATTCTGGATTTAGTTGGATCAAAGAAATATGACTATATGCAACTAGTTAACGTTTTGGTCACAGAGGATTAATTTTGTTGCATGATATATAATTTTGCTGACATATTACTTATTAGGCCTAAAATGTGCAAAAATTTAGAGATGTTTTTTGTGATTTCTGGACATTTTTCAGGCCGGTATCGATGAAAAATGGCAGGATGAAGCACCTGAGGTTGTGTCTCTTGAGCATTTCCCCGCAGAAAGTTCTCCAGACCTGACAAAAGGGGGGAGCGATCACTCGTCACCAGTGGTTGGGGATCAAGATCGTGCTATAGCTGTGGCTGCGGCAACTGCAGCAGCGGCTGAGGCAGCTGTTGCAGCAGCTCAGGCGGCTGCTAAAGTTGTTAGATTAGCTGGTTATGGCCGCAAGTCTAAGGAAGAAAAGGCTGCAATTCTCATACAATCTTATTACAGAGGATATCTGGTAATTTTATCTGATCCATTTTACTTCTTTCCAAGGATGGACAACGGGGTCAAGAAAGTCCAATCAACTATGGACTTAAATACGATATGGAATTATTAAAGTCCTTGTTTCGCCAATACAACAACAACGACCAAACTTTTAATCCCAAAAGATTTTAATAGTATTAAGAATAAGTCTCCCCATGTAAACAACATTCCGATAGCTATCACTCTATTAGTTTGAAAACAATGATCAAGCCTTCATCCCCTAAAGTCTAAACTTTGATATTTAAGAGGGAGTTTTTTTGTTTTTGCTATTTCCAAAAGTTTTATCAAGCTGAACTATTTTCCAATAATTTTTTACTTATATTCAACTTTTAGGCAAGACGGGCATTGCGTGCTTTAAAGGGCTTGGTGAGACTTCAAGCTCTAGTGAGGGGTCACAATGTGCGTAAGCAAGCGCAGATGACTATGCGGTGTATGCAAGCTCTAGTACGGGTCCAGGAACGAGTCCGGGCGAATAGACTTCAATTGGTCAAGGAAAAGCTTCAGTCCAAGCTCGAAAAAGAAGGTAGGCTTAAATCGGGTGAAGATCATCTCATGAAGAAAAGGAATCAAAAAGAGAAGTTTGAGAACGGACAATGGAATAAGATGAATCAGAATATGAGTAAAATAAGGGAAAGTTCTTCAAGAAAATTACCTGATCTTGAAATGAGAAGGGAAAGAGCTCTAGCTTATGCTCTTACTTACCAGGTTTCAAATTTTTATGCATTTATTTGTCTTCCTTTTTTTCGTTTAAAGCTAACCACTGCTCTACCATTGGATAGTTTGTAAAGTACACGTCATAACTATATATTTAGATTCCAATGTATTGTCCTGCTTCAATTCGAATAGACGTCTGCTTGGGTTATGTTGCTAACAAGCTGTACAATACACATTGCACCTAAGAACTATATATATGATTACCACAAACATGACATGTTTATTTATTTTGAACTTGTACAAATATTTGGCCTTACCATGTGATGATCCTGCAGCAAAACGAACAGTTGTTACAACAGTTCCACATGCATGGCGACGAAACCGAACTTTATGAACACCGAACAAACAAGCCGCAGTGGGGTTGGAACATGCTCGAGCACTGGATGGCGGCTCAGCCCTACTATCCCCGACATAAGATGCAGCATGGCACCACCATAGATGACATGTCTGAAAAAACAGTTGAAATGGATTATGTTACACAATTGGGCCTAGCAAATGTAAACATGGGCCGATTCACGGGAGATCCAACTGAATCGAGTCCATATACATCCCGACAACCAGGAAGATTGAGCTCCGATGATGTGCCTAGCTACATGGCCCCAACTAAGTCAGCCAAAGCAAGAATCAGAAACCAAGGCACAGTTAAGCAAAGAAGCCCACTACCGGCCCAATGGAACTCATCCACGAGAACGGAGAACGGTTTTGGGCAGGGTTACGAAACATCGAGTTCGGGTGGAGGAACGACTTATCAGGCCCCGAGAAGCCCAAATCCAAAAGATAATACTACTCATGGGCCGGGTAAGTGGATCCGTAGCTCGGAATCAAGTAATGAGGAAAGGGCCTTGGTTAGTGCACTGCATGGATGGAGACGCAATTTTGCCTAATATTTTTTTATAAATATGATGAAGCCTAATGTTTGTTAATGTTATTATGTTGTTTATTTATAAATTATGTTGTCTAATATTGTTGTGAAATACGTGTTAGTTGATGTATTTAGGAAGTTGAAGTTGTAAAGTTCCACCTTGTTATTGACAATAATCGAAAAATATATTATATATATTATTTTGAAATTTGAAATTACTATTCCTTTAAAAACTCAAAGAAACATAAAACCCACTATATAAAATAAATATTCTTTAAAACCATGTGTTTTGAAAAATCAAGCATAAAATCACATGCAAATGGGACAAATATGTCTTTTTTTTTAAAAAAAAATAAGGTTCTAAAATATCATTAATTTTATATAGGTGTAATGTGCCTTTTTCTAGTTTTCGCAAGGGTGCAAAGTATAGGTAATAGATAAACTTCAAAGTTAGACTTCACTATTTATATAGAAACTCAATGTGGGCTATGGTACATCTTTTTTTAGCAACTAATACAGTTACTTGAGGGTGAGAAACGGAGATTCGAACACGAGACCTCTAAGTTGTAATTGCGATCGGTGCGGTGCCAGATGGGCTACAACACACACCATCGGCGGGCTATGGTGTCACGCCTCGAGACTGGGGTCATTAACATCGGCGTTGATTCCAAATAACAACTCGAAATCAACAAGCCTCGTAATACAGAATTCAGCTAAAACCAGTCTTTTATCCATAAAATAAATATTTCTTACAATTATCAACGGAAGCTTCATAAATTAATGGCAGCGGCATCTTGAACAATATCAACTAAATCATTATCTCCAAAACTGATTTGATCTTCTTCTTCAATTTTGATTCGCTTATATCTGGTGAGTGGATGTAAGGGGTGGGCGTTTTGGATAACACTCAGCAAGTGGAGGCCAATCGATGTGATAATATAATACTTTTTCATAAATTTTCAAAACATATATCATAATCGGAGCATAAACTGATGTAATTACTGAAACATAAACTTAACAGAATTGCTCTAATCAGAGCATAATCAGAGCCAGAACAGAACATAGCATATCAGAATCATAACGCATATCAATTAAACATGGATCCATTACACCAAAAATCTAGAGGGACTTGCATATATTCAAGTGGTGGCTCCCGTATATGTAGCACTTTGCTCCGCCGGTTCAAGAGGTGGCTCCCATGTACGTGGCACTTGCCCCGCAGGCTCAAGAGGTGGCCCTCGTACACGTAACACTTTGCCCTTTGGATTCAAGAGGTGACCCTCGTACACGTAACACTTTGCCCTTTGGATTCAAGAGGTGACTCCCATCATACGTAGTACTTTGCTCCGTATAGTCCTTATTTCTTGGTGATTCCTTCCTTCCTTCCTTGGCTTGAATAGTGTTTGAAAATTTAATTGCTCAATTTTCAGAATTTTAATGGCACAAATATTCGAAACAAAAGGCTGGAGCAAGGGCTGAAATTTATGAAATAATGGCTACAGGTTTCGAAATAGTGGGTGGAACTAAAAATTGAAATTTTCGAATCTTGACCTTTGAGGTTGGTTGGCTGAATGTGTGAGCTTTGAAGTCAAATTCAGTATTTAAAAGATTTTCTTTGATAATCCGTTCTTATCTATTAATTGTTTTGAAATTAAAAGATTATCTATAAAGTGTTTTACTATCTACAAGATTGAGATAATGTGACTCATTGTTATCTTTAATATAATTCAGTATTTCCTTTAATTTATAATATTATTTTGATATCAAGTAGTTGTGTTTGACTAAATTCTGGGTAGTTGAGCAGACCAAAACACTGTGTAGTTGAGTTCACCAAAACGCTAGTTATTTATTTGGTTGGAAAACCCGGGTTCTCACAATGTAGATGTTATTTTTTAAACTAGAAGAGTTAAAATAATAATTATGAAACTTGATGGGGTCTATATGTAATTTAGCATAATTTTTTTAAAAAAAACTTTTATTATATTTATTAATATTTTAAAATATATATATTAATAATTAGGTGAGCTTAGAAGTTCAAATAATATTTCGATTATTTATTTCTTATGATTCTAATGATTAATTTCAAATCAAACAAATTAATCGTAAACTCGAGTTTTGTTAAAGTCTAAACTTAAATTTGTATATTTTTTAGATTCTATCAGCTCAATACAATTCAAACTTTATCCCGAATATAAAATACTAGTTTAATCGTGCGGTGCCAGTGAAACTGTTAACTCTTAATTTGAAACAAAAAGAAATATATATGCACTTGATAAAAATGCAAATTTATGTCATCTATATTTAAGACTAAACATTATATTTCTCATAATATGAATTTAAAGATGATTTAAACCCCATATTCCATAACATGATTTTTTGGGTGAAATCATGAACACATCAGAAAACATAGAAATAAATTTCAAATAAACATATCACATAAGCACTCTGGAACCCATTAGATTTTACTACCAGCATCTATGCATGATCAAGGATGAAGTACTCGAGATTTCTAAATAAAACTGAAATTATTTTCTTCAATAGTTTTAATATTTTCAATATATTATTCCCTATGTTAAAAAAAGTAGTAAGACAAAAGAAAAATAACCAATTGATCTTCAAAGTTCCAAACAAAATCTGATTCTACGATCAAGAAAAAATAAATTTACAATAGGAATGTGGCAAACCAGTTCAAGTACATAGGCCATTGGGGCATTCAATTGGCTCATGTTTTAAACTTCACTTTGCTTTTCTGGTCCATTGGCTTTCACTGTTCTCTGGATGCTCTACAAACTTCAACACTAATGAAAAAACAAAAAGCAAAGCCAAAGAAAAATATAAACACATCCAGCCGAATCCTTTTACCAAATAGATTGAAAGGAAGTATCGGAATTCATCATAAGAGTATGCAAATTTAAATTGACCCTCTCATCAGGAGCAAGAATGTCCCCAAGAGGACGAATGTAAAAGTTTTTTGGCACAGTTGGGTGGAACAATGGTAAAACCACGTAACCAACAATAACCACCAGTAAGAAGAAACTATTTGATGACATATAAGTTGGAAAACGATATCGTATCTCCAAGAAGGGCCATCAGAAAACCAATGCCTTTGCCCATGACGAAGCAACATTATGTCTTAACTGTATTCCATCTCAAATGCCAATGCAATGCATAAATATTGGAGCTCTTATAAATGCAAATGCCAATGCAACATGAAATATGATATCAAAACAACCGGAAAATTAGATTGCAAAGCAAACTCTTATTTATTTATATATATATATATACACACACACATGTTTAACACCAACATGTATAATCACGGATGAGCACATGGCTAATATTTATCCACTTTGGCAACATACCAGTTGTTAAATAATTAAGGACACCTATGAAACACAAAGCACATTAATACCCAAGCAGAAGAAACCAATGGTCAAGAAAAACTTCATTCATGCAGAATCTATCACCTCCACTTGTTGTTGAGCTAGATAACATTATTGTCTTTCTTTCTACATATCAGAACGAAGGAAGAAGAATAATAAGAGACCAACAAAAATGAAAAATCTCTCAAGAGAAATTCAAAAATAGAATGAGCATAAAGGTAATCCCAATTTCAAGCCTTTATACTAAAAATACTTGTTGTGCCATTATCAATATTCAGCCACCAAAAGGGACAAAAATCACACAAAAACAAAAACAACAAAGCAACTTAATCTAACCGAGCCTTCTCCGTGCTCATGAGCCTGAAATTGTAATATAAGGCAAGAAAGAATAACAAAGATGTGAAATTGTAAGCAGTGCTTGATGTTTCTATCTATCACACAAATATAATAATTTGTGAACACTAATCAAACTCTGTAGGCAAGAAAGAATATTTGTTTCTACATATCACACAAATATAATGCTATCAGGACCATAAATAAAAGAAAGACCCACCCAAAAGCAAGGGTTCTTGGATGGATAAGGAAAAACGCCTACTATAAGCAAGGAAAAAAGTTCGAAACAACACAAAAATGCACAAATTTGTGATAGTCGGAGACCTGTTTTCAAAATACCATATATATAGGAGACCTGTTTTCAAAATACCATATGAGTATTATATATATATATATATGGTATTTTGAAAACAGGTCTCCGACGATCAACACATGAAATGCCCTGGAGGAAAAAGAATCCCAATGACAGTAAGACAAAGGTTTCAAAAGCCCACAAGTCACTTACAAAGATGCAAACCAAATGGTCAGCATTATAAAAACTTAAACTCCAAAGACTTTGGAGATTTTTTTTTCCTTTTTAGGATGAGTGGGAATCTATCTAAAAAAGAATTGGCAAAAGTGTTTGCCAACTTTTGAGTCGAGAGCAATACTTTTCATAGTACTCATGACTGAAACCCTTAGCCTAAAACAATCCAAATGGCAAAACGGTTCTCGAATGCTGAAAATGCACAGCACACTGTAAAGGGAAAAACACCTCCATGTAGAAGCCAAAGATCTTAACATGTAAGGAAAAAAGTAAGTTATAGGAGTAAACAAATAAAACAGGAAATATAATCATTTTTACAACATCTGAAAATGCAATTTCTATTAATCATGAGTCGAGCATACATTACACACAATGCAAAGTAAGACGAGTAAACCAGTAACCATATTACCTGATGGACATAGCCTGATTTAGTGAATATGCAATCCTCAGTTTCTGCTAGAAGTAAATATAAAGCAACAAAACAATATGAGATGATTAGTATCCTAATATAAAGCTAGTAAAAAAAAGGCAAATAATACAAATAAATGAGAGGTAAACCCATTTATCAGCTTTCGTATAGGTGAAAATCAAGCAAAATTAATAACCCCTTTTATCTACTAAAATGTAAAATGTAAGTTTTAGTTTTAAAAAGCCTAAAAGTTGTTTAAAGTTGGTATTTAAAGTCCTAACTTACATTTTAGAGCAAGTATATTAAAATAAAGAGTCCTTTTAAACTAATGCTCAAACTAATGTATGGGACATCAGGTATTTAAAGTTATATATTCAGCTTTCATACAAGCGGAACCCCTTCTAGACTCTTCATACCTGTGGAAATCAACAGCCGAATGTAAAAGGTAAGTTATAACGGAGAGTAACGGAGAACATCATTAAGAAAACAAAGATTGTGTTCCTTATCGCTTGTCCATTTTCGATCACAATGCTGGTTGCATTTGCCTTGTAGATTATATTGCTGCCGTGATTAATTATACCTTTCGCCAATGACTTTGTGATTTCCTCAACTCCACCAACAGGATAGTTAATTCCCCCAATATTTGCATCACACAAAACCTGTGAGAAAGAATATCATAATCAAATAATACAGTCTAAAATCAAATTTGATATTATTAAAAGATTTCCTAATATATTTATCAAACTCTAATCTCAATTATATAAAGGCGTAATGACCGTAATAGAAACAAATATAAAATACAAGTTTTAGTCTTTTGAGAATTGTATCGTGGACGTTGGTGTTTATACCAAACCGCATAAATCTCGTGCCCTGTTGGTTGCTCTATTTACTATATTTCTGCTATTCAAAATTCAATACAAAACAAATCACGACCAGAATGGATATGAATAAATACTCAGCTGGAGGTGCGGTGTTCTTGAGATTTGGCCACGTATAGTCGACGATGGCGATGATGTGGCTCATCAAAATTTCGAATGGAGGATGTATATATCACAATATGGACATGTTGTTACTTGTCATGAAATATTCGGGAGCAGTGTATCCATGTGTGCCCATAACGCGGCTCGATACATGTGCGTCGTTTCCCTCGGGTGTCGAGAACATCCTTAGCTAGCTCGAAATCAGAAAGTTTGGCAATGCAATCCTACTAAAAGAAAATTATTTCGATGATGTTTGGAGCAGCCTAAATATGGTGGAAATGATTGAATTAGGAATAAATGAGAGGTCGTTACAGTGTCGAGTAGTAAGATGTTCGAAGTCTTAAAATCGCAATAAATCACTGTTTTCTCTTCCCCGTGAAGAAAAGCCAGACCTTTAGTTGCACCAACTTCTATCTTTATCCTTTTTAACCAGGATAACGAAATGGTATACCCTGTAATAATTAAGAAAATATTCTTTAAGAATCAATGTCAAGTATGCATTTAAATAAATGCAACATACGAAGCATCGAGAAAATCTTACACCTGAATAATTGATTTTCTAAATTGCCTCTCGCCATGTACTCGTAAACAAACAGAGCAAGCGTAAGAAATCAGCGAAAGCGAGAAGATGAGCGGCAAACGACGAAAACTTACCACCATCGCGTCGGTAGACACACAACCACAGAGCAAGCGTACGAAAGCAGCGATTTGGCGGAAGAAAGAAAGCGAGAGACGAGCAGCAGCGTGAAGAACAAAAATGAAAACAAAAAAACCTAACCTAGAAGCAGCGGCGGTTTGGAGAAGGGAACCAAAATGAAACAAAAAAAAACCTAGAAGCAACATAATACATACCCGGTCACAAAAATTACGCTTTGGCCCAAGAAATTGCCAAAAGGACCCAAGTAGACATTGTTCATCCTTACGGGTAAAATAGACCCAGATTACCGTAGAAGGCTTTTGACTCTTATTATATTGTTATTACTATTATTATTATTAAATAAAATAAATTAAATTAAATTAATATTCAGTCCAGTGATACATGACATCATTGTGCAAAATAATATAATCATTCCCATAATTAAAAGATAAATAAATCATTTAAGTTTTTTTACTTTTTTGTTGGAATTTCCATGAAGATACTTATATGGACCTGATTTGAGCCTCATTTATGGACCAATTCAATATTATTGGTCTAAAATTGTTGACATTTGGTTTATATATTTTATTTAAAAACTTTTGTGTTTTAATATTGAGTTGATGTACAAATGAGGCTCAAACCATGTGCGTAGAAGTGTTTCTAGATGATTCCATGGGCTTAATGATGAATGTTTGGCAAAAACTTGTTGGACAACAAGCATATTAGAATATTCTTACGTATATTATTCTATTTATGAATCAATGCACAAGCAAATGATGCATTAATGGATCAAATCTCTCTCCATGCTTAGAGCCTTGCCGCCGTCGCGCTCCTCCACATCAGAGGCGGTATGATTCCTCCAGATGCAGGACAGCAAACGAGGAGACGAGATGCCGGGATGGCTCAACATATATACATGCTAATGTAAATATGTAAGTATATATTACTGATCCAGCTTGATTATCCTCGTGATTTTTTTTATATTGTCGATTGATTAGTTATTCTACAGAAATTTCTACTTCACCGCCGAAGTCTATTATTTTGGTTAGATTATACCTTATTATGATCGCATGAGCTTTGAACTACATTTCAAACTATCAAACTTGAATATTGCTTGAAAATATTTTGATTTGTTTGGAGCTAACGATAATTTTTTTTCTTTATTTTTTGAATTTGTGCATATTTATTAACATTTTATACATTTAAAAAGTATATGAATAGGGTTATTTGATACCATAGCTCTGCCATTTTAAAGGTACTGGGATGATTCTTAATATGATTTTTCTTGCTTTATGAATCCACTAAGTTACTTAACTTCAGTGGAATAAAAACTGATGTATTAACTTCTCAGACGATAATGTAAGCAATTAACCGAATTAACGTTCATATGAATTTACTTGTATACATTAACTTGATATTTATCGACATAATTGATGGGAATATTAGAAAAAAGATGCACAAATTTCATTCAAGACGGAGCCAGAAGTAGCAAGTTTCTGCTGTTGCAAAATTTGTTCACTTCCCTTAAATCAGTGACTAAGATGCAACGCTGGATGAACACCAACCAGCCTTCTCAGGGCCCTCATTCCAAACTTTAGCTTGTGCTAGATTTCTCGTCGATCAAATAAATATTCCTCGTCCTGTAATAAACCGACCCATTTTACAACACATAATTGAAACGAATATGATTAATAGGTGTATGGTTGTTTGCAGCAGTAGAAAGTGAGTTACAGTAGATGAGACTCCACCTCCTGTATAGGCTTATGTAAGGGCAGATCCAACTCTTACTGGTTTGAGGCTTCTTGCAGCTCTTCGAATGTACTCGAACGCTAACACAAAGAGCCCGAAAAAATATATTAGGAAAATATGTAGCTTCTCTGCACTTTCTACTATGACAGATGAATTGATTGCTCTCCATAACAAGTTCCGAGTAGATTTGGAACCTGCAAAAAGTACATATTTAAGGATTCTTGATCTTTAATAAGAAAGGTAACTTTGGCTGTCGTCTATACGTTTTAGGCCAGTGGTGATGGGACCAGATAAGGAATAATAGGGGCGAACTTAAAATTTTAGAAAAGTCTTCAAAAATTTAGCGAGGATAAATTCTCATTTTCTATTATATGTTTAGAAGAAGATGTACATGCATAGAGGAATATGTTAGGAGAGTTGGTGACCGCCCTTGCTGCCGGCCTGCCCCTATCTACCTCCGCCACGAATTTAGACAAGTGATAGTAAAGAGGTAGAAGTTATGCATGAATAACACTTACTGCTGCTTTTACTCGAAAGATTTGTCCACTCTTGTAGACTAATTGTATTTTCGGATGCCTTCATCAACTCGAGAAGAGCTTTATTGACCTGAATTTTCGATCAAAAGATACCATGTAAGCTTCATGTAGTATTTTCATTTGATTTCTTAAATAATTTGTGAGAGTTTCAGATTGCTTGAGTATCGTATGTATAAGGGTTCGTAGAAAGTATTTTAGCCAACTGAGGCCGATAGTGTAGGTCATTAGCCCAAGAGGAGAGCTCAAGGCCAAAATAATAGTCCTTTTAAGTGGGATAATCTTGTGTTATAAGTCCATTCTATAAAATCTTGTAAAACTAATGCGGGATATGCAACAGAGGGAGAAGTGTTACCTCTTCAGTTCTCTCATGGCTCACGAGATGCCCACCATTAAGTTCAACCATTCTTGCTGATGGATATAATTTCTCTGCAAGCCGTTTTGCGTGGCACATTTGAGCAATAACATCATGTCTACACCAACAGAACAATTTTGTCAATTTCGTAAGCAGACATTTTTTTTTTACTTTCATGATAACTACTTAACCATAGAGCATTCTTGAGCTACCTTCCATGAATTACTGATATAGGAAATCCAGAAGCACGTATAGATTCTAGCTCGGTTCTTGAAATTTTATGCGTCCAGCAAGCATTTAACTGACCTTCGAATCCATAATTTGGCTGCATACCAGTTGATGATATGCCCTTCACATATTCCTGCAGAACGAAAGAACAATACAAGGATATTGCAATTTCATTCATATCAATAAAACTTGAATTCAATTGACCAAGATACATGGATATAACCAAATCTTATATGATCGGGTTCATAATGATTAGAGTTAAATCATGAAATATTAGAGTAAATTTTTTGAACGGCCTATAAACCAAAATTCAATTTAAAAAGAAGGAATTTATTAAAACTTCCAAGTACAAAATAGTGCATTATCGGGTTTATATGCTCAAAAGCTGCTTACAAATCCATACTTGGTATAAGATTAATCTTCTGGTCTTCTGTCCAACATACTCTTCAAGATATTCCTGCAAAGAAATGAAACATCAAATTCCAGTTGTCCCACATATCATAAAAAACATTATTAATCGAAACTATGAACATAGAGAGATGTTCAAATTACACATTAAAACATGTAAAAAAAATTTCTTATATATAACCTGTGAGTAGTGTGTATCTAAATCAACAGCTGCTCTCTCCTCAGGAGTTTTCGCCCTCAGAAAACGAATTGCAATCGAGATACTTTGGCGATCAATCTGAAAGAAAGGAAAGAATTATTTTGTTATCTAACACAAGTACACCAGTTCGAGTGACATGCCAAAGAGATCCTACAATGATTCATACCTTTGGTATGCATTCATAGCCTCCACCAGTTACATTTAACAGAGCCAAAGATAAAACTCTTTCAGGTGCCATCGAAGCCAATTTACAAGCAATCATAGCTCCTGCATTATAGAAAACGAGCTCGTAAATTGATCATGAAAGCAACTTGAAACAGCATTGTGATTATAGGTGAAGTTTTAATATTCTGTGAACATATTCAGTAATCTAAACAGCAAAAACATCGTGGAACTCTCCACTTCAATTACCAGAAATCTATGCAGGAGATGTAAACTAATCCAACTGAAAAAATTAATACTATTTTTACCTGAGAAGTCGTGCTCAAATTTTATTGTGTAGATTCAAACTCAGCTCGAAACTCGTAAAATAATTTATTTGGGCTCAGATTATTGTCCAAATTCAAGTTTAATTATCAAACGAATATTCGAACTAAAGAGGTTGCTTAATTTTAAATATTTATAAATTATTAGAAAATAAATTTAATGGTTAGAAGCTATCAACAAAAATAATGGGAGCTCGAATTTGACTAACATATATTTGAATACGTTCAAGCTCGACTCAATAATTTTGACTACGAATCAAATAATATATAAGATAACTTGAAAAATTCTCAGAATTGATATGATTTGACTTGATCTTAAACGAGATTCACATTCGTTACTTTGAAGAATCACACCCAAAGGAGAAGAACTTGGTCAAAAAAATGCCAACTTGGAATTGAAAAAAAGAACTCACCCATAGAATGGCCAAAAACATGAGCCTTTTTCCAACCCAAGTGATCCATTAAAGCTATTGCATCACTTGCCATAGTTTTGGTCCTGTTAAAGTAGATTCGTCATCTTCAATAACAGAGATAATTGCAAAGACAGCTTAAATTTGAAAGGTTGACCAGGCCTAAAAATTAAACTCCCTCCTTGAATTGGGTCATACATATAAAAATGCAATCTTGAAAAAATTTCAATGAATTTTCCACTTTTCCACCAATTCACAAAAGATACATCAGATTAACATTCAAAACATAGAAACTAAAATATGAAGTTGAAAATCATATTATAAGGATATTAAATTAAGAAAAATAATGTTGTTATAGTAAAAAAAAAAACATAGCGAAACATTCCTATCTAAAAATGCAAGGATATATTATATTATGTACTAAAATTAAGTTTTATAATGAATTAGAATCTCACGTATATTCAGATTTTTTAATGGGAATGGAGCTCCGACCCATTCCACGATTATCAAACGCGCAAACTTCCACGCCAGAACCGCCGCCACCGCTCTCATTGCCCTGATCACCTTCCGGCGATTCACTATCGTTCGCAATAGTCGTTCCGACAAGACCCTTTATCTGTGGGCCCCATGAATCGTGGGTCGCAGCTAATCCTGAAGTCAATAAAAACAAAAATATGGAAAATTAAAGATCAAGTAAATTCAATCCAAAACCCATATAAAAAATAAATAAACGAAACAAATTCTTTGAACTAACATATCGAAATTCTCCATTAAAAGTCAGAAGAATGCGTTACCGATTATCATAAGAACTTTGACGGGTCCTCTACCATATTTTCTGTAAAAAATTTTGATTCCATTGCTGCTGGTCGATGCTTCCCCGACGCTGCATAACGGCATTTTTTCCTATTTTCCTTTATTGTTTTGTGGTGCGAATGGGTATGATTTACGGGTTTTGGAGAGAAGAGCGGAATGGACGAGGAAGGAGACGATTCAACGGCAGATAAAGATTCACAAGCTGTTGGATAGCAGAGATATATATAAAGAAACAAGGTTTGTGTTGGTAATCTATTAAATAAATTACGACTCTAATTTATTTATTTTAAATTTCAAATCTTGAAGAAAATTTACATATAAACTCGTGTGTATATGTGTGTGAACAAGGTGTCTGTTGGTTTTCTATTTGGATTTTAATTTAGTTAACTACTTTAAATTATAGGATAATTACATCTATCTTCCTTATTAAATAATTGTATTATAATAACACTACATCTAATTATATATATAAGAATATTATAATTATCTCCCCAGTAATTTGACATAAAAATATACTGCAGGGGTAAATATTATTGTTCAAAATAGATGAGCGAAAACGATAATTATTTAAACTAAAGGAGGTCGACGATGTCCTTAACTATTTGTTGTTAGATAAGAATATAAATGTGGCATATATATATATACATATATATACTTTGGTCAATATATATATATATATACTTTTGTCAATAATATATCATATTTAATCAATTTGTGATCTTAATCATACATGATTACTTGCATGAATTTAATTTCAAAGGGTCCGGATGTTAATAATGGTGCTAAGACAAGATTTGCGAACACAAGTTTGTAGTATAGGAACCATCTTCTGAACTTAGATTAGATTATCCTTAAGACAATAAATGCACCAATTAGATTGGTCTAATACAATCAAAACAAATTATTATTATAAATCACTTTCATTTGAGACAATAGCAATTTTGAGTTAATATTTTTTGTATAAATGCAATATTGATTATTTGTGAGCATTTGTGTTGAGTATCGATCGACTAGATTAATTTATAGTGTAGTTTTAAATAGGTGATCAAGTTAAACATTCAGATTTAATTATAGTATAAATAATTAATTAGTATCTAATTATTAAGATTTAGTTCTTAGTATTTGCCTTAATTAGACTTCATAACTTATATGATTCAGTGTTTTTATAAATAATACAATTTAAGTATGTTTCCTAAAAAAATTCTAAAACTATAATCTCCTTATGCGTTATTTTTACCTTTAAAAATATTCTTTTTTTTTCTATATACAAAAGGGAGGGGTGAAAGCTTTTGCGCACAGTGCACAACTTTAACTCGAGTCATCCCCAAAATGATAATGACATTTATCACTCCGGCAAGGCAGGAAGCATTATGATATATCTTATGTATGGAATAAAAGGTGATTTTTTTTTTATGTTTTATTATTATTGTTTTTTTTTTGTTTTGATTAGGCGAGAGACAAAAGTTTTTTGCGCTTAACACGACTCGAACTCGAGTTTATTAGGTGAACTTATACTCCGCCCTTTGCCGGAAGCTCTAGAATCTATTATTTGCTCGTTTTCAATGTTAAATTTATGGTTCACGTTATGACATCTTTAGAACTGAAAAGATGGCAGATAGAAGAGTGAGTGGTAGTTGGCCTTGTAGATTGTCGGTCTTCTTTGAAAATTTTTATTTCAAAAAACTTTTCGATCTGTTCATGATATACATTAAAACAATATTTATTATCTGCATTTCAATAAACAAAAATAATACTTTTCGTATAATATATATATATATATATATGAAAGGACATAATTGAAATATTATAGAAGTTGGCATTTAAAGTGGTCAACATTGGGCAGCAGAGTCCAAATTAAACGACGAAAGAGACGGCGAAGCTAAGTTTGGGTAAATAATTAAAATGGTTGGGTTTCATTTTAGTGTTCCATAAATTATGAAGCAATTCTGGTCTCTGACGACGAGTCGGGTCACAATTTGCTGTGCTGTAGAACCGCAAGATTATTCTTTTTACATTTTAACTTTTCTGTGCGTTAATTTAAAACGTGTTAATCATTTTTATTGGCTAATTTAATTTAGTATAATAAAAAAGAAAAAAAATTCAAAAAATAACGTTAATTAAAAAAATTTAACATTCTATTGTAATTCGCGATCTCGGTATGCGAATTCAACTGTTCTAAAGTTGCAATCTCGGTATGCGAATTTAACTGTTCTAAAGTTGCAATCTCGGTATGCGAATTTAACTGTTTTAAAGTTGCAATCTCGGTATGCGAATTTAACTATTTTAAATTTTAAACAAATAATTTTTTATAAAGTTTCAATTCAATATACAATTTCTAATTAGAATGCATCAAATATATTTGTGTTTAAAACATTAGGGACTGGACTGGGTCCTAAAAATATTAAGGAATAAAAATAATAATTTTTTTGTAATGTTGCATTTCAATATACAATTTTTAATTAGAATGTATCAAATATATTTGTATTTAATTACAATTATTTTATCCCTAATATTTTCAGGACTGGTTCAGTCCATAATGTTTTAAACCACATAAATAGTTGAAATATGAATTGATGATCTGAAATAGTACACATAAAAATAAATATATTATTATTTATATTGAACTCTAAATATTTCATCCGGTCCCACAAGCACGTCTATGTATATCTCGTTGTCTTCTAGATGGCTCAGCTTCCTCTACATTACGTGTTTGTTATTGAGGATGTCTAATCTTAGCGCTGGACTCACCAATATCATGATATTGTGGAGTCAAGTCGGAGAATATAACAGGTGAGAGATCAAAATGTGGACGTGGATATGTAGAACCGGGTACCTCATTTACGGATCTTCTGCTTCGTGTACCCGGTCCTACACAGTCACACCCACATTTTGATATTTCACATGTTACATTCTCCGACTTGACTCCATAATATCATGATATTGGTGAGTCCAGCGCTAGGATTAGACCTCCTCAATCACAAACGCGGAATGTAGAGGAAGCTGAGCCATCTAGAAGACCACAACGAGAGATATATAGACGTGCTTGTGGGACCGGAAGAAATATTTAGAGTTCAATGTAAAGTCATATATTTATTTCTGTGTGTACTATTTCAGATCATCTATTCATATTTCAACTATTTATGTGGTTTAAAACATTATGGACTGAACCGGCCTGAAAATATTAGGGATTAAAAAAAATTATAATTAAATACAAATATATTTGACACATTCTAATTAAAAATTGTATATTGAAATGCAACTTTACAAAATAAATTATTATTTTTATTCCTTAATATTTTCAGGACCCGATCCAGTCCCTAATGTTTTAAACACAAATATTTGATCATTCTAATTAGAAATTGTATATTGAATTGAAACTTTATAAAAAATTATTTGTTTAAAATTTAAAATAGTTAAATTCGCGAGTGTAATTTTAAAATAGTTAAATTCGCATACCGAGATTGCAACTTTAAAATAGTTAAATTCGCATACCGAGATTGCAACTTTAAAACAGTTAAATTCGCATACCGAGATTGCAACTTTAGAACAGTTAAATTCGCATACCGAGATTGCAACTTTAGAACAGTTGAATTCGCATACCGAGATCGCGAATTACAATAGAATGTTAAATTTTTTTAATTAACGTTATTTTTTGAATTTTTTTTCTTTTTTATTATATTAAATTAAATTAGCCCATTTTTATTATATTAACACAAAAGACAAAATAAATAAGTATTAATTAAAAAAAACATGAATTCCAAAATTAACAAAAAACTTATGCTACTTAAATTATCAAAAAATCTGATAATCTCATTTGTAAATTTTTAGTTTTTTAATATAATTTCGACATTTTTTTATATAATAAAAATATATACCCATAAGCAATGGATAACAAAAAGATAAACTTCAGATCTAGTGGCTAAGAAGGGGTGATAGCTGGGAAGTGACAGGGTGGGGGACTGAGTCACTTGTCCTCCTCCTCCTCTATGTTAGGACATGTACTTATACAATTTGTTCCCATCCTTTAAAACAATGTATGCATCCTGATTTAAGTCAATATAGATAATTTTAACAAGCAAAATAATAATAATAATACAAACTTTCTCGAAGTGATGGATTAAAGTTTTCCTGAGCAGATGAATAGATATCTTATTAACAAAAAATGCAATGAAACTTATTTTGCAGAGTATTTTATTGAGTATTTATAAATTGCATGTAATGTACAAAAACACCACTTCTCCAGGTGTTACAGTAGATTTATCTATCAGATAATGGCTGCATAACTTCCATTTTTTTAAGGATTACTGGTCTGTCATCTTCCTTAAAGAGACTTTGACCTATGTTTATGGACTACAAGCTGGGCTTTAGTAAGTCTTGGGCTTGACAGGAAATTAGTTTATATTGTCACCTGATATCATCATCTAGTACTGCCTTGGCTAAAGTGTGCGCAGCAATATTTGCAGCTCGAGAAAAGTGTTGTATCCAATGACCATCCATTTGTGCAGCGGCTATGTGAAAATAGGAAATAATGGGCGCTGCTTGAGACCGAAGAGAAACATTGTGAATTGCCTTAACAGCTTGAAGCGCGTCTGTCTCGATAATCCACTGGGACAATGCAAAACGAATCGCCGCAGAGACACCCTCTCGAATAGCAGACAGCTCAGCTAGAAATGGCGAGAAAGAACCCGTGGTGCTAAAGCAACGATAACAGTTCCAAATTCATCCCGAACCAACCCAATCCCAAAGAATGTGAGATCAGCATATGCGTCGACGTTTATTTTAATCTGGCCGTGAGAGGGAGCTCGCGAGGTAGGCTGAATCACTGGTTGTCGGACACGAGACATAGCATCCATTGTGCAGGATAGAAAAGCACGCCATAGATTGTTGGCTCTGGCTACCACTGCTTGAGGTGAAGCATAATTACCATTAAAAAACAAAAAAAAATTGATCGCGGGCTAACCATAAACTCCACGTTAACATAGCAAAAATACCAATATCATCCTACGTACCATGCATAGTAACCCATTCAAAACAGATGACCCCGAAATCTCTGAAGCAACACCCAAATATCAGAGGATTCCCATACCTGCTGTGCAGAAGGACAAGCCCAAAAAACAATTTCATGAGCTACCCAGCGCAAAAAGACCCTATCAATTTTTATGCCACGCGAAGCCAATTGAATTCGAGTTGGGAGTGCAGCGTAGATTGCTCGCCAAACGTGGATTTTCACCTTGCTAGGTATACAAGGCCCTATACTTTCCTCAGAAATACAAATCCCGACCCACTGTGTCCACTACTTCCCTCCACACCGGAACTAATGGCCAGTTTATATCTGGATTTAACAGTATATTCGGCACTTGATTCATAGTGCCAAACCAGCGTATCAGCACTATCAAGATCACCAATAGGAATACGCAGCAGCTCTGGATGGTCGATACGCCATAACACTTGACGAATGACAGTCCAATTTTCAATCACGGGAAGGAGTTAATAGGACGCGCACCCTCAAGGACTCATATTGCTGTAGGGGGGAGGCAATGGGTTTAAATAGTAGAGGCCGTAGAAGCCCGGGATCTTTAAAGACGACATTAGTAGCAGAAGCACACCATCTACTTCCTTTCAGCAACAACTCTCGCTAGGATTGACTATTTCCCAAGCTAGCATCTAACATAGTGCGCTTGGTTCGATGATATGATAAGTGATTGATAGATTAAAACGTGGATAATGAGTTGATAAATAAACTAATGGATAAGTTATATTGCATTTGGTTCATATGATTAAAGTATGATAAGTAATATTATGTTTGATGTACTTGATAAATAGATGATATAGATTAATTTTATTCGTAAAATCACAAAAATACCCTCGAATAGTTTTGCACTTATTTTTATTATTTTATTTCAATTAAATTTAAATTAATCAAAATAAATTTATTTATGTAATATAATTATTAATAAAATATTATAATTAGTTATTATTAAAAATAACTAATTATTAATAAAATATTATAATTCATATTTTGGATAATACAAATCCAGTCAAATTTTGGAACTAAGTAATGTTTCAAAAATTCTTTATTTAATAATAAATAAAATATTATGTTTTATATTACGGTTTTTATTGCTCCTTAGGGTAATATAGAAATTTTTCACTGATGATAAAACTATCACACCCTCTTTGAGTGATGAATCATCATGGCATTTTTAAAAAATTATAGGTACAGTTTCGGGCTTTATCATTTATAACGGGCTGTCAATACGTCAATCGAACATCAGATGAGGAGAGATTGAGAATCAATCTCATGCTAATCCTTTGAACCGCACGTATCCTAAGGTGCGCTTGGTTCGAGGATAAGATAAGTGATTGCTAGATTAAAAAATGGATAATGGGTTGATAAGTAAACTAATTGATAAGTTATATTGTGTTTGGTTCGTATAATTAATAAAGTATGATAAGTAATATTGTGTTTGGTGTACTTGATAATTAAGTGATATAGATTAATTTTATTCGAAAAATGACAAAAATACCATCGAATAGTTTTGCACTTATTTTTATTATTTTATTTTAAATAATTAATGAATATAAATTTATTTATGTAGTTTAATTATTAATAAAATATTATAATTAATTATGATTAATCAAAATACCCTCGAGATTTTGCTCTCAAGTAGTTGGATTTCACAGATAAAGAAAGGGTAAATGGGTAAAATACTTTCTTAATATTTCTTACTGTACAAATATGGAGTTGGCATCACACCATCTTAGCAGGATGCTTCCTCCAATGCTTTTCAATATTATCACGCGCCTCCTCATTTTTGTGGGCTTTTTAAAACTGCAGAAGAATAAGTGATGACACCTGATAATTAACAAATCATAGCCTTATCATTCGAGAAGAACACAGCCTTAGTGTTGGATTAGTATTTAGCCCCAAGGAGTCGAAGCCATAAGAGACCATGGATAAGTAAACAAACACCTACTTGTTTGGCCAAAAGCGCTTGATTAAATCCAATGACATCACGAAATCCAAGTCGTCCATGGAATTTTGATCGCCTAACTGCTTCCAATTTACACCAATGAATCCGCCTCTCATCCCCTGTCCCGCCCCACCAAAATTTTTCTCATCGACTGTAAAGACTGACAGCACACGAGAAAGCTTAAAGACATTTATGTTGTACGTCGTTGTTGCCTGCGCCACTGCCTTAATCAGCACCTCCCTACTTGATGTGATATTCGCCACATTGGTATGCTCGATTTGACCATCGGTGTTCGGAGATGGCGAGAACGGAAAAGCTCTTGACCTGGTTCGCTGCTGATACCACTAAAATATTACGCCCCGAGACTAGGGTCGATAACACTGGTATTGATTTCCAAATAGCATAATGAAATCAATAAACCTCGTAATATCAAATCATTGAAAACCAGTCTATTCATCCATAAAAATAATAGTCTTTACCAATGAATTTAAATTGTATCACCAAATTCCTAAAATATCTTAAAACAAAGAAAAACAACCAAAGCCTAAATAAATAAGAAAACAACCAACGTCGTCTTTAACTCCTAGAAACACCACGGATCACCAACCCAATATTGGTGTTGTTCTTTAGCCTCGATTTCTTCCTCGTTATTATCTGGGGATGTAGAGTAAGGGGTGAGTGTTTTGTTAAACACTTAGCAAGTGGAGGCCAATCGATGTGATAATAATATTTTTTCCATAATTTTTCAAAACTCAATTCAAAATCAGATCATAAACCAACATATATACACCAATATATATATATATATATATATATATATATATATATATATATATATATATATATATATATATAATTGCTACAATCGAGCCATGTAATATAACATTGCGTCATTGCCCTCATTAGACTTTGTAATATACTCTCATTGAGCCATATAGTTACCCCCATTGGGTCATGTACTTATAATTGCTCACATTGAGCCATATATTATAATAATTATATAATTTTAATATAATTCGCACATCAATTCAAAATTTAAAACATACATATAGTTTTCAAAATTGAAACAAATATATAACAAAGCTCACTTACTGCGATTACAGACGTGTTTGAACGATTTAGGGTGCGAAAACACAAGCAATCCTCATCCTTAATATTGAAAGGTGTTCGGAAGTTTTACTGTGTGTGCAAAATTTTAGAAAGTTTTCGAAGGATGGAGCTGACTTTGCTCACGAATCAGTTCTGATATTTTTTTGACATTCTTTATGGTTGGCTATAGTATTTATAAGGCTAATGTTCGAAAATGAAGAGATTTAGATTCTCAAAATTCCAACTAAGATATTTCACATATTTAGTTGGTTGATTTGGTGCTTTGGAATTAGGAGTTTGGATTTGTAGCTTCCCTTTTATTGTTCACCAAAGTTTATCTCTTAAGTTATTTTAAATTTTAAAAAGGTTATCTATCATATTCTAGCTAACATCTATTATTTTTTTCCAAATCTAAATAATAAACTCATTATTATTTTTATAATCTTAATTTATCTACCACTTATTTGATATCTTAGATAATCATTTATTGAGTATTTGAAAACTAGCTAACTAATAATTATGTTTATTTATTTTGACATGAAATTATTTATCTAATAAAAATTTATCTGCTAAGTATATTGGCTTGTGCAATATACCTTGATTTGTTAGATCAATGCAATTTATCGGGTCTTCACAGTTACTATACCATCATGGACAATTGGGCTATCATTAAGGAATGATAATGTGGTAAAATAAGAGGGAAATTCTAAAATGATGGTTAAGTTACAAAACTAAAGTAAAAAAAAAAGTCAAAATCAAAACAATTAGTGAATAGGAGTTATATATTTCACTGTCCCGTTGTCTGATTCCATCACTACTAGCCGTCGACGCGACGCACACGCGTTACGTGTGTATAATAGAGCGCACATGATATGCATAGTTTTTATTAGATGAGTATTTTGTATAAAGAACCATATCTCATTTACATATTTTCTCATAGTCGTACACTCGATCCCTTGATTGTTATTATCGGTAACGAAGAGAGGGGCTGTTTTTCTTTTTTTTCTTTTTTTAATGAGAGCATAGAATGTGGAGAGGTGTGGCACAGGTGAGGGTAAGTTTTCTTCGTGGGTGGTGGGGTGGGAAGAGGAGAAAATTGCTGCACATAAACACTTGTATTGGGAGTTAATGTGTAATCGATTTGATACTAATATCTCTTCCACTTGTAAATATTAAAGTATAAATAAAATATCCTGATGGCATTTTTGAAATTTCATATTTGCCATACCAAGTTGGTTATTTTAAGGGGTTCATACATTATAATATAGTATAGTATATAGGAGTTAATGGATAATCGATTTGATACTAATATCTCTTCCACTTGTGAATATTAAAGTATCAATAAAATATCTTGAGGGCATTTTTGAAATTTCATATTTGCCATACCAAGTTGGTTATTTTAAGGGGTTCATACATTATAATATAGTATAGTATAGTATAGATGAGTTAATGGATAATTGATTATACTAATATCTCTTCCACTTATGAATATTAAAGTATCAATAAAATATCCTGAGGGCATTTTTGAAATTTCATATTTGCCATACGAAGTTGGTTATTCTAAGAGATTTTTATATTATAATATAGTATAGTATAAATAATATAGATAATGATGGATTTCCCATGTATAAAAAAAAAATAGTGACTGACTTTTATATTACCCACATTAAAGATATTATTATATATAAAATATTAAAATTTCCCCAAGCGACTATATCCCTAAATTATTTCCACTTTTATAAGAAAAGTAAAAAATAAAACTTCAAATATAAAATTGGTAAAAAAAAATTACCCAAACAACCCGAAAATTAATGATTTTGAAAATCGGACTAGACTGGCTGATCCAACCACTTCAATCAATTATTGGTGTTTGGTTCGGTCCGATTGACCCTCTAAAACCATCATGATAAAAAACCACAGGGCACTGTATTGACCGATCGACCGATCACTTCAATTCTTTTTCTTTTAATTTTTGTTAAAATTATATGCCAGAACAAAAATATATTATATATAATTTATTGTTTTTGAAATAACTAAAAAATAATATTTTATATTGTCTTATAAAAAAATCCACGGTTCACAATAAATATCTTGTATATTATATATAAAAACATGTTTCATATGATTTTAAGACATTGTTATTTTTGTGTATTACTTGTTATTTTTGAGATTTTTTATTATTTTTCTATTATGTTGAATATTTGCTTTAATATGATTCAAATTGGTTATGTTATTTTGGTGTAGTGATATTTTTGTTAGTGTAAACAATTTGAAATAATGTAAAATACATATTATATATATTTTATAAAAATTAAAATATATATTAGATCGACGTCATTACCTCGACGTCATTACCGATTGAACAACTGGTTTAATTTATCGAACGGATTGAACTTATAACTAATAAAGACACTGATTTTATGTCCTCTTCGATTGCAAAAACAATAATACGAATCGATCAACAAAAGTAGTTTTCCAAACCAACTGCCACGATTATCCCAACTCTCAGAAGAAGCCCATTGGTCCGCAACTCCATCCTCCCATTCTAATTGGTCCACGTCATATCATACACGAGAGACCATTGGTTCACGTCATCATCTGTGACGGGTTATGTATGCATAGTATTTGCTATATAACGTCGCTCCACCTTAGTCCCCTTTCAGATTCAGAAACCAAAACACAGCACCGAACGAAGAAATACTGGGGAAATATAGAATATCCAATAGTGTTCTCCGTTGTTGAACTTCACGGATATGGCTGCCGCGTGGGAAAGACGCGCATCTTCGATCGTCTTTGGGATCATCTTGCTCGGTTTGATTTTCCTCTCCTATTTTCATGGAAATCGTCATATTTAGCTGAGATTTTTGCGTGCAAATTAGCTTTTATGTCTTGATGTTGGTTTATTTATGTCTTTATAGTTACTTGTGTTTTCATTGCTTAGACGAATGCTCTTTTCTTGAGGAGCTGTGATCATATAGCTTCATGTTTTCCCCCCTTTTTGAGGCTATTGTATGTTCTATCTTAGCGTCGAGATGTGTCGATCCAAGTTTATGTCGTTGTAAGGTCTGCCAATTTGTAGATCTGAAGTTGTAAACGATTTGATTTTGATTTGGTGGTGATGCTATGATGATTTAATGGTGAAGTAATGTGCGTAGCCTTTTTTCTCTACGTTTATCTGGCGTATTACTTCCTGTTGGTGTCATTGTTGTTTTATGTGCTAATTTATGACAGATTCGGCGGTTTGTCATTTTTATAAAGATCATTCTTTTTTGGAAAGGAGTCTAGTGAATTTATGGTTCGTGTATTAAAGTTTTGTGTGTATTCTGTGTATTGGGGTAAGATAAAATGTATGAAATACCTATAAAAATAAATCAAGTGCATTAGGAGTAGAATTTATGAGATTACTTTCTGAAGCTAATGAGGAGATAAAGTGCATGTTTTGCTATTTAAGAAACGCATTTGTTATTGATGTGATTACTATGATGTCTAGAATATAAAGTGACGTATTATATGACTTGATAAAGTTCATTGTAATTAATGTATTCATGTGGTGATGTATCTCTTGAAACAGGAAGTGTATTTACATTTTCCATAGCTAAAGAGGAGGCTGAAAAAATTGGAACAGTTATTGGCATAGACCTTGGCACAACTTATTCATGTGTTGGTGTTTACAAAAATGGACATGTCGAAATCATAGCGAATGATCAAGGAAACCGCATCACCCCTTCTTGGGTTGGCTTCACCGACGGTGAGAGGTTGATAGGAGAAGCTGCAAAAAATCAGGCAGCTGTGAACCCTGAAAGGACTGTTTTTGATGTCAAACGACTTATAGGAAGAAAGTAATAGTTTTTTTTCTTTTCTTTTTTTTGGTTGGCATCCAGTTCTACTTATTATGTATTCAATTATGAAGTGTAAAATCATTATGATTCTAACTCTTGCTATTCTGCAGATTTGAGGATAAAGAGGTTCAAAGGGACATGAAGCTTGCCCCTTATAAGATTGTGAACAAGGATGGAAAACCTTATATTGAAGTCAAGATCAAAGATGGTGAGACTAAGGTCTTCAGTCCTGAAGAGGTCAGTGCTATGATTTTGACAAAGATGAAGGAGACAGCAGAGGCTTACCTTGGAAAGAAGATAAAGGATGCTGTTGTCACTGTCCCTGGTAAACAGTTGGTCCCTATGCCTTTTACTCGGAGAGGCAATATTATGCCATTTATTGATGATTTGCATCTTGTCTTTCTGCAGCTTACTTCAACGATGCGCAGAGGCAAGCCACGAAAGATGCTGGTGTAATTGCTGGGTTGAATGTTGTAAGAATAATTAATGAACCGACCGCAGCAGCAATTGCTTATGGTTTGGACAAGAAGGGCGGTGAAAAGAACATTCTTGTTTTTGACCTTGGTGGTGGAACATTTGATGTCAGTATTTTGACCATTGATAATGGTGTTTTTGAGGTTCTTGCTACCAATGGAGACACTCATTTGGGAGGTTAGCTGTTTGTTAGGTCTATTTGCATTGTTTTAAACATTGATTCCATTAAAGCCAATGAAGGAGAGAAATCATTTTCTTTATTTTCATCTGAAGCCAAATTGAACCTTCTGCAGTTAAATAACCTTATGCACATGTATGTCATTTCAAGGTTGACGATTTTACAAAATTGTTTTTTTTCTTGGTTGGTCCCCCTCTGATTTTTGTCTCTTCTTCATGATTTGCTTGTCTACTTTTTCGCTACCGGAGCATCTTGAAATCAGGAGTTTGCGTGTGGGATAATTGTTGTCTGGTCCAAACTTCAGCATTTTTTTTGTTATCTCAATGTTGACATGTTTCAACACCCCCACCTCAGGTGAGGATTTTGATCAGAGGATCATGGAATACTTCATTAAGTTGATAAAGAAGAAACATGGAAAGGACATCAGCAAGGATAACAGAGCACTTGGCAAGTTAAGGAGAGAATGCGAGCGTGCTAAGAGAGCATTGAGCAGTCAGCACCAAGTCCGAGTGGAGATTGAATCTCTCTTTGATGGTGTAGATTTCTCAGAACCTCTCACAAGAGCTCGGTTTGAAGAATTAAACAATGATTTGTTCAGAAAGACCATGGGGCCTGTAAAGAAAGCTTTGGAAGATTCTGGTTTGGAGAAGCGCCAAATTGATGAAATTGTTCTTGTCGGTGGAAGTACCAGAATTCCTAAGATTCAACAGCTTCTTAAGGACGTTTTTGATGGGAAGGAGCCTAACAAGGGTGTGAACCCAGATGAGGCAGTCGCTTTTGGCGCAGCTGTTCAAGGAGGAATCTTGAGCGGAGAGGGAGGTGATGAAACCAAAGGTAAATCCTTAATTTTCTTATATCTTCATACTGATTTTATCAGTGAGTTGAATTTCTGAAAAGCTTTGATCAAATGATTCTCTCTAACTAGCAAATCATGCCTCACATCAGATATTCTGCTTTTGGATGTGGCTCCACTAACCCTCGGCATTGAAACTGTTGGCGGGGTGATGACCAAATTGATTCCAAGAAACACAGTGATACCAACCAAGAAATCCCAAGTTTTCACCACCTATCAGGATCAACAAACTACGGTCACAATTCAGGTAACTGGCATTTGATTCTTGGAACTGAAGAGTATAAGTAATACCTATCTTATTTTGCAATTGATGACTTGAAATCCATGATAGGTCTTTGAGGGTGAACGAAGTATGACAAAGGACTGCAGATTGCTTGGGAAATTTGACTTGACGGGAGTAGCCCCAGCCCCAAGGTTAGAATGATTGTAATTGTTTTCTGTAGGCCTCCAGGGATGCAGCTGAATTTAAACCAACTTGCAATTTTTTCGTGATGATTTATTTAATCTTTATTTGAAATTATTATCAAATTTGAGTTTGATTTGAATATATTGGAATATATTATGATATAGATTTGACTTCTAAATTATTTTGCTTGATGCGCCTTTAATATGTGTATAAATATTTTATGAATATATTTAGAACTGCACATGCTAACAAGCTCGAGTCACGATATAAGCTTTAACTTAATAGCAATTCATTTTCACCTGTCGTGTAGTCGATTAGGCAGTTTTATCAGTTTGAAGGCTTCATCTTAGTCGTTATCCGTCTTTTCTTTTCGAACAGAGGAACCCCTCAGATTGAAGTCACATTCGAGGTCGATGCCAATGGTATTTTAAATGTCAAGGCGGAAGACAAGGCCTCTGGTAAATCAGAGAAGATCACCATCACCAATGACAAAGGCCGTCTAAGTCAGGAAGAAATCGAGCGGATGGTAAGGGAAGCCGAGGAATTCGCCGAGGAAGACAAGAAGGTCAAGGAAAGAATAGACGCACGCAACAGCCTAGAGACATACGTCTACAACATGAGGAACCAAATCAACGACAAGGACAAACTCGCGGACAAACTGGAGTCGGATGAAAAGGAGAAGATCGAGACAGCGACAAAAGAAGCCCTCGAGTGGATGGACGACAACCAGAACACGGAGAAGGAGGATTACGAGGAAAAGCTGAAGGAGGTCGAAGCAGTGTGTAATCCTATCATCACCGCCGTTTATCAGAGATCCGGTGGCGCCCCAGGTGGCAAATCGGAGGAAGACGATGATGACGCCCATGATGAATTGTAGAATATTGGTACAGTAGAAGCTTTTAGGTTTGGTTCCTTGATACTGGTGATTGAGAGGGATGAGAGGAGCGTGAATTTTTTATCACAAGACTGGGGACTGTATTTTAAAAGATATTTTTTTTTTCATTACATTTCACGCTGCTGGATTTTGATTATTCGAGGCCAAAGAGGGGAATCATATTTGTATTATGATTCGGAATTGAAGGAACTTGGTCCTACAACTCGATTGGTTCTCTCTTCACTATATATAGAAATTAACACACTAACACATGTAATAAATATTTAATTTAGTACACCAATATTGCCTATAAAGTAGGATTATGTGAATTTAATGACAATATTAATTATTTACCTTAACCTCATTCTTAAAATAATTTTACATTTATAGACTTGGTTCATCATCATAATAGCGGTCAACGATATGTCACATCAAATACATATGGATCAATTGTCAACGGTCGAGTCTTGCGATTTACAAAAAAAATGGTTTGTTTGATGATGCCCTTAAGGGCAGTGCTCTTAAAGACATCATTACCGTTCATTTGTAATCTTTTTTTTAAAAAGAATACAAAGATTACACGTGGATGGTGGATAATGCCTCTGAGGGCAGTGCCCTTCAGGGCAGCAACAATGTTTCCAAAAAAAATCCATCCCCTTATTAAAAAAAATACATATGGATCGATCGATCGATGTCATTTCAAATCCACTTTGAAGAATTAAAGGATTAAAGATCGGAACTCTATGTGAATGAATATGTGATGACTAAGAAATCATGAACTGAAATACAAGAAAGTATAATACTACATATCCATTTTAACGGCTAGTAACTGCCATTCCAATTATCAGCTATAGTTCTTGACCGTCCACCAGATGTGGTTCTTCGCTTAAATCCTTTTCCAGCCTTTATCTTCTGTACACAAAACTTGAGCCATTTCCTTCATCAATTCTCCACCTTTGTTCCAGTCTTGTCATCTTCTACTTGAAGTAATTCTAGACAATACTTGAACTTAGTTCCTGGTAGCGCCTTAGTTACCATGTCGGTTGTGTTATCTTTCGTGGCCACTTTCTCCAGCTTTATACCTCCTTTTGCAATTATATCCCTGCAAAAATAAAGCCTAACATCAAAAGGTTTGGTTTGTTCATGGTATACATGGTTTCTTGCCTGCATGCCACTTTGTTTGTCTGAGAACATAGTTGTAGTTACTGATTATCCTTCTAATGCTCAGTCATTCCCTCAACCAAATTGCCTCCTTTAATGCCTCTGTTGCTGCCATAAACTCGGCTTCTGTAGAGCAAGGAAACCACATGCTGCAGATTGCATTTCCAACTTATCAGGTTACCATGATACATAAATACATATCTTGTCAAGGATCTTCTTGTATCCAAACACCCTGCGTAATCAGCGTCCACAAACCCAGTCCCAAAGTCAGTTTGTTCCTTGTTCTTCCTATATGAAAGCCCTGTAGTTGATGTGACTCTCAAATACCTCGGTGTCCACCTCACAGCCTCCCAATGTTTCTTCCAGTATATACTCATAAATCTACTGACCATACTAACCGCATAAGCTAATTAAGATCGTATTGTGTACATTAAACTCCCTACACAACTCGAATTAGGAACCTTTCCCATGTAGGCTAGTTCCTCATAAAATGTTGAGCTATGGGAGTGACCACTGGCTTGGATAAGTGCATGTTAAATCTCTTCAATAGCTTTTCTATGTGCGTTTTCTGAGAAATGAAGAGTGTGCAATCACTTTTTTTTCTTCGAATTTCCATGCCAAACATTTTACTCGCAGCCCCCATATCCTTCATTTCAAATTCTACCTTGAGCAGCTGCTTCACAACTTCAAGTTCAGATTTATTCCTTGATGCGATTATCATATCATCAACGTATAAGAGTAAATTATATCGGCATTATCATTTGCATCTTTTATATATACACAATTGTCATATCCTCGTCTTATGATCCCAATCTTTATCAAGACATAATCAAACATTCTGTACTACTGTCATGGTGCTTGTTTTAATCCATAAAATGATTCTTTCAGTAGGCACACCAAATTTTCATCTCCTTTACTTAATCAACCTTCAAGTTGTTGCATGTAGATTGTTTCATCTAGGTTTCCACGCAAGAATGTAGTTTTTTACATCTAACTGCTCTAACTCCATGTCTTTCTATATAGCAAGGGATTGAAGTACTTACTTGAGCTGTACTTTACACTTGTGAGAAAACTTAATTGTAGTCAACACCCTCACTTTGAGCATAACCTTTGGCTACAAGTCGGGCTTCGTACCTTTGTTTTCTAGTTCCCAAAGTATCATCTTTAAGCTTGAAAATGCACTTACATCCTATTATCTTCTGCTTGGTGGTTTTTCCGCCAGTTCCTAGGTTTCATTATTAGACAATGAGTCTAATTCTTCCCTCGTAGCATTCAACAATTCTTCTGAGTGTTCACTTTACACTACTTCTTTGAAGTTAGGGGTTCATTGACTTCCACATTAGTGGCCACATTGAGAGCGTATGAAATGATATCTGCATAACCTAAACGAGTGAGTGGTTTAATTGATCTTCTAACCCTATCTCTTGCCAGAAGATAATCATCATTGTCTAGGTGATCTTGTTGTAACTCCACCTCAACTAAAGTATCCGTGTTTTGGCTCATTCCTTATCTCTTTATCGGCTCCAACTCAATGTGTGTTCTTTCTGTACTCATGTGTTGTTGTTCATCCCATTTATTCACAGCTTGAGGGATGTACATCTCTGATCTGCCGGAGAAAGACGATCGTATTCAACTATCCACCGAACTTAACCTTGGAGGTATAATTGTAATGTTGACATTCACCCTCATAAGGTCGACCTCTCTACCTCCATCGGTCAAGACATGCACCTCAATAGCAAGGTGTACTGCCGACCTCCTGACCTCTCTTGGTCAAGACATGTGCCTCAGCATAGCTTTACAAGTTGTGTCCACGGTCCGAGCTCTACGAGTTCTATGCCGACATCCTCAGACAAAAAAGGCTTTACGAGTCTCAGCATAGCTTTACGAGTTATGTCCAAGGTCCGAGCTCAACGAGTTCTATGCCGATATCCTCAGATAAAAATACTTTACACGTCTCAGCATAGCTTTACGAGTTATGTTTTAAGGTCCGAGCTCTAGGAGTTCTATGTCGACCTCCTCAAACAAAAAGACTTTACGAGTTTCAACATAGCTTTACGATTTATCTCCCAAATCTGAGCTATACGAGCTCTATGTCGAACTCTTCAAGAAAAGACTTTACGAGTCTCACGATAGGTTTTCGAGCTTTAATCCGGCCTCTCAGAACAAAAATATCAGCTATATTAAGCAAATTTTATAAGTGTAAAAGCGAACGACCGAGCTCCTACCAACTTACAAAGCGAGCGTCCGAGCTCCACGAGCTTATATTATGAAAATCTTATAAGTTCAAAAGCGAGTGACCAAGCTCCTACTAATTTACAAAGCGAGCGTCCGACCTCCAACAGCTTGTATTATGAAAATTTTATAAGTTCCAAAGCGAACGGCCGAGCTCTTACAAACTTACAAAGCGAGCATCTAAACTCCACCATCTTATATTATGAAAATCATATAAGTTCAAAAGCGAGCGACCGAGCTCCTACCAACTTACAAAGCGAGCGTCCGAGCTCTACCAGCTTACATTATGAAAATCTTATAAGTTCAAAAGCGAGTGACCGAGCTCCTACCAACTTACAAAATGAACGTCTGAGCTCACCAGCTTATATTATGAAAATATTATAAGTTCAAAAGCGAGCGACCGAGCTCCTACCAACTTACAAAATGATCGTCCGAGCTCCACCATCTTATATTATGAAAATCTTTTAAGTTCAAAAGTGAGTGACCGAGCTCCTACCAATTTACAAAGTGGGCGTCCGAGCTCCACCATCTTATATTATGAAAATCTTAAGTTCAAAAGCGAGTGACCGAGCTCCTACTAAATTACAAAGCGAGCGTCCGAGCTCCAACAACTTATATTATGAAAATTTTATAAGTTCCAAAGCGAGCGACCGAGATCTTACCAACTTAAAAAGCGAGTGTCTGAGCTCCACCAGCTTATATTATGAAAATCATATAAGTTCAAAAGCAAGCGAACGAGCTCCTACCAACTTACAAAGCGAGCGTCTGAGCTCCATCAGCTTATATTATGAAATTTTATAAGTTCAAAAGCGAGTGATCGAGCTCCTATCACTTTATAAAGCCAGCGATCGAACTCCACCGGCTTATATTATGAAAATTTTATAAGTTCAAAAGCAAGCGACCAAGCTCCTACCAATTTACAAGGCTAGCGTCTGAGCTAGTCTGCTTATATTATAAAAATATATAAGTTCAAAAGCGAGCTCTTGAGCTCCATCAATCGGTGTTATTGAAAAAATTTACAAGCATAAAGACAAGTGTCCAAGCACTAAATCCTCTTGTAGCTTATATTATTATGATACTTATACAAGTTTCTGACCACATGTGTCAACTCGACTTGAAGGGGGGGTTGTGATAACCTGCGGGAGAAAGACGATCGTATTCAACTATCCACTGAACTTAACATTTGAGGTGTAATTGTAAGGTTGACACATTCACCCTCATAAGGTCGACCTCCCGACCTCCATTGGTCAAGACATGCACCTCAAGGACAAGGTGTATTGCCAACCTCCCGACCTCATTTGGTCAAGACATCCGCCTCAAGGAAAATGTGTATTGCCGACCTCCCGACCTCACTTGGTCAAGACATGCGTCTCAAGGGCAAGGTGCATTGCCGACCTCTCGACTTCATTTGGACAAGACATCCGCCTCAAGGGAAATGTGCATTGCCGACCACCCGACCTCACGAGGTCAAAGCACCTGCCCCAGCTCTAAGTATTTGACCAATTTCCCCGATCTCCCGAGTTCTGGGCAACCTCATTTTTCACTGGAGCTCATCCAACTAGTCATTGAGCCAAATTCACCGACTTGCCGACCTAATGAGGTAAAAGCACATGCCTTGACTCCAAGCATACGATCTTTTCACGACCTCCCGACCTAATGAGGTATAAGTAAATGCCTTGACTTGACCACCTATCTCTAGGAGTGCTTTGACCGGGTCGAAGCCTTTTGACCAAGTCCAGGTTGAACTGACACGTCCCGAGATTTCAGAGAATGATGCAAATCATGGTCGTATCAGTCCACCGACGTGTTCCAAGATTTCAGGAGTCATGTAGAACATGGCCTTACTGGTCCAAGCTACACATACGGGAGGTAACACCTATAAGTAGTAAGTTAAGTCAGGATTCCAGGTATGCATTTTTCTTATACACACCTACATACAACAGCTGTTCCCTTACAGATTTTTCCCATATCTCCCATAATCTGACTTGAGCGTCGGAGGGGACCCGCCTAAAAAATCTTCCGGCACCCTTATTACATTTTGTTTCAGATCTTAGCAGGTCATTCAGGATTTGTCCCTTGTTATTTGGTCCATTGAAGAACATAAAGAGATGTAATTTAACATTTTATTGATAATTAAAGATCATCACTTTTTGTGGGAGTATCAATCTCATTTTCCTTGAAGACCACGTCTCTGCTTATAATGATCTTGTTGTGGCCTTTATCATTACACCACAGTCTGTAGCCCTTTACAACATCCGGATAACCAAGAAACATGCACCTTAGTTCTCTTGGTTCCAATTTATCTTGGTTTATGTGAGCATAACCTACATAACAAAATATCCTAAGGTGTTCTAAGCACAGTGGATGACCCGTCCAAATCCATTGGTGTCTTAAGCTCTATAGCAGCCAATGGACTTCGATTAATGAGATAAATAGCAGTGGACACTGCTTTCGCCCAGTAGTGTTTGTTCATTTTGGCGTGTGCCAATAGACATCTCACACTCTCCATTATAGTTCGATTCATCATTCAGCCAACCCGTTCTTTTGAGGAGTGTCGAACTGTATGGTGCCTTTAAATCCCATTTTCTTTACAATACTGATTGAACTCTTCTGAGCAGAATTATAGACCATTATCGGCACGAAGTTTCTTCATCTTTCCACCTGCCTGTGTTTCTACATTGATTTTCCAGTCCTTAAACTTTTAAAAAAGCACCACACTTGGTCTTAATAATAAACACACACACCCTTCTATAATAGTCATCAGTGAGTGACAATAAATATCTTGCTCCACTCATAGATTAAATTCTTGAAAGCCCCCACAAATCACTAGGGATATAATCCATAATGCCTTGTTGTGTGCATAATACCAGTCCCAAACTTTAGCCTCTTTACCTTTCAAAAAATGCAATGTTCACAAAAATCAAGCCCAATTATTGTTTCCATCCCCAATAGGCCATGTTTGCATAGTTCATTTAACCCCGTTACACTGATGTGTGCTAGTCTTTTATGCCAGAGGCGTGTTTGAGTGGAAATTTTGTCTATGGCTGTTGCTAATTCATCTACTATTACTTTTCCTTGCAAAATTTTAGAGTCCGTTATGTAAGTGTTCCTTCATGATGATCAACGATCCTTTTGATACTTTAAGAATTCATCCCTCTACTTTACACCAGTAACCTAGTTTATCTAGCATGCCTATTGACACCAAATTTCGTTTCAATTATGGCACATATCTTACATCTTGTAGGATCCTTTCCATACCATCAACCAATCTTAACTGGATGGACCCAATACCAACTACTTTACAGGTCTTATTGTTTCCTAACAGAACTTGGCCATGTATTGATGTTTCATATGAAAGAAAACCAGTCATTGTGTGGACACATATGGAATGAGCACCTTAAGTCCAATACCCATTCTCCACTTGTTTTCACTTCTGTTACACAAAGAACATCGGAGCTTTCTTACTCATCTATGGCTATTCCAACATCACCATCACTAGATTGATTATCAGTGGCATGTTTTCTTCATTATGGACAATCTCTCTTTAGGTGCCCTTCTTTCTTGCACAAGAAACATTTCTTTCTTTCCACTGATTTGGATCTTGTGTCTTTTCTGGGCTTAAATTCATGTTTTTTTATCCTTCTTCTAACATTCAGGCCCTCTGCTTTAGAATCTTGAACACCATTTGATTTCTTTTCAACTCTTTTGAGAAGAGTGTTGATTGCACCTCATCAAGAGAAAGAATCTCTTCCATACAATAATGTGTCTGACAAATGTTCAAACTCGCTTGGAAGTGAATTAAGAAGTAACAATGCTTGATCTCCATCTTCTATTTTGGCGTCAATATTCTCAAGATCTGATGTGATTTTATTAAAATCATCTATGTGATCTTCTAAGGCTCGTCCAGGTCCCATCTTCAAGGCATATAGTTTCTGCTTCATAAATAATCGATTGGCCAGTGACTTTGTTATATCCAAAGTTTCCAATTTCAACCATATTGTTGCGGTAGGCTTTTCTTTTGAGACTTCTCGTAACACCTTGTCTCATAAAGAGAGAATCGAGACACTATGAGCCTTATCAAGAATATCTTTCTTTTATTTGTTTGACAATGAACTCGTCATTTTCAATTCACTCCCAAAGTTATTTATATTTAATTATTTGGTTTAATTGAAGTAAATTATGAGTTAATTGCGGAATTAAATTCTTGGATATCATATTTTGAACCAGAGTTGGAATAAATAATTGTGAGTTGAGTTTATAGTGTAAATTAAATTCAAGGGAATTTAATTTATAATAATAAGATTTTTTTGAGTTGAGAATTTAATGGAAATAGTAGGGATGAAATTGAGTGGCATATATTAGGGTTGGATTTATAAAACACAAACCACATCAATTATACACACAAAAAGTTGATTCTTCTATCCTCTCCCCATTTCTCTTCACGTCGCCTCCTCTTCAACCGCAAGAAGCGATTTTCCCTTCACTCCTCTTACGATTTTCATTCAAGTGAGTGTAGGTATCATTGTCCCTTACCTTAAATTGTTCTTCTTTGGTTATGTCATGGGTGTTGGTCTGTATTTCTTGCTGTTTTGGGGAGGGATGTGTGAAATGTGGAGTTTGGTGTGTACGTGTGTGCATTTTACTGTGTGTATGGGTGTGTTCTATGTGTGTGCGTGAGTATGTGTGCCTGTCAAGTAAAGGAAGGTGTACATTTTAGCTTATATTTGGTGTATAATGGCGATTGAACGTATATGTGGGCATATGTATGTTCAACATATTTTTTATGTGTATATACTTGCCATTTGGGTCCAAAAATCTTGTTGTTTTTTGTTGAAATCTTGCTGCTGCTATTTGTCGAATTTAATTGCTATTTGGACCAAAATTGTGCTGCATGTAATCGAGTTTATGCTGCTGAAATTAATGAAAATCATGTTGCTGACATGAATCAAATTAGGCTATTTGTTTATCGAATATTGATCTTTTGAGGGAAGAATTATTGCTTATGAAATTTTTAATTTTAGGGTTTCAATCTTAGCTTCCTTAATTATGAATTGAATTATCGATTCTCTGACGTACTTTGTTATTGTTCTATGCTACTGTTATTTAGACAATTGAAATTTAGGTGACTAGTTTAGTGAAACTTCGCATAATCTATTTTATATCGATTGGATTCTGGTTTGGGCTCTTGAATAGGTGTTTTAGTGGCATAAATTCCAAGAGATGAATTTACTCGATGATTATTTTATAATGTTATGAGGTTTAAGTCAAATTTAGCTATGAGATGTGAACTCAACTTCTTGACAGAACTTGTATGTTGTTTCTGGAAATTGTCATAACCTAATGAAATCAATGGAGAACACTGTATTCTAGTTGATAAAAAAACTGAAGAAGTGAAAAGATAATGAGACTAATTTGGAGTTATAAATTGTATTATAGAATTTAAAACATGACAACTTTATAAAAAACTAGATTTAAGCAAATAAAAGATATTTGAATGGTGTGAAGTTGATTATAAGTTATGAATCTTGCTATTGGTTATAGCTTATGTTTGTACGACTTTCATACATTTTCTTGGGATTTTGATAGAACTTTTAGCTTTCAAGAACCTAGCCAACAAATTGAATCAAGACGTAAAATACCTAAACAAATATTTTGGATCAATAGAAGAGAACATATGAGATGGTTGTTGAATCTTGATTCAGTTATCTTAGATTGGGTAGTACATAAACGATATTGAATGTGTTGTGAATGAACTAATATTGAGTCGATAACTTTGATTTAGATAGTCCACGAGCCTCAGATATTGATGATGGTTAATAATATTGTCAAAATAAGGTACGTAGTGACGTACAAGCAGGTATGCTATGAATTAATTTTACACTCATGCGTATATGAGTTGTTAAGTGTGATGTTTAAATGTAATGTATGTTAATAATTAATATTATTTGGTTAATATATTATTAAGATAATATCAAGAAAATTTATCCAGAAGATTGCGCACTATCTGGATAACCACCCACTATCTTGTAAGTGGAGTAACTGTTTCAAACTCTAAGTCTTTGATGACAAGACTTATATAAAGGACATTGCTGGGGGTCCCTAAGCCAAACAATTTACTTCATAAAATACACCATCTATTTGAATTGCATAAGGTTTAGAAGTGCCCTCTTGCGACTCAATTTTTTAGATCTGTCTGGATCAAACTGCATATCAATGGCTGGAGTTAAAACTGATCTTGAACTTTTATTTCCGCAAATTCGATTTGTGTGACATATGTTTAGGTATATTGAAAATCGATTTAATATTCATGTTAAATTTCTAACATTTGGTATCAGAGTAGTTTTGTCTTTGCCTTGATACTTTTGAGCTTTTCGATCTGGGCCAAAATCTGAAAAATTATGATGATACAATTTTAATCTGTCGTGAATTTTTACAAAATTTTCGAATAAATCCCCAAATCAGATATGAAAATTAGGTTAAAATTCAAAATTTCATAAATATTTTTTTGTTGAAACCCTAATTTGAAAGTATGAAATTGTGTAATCAAATTGATAGCCGATCTGGAATCCGGCGGTGAAGCATGACGTCCAGCCGACCACCATGACAGGCTACCGCCATTGGGCGGACGACAATTGCAAACCGCCGCAAATTGGCTGGGTAAATCGCGAAGAAGTGCTTCGCGCGATTTGCTATAAATTGGTTGATTTTTGAACGATTTTGGTCATTCAGAATACGGCCTCGATGTTTAACGTCGATTAAGGTACAGACTGTGCCTGGAGGCGTTGTTCCGCGACGGAGAAGGAGGGATTTTAAGAGGAATATTGTGGTTAGTACCCACAAGATTTGGCTTTGTTTCTGCCGATTGGTGGCCTGAGATGGGGTAGAGGTGATCGGCCATTTAATTGGATGCGATGGTCGACGTTGGTTGGCGGTGATTTGGCCGGAAGAGGTGGCGTCAGCGTGAATTGAATTAGGGTTAGGGTTCTTGAATTCTAAGGTTTGATTTTGAAATTAGGGCTTTTTTGCTTTGGGAATATGCTTCAATTTAAGGCCTTGTTTGGTGATAATTTTCTGATTCGTCATTTTTATTTTAAGGGACCGTTTGAATTTGATGCATTCTGAAAAATTCAAAATTCTGCTTTATTTTTTAGAATTTATTTTATGCAATTTTTATGTGAAATTGAGGTGTTTTATTATGGATAAAGGCACCATTATTTATGTAAAGCATAAAATATTTTTATGCATGAATAATTGAGATGTGTAAGTAATTCGTATAGTTTAATTGATTAAAGTATAGCCACCACAGCTTTAATTGATTAAATTATACATTAATCATGTGAAGTACATAAAGTACAATAGACAATATTTATATAAACTAAGATATATCATAAAATATTTTTAGGCATTCAGAATAAATGTCTAAGTGATTCGTTTAGTTTAGTTAATTAAAGTATGGTCACATCAGCTTTAATTGATTAAATTATACATTAATTTTGTAGATCACATAAAGTATAATGGACATTACATTGATTCAACTATGGCATCGTTTTATGCATTCAGATTAAATGTTTATGTGATATGTATTATAATTGATTAAAGTGTAGCCACATCAGCTTTAATTAATTAAAAATTATGCATTAATTTTTCTAACATCACATTAAGCTAAACAGACATTACTTGTAATTAATTATATTTGATATAATGGAATTTATCCCATGGGAATTTTATTATATTAAGTATGTTTAATTAGGATGAGATATTGAATTACTTTCTTAATTTGCCCACAGGTATTAAGAATGTAGAATAATTCGATAGTTTTATCATAAAGTTATATGAATTTATTTGAATTAGAAATTTAGCCCACAGGTAATTTCTATGTCAGCGATTCATATGTTATTGCATGATTTACATGGGTAAAACATGTCATTTGGTTATTTGCTTCGAAAATTGTGATATAAGCATGTATTTTGAATTTTCTTGCAGTTATTCAACCTGTTAATTTATCTGATATGAAATGTGAAGTTTCTGAATTCAAAGGTGATAACTATAAGGTGTGGAAGGAGATGATTATTCTCCATTTAGGCTGTATGGATTTTGATTATGCTATACGGAAAGATGAGCCATCTGCTATTACTAAAACCAGCATTCCAGATGATGTTGATCTTTATGAAAAATGGAAACAATCTAATCGTCTCTGTGTTATGTTCATAAAGACCAAGATTTCTGCTGGGATCAGGGGTTCTGTCGATCAACATAATAATGTACGTGATCTGCTGAAGACTATTGATGCTCAATTTGAGTCTTCGGATAAGGCATTGGTAAGCACCTTAATTTTGAAGTTTTCATCGATGAAGCTCACTGGTATTAGAGGAGTGCGTGAGCATATCATGCACATGAGGGATATAACAGCTCATCTTAAGGCACTTGAGGTTGAGATGTCTGATACTTTCCTGGTGCACTACATTCTGAACACTTTGCCTTACCAATACGGTCCATTTAAGATTTCTTACAACACACATAGGGATAAATGGTCAATAAATGAACTTATGACCATGTGTGTTCAGGAAGATGGTCGATTGGCTATGGAGCAACCTGAAAGTGTGCATGTAACTACCCATATGAGGAAGGAAGGTTAGCACAAGCATAAGAGGAAAGGCAAAATGTCTATTCAGTTGGACATTAATAAGGAAATCAAGTGTTTCTTTTGTAAGAAAAGGATCACATTAAGAAAGATTGCCCCAAATTCCAGCAGTGGCTTGAAAAGAAAGGTACTCACTTCTCATTTGTTTGTTATGAGTCCAATATGATTGATGGTAATCATAATACATGGTGGATTGAGTCTGGTTCTACAATCCATGTTACCAATTCCTTGCAGGGATTGCAAAACCTAAGGAAGCCATTGGGAAGTAAGCAAAGCATCTATTCTGGAAACAAGATGCCCTCACATGTGGAGGCTGTTGGGACATGCAAATTAGGTTTAAGTAGTGGTTTCGTTTTGATTTTAGAAAATACATTTTATATTCCAAATTTTTCTAGAAATTTGATTTCAGTTTCAAGACTAGTATCTGTTGGATTTTCATTTAATTTTTTGAATTTAGTTTATTGTATAAATCTGAGATTATTGGAATTGGTACTTTGTCGAATGGTCTTTTTCGATTGAATTTACAAAATGATACCACTAATTCTATAATGCATGCTCAACAAAATATTGGTATTAAAAGATGTGTTGTGAATGAGAATTCATCTATTTTGTGGCACCGGAGATTGTGACATATCTCCATTGGTAGAATTAAAAGATTAGTGAATGATGAAGTACTTAGTGCTTTGGATTTTACTTATTTTGACACTTTTGTGGACTGCATTAAGAGTAAGCAGACCAGCATGTCAAAGAAAGGTACTAAGAGGAGTTCTGATATATTGGAGATCATACATACAAACATTTGTAGTCCTGATATGGATTCGTATGTCCATAAATACTTCATCACCTTCATTTATGATTATTCACGATATATGTATCTCTAATTGCTTCATAATAAGTATGAAGCGTTGGATGCTTTTAAAGCATATAAGGCTGAAGTAGATAAACAATGCGGTAAGCAAATTAAGAACGCGAGATCAGATAGAGGTGGTGAGTACTATGGTAGATACACGAGAGTGGACAAGCACATGGTCCGTTTGCTAAGTTTCTTCAGGAGCATGGGATTGTTGCGCAATACACCATGCCTGGTTCTCCGAATCAAAATGGTGTGGCAGAAAGAAGAAACCGGACATTAATAGACATAGTGCGTAGTATGCTTAGTAGTTCTAAACTTCCTAAGTCATTATGGACTGAAGCTCTTAAAATGACAGCGTATATATTAAACCGAGTTCCAACCAAGGCTGTCTCTAAGACACCTTTTGAGTTATTGAAAGGTTGGAAACCGAGTTTGCAACATATACGCATTTGGGGATGCCCGTCTGAGGTAAGATTTTATAGTCCACATGAAAAGAAGTTGGACTTGAGGACCATTAGTTGGATATGCCGAAAGGTCTAAGGGGTATAGATTCTACTGTCCATCTCACATCACTAAATTTGTGGAATCGAGGAATACAAAATTTCTTGAGAATGACTTGATTAGTGAGAGCGGTTGATTTCAGGATAGTAGTTCTGAAAAAGATCATTATGATGTTCATCCATCCACTGTAAGTGATAGACTGATTGATGTTTACAACTGCCCTCAAGTTCTTAGGCATGTTAATGAACCAGTCTTAGAGAAACCACAAGTAGTTGATCATGATCACTTAGTTCCTGATGATCGACAGATTCTAGATATTGTCGAGAACCCTGTTGAACAACATGATCCTGTCTTAGAGGAAAATGTTGATGCAACATTGAGAATGCCTACTAGAATGAGGAGATCAGCAATTCCTAGTGATTATGTTGTGTATCTACAAGAATCTGACTATAATATTGGAGCTGAGAATGATCCTGAGACGTTTTCACAAGCGGTGGAAAGTAATGAATCCTAGTTGTGGTTCGATGCCATGAATGATGAGATAGATTCAATGGCACATAACAGAGTCTGGGAGTTGGTTCAGTTGCCAGATGGTGTAAAAGACATTAGATGTAGGTGGGTCTTTCAAACAAAAAAAGATTCACTGGGCAAATTGAACGATATAAGGCTAGACTCGTTGCCAAATGATTCACTCAGAAAGAGTAAATTGATTATACAGAGACATTTTCTCATGTATCTAAAAAGATTCTCTCCATGTGGTTATGGCATTGATAGCCCATTTTGATATGGATTTGCATCAAATGGATGTGAAAACGCCATTCTCAATGGTGATCTAGAGGGAAGAGGTTTATATGAAACAACATGAAGGATTCTCCTCTAGTGATGGTGAGCATTTGGTGTGTATGCTTAAGAAATCAATATAGGGATTGAAACAAGCCTCCCGTCAGTGGTACTTAAAATTCCATAACGTTATCTCTTCATTTGGGTTTGTTGAGAATGTCATAGATCAATGTATATACCATAAGGTTAGTGGGAGTAAAATTTGTTTCTTGGTGCTGTATGGATGATATATTACTTGCAATCAATGATAAGGGGTTTTTATATGAGGTAGAACAATTTCTCTCTAAGAACTTTGATATGAAGGATATGGGTGATGCATCTTATGTCATTGGTATTAAGATCCATATTGATAGATCCAAATACATTTTGGGTTTATCGCAAAAAACCTATATAAACAAAGTGCTGGAGAGGTTTCGAATGAGTGATTGTGCACCAAGTGTAGCACCCATTGTGAAAGGTGATGGATTCAATTTGAATCAATGTCCAAGAAATGAGTTTGGAAAGGAACAAATGAAAAACATTCCATATGCTTCTTGTGTTGGAAGCCTAATGTATGCTCAAGTCTGTACTAGACCTGATATTGCATTTGTTGTGGGAATGTTGGGAAGATATCAGAGTAACCCGGGTATTGATCATTGGAAAGCTGCAAAGAAGGTTATGAGGTACCTTAAAGGTACTAAGTATTACATGCTTATGTATAAACTGACTGATAATTTGGAGGTGATTGGCTACTCCGATTCAGACTTTGCTGGTTGTGTTGATTCACGTAAATCAACATCTGGATACATTTATGTTTGCCAGCAGAGCTATATCTTGGAGAAGTGCGAAGCAGACTTTCACTGTTACTTCCACTATGGAGGCCAAGTTCGTTGCTTGTTTTGAAGCATCTTCACATGGTGTATGGTTGAAGAGTTTCATATCTGGGCTTAGAATTGTGGATTCTATATCTAGACCGTTGAGGTTATATTGTGACAATTCAGCTGCAGTTTTCATGGCTAAAAATAATAAAAGTAGAAGTCAAAGTAAACACATGAGTACTGAATTGACGATTGCCAATCCTTTAACAAAAGGCATGACACCTAAGGGGTTTAAGGATCATGTGGTTAGAATGAGACTTGGTTCCATTATGTGATTTCATAGTATGTACATTTATTGTATAGTTAATGAAACTCTTTCAGTTGTGATATTTCTCATATCCAATTGTGTACATATTCAGTTATTTTGAGAAATATTACTTAAAACTGGACCTAGAATAAGCATTGGTTTATTCATTCAGTAAGGTTAACGCATTTGGATTTAAGAGGCAAAATACATCGTGATACATGGAAGATACTACTCAATATAAGATGACACATCGCCATGATTCGTGTATTATTTCTTGATATGAAGTATTCTTGATTCTTCAGTTTGTGAATATATTAACCAAGTGGGGGAATGTTAATAATTAATATTATTTGGTTAATATATTATTAAGATAATGTCAAGAATATTTATCCAGAAGATTGCACACTATCTGGATAACAACCCACTATCTTGTAAGTGGAGTAACTATGTCAAACTCTAAGTCTTTGATGGCAAGACTTATATAAAGGACACTGCTGGGGGTCCGTAAGCCAAGCAATTCACTTCATAAAATACATCATCTATTAGAATTGCATAAGGTTTAGAAGCGCCTTCTTGCGACTCAATTCTTTAGATCCGTCTGGATCAAACTGCATATCAATGGTTGGAGGTAACACTGATCTTGAACTTTTATTTTCGCATATTCGATTTTGTGTGCCATATGTTTAGGTACATTGAAAATCGATTTAGTATTCATGTTAAATTTCTAACAATGTACTGAATATACGAGTTGAGTATTGTGTTTGTGACCTGTTGGTTATGTAAATATACGTAACCGGGTATGTGAGTCGAGTTTTGATGCCTATGACGTGAAGCATATGAGAAATCGTTGATGATTGTTGTGATTGATAGGCATAATGGCCTTAGATCTGTGATTAGTCATGATTGAGCGAGAAGTGATGTATTGAAATTATCAATTTATTTCAGTGATGAGTATCACGTATTAAATAATGATATTGAACTTGATGATTATAAAATTGTGGAATTGTGATACCAGAACAGTTCGAAGGATCTCTTACCATTTCAGGAAAACATGAAGTATTTCTTTATGATATTGTATCTTTTATTTCGTAAATCATTAATTGCATATTTTATATCTATATATTTATTTTGTTGGTGTATGTTCACTCAGTGTGGTGCTGTTTCTATTGAAACAGGTAAATCAGGCAGTATGTTCTCTGAGAAATAAGCTCGAGCATCATTTGACAGTAATGCTCTCAGAAGTATTATGCAAGTATTGGTTGATTGCATTTTTTATTTATGCATTTAGAATTGTATTTATTTATTTGTTGCTTGTCTGTGAGCATCATGATGCATGTATATTGTTTGTATGAATATCTTGAAGTTTCCCTTTTCATTCGGGTATTATAGATGTATTTTATTTTGAGGAGAATGTGATTTATGATTATCAGGGAATTGATTATGATATTGGTTATTGATTAATAATTTGTTGCTTGGGATATTATTGTTGACTTTGAGATGATATACGCTTCTTTGATATTTTTGGGAAGCCCAATTTTTTTATAAAACCCCGTACAATAATTCTGAAACCTGTGGTGAGAGTTTTAAAGAAGGATAACTTATATATACATATGACGTCATAAAATGCATTACGGATGTGATGCGGCGTTGGAGTCTCACAAGTGCAGATTCTAGTCCTTGTTGGACTAGCAAAGCCCTATTTTCAATCGCCATAAATCAAAGTCATTCTTCCATGTGAATTTCTCGATATCATACTTCATCGAACCAATTTCATGGTTTTGAAATTACGACGGATTCAACCTATTGATACCACTTGTTACGATGATTTCGAATCTACTTTGAAGAATTAAAGGATTAAAGATTGGAACTCTATATGAACGAATATGTGATGACCAAGAATCATGAATGAAATACAAGAGGAATTGGAGAACAGAAGGAACTCTTATTGATTAGTAAAGTGAAAAAACAGGATTGATTTAACCATAGCCTAATGTCAACTATTTATACTGATAAAATGAGCATCAAAGTATAATGCTACATATCCATTCTAACGGCTAGTAACTATCATTCCAATTATCAGCCATATGTCATGTGTCGATTCTTCAGACCGAAACACCGTGCGGCACTTGAGCGATCTTTGTCTGCGAAGATGTTAAGTAAGCCTAAACCAACACAAGGAAGCAAAGAACTTTGAAATAAAGCTTGAAAAATAAGTGTATTGTTTGAATGCTAGAAAATTTGGTGTCTTTACAAATGAGAAGGGCAATGCTACTTATACTAATCCCCTCCCAAATGAATGTAAGATCAAATCTATCCTACAGTGGAGATTAAGTCTCAAGAATATTTTAGGATATTTACAACAATGAGCATTCTAGAATGTCCTAGCATGAAGTATTCTAGAATACTCTACATTACAAGAGAAATAACAAGTAAGACCTAGAGACTTTCGGGTTGTTCCAACGTGTTCTCCAAGTTTCTGGAATGTGCAGAAGTCTCCAGATTCGTCGGAATCTTCTAGACAGTTACGGAACGTGACACATAGCTCTTGACCGTGCACCAGCTTTGATTCTTCACGTAAATCCTCTTCCAGCATTTATCTCCTGTCCACAAGACTTGAGCCATTTCCTTTATCAGACTATACACAATTTGACAATAGAAATTATCAACGATTTAAAAAAACAAAAAATGAAAGCAATAATCAACTAACTTTTACTGTTCTAAGACTTCTTTTAGCAGCTGCTTTACAGAAAAATAAAATTATATATTATATGCCTCGTTAATATAAATATTTGGAACGAGTTAGATTTGAAAAAAAGACTTGAGTGGAGATTTAAAATAAAATCATTTTGTATCAATTATATTAGTTAATAAACAAGTTAAAATATAAATATGAAGATTTCAAATTCATGGATTTCAAGAATATTCAAACAAGTGATTCAAATTAGTTGATCTTTTAAAATGTTACAACTCTGTATGCCCTAAACACTTAAATTGAGATAACTTCGTCGGGAATATACAATAAAAGGGAAACGATAAAGGGATGGAATTATTAAAAATAACGAAGCTGTGTTGATCAACTGGAAACAAGGCCAGTTATCACAATTTTATTCTTTTAATAGTTTTTGACAAAAAACCAACTTCTTGCACCTGCAAAGTTCGGAAAAAGTATAGGAAGTTCACGTTTAACACTCAAAATTATTTCCCCTTCTCCGTGTTATTGGGATTCTTTCAAGGGAGAAAGGGAAGAAATGTTGCTCAACAGCTTAAAAGTCCAAAAAAGAACCTCCAATTTCATGTTGGGATTCCCACTTTATGATAAAAATGGACACTCGACAGGTTATACCAAATTTCAATAATTACTTGTTGGGACTTTCCGCTAATTGAGGAGTAGAGAAAAACTAGAATTCAAACCGTGTCAGCAAAGTAGAGAATAGATACCAATATATTTAACCAAAAAGGAAATTCGAGCACCAAATAATTGATTTGTACATTGGCATAATTTGTGAGCTTTCATTCAAGAAATGGCATCAAGTCAGGACTCGAAAGATCTTCAATGGGTTCTTGAATCAATGAGACATGGAAGCCTGGATCTTTATAGTGTTTCTTTCTTCATTTCTCAAGCGGGTTCCTATTGTTACCAAGAAACTGAAAACTCCATCAAAGTTAACTTATCTAAAGACGATGTTTTAAGCTTCTCTGAGCTTCTTAAAGCTTTAGGAATGGCCAAGAAAAGTGTATTGAAACACATAGAGTTCCACCTTGTAGAATGGGAGATGGAACAAGTTAAAGACCTCTTGTTGCTGCTTGAAAATAACCCGAATATTAAACAGTTAGTCTTCAAAAGAAACAAGTTTGGTGCAGAATGTTTCAAAGAGGTAACAGAGGGTTTGAGGAGAAATAAATGTGTTAAGGAAATAATGCTGTCTGAATCAGGTATAGGCCCAGCTGGAGCTGGAGCCCTTGCTTCAGTTCTTTGGGACAATGATATCTTGGAAGAGTTGCAAATATGGGAAGACTCAATAGGTTCGGAAGGGGCAGAAGAACTCTCCAAAATGATTGAAGTAAACTCAACTCTTAAACTATTGATTATTTTTGACTCAAAGTCGATCACAGCGACACCTCTGGTTTCAGCTGTTTTGGCGAGGAATAGGTCTATGGAGGTCCATATCTGGAGTGTGGATCGTAATAAGAAAAGTTCCAAGGTGGTTGAATTTGTACCCGAAAACAGCACACTTCGAATATACCAGATTGACATCAAGGGTGCTTGTCGAGTTGCTTGTGCCTTGGGGTGGAATTCAACTGTGAGGTCTCTGGATATGAGTGGAGTCAGGCTTAAGTCAAGATGGGCAAAGGAGTTCCGCTGGGTTCTTGAACAGAATCGAAGCCTTAAAAAGGTGAATTTGTCGAAAACATATTTAAAAGACAAGGGAGTTATATATGTTGCAGCTGGACTTTTCAAGAACCAGAATTTGGAAAATTTGTACTTAGATGGAAACTGGTTTGGAGGAGTAGGTGTAGAGCATTTACTCTGTCCTTTGAGCAAGTACACCGCATTTCAAAATCAAGCAAATATGGCTCTAAAGACGATAACTTTAGGTGGAGGCAAGACTAAGATTGGCAGAGAAGGGTTAGCAGCTATTATACAGATGTTAACAAGCAATCTAAGTATGACATGTTTCGGTATATACAATGACGAGAGTTTGAAGCCACACGATATAGTCAGAATCTTTAAGAGCCTGGAGAGGAACACCACTCTAAAGTGCTTAAATTTGCAAGGTTGTAAAGGTGTGAAGGGCGAGCTTGTGCTGCAGCAAATAATGGAGACTTTGAACGTGAATCCTTGTATTGAAGACATCGATTTGACAAGAACACCGCTCCAGATTGATGGAAAAACGGAAGACATCAGCAAAAAATTGAATCAGATTGAAAGAACCGAACCAGATATTGATATGCTCAAGAACATGCCTATGACAGTGCCCAGGAGTTGTCGTGTTTTTCTCTGTGGTCAAGAACATGCAGGTAAATATGAATTTAAAAATGTGATATAAATCAATATATTGACCTTGCAAAAGGAAATTTAATGCTCAGTGTAACATATGTAGGTAAAAGTACATTATGCAATTCCCTGTCTCAGAATTTTTCTCCTTCAAATGTGCCATACCTGGATAAGGTAAGGACTCTTGTGAACCCAGTCGAACAAGCGGTAAGCACACCAGGAATGAAAATCAAAACATTCAAAGATGGAGACACAAAGATCTCGATATGGAATCTTGCCGGACAGCACGAGATGTATTCACTGCGCGACCTCATGCTTCCTGGCTATGGTTGCGCATCGTTCTTTCTGATCGTATCCAGCTTATTCAGGAAACCTAACAACAGAGAACTGAAACTCGCGAGTGAAATAGAAGCGGATCTCCAATATTGGCTACGTTATATTGTTTCCAACTCAAGACGAGCGATTCAGCAGTGTATGCTTCCAAGTGTAACCGTGGTGTTGACTCACTTTGACAAAATCAATCAGCAATCTGATGACTTACTTGTTACTGTAAGTTCTATTAAAGGACTGAGAGATAAATTCCAGGGGTTTGTTGAATTCTATCCGACTGTGTTCACAGTTGATGCGAGATCATCTGCATCAGTGAATAAACTCAGCCATCATGTACGAAAGACATGCAAGACGATTCTTGAAAGGGTTCCCCGAGTGTATCAGCTCTGCAATGATCTCGTGGATATATTATCATGTTGGAGATTGGAAAACGGAAACAAACCAACAATGAAGTGGAAAGAGTTTCAGGATATTTGCCAAATCAATGTACCATCTCTAAGAATACACTCAAGACATGATAATAAAGAGAAATTCGAGACGAGGAGGAGAGCAGTGGCTACCTGTCTTCATCATATGGGAGAGTTGATATATTTTGACGAATTGGAGTTCTTGATCTTGGATTACGAGTGGTTTTATGGCGAGGTACTTGGTGAACTAACAAGAGTAACTTTCAAAAGGCAAACTTCAACTGAAAAGAGTGGATTCATATTAAGGAAAGACTTGGAGAAAATTCTAATAAGAAACTTGCAGAGTCATATTCCGGGAATGGGAACAAAAGTTTTTGAGAATTTGGAAGCCCGTAGTCTTGTAAATATGATGTTGAAACTCGAACTCTGCTATGAACAGGATCCATCGGATCCCAATTCGCCTATCTTGTTCCCTTCCAATTTGGAAGAAGGCAGATGGAAACATCAAAGATGGCTGGTGGATACTCTGGATAGCAATTATGTGGGAAGACATCTTCAGTGCGACGACTCAAGCCACATGTTTCTCACACCAGGCTTCTTTCCTCGCTTACAGGCAAGATTGGTTATGCTTCTTTTTTCCCCTTTTTCTCGTGTTCGTAAATGCTCTATAGTTTCAGCCATAAAGAAGTGTTTTGCGGACCTGTAGGTACATTTGCACAACAAAATTATGGGGTTGAAGAACCAACATGGAGCATCATACAACCTTGAGAAGCGTCTTATCTCAATAACTATAAACGGGATCCACATTAGAATAGAGCTTGGCGAACAATTTGGTTATTATTTTGATGTGCTTGCCTGCTCCGCGAAGAGTCCAACGGAAATGCTCAGACTCTTTCAACAACTCATAATGCCAGCAATCCAGAGCCTTTGTCATGGGATCACTCTATCAGAGTACGTTATTCGCTCCGAATGCGTGAAAAATTTGTCACCTCATAGATACAGGAGAAACCAATTAGTTAATCTGCAACAGTTAAAGCAAGTACTGCTCTCTCTCCCGGCAGATGCCATTTATGATTATCAGCTCACATGGGATTCGAATACGGATTCTGGGACTCTAGTTCTTGGTCCTGGTTTTGATTTTGCTCGAGATTTGTTGTCCGATGATGAATTTCGAGAAGTTATTCACTGCCGGTATCATGATTTGTATAATCTTGCCACTGAGCTTCAAGTCGCACAAGAAAACGACCCAAGTCATCCTCTGACTATCAGTGAAGAAATCACCAGCTCGGTCGAGCCAACATTTGTCGGGATAGCCAAGGGCGTAGAAGCAGTTCTGCAGAGATTAAAGATCATTGAGCAAGAAATTAGAGATATCAAGCAGGAAATTCAAGGCCTGAGATATTATGAACACAGGATTTTAATTGAAGTGCATCGTAAAGTGAACTACCTTGTGAACTACAATACTCAACTTGAAGAAAGGAAAGTACCAAACATGTTCTATTTTGTCAACACTGAGAACTACTCGAGGCGATTAATCACCACCGTGATTTCAGGCATGACTGCTCTAAGGCTGCATATGTTATGTGAATACAGACGAGAAATACATGTGGTTGAAGATCAGATTGGATGTGAACTAATGCAGGTAGACAACATCACAATGAGATCTCTGGCTCCATACATGAAAAAATTCATGACATTAATGACATTTGCTCTGAAAATCGGAGCCCATTTAGCAGCAGGAATGGGACAAATGATTCCTGATCTCGGCAGGGAGGTTGCACATCTGATTGATTCTCCAGCTCTTTATGGAGCAACTGGTGCTGCTGCTGTTGCTGGTGCTGCTGCTGTTGGTGGGACAGCAGGAGCGGCGATAATTGGAAACAAAAACAGAAGCAGGAACTCAAGTGATACGCAGCAAGATCTTATCGCTGCACAACAATGGGTAGTGGACTTTTTGAGGGACCAGAGATGTTCAACTGCTAAAGATATTGCTGAGAAGTTTGGATTATGGCGAGTCCGGTACAGGGACGATGGTCAAATTGCGTGGATTTGCAGGAGGCATATGTCCACACGACGAAATGAAATTATCGAAGTCCCATTCTAAAGTTCGAAGCCTTGTGGCTCAACTGACATTAATTTTATTAATAGAGCTTGAGGTCTCGAGTTCGAGCTTTATCCTATCCCGTTTTCCCTGCAATGTATTTGTAATAGTTGTTAAAGAAAATAAAGTTTATCTTGTAATCACAAGAATAAAGAAATTGGATATAAATTCATTATGAAATATTAAATATACAAAATTTTCACATTCTTATAAGTAGGTAATAAATGCCTTTTCATATCTGATATAATTAGTTTTAATATGATAATTTCTACTCAATTTTTGAACAAATTGCTCTTTTATTGGGCGTTTAATTAGTTTTAATATGATATAATTAGTTTTAATATGATAATTTCTACTCTCTTTTCCTGTCTCTGATCTGTCGGGTATGGATCGGAATCCTTTCCCGAATTCTGGTTCTTCCGGACATGCTTGGCAAATATGATCTATCCATCGGCCATTGTGTGCCATGTTGCAGAATTTTCGGTAAGTTTCTTTTCCTATCGGAATCTTATTTTCCCAAAGAATTCTCCTCTTTGTTTCGAAGAGTTCTTCAGCAAATCTCGTTGATATTCCTGTCATGGAATTCAGCATGAAAGTACTGTAGGCTGAATTCTTAAAGAACTTAAATGAGTATTTGACTTTGTTCATCTCGGTTAGACAAACCCAATGACCTCATGCGCGTCTGATTGAAACTTCATTTTCTGTGATAGTTCCAGCCAAAACTGGTATGTCGTCTGGTAGCATCATTCTTATATTTTTAAGGCGTTCCCATCTGGTCGTTTGATCTTGATAAAATGAAAAGCTTCAATGAAGCCCTTCTTCGCTGGTTCTGGAGCAGCACTGAAAAAATACAACTCCAAGGTATCTCCTTTGGCCAAATGTGGATTATTGGCCCATGTCTCGTGAACAGCTTCTCTGATCCATTTTGCTAATTTTGAAATTTCAGAGAATACTGGTGCAATAGTATAAACCGAAGCAAGAGCTCCGAAATTATACAATTCTTGAACTTCGTTTGGATGGCTTCCTGGCTTCATCCAAACCCTCGGATATTTTCGGAGATATCAATAATAGTTTTGTCTGGGTTGATACCCCGTCTGGTTATTAGTTTCTCCCAAGTGCGCTGATAATCCTGCATATGTGAAGAAACTAAATCATCATTAGTTTGAACCCTAGAGGTGCCAGTCATTGGCCTAAGGTTCAATTCTCCCTCTTTTACCCCAGAGGTGCTGGGTTGATTTGAGGTTCAGATTGTAATGACATCTTACCCTCAACATTCGCCACAGCTTGTACATCATCAAGGAATGCATTATTTGTAGCACTCGTGACAGGGGTACTTGAATCCCTTGCCTCCGGGTTAGATGAGCCCCGTTCTCTAAACACTCATTTTTGCACCGTTGGAGGTGCGGCTTGGAGGATGGGTTCATGCTCCCGAAAGCATGCCCATATGTGATCAATAACAAGTTTCTGATCTGCTCATTGAAGTTGTCCTGCGACCTCAGCATTGAGACAAAATGTCCCAAAGTCTTGTTCCAGGATCTCCATGTTTTCCCTGAGATTCCTCGCTCGTTTGAAGGGTATCGCTAGCAATGTGTCCCTTCATCTCGTGTTAAGAAATCTCCAAGAACATTTTTATCAGATTTCATTATGACAATATTATAATCATAATATTGGCATTCAGCTTGTCATATTAAAAGTCTAGCCTTTTCTGGTTTCGATTCAATTTTATTTTTCAGAAAAGACTTTACACTGGTATTATCTATTTTTAAGATAAATTTTTTTTGCAAGTAAGAATAATGGCTATTTTTAAAAGTCTTTCGAACTGCAAAGAACTCCTTCTCGTTGATGTCATCTGATAACTTCGCTATTGTCAAATAATCCGCTGCAATATCTGCATGACACTTCTTTTTCTGGTGTGGCCTTCATAAGTACTGCAGCCCACCAATGATCACTGTCATCGGTATATAATATCAGTTCACTCTCATCGTTTGGAATTGCAAGCTTTGGTAGTTGCCTGCAAAACTTCTTTAAGCTGTTTGACAGCTCGTCTGTGATCTTCATTCCACTCGAACTTAACATCTTTCTTGAGTAGTGGACTGAATACCTTCCGGTGATTTGCTAGATTGTTGATGATCATTCCAGCAAAATTAACAACTCCCAAAAAACTCTGGAGTTGTTTTAAATCATTGAGGTCATCTGGATATCCTTGAACCTTTTCTACAATATCATTCTGCAAGATAATTCCATATTCATCTTCTCAATTCCGAGGAACTCGATCTGTCTTGTGGCAATCACTGCTTTCATTTCGGATAGCACTAATCCTTCCTTGTAGCAAACATCTGAAAAGATTTCCAAATGTGTAATATTCTCTTTCATGTTTCTTGACGCAATGAGGATGTCGTCAATATACAAGAACATAAAGTTGAAGTAATCCTTAAAAAGATTATCCATCTTTTTGGAATATATGGGGAGCATTTGTCAATCCCATTGCTGACATGCTATATATAATGACCTTCTGGTGTGGAGAATGTTGTGAACTTTATGCTTGATTCCTCTATCTTAATCTGGTAAAATCCAGACTTACAATCGAATTTAGAAAACACATTGGCATTCTTGATGCTATTAACCAAATGTTCTCTGCCTGGGATAAAATATCCATCGAACATTGATTCCTTTGTAGTTAATTACTAATCTTGGCTTTCCTCTTTTGATTTCTCCGTGATTCCGTACAAGGAATCCTGGACTGCTATTTGGAGAAACGTCTGCTGAGATTAACTTAAGGTCAAGATATTCCTTATGTATATTCTGCATATCCCTCTGATCTTCCATATTCATGGGGATTGGTTTGAATCTGACGAACTCATTTTCTTTTCCAGCTTTCACCTTCGAAGTATCTTTGAGCTTATTCTTGTTCCACCATGCCAAAGGAACCTCGTTGTAGTTCCTCCGAATTTTCCTTTTTACATCCTTTAGAGTGATTTGCTCTTCGAGGGTAGTTTCAGGTTGTGGAACTTCTTCCTGTAATGCTTTTTTTAGTAGCAACAGGGTTTCTGGAGTAACTTCTTCCTCATCCTGTTCTACGAGAGTCATTTTCACTAGGACCAAATTTCCGATGATCCTTCATCTTTGGGTGACGAAGTTTTCCTTCATCACCATGTTTGCTGCAAAAACTAATGGGGAATTTTCTGTGAAACGCCTCCCATAGTCGCTGCACAATAATCTTATAATCACAAAGGGTTGTGAAAATAAGTCTCCTTGTTTCGTTCTCGTGAGTGAACGCTTGAATGTCTGTAGGAATTGTTTCCTACCAGCATATCAGCTCATGTATCATGAAAATAAATAGGTGGAGTCTTGATTTTGTACCATGGGGTACCGCCTACTCCTCCGATTATTATTTTCGCTCCATGGACTCCTTCATTAAGGATAAGGATTCGCTTTGAAAAGCCTCTTCCTGCAATGGCTGGTAATTTTTCACCAACTTCTTTGGGAAAGATATCACGCCTGGCAGTACATATTCCAGCTCCAGAATCAATGTAGGCTGTAAAATATTCTGCCCGATACTTCGCATATAACATCCCGGCGGAGATGTATATTGAGAATGGACTGGTGGTCATCTGATCCTATATCTCTTTCCGTCCACTGTGAATTCCATTCCGTCTTGTAATCTTTCCAAAGGTTTATGTTCCTCGAGAAATTCAATCCCTAGAATAAGTTGTTTTGGGATTCTTCCTGCAGTTCTTGCAATTGTTAGATCAATTTCACCAATTTTAAGGTTTCCTTGATACCTGCCAACTGTAGGTTGTTGCAAATAGTAAAGGACATCACATGGGAAGATATTATATTTCTCCGTAATGTCAAAAATTATCTGCACTTCTCTCCAGCATTCTGAGCATTTCAGTTTTCCTGTTGTTTTGAATACATTGGGATTTTCTGAATTCTGATCGAGACTCACTTCTATTTTTTCCCCCGGATAGTTGCTGATTAACATATCCTGTTGGAAAAACGTCCTTATCGGCTCGTCATAAGGCTCCTGCTTCTGTTTAGAACATGTTAATCTTGTATCTTTATGTCGATCTCTCCAATTGTCGGAGTATCAATAATGTCTAGCAATACTGCTGTGGCAAAATCTTCGAAGATTCTGGGACTTCAATGAATTCCTTTCTCAAGAATACTTCTGAATGATGAGTATTCGAGAGCGCGTATGACACCTTGTAGGTGATCGCGTAAGGTATGTTCAATTCTTTTATCAAATCACTTCTTTCAAAATCTTGATGAAGAGTTAGAAACTTGTTGAAATCTTGATCTCCCAAATTGCAATCCTAGGATAGATGTTGAAGCCATCTTTCCCACATACAAATTTCCTGCAACTGCTCCCAAACAAGAATCTTTGAGGTTCGTGATTCTCTTGTCGAAGATTGCCAGATTTAGTGGCAAATCAATTCCTTCCTTGAAAGTTGCCTTGATGATTACTCTAATGGCTCCAATATGAATTCATGAGAGCGTGTTAGCAACTTCTCTTTTAACCTTGTTCTTAATCTCTTGGATTTCTCTGTAGAGGATTAACTGCAGCTCAATTTGGTTTTCCATGAGTTCCATCGGGATCACAAATTCACATGTTGTTACCTTATGGATAATCTGATGCTTCCTACTTCGAAGACCAATCATATCCATGGCTTTTTCCATTGCTCCAATTGTAAATACATCATACATCTGAAGCTTTGGAACTTCCTTCATGATCCTCATAAGGGTTTTATGAGAAACAATTGTATGAGAGAAGAATCCTGACGGGTCTTCTATGATCATGTGCTGAAGAAACTCTCCTTCACTCTGATTCTGAGCTGGATTCATCTCCATCGTCAGAATAGATCTCTTTTCATCTGAGGTAATATTCTCAAACTGATACACGTGTACCAAATCCTGAAAATAGAAGGTATCCTCAAACTCCTTGGAATGCTCGACTGTCTCACTCCACAACTTTGGTTTTCTGGACAATTTGTAGAGATATGTCATCTTGCTCCGCATGTCCAGTAGTTACAATCTTTCAAACTTTCATTCACACGGGTATGAGTGCGTCTGAAAGTTCTTTTTATCAGTGCTCTGCTAGAACTTGTTTAATTAGAACCTTTTGACAAAGTTATACTCCTTGTTGGTCCCGATCTTTGCCCAGATCTGTAACTTTGGGCTTTCTGTTTCGACCAGAACTTTCTATGTCTCCATGAAGACCTACTTCTTCCTGAACTACTTCATCAGGCATAAGGATGTGCTCTGTGCTTTTTCATATTTTGCCTTTGGGGGTAGTTTCCAATGATTGTAAGGATATCATTCCATGTACAGCAAAGATGAGTTGTTTTGTTGATTCCTCTAAACTTCTTGTAATTCTTTTAGAGTTTTGCATGGTAGCATCACTCTGCGAGCTTTACCTTAAGAATTGACATTCTCCAAGACACCGTCTTGATTGCATGGGGTGTATATTCCTGGATAAGCATTTCTCTCCATGGGCTTGGTATTTTGGCAAAGAACAGTTCTGCTACATCTTTTTCTTCTACCTTTGCCTTCCATCTATACTCTGTAAAGAGTTTTATGTAGTCGTCTATATAACAGATATCATGAAGTTCTAGGCTAATTAGAGCTTGTCTATATTTTTTAGCATTCTCATCCTGCATTCCTTCGAAGTAGCTTACCACAATGAAACAAATTTTAAAGAATTTTGCTTCTCCCATTTCCCAGGCAATCTTGACTGATCCTTCCAAACTCATTTTAACAAGTAAAATTAATCATTCTTTACTTAGATCAAGTGTTCATGTTGCTATTCTCATTACTGAAGCCCATTCATCAATAAGAACTTCTTTTGTTTTGAAATCCCAGATATCCATGTTGAGCATAAGTCCATATGGATGGATTGGATCTAACTGAGATTTTTCGTAAGGCGTCTGATGTCAATCTGGCATGCGGGAATGGTTGCTTGTTCAAACTGGGGGGATCTAAAGTTGATGAGGTGAAATCTTCCCTATGCGGCATACTTTGATCACCTTTGGGTGGAGTGTGTGATCCGAAACTTTCTTGTGGTGGAGGTCTTGTTACAAGTTCTCCCGTCTTGAATTCTACTAGATTCAATCCCGCAAACATCACGTAGATCTTCCAGGTTGATTCTTTTCATTACTTGGTGGGAAGTTCGGGCTCTCCTCGTAGGACTGTAATCATTTTTCAGTCTCCGTCAAAGGCCATCGGACCTTCTCCGCTTTCCTTTTTTGGTGTAAGGAGTTTTGTTCCATAGGACGGTTGTAACCACCCTCCTTGTCTTCTTCCCGTCGGACTTGGTCTTGACTCCATTTTACGAAGACGATCACAAAGAAAAAGGTTATTAGAAAAAATAGTAAAACTTTGGGTGAGATTTGACAAGTATTTAAAACTCTAGGGGGTATCATGCAATTAATCCATTGTAACTCTATAATGGTAAATTGGTAAAGTGTTGTGGGGTATGGAGTTAAGATAAAGATGAAAGTATGGTTGGAGAGTTAGAATATAGAATAATGGATAAGTGGAGTTAAGTTAAAGAAAGTTTGTGTTTAGGGATTTTAGGTGAGTCTACCCAAAAAATAATCAAAAATGAATATTTTTGTATAAAATTAACGTCAAATTGGGAAAAGATCCCTAACTCAATACTAAATTTTGTATTCAGTAACTATGTCAGCAAAAAGTTAAATCCACTCCCTAAAATAGTTTATTGATTCCCTAATCCCATAAAAATACCAAATTGCCCTTCTTAATATTTGGAAACTCCTTATTTAACCATTGTGGATAATTGACAAAAATATACAGTGAAGATGTGGAAAACAACGAGAGAGGACCTGAACCACGCTTTGAGTGTGCACCTCAACACCATTCATGAAACTTTTCAGGTTTTCCATTAAAATTCTTACTGAGTTTTTATCCGATTTTTAACATCTCATACCAAATGCTGAAGGCAGCTGCACCATCACAGGGGAGAAACATGGGCGGGGTCTTGGCTAATGAGGAGTCAATTCACAGCTCATACGCCACCAAAGAAGCAAAAATTGTTATATTTGTCGATAACACTGCTTCTAGGAACCGAAAAGGTCGTTGTTTATCGATATGTCATCCGGAAAACCAGCCAAGTCATGTAGATTCAATCAAGAAAAAAGCTCCTCACATGGTTTATTTAACCCCTTTTTGTTTCTCTTTTTTTTTTTGGATTTCTGCTTATTATTTGTAATTTGTAGTGCTTTGGAACAATCTAATCTGATGGTAATGGTAAATGTAACTTATCGTCTATGTCAATTGCGGGTGATGAACATGGTTTACTTTTAAATGGTATGATGATGTGATTAAGTGTGGGGTATAATGTGTGAACTTTGAATGATTATGGGAACTGGGGTGATGAAATTTTTGACATGTGAAATTGGGGTAAGTGGGTCAGAAAGTGTATACTTTTGAAGCATGTTGCGTGAGACTTGGCATGGTTGTTTCTTTGGTGATGGATTTCTATGAAGACTTGGCATGATTGTTTCTGCCTGCCAATTTTAACTGGAATTTCATATGAATGCACGTAAAGTGTATGATAAAATGCTATGAAATGTGTGATAATTAGAAAGTACTTGGTTCATATTTAAAATGTACTTATATCGTGTTTAACATATACTCACTTTGTGTTCCAAAAGTACACGTTTTTTGCGTTGAAAAATAGTAGTATATAGTTGGAAAGTACTTGGTTCGTATTTAAAATGCACTTATATCGTGCTTAACATATACTCACTTTGTGTTCCAAAAGTCCTCATTTTTTGCCCTGAAAAGCAGTAGTAGTCTCAGTTGGGGCAAAACAACGATGATAGTCGGAATGTACTTGGTTCATATTTAAAATGTACTCGTATCGTGTTTTACCTATACTCACTTTGTGTTCCAAAAGTACTCATTTTTGCGCTGAAAAGTAATGGTATATAGTTAGAAAGTATTTGGTTCGTATTTAAAATGTACTTATATCGTGTTTAACATATACTCACTTTGTATTCCAAAAGTACTCGTTTTTTACGCTGAAAAGCAGTGGTATACAGTTGGAAGCTACTTGGTTCGTATTTAAAATGTAATTTATCGTGTTTAACATATACTCACTTTGTATTCCAAAAGTACTCATTTTTTATGCTGAAAAGCAATAGTATACAGTTGGAAACTACTTGGTTCGTATTTAAAATGTACTTATATTGTGTATAACATATACTCACTTTGTGTTCCACAAGTACTCATTTTTTACGCTGAAAAGCGGTAGTCTCAGTTGGGGCCGAACAACGATGATAGTCATAAAGTACTTGGTTCATATATAAAATGTATTTATATCGTGTTGTTGGAACCGAAGAGGGGGGTGAATGAGGTTCCTTGGCTACTTTAGCATTTTAAAATGAATTTGCAACTAAGTAGAGTTTGCGCTGCGGAAGACTTGACGTCAATCGACAAATAAACAATATGAAGAAATAAATAAATGCGTAATAAAAATAAAGCAATAAAGAACACGAATTTGTTATAGAAGTTCGGCGATGAATCGCCTACGTCTCCTCTTCCCGGTTAGAAAAAGTTTAACCGAGGTTCAACTAGAACAATTTTGATCTTGGCCTTAAGGGCTCCAAGTTAGCCACAACACACTATTCTCGAGTAAACAACTCTTCACTAGTAACACACTCTTCACGAGTCTTCTTGGCCTTAAGGGCTCCAAGGATAGCCACAACCTTGCACCAACTTCACTTGTTGATGTCTTATACAATTTCCAACTTACGTCGGTGTTGGAGGACCTTACAATAAATCAAATAACACCTTCACGGTGTACCAACACGAAGACAAAAACTCTCACACAAGAATGAATTACAAACTCCAATACAACACAAATGTATGAAGTTTGCAATGCTAGAATGATTTAAATTGAGCAAAGCTTTCTTGTAGTTTATAGTCTTGTTTCTTGTCTTCAAAATGCTCCAAAACATCCATATTTATAGTGTAGAAGGCTCACAAGGCTCCTACTAACCGTTGCTACACATAATGCTTGAATCACTCGTCAATCGCCTCAGCCATCGCCTGGCACCAACGGTCAAAATCTTCACTGATCACCTCAGGCGATGTCCTGATTGCCTCAGGTGATCGTTACCAAAAATCAATGCCGTAGCTTTAGTTGCTCAGAAATATTCATCACCTCAAACGATCACTTTATCGCCTCAAGTGAAACCTGCATCGCCTCAGGTGTTCTACCCATCGCCTCAGGCGATCTGGCCATGCGCGCGGTCCTCGGCGTCGCTTCAGTCGCCACGCACCATCGCCTGGGGCGATCGTGCCCAATCCTTGCACAAATGATTTCCTTCAAACAATCCACTTCTCAACCAACTAAACATGTACACTAAGTAGACACATTAGTATAACAAATGCAAGTTTTGTTGATCATCAAAACTCATAAATAATTCGGAGATAATTTAAGCATTAAACTCAACAATGCGTTTAAGGCTCAACAATCTCCCCCTTTTTTATGATCATAAAACTTGATATAACTTGTAAATAAAATATGCATGAAATATGAGTAAACAAGACTCCCCCTTAACAAATGCATAGCACATACAAGTTTTACCAAGTAAAGCATCAAAAGCTCTCCCCCTCAAACCAAGCATAACTCTCCCCCTCAAATAATGCATCAATAAAGCTACAAGTTTATCACAAAATTCTCACACTTTTTGTGATAATCAAAAACACAAAGTTCAAATAAACATAACATAAATTATATGTGGACACATAGCCATATTTTAACAATTAACACATGTTCCTTATCAAGCATGTAAAAGCCATAACAAGCATAAGATAAAATTATTGAAAGGAAGACAAACATGCGTTTAAGGCAATTAACAACAATGAATTCTAAATGTGCAAAGTGTGCATATGTTCTACCAAGAGTTCATGCACTCATGCCCAATAGACATTAAATTTCTCAATACATCATTATAAACACTTGATAAGTTAATGAGAGAAAAAAAAATCATCGAGTCCATAGAAACAAAGAAAATTATATGAAAATCTTAAGCCTAGATTGAGCATCTAAACAATTGAAGCATGCTTAATCACATTTAATTATATTGCACATTTCATATTCAAAGGACTCATGGCATATCAAGATATTTACCATAAAGAGATAAGCATACATCACGCATTAAAACAATTTAAATATCCATATGCTAAGGGGGAAAGCAATTTACTATCAATAAATATTAAGCTTCATAATTTATTGGTCACAATTAATTTGTACCAATGAATTTTTTCATTGCTCTTTTTAATGCACAAAATAAATTTACCTTTGATGACAAGAGTACGTTCTTGTCATTGGTCCCATACCTCACGCTTCCTCTATTGTGGTGCATATGATGATTTCCTCCCTTGAGGTGCTAGTGTCTTCATCCTCTCTCCCTTTGTTGTTCCTACAAAACAAATTTTTGATTGGAGGTTCTTTGGTACCCATTTGATTTTTGGGTCCTTGCGGGTTAGCTTTCATCGATGCCTTTGGAATCCATTTTCACCTCTTGTTTGTTTGGTATTGGGTTTTAACAAATCTACATTTGTTTCTTATATGACCAACCTTACAACAATAAATGCAAGTAGGGGAAATATGCTTAGCTTTAGGCAACAAGTTTGAAAAGGTTTTAGATTTGCTTGAAAAGCCTAGTCCAGCTTTATCGACGCTATATCGTTGCAAGCCAAGCAATTCTTCCAATTTGAAACTACTTTCACTAAACTTGCAAAAAGATTTCTTCAATGAATTATTTTCTTCATCTCTCTTGGCTAACTCAAGCTTGAGCAATTTGTTACTCATCTTGGTTTTGCCAAGAACATCAATAAGCTAATTATATGTTTCTAATAACTCATCAAAAGATGGTACCTCATCGTCGCTTTCCTCTTCTTCGTCATTTGCATCATCTTTGGCCATGAGACAAAGGTTTGTTGCTTCTTCTTCATCGGAGTCACTATCACTCCATGTGGCCATTAAAGCTTTCTTCTTCCCTTTATCCTCATTCTTCTTCCTAGGACATTCATTAGCATAATGACCTTTATGTTGACAATTATAACATGTTACCTCTTGTTTGAAATCATGTTTGATGGCACCGGAGGTCTTTGGCTTGTTGTATTTGTTGTAGAATTTCTTGAACTTTCTTGTGACAATATCATCTCTTCATCATCTTCATCATCGGTTTGTTCTTTCCTTCCGACCAAGGCGATCCCATTTCTTATGGATCTATCTTCCTCATTTAATCCCTTCCGGGTTGACACTTCAAGCTCATGAGTCAATAAGGTTCCATGTAGTTCATCAAGATCATATGACGCGTTATCTCCTTTGTTGGATTCAATGATAGTCGTCCTCTTGGCATCCCATTCTTGTGGTAAGGCTCTAAGAGCTCTTCTCCATATTTGCTTTGGAGGATACTTTTCTCCAAGTTGGGCAAGCTCATTGATGATTTGGGTGAGCCTTCTAAACATTGAATCAACATTCTCTTCGGACTCCATCTCAAAGGTTCATACTTGAGTTGCAAGAAATCGATCTTTGTCTCCTTCACTTGATTGGTTCCTTCATGACAAATTTGAAGTTTGTCCCAAATTTCCTTTGCGGTTGAGCACATCGAAATTCGGTTGTACTCTGTCATATCTAAAGCACAATGCAAAATATTAATAGCTTTAGCATTTTGAGAAATTAAAATCATATCCGCTCTTGTAAAATCATCCATTTCTTGGGGAACATTCATCCCCCCAACTTCCTTCAAAGGAATATGTGGACCTTTCGTAATAATCTTCCATAGGTCATAATCTACGGATTGAATATATAGAGAAATTATATTTTTCCAATATCCGTAGTTATCTCACGTGAAGAGAGGCGGTCGATTGGTTGATTGACCTTGGGCAAACTCACTTGCTAAATTAGCGATAAAAAAATTTGATTTAAAACAAAATCAAATGGCTCTGATACCACTTGTTGGAATCGAAGAGGGGGGGGGGGGGGGGTGAATGAGGTTCCTTGGCTACTTTAGCGTTTTAAAATGAATTTGCAAATAAGTCGAGTTTGCGCTACGGAAGACTTGATGCCAATCGACAAATAAACAATATGAAGAAATAAATAAAAATGCGTAATAAAAATAAAGCAATAAAGAACACGAGAATTTGTTATAGAAGTTCGGCGATGAATCACCTACGTCTCCTCTTCCCGGTTAGAAAACGTTTAACCGAGGTTCCACTAGAACAATTTTGATCTTGCCCTTAAGGGCTCCAAGTTAGCTACTATTCCCGAGTAAACAACTCTTCACGAGTAACACACTCTTCACGAGTCTTCTTGGCCTTAAGGGCTCCAAGGATAGCCACACACAAACTCTTCACGAGTCACCCACACTCTTCACGAGTCTTCTTAGCCTTAAGGGCTCCAAGGATAGCCACAACATTGCACCAATTTCACTTGTTGATGTCTTATACAATTTCCAACTTGCGTCGGTGTTGGAGGACCTTACAATAAATCAAATAACACCTTCACAGTGTACCAACATGAAGAATCAAAAACTCTCACACAAGAAATGAATTACAAACTCCAATACAACACAAATGTATGAAGTTTGCAATGCTAGAATGATTTAAATTGAGCAAAGCTTTCTTGTAGTTTATAGTCTTGTTTCTTGTCTTCAAAATGCTCCAAAACATCCATATTTATAGTGTAGAAGGCTCACAAGGCTCCTACTAGCCGTTGCTACACATAAGGCTTGAGTCACTCGTCAATCGCCTCAGCCATCGCCTCGGGCGATCTCCATCGTCGCGCACCAAAAGGTCAAAATCTTCACTGATCGCCTCAGTCAATGTCATGATCGCCTCAGGAGATTGTTACTAAAAATCAATGACGTAGCTTTAGTTGCTCAGAAATATTCATCGCCTCAAACGATCACTTTATCGCCTCAAGCGAACTCTGCATCGCCTCAGGCGTTCTACCCATCGCCTCAGGCAATCGTGCCATGCGCGCGGTCCTCGGCGTCGTTTCTGTCGACGTGCATGGCGATGTCCCTCTTAGCTGCCATCGCCTGGGGCGATCGTGCCCAATCCTTGCACAAATGATTTCCTTCAAACAATCCACTTCTCAACCAACTAAACCTGTAACTAGTAGACACATTAGTATAACAAATGCAAGTTTTGTTGATCATCAAAACTCATAAATAATTCGGAGATAATTTAAGCATTAAACTCAACAATGCGTTTAACATATACTCACTTTGTGTTTCGAAAGGACTCGTTTTTGCGCTGAAAAGCAGTAGTAGTCTCAGTTGAGGCCAAACAATGATGATAGTCGAAAAGTATTTTGTTCATATTTAAATGTACTTATGTTGTCTTTAATATATACCCACTTTGTGTTTAAAAAATACTACTTTTACTAATGTATTTGTTGACATCATTTTTTGTCATATTCAATTGAGCACTCCAACAAATAAAAAATTTCACATACATCATTCAACATAATTGGGGCCAAACATGGATTGGAAAGTACTTTTTTCTTATTTATAATGTACTTATATTATATATATATATATATATATATATATATATATATATATATATATATATATATTCAGTTGTTGCTCCAAAGGTACTCGTTTTGTGAGTTGAAAAACATTTGTCTCAGTTGGGGCCAAATATGGATGATAATTTGAAAGTACTTACTTTGTATTTAGAATGTACTTACTTTATGTTTAACATATACTCGGTTCGTGTACCAAAGTATTAGTTGTATGTGTTGAAAATCAATTGTCTCGAATCAGACCAAGACAATGAATGATAATTCAAAAGTACTTGGAACATATTCACAATGTACTTATTTTACATTCAAATATACTCGGTTTACGTTTAAAAAGTACTCGTTGTATGTGTTGAAAAGCAATGTCTTAATTCGGGACAAGACAATGAATGTTAATTCAAAAGTACTTGAAACATATTCGAAATGTACCTATTTTGCATTGCAAATATACTCAGTTTGTGTTTAAAAAGTACTTGTTGTGTGTGTTGAAAACAATTGTCTTAATTCGGGCCAAGACAAGAAATGAGAATTCAAAAGTACTTGGAACATTTTTAAAATGTACATATTTTACATTTTAAATATATTCAGTTTGCGTTCAGAAAGTACTTATTATGTTTGTTGAAAAACAATTGTCTTAATTTGGGTCAAGACAAGGAATGATAATTCAAAAATACTTGGAACGTATTGAAAATGTACAAATTTTACATTTCAAATATACTCTGTTTACGTTTAAAAAGTATCAATTGTGTGCTAAAAAAACAATTGTCTCAATTGGGGCCAAACAATGAATGATAATTCAAAAATATATGGTCCGTATTCAAAATGCACGTATTTTACATTTCACATATACTAAGTTTTGGTTCAAATCTCATCAATAATCCTCAACAGTATTCATCATCTAAAATATAGATTTGTCATGCCTCATATCATAGTCAATCATTATTTATTCCCAAACTCCATAATTATTGACCAACTCCAATAATTACCTCCAAATACATATTCATAATTTATATCATAATTCACATGCTTCATCTCAACCATATGTTAATCCAATAATTATGACTCAATCATAGTTTTTAACCACAACCGATTTATCTCAAAACTGAGCCCAATGCAAAACGATATTCATTCATAATTATCTTTTCATTATCACTTTAAACTTCATTTAATTAAAGTAATTAATTTCCAAGCATCACAGTTACTCATTATCGATTTAAAAAGTACTTGGTTATAATTTAAAATATACCTTTATATTTCATATATACTCGTTTTGTGTTCAAAAGGTACTCGTTTTGTATTTATTTTACAAACGAGTACTTTCTGAAACACAACTTAGTATATGTGAAATGTAACATAGTTACATTTTAAATAAGAACCAAGTACTTTTAAATTCGTATTGGGTAACAGAAGAACCCAAGAAATTCCCTATTTTGGAAGGGCCACAAACCTTATACAACATATTATGTTGAGCGGTGCATGTGGAATTTAAAAATAGTTGGAGTGTTCAATTAAGTATGACAAAATAAGATTTCAATATATACATTAGTACAAGTTGATAGTTCTAGTTATGAAGTGTCAACGCCCACTCGATTACCAGTAAATGATGCAATTACCTTTTTTTAATTATGCACATGTTGAGTACGAACAAAGTACTTTGATATTATCGTTCCTTGTTTGACCATTATTGAGACAATTGTTTTTTCAACAAACAAGGAATACTTGTTGAATGCAAACCGAGTACATGTAAAATATGTACACTGTGAATACGAACCAAGTACTTTGAAATTATCATTTATTTTGACCCCAATTGAGACAATTGTTTTTAAACATATACAACGAGTACTTTTTGAATGCAAAACCGAGTATATCTCAAATGTAAAATATGTACATTTTGAATACGAAATAAGTACTTTCCAGGTATCATCCATGTCTCCAATTGAGACAAATATTTTTCAACATACAATAGTACTTTTGGTACACGAACCGATTATATGTTAAATAGAAAATAAGTACATACAAAATACAAAGTAAATACTTTCCAATTATCATCCATGTTTGGCCTCAGTTGATACGACACAAGTACTATCCAATTTATGTTTGGTCCTAATTGAGACAAATATTTTTCAACACACAAATCTAGTACTTTTGGTACACGAACCGACTATATGTTAAAGCATAAAATAAGTACATTATAAATACAAAGCAAGTACTTTGCAGTTATCATCCATGTTTGGCCCAATCAAGACAAAGGCTTTTCAACTCACAAAACTAGTGCTTTTGGTACACGAACCGAATATATGTTAAATATAAAATAAGTACATTCTAAATGCAATGCAAATACTTTCCAGTTATCATCAATGTTTGGCCACAATTGAGACAAATTCTTTTCAACTCACAAAACTAGTGCTTTTGGTACACGAATCGAGTATATGTTAAATATAAAATAAGTGCATTCTAAATACAAATCAAGTATTTTCCAGTTATCATCTATATTTGACTCCAATGGAGACAAATGCTTTTCAACTCACAAAATTAGTGCTTTTGGTACACGAAAGTATATGTTAAATATAAAATAATTACATTCTAAATACAAAGTAGGTACTTTCCAATTATCATCCATGTTTGACTCAGTTGAGACAAATTCTTTTCAACTCACAAAACGAATACATTTGGAGCAACAACCAAGTATATGTTAAATATAACATAAGTACATTCTAAATACGAAACAAGTGCTTTCTTATTCATTCTAAATAACATATTTACATTGCTTTTAGGACCTATGGTCCAAAATATCAAGATGTCAATGACCGACATGCTCACTAATGATAAAGAGGGCAAGAAAACATGACAACATATAGCTTCAGCTCCGTGCATTAGCAAAATTGTTACACGCCTTTATCTTATGAATGCCCCTGCTTTTTTGACAGAGTAGAAATGATTCCACCACAAAGACTTTTGTCCGGAGATATCGTCACAATGACATTCTTCTTGGCAGCAACACCTAAGGATTAAAACATGTGGATAGATAAGTACGAACATAGTGATTGTCTTGGCAGATAAAGAACATAATACAACCCAACAAAGTAGTCAAAGAAAAAGCTTATCATATTATTCGACAATGGATAGCCAATACTCTGTTGTGAAACAAGAAGAAACCCACAATAGAAGCATAGAAGGAACTAATCATTATTTTGATTAGTTTTTAATTCAGAGTTAGAAGGAAATTGTAATCCATTGGGAATGTATCAGACACTTTACAGCATTTTATCTTACACTTTACGTGCATTCATATGAAATTTCAGTAAAAAAACCATCAAGCAAAAACAACCATGTCAAGTCTTTGTAGAAATCTATCGGACAGAAACAACCATGTTAAATCTTCACATAATACATTCACAGTAAAAAAAATCAAGACATAATCGGTATTAATATGAGTAATACAAAAACAATCACCTCTTTGCTATGAAATTTATATAAAAACCTTGAATTAGAAAATGCAATGAAATAAAATATCCAAAAGCAAGACTGCAAGAGAAACATAATTGCCCATATTTGCAAACAAATTTGCCCATAAAAACATTCAAAGATACCAGAATTTACAGCTTCACATGAGAGATCATAATTTGTCATGGAAGTTTAAGCAAAGACCAGGTAAAAAAATCAAGAAAAAGTTTTATGAGAAAAGGTTTTATGTTTGCCCGGATCCAAGCTGCATCCACCACGATCCTCGACAGGCCTTGGGCGATTTTATAGGAATCAAGAAGCATTTTTCCAGAAAACACGGGGAGCAAAAGTGGAAATGTGATAAGTGCTCCAAGAAATATGCGGTTAAAAAAAATATGTTCACAAAATTAAAGAAATTTGATTCAAAAAAGAAGAAGATTACGGTGGACAATTGGATGATTTGTGTATGTGAAGAAGGGACTAGCAAACAAAAATGGTGAAAAAACGATTTAAGAAGAAGAATATAGAGAGAAATAGGTAGAATGGTTATTGAAATAGGAAATACGGAGTTTGACTTATAAGTAGGACCGATTACAAAATGAAAATAAGCTTTTGGGATATTATTGCAAGCCTCCCTAAAATGAATCACTCTGTTACGATTTGCCAATTACCAGTATTCCATGGAACCCAAAGACCAGAAACAGGCCATCGCAATCCACCTAGTCACCTCCGACAACTCGCCCGAGTTGACTCGTTTGAGCTACGCGTTGGCTCATTCCTTCGTCATCGGCCTCGACGCCGAGTGGAAACCTAATAGCCACACCTCCACTTACCCCACCGTTTCCCTGCTCCAAATTGCTTGCCGCCTAATTAGCTCCTCCGATTCCGATGAGTTACAGGTTTTTCTGGTCGATCTTCAAGAAATTCATCTTTCTTCGGTGTATGAATTGCTGACAGAAGTGTTTGTATCGCCGAGTGTTATAAAGCTGGGATTCAGATTTAAGCAGGATTTGGTGTTGTTGTCTTACACGTTCTGCGAACGAGGGTGCGAACCTGGTTTTGATAGAGTAAGTTTTTTTCATCACTTTTCTATTTTTTAGTTATGATTATTGAGATGTTTCTAATCGAACTATTGTTTTGTATATATCATTTTAATGAATTTCGGTCGGTAGCAAACTTAGACATGTTAGTTATGACTATCAGTTGTCATCGGATTCAAGAATTTACGAATGCTTACATTTTTCTTTAACCTGCATTTTCTTTGTGCTTGATTTTCATGTCCTCAAAAGTGTAGGAAGATTGTAAAATTTTTCTTCAAATTCTGCATTCAGAAAGATTGTAAAAATTGAAATTTTGATTTTCTAATTGGATTTTTTTAGTGATAATTGAGAACAGGAAGGTTGTGCAAGGAGTTCACACATTTTCGATTTGCAGCGGCTGCTTCAGTCTTTATTACGTGCTGCATGAAAAGATATATGCATTCTCGATATTTCTTATGTTTTTTAATTGAATTTTCATTGCCATATTTCGATCTTGTAAAGTACTGAACTTGATGGATGAAACCTATGGAATAGTGAGGATTATCGAATCTCTATATTATGACATATGAGATGTGTTAAGTTGAACACTTGAACTATGGAAAGAACTATGGAAAAATATAACAGTCTCTCTTTTTTATTTCAAAATTGGTGTAGAGTTTGATTGGTGTTCTCAAAACATTATGTTTACGCGATAGGTAGAAAAATCAAGCACTGCTACAATTTCACATTTTTGTAATTTTTGCTTGCCTTATATTACAATCCGTGCAATAAATCAAGCACTGCTTACAATTTCACATCTTGGTGTTTTTTGCTTGCCTTATATTACAATCCGTGCAATTTCAGATTCATGTGCGAGGAGAAGGCTCAGTTAGATTAAGATGCTTTGTTATCTTTTGTGTGTTCTTTGTCCCTTTTGGTAGCTGAATATTGTCAATGGCACAATAAGTATTCTGACTTAGTATACAGGCTTGAACTTGGAATTACCTTTATGCTCATTCTATGACCAATTTTTGGATTCAAACACACTGTGATGATAGAAAGTCTAGGAGTTTACTGTTAAATTGTTTTCTGGACGTGCTTGACAATTTTCCGTTAAGTTGAACGTCTTATTGATATTACAGCAGTGTGGATTTTACTGTTAGCTTATTTTTCTGACATGCTTTTCTCAAATTGTCTCGGTTAGGTCGAACCTTTTATTGATATTACAGCCATATACAACTACTTACGACCCAAAGTACCCGGACAAAGGGTATCAAAACAAACTAAGAGCTTAGCAACAGTCTGCGAGGAAGTTTTGGGCATTTTTCTGTCAAAGGTTTGCATCCTATGAATTATTAAATGCCCAATATCACCTGATGACAAGTGGTGAAAGTATTTAATTCTTGCCATCATAAATTATATTTCTGAAATGGATTTAAAAAACGTATATGTATTAAATCAGGAACTTCAGTGTAGTGACTGGTCTGAGCGCCCTTTGACAGAAGAGCAGAAGATATATGCGGCTGCAGATGCTCATTGTTTGGTTGAGATATTTAATGTCTTCCAAGCCAGGGTTGTTACAGAAGGTTTGATGTTCTTTGCTTAGATGCACTAAATGATTAAATTTGAAAGGCCGCCTTTTAGTTTAGTTAAGTTTTTCGGGTTTAATATCTTTTGTTTGCCATATTAAGATGCATCATCAGGTACCATTAGTTCTGAACATATTACCTTAAAGCGAGTGCTTTGATGGATGTTCTTTTCAGCTAACTCTGGGCGAATTTGCAATAAACATAGGCCATCTGATTTATATCCTGGGTTGAAGAACGTTGAGACATCTGATGATTGTAATCTGGTGAGAAGTACCAAATTTTTTGAATCTTCAAATGTAGTCCGCACAACTATGCCAGAATTGTGTGGCAGCATAGAGAAAACTAAGGAGGTGGATTCCTCGAACTCGTATAAAATCAACAAAGAAGTGGATAACACCCTCTCGTGGATCGTTAGGAAGTACGGTGACAGAATCTTGTTAAAGGACTCCGATAGAAAGCCCAAAACTTCAAAAAAGAAAACCAAAAAGTCTTCTATAGGACTGGAGTGCAAGCAAAAGACCCAGGAAGCAGTAGACAGTTGGCATGGCCCTCCTCCATGGGATCCCTCCTTGGGCGGTGATGGATTCCCTAAGTTTTTATGTGATGTGATGGTATGTTTGTCAGATAATGGTTAAACATTAAACTTTCTTTACAAGATTTTCTTTGGCTGAAATTTATGTAGCTTAGGGGTTTTCTTTTTCTTATATTTGGTAGGTGGTTATTTGAGATGGATGAATTTTCTATTTTGGTTCCCTCAGGTTGAAGGCTTGGCGAAGCATTTGCGATGTGTTGGGGTAGATGCTGCAGTTGCATATTCGAAGAAGCCCGATGCCAGGTACCCCTATAATCAATTTTCTTTAGGTGGTATATTTATGTTTGCAGACAAAACCTGTTTGAGTTGGTATATTATTAGTTTAAAATCTTGAAATGACTGAAGCTTGATTAGCTAATTTGGAACTAAATTTCTTCAGAGATTTGATAGATCAAGCACTAAAAGAGAAGCGAGTACTCTTAACCAGAGATGCCAAACTTTTTAGACATGAATATTTGATAAAAAACCAACTATACAAGGTGAAGAGTCTCCTTAAAAACGAACAGCTTCTTGAGGTAAATGGTTCAGATTATCTCCTAAATAAGTTAAATTAGGTGATTGAGATTGCTTTACTTACTTTTGTCTGCTGCTTAAAATCCCTTCCCTGCAGAAGAAAGCAAAATAATAATAATAAAATAAATAATTCCTTATTTTCAACTAAATTGAGATGGTGCAGGTAATCGAAACATTTCAACTTAAAATATCTGAAGATCAGCTAATGTCAAGGTGCACTAAATGCAATGGGGGGTTCATCCAAAAGCCTCTGACAACCGAAGAAGCTATTGAGGCATCCAAGGGATTTCAAGTGATTCCTAACTGCTTGTTCAACAAAAATATCGAGTTTTGGAAGTGCAGGGACTGCCATCAACTTTACTGGGAGGTATCCCTCTAATTATCTGATTAACTTCCTTCTTTGTTTTTCACCTCCCTCTGAAATATCATGCACCATTTGCGTTTCATCCTAGAGAATAGCTAGCTTGCCAAATTTCTGCAATCTCACTTCATTTTCCGTATGCAGCAGTGATTTATTCTGGTGTGTATCGGGACAAAAAATTCGTTGCCCTTCTTTACTCCTATTGGTTTCCTCCTCAGAAATTCCGCTTTTTGCTACACTTTTTGGCGAGTCTTGCTAAAATCTTTTCATGCACAATGTTTTTGCAGGGGACCCAGTATCACAATGCGGTGCAGAAGTTTATCGACGTTTGCAAGATAAACAAGTAAACTGAAGGCGAATGGATTTGGCAACTGGGAAATCCTAAAGAAAGGTCGGAATGCTGTTCTTTGATAGGAAAATACAATATTTTTTGAACTTATACATGTATTTGATGCGTTATTCTCTTTATCGTTCGCTTAATCAAGAAACGCATGCCTTTATTCCATTTAACCACCAACCTGTTAGAGAAGTTTCTCAAACATCATGAATCAGGATCCAAGTATGCAACAGCAAAGTATGTAACACCTACTGTTTTAGAACATCAACACTGTATGTATGCAATTTGTAAAAGTGCAACCAAATAAAGATATGCCCGAGAATTACCCTCCAAGTATTTCATAACTATGTTCAATTTAAAATATATCAAAATTACTGGAAAGTGGGATATTTGGCACATTCCCTATGTTTGAGGTCAATCTGTTGGACTTATTGTGAACACATGACATTATTACTATGTTGATGATGATTAAATTCTGGAGAAAGTGCACGTTTTCGATGCTCGTAAGGTACTGTTTTAGTGTCATAATTTAGCTTATACGAGTTATAATTAATCCCATTTGCTGAGTAAACGATTGCACTTACGAATTTTTATATATAATTCTCTGCTTAGCTTTTGAGTTGCGCTGGCAAAGCACTGACATTTTAAATGATATTGTAGTAAGGTTTTTTATATGTCAATCACATCGTTCTGATAGGAAAGCACTATGAAGATGCCAAGTCTTTAAAAAAATATACACAAATTTCAAGCAAGTTGGTGCGTGTTTTCGTCAAATCAACCCACTGAGATTTTCTTCCCCACTGGTGTGGCCATTCGTACAATTAGTATTTATATTTTATCGCCGGAGAAACGATTATTGTGACTCTCTTTTTTATTGTATTCTGTTTGAAATTTGAACTTAAGTGATTATATTAAATTAAATTTGATCAATTAGTAGTACTGATCAAGATTTCTTTCCTAATTAAAGGGCCCACTTGACCAATTAGTGGTACAGATCGAAAATTCTTTTAGAATTTTGTCCTTGAGTTGAAAAGTATAAAACGAGATGTTATGTAAAAAAGTATATCTACTATTTTTATCCTTTTGTGTGGAAAAAGAAAAAAATGGGTTTCATTTCGAGAAATTGAAAGGGAGGTGATGTGTTCTTGTATTATGTTTGGTGGACAGGGTCACAATCTGATATTTTGATAATTGTCTAATTTATGCAATTATTCTAATGATACGGCACCTTATTCCTTACGCTGCTGCCTTTATGTTATTTTTGGGGCGTAATGAAAATGGTATTGACCCGTTTATTCATCACTTTGTGTAATTTTTTTTACATATATAGGGTAAAAAACGGACATCCCTTAACGTTCATCCCCTTTTCAAAATGTGAACTTAACCGCCTGCACAATTTTTAGCATTGCACTTAAACCTCTAAACAATATTTGTGGATATTTTTCTGAATATTCTTGCTGTAAATTTCCTCACATGCGTTGTACATGTCACGATCGAGAGTACGTATTCATTTATTTTCTGTAGGAATTTTACGAGTAAAATTCATCGACCTGGGTATACTTGTAAACTTCATTTTCATGTATTTTCTGATGGGTATACTCGTAAAATTCCAGCAGAAAATATATGAAAAGACATGTATACCAACGACCATGACATGTGGGAAGCACGTGAGAAAATTTACAGCCAGAATATTCAAGAAAATTGTTCTCGAATATTGTTTAGGGGGTTAAGTGTACTACTAAAATTGTTCAAGGGATTAAATGCATCTTTTAAAAGGTTAAAGGGTAAAATGCTAAAAGATGTAAACGTTAAGGGATGTACGCTTTTTATCCACATATGTATGTAATAACTAATATGCCTTATTGGATTGGTAGTCCTCTGAAAAATTATATATATAATTTCAGTTTTTCGTAAATCAACTTTTGGAATTAAATTTTTTCTCACAAAATATACATATCGATATGTCTTAATATTGTACTATATATGCTCATTACATTATCATTAAAAAATTCTCAAATTAATTAAATCATGAGAAAATTTAAATCCATATAATAAAAATAGCGCAAGATGTGTGTAACGATTTAATCACCGAGACATTTGATGTTGTAACGTAATGCTAAACGGAAACTTATTGGGGTTCTACCGTTCTAACGGTTTCATAGTTGCTGCCCTTAAGGACACTGTCCTCATGGGCATCATCCACCATCCATTTAGAATCTTTTTTTCTTTTTAAAAAAAAGATTTCAAATGAATGTGGTGATGATACCCTTAAAAGCACTACTCTTAAGAGCATCATCAAACAAACTCGTTCTAACATACAACAATACACCTAACGAGTATTAAGATCTTAAGAACAAGGGATTTGCTCAAGTGTGACACATGTCTGAAACTTCTCACCGTCCAATCATCTGCGGTGATTCTGTATCTGAATTGACGGTCTAGATTAGCTCCTTAAAGTGGGACCCAGCATATGACGTTTCGGTCTCTGGTTAGCTGCAATGGGGGCCCATATCCTAGGACTCCCGTCACGCTTTGCCACGCGGCGCCTTGGTTTTTGACCTTCAGTCTCCGTTAAAAATGTTTGGCGGTTAATTAAATTGTTTTGAATTTGCGTGAAGAACATTTTCACAGTATAACTAGCTTTTTATTGCGAGGTAAAACACAGAGACAAGTCCAATTTTTGGTGATTCAATGTGTTCGCTTTTCTATTTTTATTTATTTTGTTTGACATTTGTAGATAAAGTTCTTTGTAGTGTATATATATACATGCACACATTAGTTTTATCTTTAAATTGAGTTTATAGTGTTATTTTGAATATTATTAGAAGTGATATTGGCTTCTTTGTTTTCTTGGTTTAGCACAACCTATTCATTAAATAATCTAAAATAAATACATGGTATACTTGAAATTTTAGTGGTATAATTTTTTTTTTGAGCAACTATTACAACTACAGGGAAAATGGAGAGGGGGATGAGACTCGAATTCGAGACTTCGAGCTTTCTTAATGGAGCTGGTGTCAGCTGGACCATAAAACTTTCGGCTAATGGTATAAATTTTACCTTATCCTAAATTCATGGTCCAATTATTTGAAGATTAACACATGCATGTTAATATAGACCCACACAGACACCAAATGACTAGCATCACCATCCTCAAAGTGGGATTGACTCAAGTTTGAGTCTTGTAAGTAACAAAAACTCACATCCCCATGATATATATATACTCACACAGATACACTTAGATGGACACAACATATTATATGCGCAGGAGTACATGCATATATTAATATACACATATATACGTGCTCAAAATATATATATAAATGATTCCAGAAGCGTTGCTTATTTGGTAGTCACCACCCACCATTTTGGGGTATGGACTCAAGATTGAGTGTTGCAAAATACATTTCAAAAAAGAAATCCCCGCCCATGCCCAATCTTGATGTCCACATATATACATGTACATATACACACACACCTCACATTCACATAACATATACGCACACATATACATACTATTCATCCATATGGAGTAAAATATTAGCAAGTGGACAAAACTGATCCTTACTTTATTTCCCACTACCTTCGGACACTTAATATAGCAAGCAAGCAAACATAAGCAACCGCCAAACACAAACCCTCAAGTACCTTTCTTGCTTTAAACCTTTCTTTCTCTTCTCAAAAGTTCATCTCTTTCTCCCCCTTTTTTTTCTTCATCCTCTAGTGCTATGGATACTAATGCTCAGTGGCCACAGGTAAAGCAAACACAAACATCTTTAGTTTTCCTTTCTTCGATGATATCATTACAACTTTTTTCTTCTTTCTAGGCTACTTGGGATTTGAATTTTTTTGGTTTCTTGTTGCTTTCTTGATGACCATTTTAATTTTAAAGTCGATAGCTTTACCAGAAGATGAGATAATTTGATCTAACAAACCCCACTTATACATAATCAATCATCTTTTGCTTTGAATTTTTATCTTCGCTACCTAATGTTTTCATCTGTGTGGAAAGTAGTGCTCCCTCAATTAAATTCTCTTTACCTTTTCCCTTCTATTTATCCCTTTTATCACACCACATATTATCTGAAAATGATGTGATCAGAACAAGAAAAGGTGATTAATTCTTGTTTCTTTTGTTTGATGTGTGATACTTAGCCTTTGCTTGCTTTAGGGTTAATTATTCTTTAGTTTTTTTATACAAAAGATTCATTTATTCTTTATTTCTTGACCATATCATGGATTGACGTGTTGTTTTCTTGACACCCTTTTTCTCTTCTTTCCAAATTATTACGTATTTCAAGGGAATTGGAGTTGTGAAACCCCAAGTTGATCAGAAGAAGCCAAGGCCTCAAAAGGAACAAGCTTTAAACTGCCCTAGATGCAGTTCTACAAACACAAAGTTCTGTTATTACAACAATTACAGTCTCTCTCAGCCAAGATACTTTTGCAAGACTTGTAGAAGGTACTGGACTGAAGGTGGAACCTTAAGAAATGTTCCAGTTGGTGGAGGATCAAGAAAAAACAAAAGATCTTCTACTACTGTGCTTCCTTCAGTAAATTCTTCCAAGAAATTCGTGGTCCCGAGCCCACCAAATTTTTCACCTCAAAATCCCAAGATCCATGAAGGGCAGGACTTAAATTTAGCTTATAATCCATCCCACTTTAATGGGTTTCCTGAATTTGTTTCGTTTCCATTTGGAAGTGACACAAAAAATCTTGAATCTCAAAACCCTAATAACCCTTCTTCAAATCCTTCTTATTTTCCAGTCATGGAGCTTCTCAAGACAGGAATCAGCTCAAGGGGATCACTGAGTTCTTTTATGACAAATATCCCACCAGTTTCTGATAATTCCAACTCAGTTTTTTCATCTGGTAATAATTTTCCTGTGCATGGATTCAAACCAAACTTGAGTTTTTCATTAGATCATGGAGTTGATAACCAAAATGGATATAGGAATCTGCAAGATGATTCAAACTCATCAAGGATATTGTTCCCTTTTGAAGAATTGAAGCCTGTTTCTACGAATGAGCAATTTGAGCAACATAGAGCGCAAGCGGAATCAAATGGATACTGGAATGGAATGCTTGCGGAGGGTTCTTGGTGAAAAAAATCTACGTAGTATAATCCTATATTAAAGACTGTGATCATGGGAACATTTAAACTAAAATTTGGGTGGTGTATTTTGTGCATTGTGTTTCTTTTTCGTTTGTTTATTTTATCTTTTGGAATTTGCGAGTGATTTCATTAATTTAGTTTGGTCTTGACTCTTGACAGTATGATATCAGAACTAACAGTTAGGTTTTGCATATTTGCAGCTCGCTTTCATACATACACTCATATCAAAATGTAAGTCCCATATATGTACGTATGTCCCTATTTTCATTAAAATAAATCGAAAGCTAAAATTGATCTATTGCCACTCGCAACTCACAGATCCCCTATAATGACTCGAGTTCGAAAGCTAAAATTGAACCCTTATTGCATTGTTCAAACTTTGGCAATATATAGTCCACTTTTTTTTTTCTTGTATTAATGTAATGAGTATACTGAGATCGATGATATTCAGTATTATGGTCCTCAGGCAATCAATTTCTTGTCCTAAAATTAAATTTGTAGTAGTTCAATAAAGATATTTTGAAAGGAAAATATTGAAGCTAGGACTACTAGGTTTAATTTATTGGAGTTACTATAAAGTGATTCAGTGGGATTGATGATTTATTATAATACCAAGACTATATGTTTTATTATCTTCCCATCGGGAATGAAACAAACAGTATTAAAATACACTAATCTTTAATTATGGTTCTTTTTATGCTTAGCCACTAGTTAGGTATTAACTATCAATCAATATATTTGTGTTTTAAGTTGAGATTCTTCCAACCATTAGAGCACATTAAGCGACTTAAAGAAGGAATTATCGAAATAAATACGAATTAATAACTATTTTTGGCCGATCTTTCATAACTTTACATGGATCGATCACATGGTAGAGCACTAGATGAAGTTGGTGGCTTAATGAAAAGAATGCTAATGGCCAAGTTATGTTTCCGTTTATGTGGAAAGTATTCTTTCAAAAATAATAAATTATTTTATTATGATTATCATATTTACAAGTTTAATCCCAATGTCTTGATTTATAGTTGCAATACATCGAGTACCCATATATATATATATATATATATATATATATATATATATATATATATATATATATATATAAGTTAAGAATACCACAATTCCTCCCTTGTATGCTTGTTTTTTCATATAAGAACTATGTATGAACTGAATATGTGACATGGACTGTATTGAGCACTAATGGGGACGACTTGAAAAGCACTAAATGTGATGAATTGAAAAGCACTAAATGGTTGACAAACTGAAAGGTTGTAATATTCTCTGTATTTTCTCAAAGATCAATAAGAACTAGTTTTTTTTATTCATGATGAGTAATGGCCATTATATAGTACATGAAATAAAAATTCGCATGCAATGGCGGACGCAGGAAATTTGGTATGGGCAAAAAATATAAAAATAAAAAATGGAGGGCAAAAAATATTTTATGGTTATAGAATATTAATTTAGGCGGGCAAAAATTCAATTTTGAGGGACAGACTACAATTTTCGGGGGTAGAATTCATTTTTCTCAAATAAATATTTTAGGCAATAAGTTGTGTTTTTTTTTTTTGTAAGGGGCACTTGCCTCTCTTGCTCAAGTGTGGATCCGCCCTTGTTCACATGTACTCTCATAATCAAATACGTGAAATGCTCGTGCTAAAATCAAAACTCTTAGGTTGTGTGTGGATTGAGGGGTTTGATTTGGAGGAATATATTTGATTTGCAGAGAGATTTGAATAATGGATTTGAAATGACACCCATCTTGAGTATATTTGAAATCCATTATAATTTACATTACATCTACATAAATTAAGAAATTGATGGATTTAAAATTCACCCAACATAACTTCATCCAAACAGTTAAATCGATTTGAAATCTCATCAAAATGGACTCTTAGTTTCATATCACCATGTCGCGCCAAGGGAAAAAAGAACATGGTGCACGAACAAATTCGTGATTAATGTGTCAATTAATTAATTCAACGATGACGGTTAATTTTCCAAGAAATGCACATTAAGAGTTAAGACTGAAGTGGCTGTAAATTTTCCAATGAAAATTCGTTCCACTTACATCCCCATTAACATTTGTGTGGCTCCATTGATTATTAGAGTTTCCTACATAAAATATATTTATATATGCACTCCCATTAACTTAAAAATCATAATTGTTATTATTATACTTTTGCCTTATAAGGGTTAGGTTGACGTTACCTCTAAATACATTAATACATGGACATATTAAACTATTTATTTGGAATATTTCAAATTAAAAAAATTGATATGTCTCGTGTAGGTGTGTTCACCGGTTCGGTTAACTGATTTCGGTTCGATTTTTGGTTTTAAAATAAAAAAGATCGATTTTCGGTTACAGGGTCCGTTTAACCGAATCGAACCGAAAACCAAAATGTTTTTTTTAAAAAAACATTTTGAATTTTTTTTATGGTTTAAATATCTTTTTTAATGGTTTCCTGATTGTACTAATAAGAACTCGTAAATTAACAACTAGTTTCAAATATAATTTATTTTGTTATCTCATTTAAACTCGATTTTTTGTATTAAATAGCTTCAAAATAATATTAGAAATTTAGAATTAAAAGTCAAAGGTTCAGAATTTATTTAAATCCAATGTATAATGTATTAATATTTATATTTACGTTGAATTTTCATCAATTAATCATATAATTTTAAAAAAAAAATTCAAAAATTAAAAAAAAAAATTTAAAAACAAATAAATTTTTTTTGGTTCAAACCGAACTTGATAGTTTTGACTTGGCAATAGCAAAACAGAAAATGGGGCCCACAACATTCTCACCCGACAAGCGTGCTGAAGAATTATCCTCTCCCACTCACTAAATCTGCCCACAATTATTTTAATAAAAATAAATTCGCACTTTTTCTCTCTCTGACGATGGGAAAGGAAAATTCTATTTATTTAACTTCATGCACAAATATTAGTGCAAGTACGCTAGTTATAGACATGATCATATTTAGAGTCGACGGTTAGATTGTTTAAAATAGTCAGTTCGATGGTTTAAAAAACTTTAACCCTTAACATTAATCTTTCTTGACGATTTTGGTTAAAGTTCATAAATCGACAGTTATGGATAACCAATGATGACAGTTCGACCCTACAGGTAAAAATATTTGAATGTCTTTTCATCCATGGATTAAACATAAAATAAAGCACGGGTAATCAAAACGTGTAAGATATATTTATTTGGTTAATATAGCTCAACAAGGTTATTATAACTTAGTGGTTGAAACTAATTACTCAAGTTGCCATGAGTCAAACCTAGACCGTATCATATATTTTAAATTTTAAAATATAATTTTTTTTTAAATAAGCCCTTAAACCGCCGGTTCACCAGTTAGCAAAATCATGACTCTTAATCGGTCCACATATAGACGGGTCGGTTATGGGTCCGACCATTAGAATCGTTGACCTAATTAATCAGCCAATTGACCCTAGCCTGGTTCTGGTCATTTATGACTATTGGTTGGGTCTAGCTGGTTGTTTACTACCCACTTTTATTTTTATTATTAAACCGATAGCTCATCACTATTACTGGGCCTATTTTTAATTTTTTTATAATGAGGGATGTATTTCAATTTTTTTTAAGACATTGCTCAATGCTCAGTCTCGAACGTTAGACATCCATTTTGCGATAATTCGCGACAATCAATCGGGAAAGCCGGGTTATGGGCCTAAATTTTTTGAGCATAATACTTACAAGTATGTGTCGACATTAAAGTAGACTAGAAATATTTGGAAAAAGTTGGTATCATAATTAGGGGTTTTAATTGAGTCGAACAATTGACAGAATTTTAAGAAGCTTTTGGATATAATACATTATTGTTTTGAAGCTAGGGTTCCCCATTTGCATCACGGTTGCGGGGATTTTTTGATGCTACCCCTCAAGGGCAGTGCCCTTGAGGGCTTATCCACCATGCATTGGGAATATTCTATTTGAAATATCCCCAATGTATGGTAAAATGTATTCCTAAGGGCACTGCCCTTAGGGGTAGCATCAAATAAACCCGGTTGCGGAGGGAGGGGGTGCGGGGTTTAATGTTTTTTATTGATTTTTTTAAAAAAATATATTTTTTTACCTTTAATTTTTAAAAGAAAAATTCCGCCCCCAAAATTATAATCACTGGTACCTTTGATTTTCATCTCTTGTTTTTTCTCTAATAAGCATAGCAACTTCCTGGATGGCGTTGCATTCCTCAAAGTCCTGGCATGGATGAAAGGATATCAAACGAGGTTTATTTATGAAGCATACTTTACCAACCATTTTTTGCAGTGACATGATGAGGCCTACCATTTGATTGGAAGAAGAATCGAGCATATTTGTCGAGTAAAATCTGGCAAGCCCAAAAAGATCAAGTTTGAAACGATACTCAAAAAATGGTATTGGATTGTACTTTTCAACTTTGATCTCAGGTTTTTCCTCTGTGAAGGATAGTATTAGTATTTTTTTATGTACTTTTTCAAAATATCGAGGAACCAACCACAAAATAGAAGATAAAGTCTTGGATATGTTTACTTCTTAATCCTCAGCAAATGTGAGCTAAGAACCAAAGACACAGAACAGATATTGAAGCATGCTAACGTTATATCACTGGACAATACAAACAGAATCTTCTATAAACATACAGTTATCGCCTTGTGTTGATGAGCCGAGATTGCAAAAGTCAATGAAAAATTGTATTTCATGATTACCAAAAATTATACTGCCATTTTAAATAGATTATAGCAATCAAGGTTTTTATCTACACGTGAACATATGAACAATAAAATATTTAACTTGTTGGACAATTGTTCCAACAATATTCATTTTTTCATATAAACGTAGGGATGAATCTACTAATTAACTTGGGGGCACCTGCCCCCTAAATTTTTTTAAAATATATATATTATATTAAAAGAATGATAACTTAAATCTCATATATCTTTAGCATGTGTTGAATGTCCATTGAATTTGATTAGTATGGACGTATCTGGAGCATTAAATGTTAGTGCAAGATGATGCTGATTTATCTTAAAGAGAACGTGATTCTCTCCCGCAACTCTCTAAAGTTGCATATTGGTTGAACATAATTCATACAAACTCAGTGACCAAAGCTTTATACACGATATGGACTGAAAAATAATCCAAACATAGATTTGGGATTTTTCTGCTTATGTAAAGCAGCCAGTGGGAGATGGGTTGGATATCACGATCTATGAACTGCACACTTAATGAATTATATTAGCAACACAATAACAAGTTTTGTTAACATCAAAACCAAGATTATTCGGGTTCCTAAAACCCTACACGAAGGAATCTAAAAGCAAAGTACGAACCATATCTAAGAAGTGACCGGTTTTTACATTCGGCCATACCATTTAGTTGAGGAGTATAAGGACATGAGCGTTGGGGGACAATGACTCTCTGTTGCAGAAAGGCTTGAAAAGCATGGGACAGATATTCACTCCCGTTATCTGAACGAAGACACTTAATAATGGTTGAAAATCGTGTGTCAACATATGCTTAAAGGTACTAAGGAGGTCAGCCTTAGAACGAAGAAAATATACACACGTAAATCGACTAAAATCATCAATGAAAGTTACAAAGTACTTATAATTAGCATGCGAAGAAACATGAGCAATACCCCAAATATCACTATGAATAAGCTCAAAACATGCATGAGTACGACTACCATGGGTTGAAAATGGCAAGATTTTACTTTCCCCAAGTTTGCAAGTAGCACAATCAAGTAATAACGAAGAACCAGAAGGCGTGGGCATACTTCCCAAAATACCATGTTTCATATAACACAACATTATTCAGATGACCCAAACATTTATGCAAAAAAACAGGCTTATTCGAAATAGTAAAGCAAGACATAGATAAACGGGGTGAGATAGTAAACTGAAGAGGAAACAGACTTCCCACTTTAGGCCCACTCGCTATCACCTTCCGGGATACCTGATCCTGCACAAGACAACCATAATGTGAGAAATTTACAGTGTAGTTACTGTCAACCAACTGACCAACAGATATCAAACTCGTAGATAACCCATGCGAAATAAAGACGTCATTAAACGAAGAGTTAATATCACCAATATGTGTAATGGGGAGAGTATCACCATTTAGTTATCTGAACATGTTGAGAACCAACATAATGACGAATTTTGCTCAAATAATTAGAAGAACCAGTCATATGGTTCGATGCACCAGAATCCACAAACCAATGAGATGAAACATTCTTACCACTGCCGTGAAGACTGAGGGCTGAAAAAGCCGAAAGGATCATATGCTGGACCATGTCAGGTGTAATGGGTGGCAAAGTAGAAACAGAAGGAGCGGGGTTAGTCGAAGCAGGACTGGGACAAGACAGAGGAGTAGCAACAACAATATAGGCTTTAGCACGCCGATTCTAAGGACGCGTAGGATGTGATCATTTTGTTTACCATAATTGCAAAATTTCTTGTCGCAATTCCGAGCAATGTGTCCTTAACCCTTGCAACTGTAACACTTAGTGGAACCACGTCCCTGAGGCTTGCCGCGTGCAACATATGCCACATTCACAACTGCAAACTCAGCTGGAATAGAATGAAGAGTGGCGTGAGTGGACAAACGTTGCTCTTCACGTATAAGTTCACCAAAACACACATGTAATGAAGAAAAAAGGGCCACGGTTCAGCAATCCAGCTCGAGTATTCTCATATTTGGGACGCAATTTCATGAGAAACTGATCACATTGGCTAACTGCATGAACTTCGTGAATAGTAGGGGCAACAACCTTGGACACTGTAGTATAGAGAATGTCAGTATATTAACTCCAAAGGTTGAGAAATCCAGAATAATATTGCTCCATTGTCAAAGAACCGTGTAAGTAATTGGCAATATCAAGTTCAAGTTGAAATCGTCTAGCAGTGTTGCCTTGATAGTATACCCGTTTTAAATAATCCCACATGTCTTTGGACATGGTAAAGCACCGAAGATTGTTTACCATATGAGATCAATTGACCCAAAAATCCATGAAATTATCCGAGCATCATTTGTCTCCCATTGAGTCAGCTCTTTGCCCTTGCTAAGGGCTACCAAGGAACCATCAAGATGTTCCCAAAGTGCTTTGCCCTTCAAAAACATTAATAGAGAAAACATTAATAGAGAGAGTGTCCGTAGACATTGTACACCACAAACAAATAACGTAAATCCACACTCCACATCAAATACAGCCAACGAACAGTACAAAAGCAGACGTAAAACCAAAAAAAAATAAAAAATCCGACGAAGAATAAATCAGAAGATTGCGCATACAATACTGAGCAACAACGAGTGATTCAACCTAAAACCAGGAATCAACACCACGATCGAGGCTTCAAGAGAGAATCGATCACTTTGAGAGGCAAATCAACAGTTTGCAAGGCCAAATCAGAAACGCAAAAATGCAAGGCGAGATCGCACAAGGAACAGCGACATCAAAATTTCTATAACCAAGAGAAGATTTGCGAACCAAATATCCCCAAAACGAAAAAAAATCCAAACAGAATAATCCCAGAAGATTGCGCCCAAGAGAAAGGCCAGACGATTACGCACGGAAGACTGCGTACGAAGAGGAATAAAAAAAATTTAGAGTTCTGGCTCTGATACCATGACAAGTTACCAACCAAAAACATAAGATTGGAGGTATGAATCTGATTGCCTTCCATTGATTATCCTATCTGATTTAAATAGATGTTACAACTATATGAAAACTATGTACAAGATATGATAAGATTACAATCTACAACAATATTTGAGTTTGATTTGATAATATCTAATTTGATAATATCCCTTTCCAAGTAACACACAATGAATCATATAACTAAAATAAATATATAGATATTGAAATCATAAGGGACATCGACCAACCAATGCCATAGATTCACTCGGGACATATGAGTGAAAAGAATGTGTTGCACGCTAACTATGGCTGACATGTTCTCGTAGGTTGCTAGTAATTTGTATCTAGGTCTTCGTGAAGCGCATATGCTAGACTCTACCTACGATCAGTAGGTTATTGCTGAAATTATATTTTGGCCATTGTCTATTAAAAAAGTTTAATTGACAATGTGGCATTCAAGATAAGCCCAAAGAAGTTGTTTGACTTCTAAAATCACAAAGGTTGTGATCCTACTGCTATGATACACTTGAGCCTCGCCAACCGGCCGTCGATCTATCGATGAGAATTGAGACTTAAATGTTAAGTGCTCAAAGTGAGTGATTTGAAAGAGATGAATTTAATTTTTGAAAGCTTCTCACTTTCGTGGAATTTCTACATTTGAAAATGTTTAATTTATAGAAAGTTCTAAAATTAAAATGTTTGATATATTTATGTCTCATAATTATGTACATTGGTAGCACATCAACTCAATTACGAGTTTGTAGTTTGTGTTGACTTTTGTGCAAGTGAGAGATTGTTAGTATAAGGTGACCTACAAGCCAATGAGTCAATAGTTGGACTGTTGGGCTCTAAAATTCCTAGCCATTTAGTGATACAAACTCAGCTATAGATATGATGTTTCATCTCTAGGTTTTTGTACTACATTCATTCCACACAATACACTACCTCATAGAAACACTAACATCAAAGATTCAAGGAATCAACGCTATCAGATCCACGTTGGTGAACATTAATCATTTTTTCGTGCATTATTATTTGATTTATGCATGTTAATATATGAGTCAGTCGTGATCATCCGTCCTCTCGGGTCTAGATCTGTTATTCATTTTTATTTTTCCACTGTGTTTGGATCTAACGCCAAGGGACGGAAACCCATCAGCTTTGATGTACATATACGAGTAGGTTGAAATTTATTCGTGTAAAAACATGGAGGATACGGTACATGAAGTGCTTCTCGAGACGCGCCGTCACGCTTCTAGACCGTTCTATTCCAATTATCCTCCGCAGCAACATGTACTATCTTTAGTTGATTGTGAGTGCTGTTAGTTTGATTTTGATGGAGTATCTGCTAAATTAATCGGTTGAAATTTGATTGCTCGAGCTAAATGACGATGGTGGCAGAGGGAGTTTACTTTTCCTTTCTCCCATTTCGAGGTAAATTCCATTTTTTCTGGATTTAGGAATTTATTGAATTTGATCTTTTATCTTGTCAGCTGTTGGATAATATCTATCTTCGTTGTGTGATAGAAGTCGCATTATTTGTGTCTTTGTGGTTCTTTTGCTAGTCCTTATTTCTGATGCATTTATTTTCCTATATTTTATTAAGGCATTACACAACTTAAAGAGAAATGGAGCAATTATAAGCAACCGAGAAGAACAAGAAGATTAGCGTCATTGTTTGTATCTGAAGAAGGTGATTATAATCAGCACCCAAGGCAGTCTATTTTCCTGAAATTTCTCTAGTATTGTGTGCTATCATCGAGGCTTATGAAGAGCCAAATTTTCCTTGAATTATAAGTCCTCATCAAAGTCATTGGTCTTGTGATCCGCATTAACCCTCCATGCAATAACAGAACCAGAATTTTAAATAAAATATTTTTGAATACAAATAAAATGACTATTGTGAAATTTATAAAAGTTTTGACCGATACTCATGTAATCAGAACTGTTTCTATGCCATATATATATATATGTCAAATATGCTAGAAGATCTGATAAGATTGTAAATAGATTAGAATATCTTTTTATTTTTAGAGATTTCCCTAGATAAGATAATTCCAAATATATAGGGATTGAGTTACCTATTGGGTAAAATATCTCCCCTATAAATCTTTGTACATGTACCTTCTTTTATTCAATTCAAAAGGAATTCTTAAACCCTAGAAACTTTCATGGTATCAGAGCCGACAAATTGAATTTTTTTCTCGTGCGTCTTGCCCACCACGATGATTCCCAGCGCTGCCCATCGCGTTTCGTCTTAATCTTCATGATTAGCTGTTATGAACTCTACTTCTTCAGGCCCAAGCATTTACAGCCCAAACATTAGTGTTAAAGCTAAGCCCAAGATCAACTTTGTTTATACACGTAGAGGAAAAGAACGTGGGTAGGAGGAAATAAGTAAAAGGGGGGGGGAAAGGAAGTTAGGCATTCAGTTATTTGATAAAGTAGTGAAATGGTTACTAGTTCTAGGCTAGGGTACAGAGTTGAATCTCTGGGAAAGTATGTCTTTGTAATCTTTATTTATTGCGTCCAGATTGTAGATGTTTGTCGAATTGTTTTAGTAATTTCTGTGGTTGATTGTTATAGTATTGTGTTCTGTTTTCTATATCGAGTAATTTATTTAAGTCCTAACATTGGTCCGACCTGCCGGATCGAGGAGGAGTTTTACCATGGCAAATACCAGATCAGAAACAAAGATGGAAACGCTGGAAAAAACTGTAATCGGGTTACATGAAAGCGTTGTACAAATTCAGGGTCGACTAGATAAAATCGATCGACTGGAAGAAGGGTTCATGGGACTACGAGGGATGATGGAACAGATGATCAGAAACCAAACTTCAGGATCGTCGGAACACGCGAAAAACAACGACAATCAGAATGAGGGATATCTGTTTGAGGAAGGACATACAGGGGAACAGAGTGAGGGAGGAGGACACGAAGAGTTGAGGCATGCGCTAAGAAAGATTGAAGTTCCAGGATTCGAAGGTGAAGATCCTATGGGTTGGCTAGGGAAGGCCGAACAATATTTCGAAATTCATGGAACACCCAATGAAATAAAACTCAAACTGGCATATCTTTCGATGCAGGGAACCACCGTTCACTGGTTTCGTTGGATGAAATCCAGAATTCCACTTCTGAGTTGGGATAGATTCGCTGAGGAACTCATCAAGCGTTACAGTGGTTGCAACGCCAATCTGTTTGAGCTTGTAGCTTCATTGAAGCAAGGTCAACAAGCCATAGATTGGTATATTGAACAATTTGAGATAATCATTGCTCAAATTGGAGTGACAACCGATGAACAATGTCTGGGCTACTTCCTTAATAGGTTACGGGAGGAGATAAGATGAAGAATGTTTGTGCACAATCCTAAAACAGTGGATCAAGCCATGACATTAGCTAGAGGATTGGAGAGGGAAATGTATGGATGTGTAGTGGATCGTGGAAGGAGCAGATCAAGTACAGGATATAATATTGGATGGACCAGTCAAGTTCATTCTAATGACAAGGATCGCCACCGGATCACTTCCATGGTGAGTCCTATCACTAGAGGAGACAGGTTGGGTGAGTCGGGAAATCGAAGGTTAAACCATATAAATCAACAAGGCGGTTTAAGAGCTGATGTGGGGAGTGGAGGAATGTTCGAGAGGAATGTTGCGAAGGGTCCAGGGCCGAAGGGACGCGATGGGAAGATTGTATCCCATCAAGAATATTTACACCGACGTGAGAAAGGCCTATGTTTCAGATGTGGTGAACCCTACCATCCCACGCATAGTGTACCAACAAGACTCTGCGTGTCACTATACTATCTGAGGAAGGAGGAGAAAGAGAAGAAGTGGATGTTAATGTGGCAGAAAATGAACTAAGGTCGGGCAGTGATGAGAGTGGAGGTAATGAGGAAATGCCAAGTACTGAGTACAATACATTTGAACTATCTTTATATTCTGTGAATGGGATTAATCGGCCCCAAACACTGAAAATGAGGGCAAGAATAGCTGGTAGAGAGGTGATTGCTATGGTGGATAGTGGAGCAAGTCATAATTTTTTGTCAAAAAGTTTGATAAGCGAATTGGGTTTGCGGATGGATAATAGTGTGCACTTTGGAGTATGTTTGGGAGATGGGGGACATGTGGAGTGTCAAGGGGTTTGTAGAGAGCTGGAAGTGGACCTGGGTAAATGCCAAATCTACATCGAAGGGTATGTGTTTGAGCTCGGAGGAGTGGACTTGATTTTAGGCGTGGATTGGTTACGTACTTTGGGGGATGTAGTGCTGAATTGGACCAAAATGTTCATGAAATTCAACTTGAAGGAACAAACCATCATCTTACAAGGGGATTCGTCCCTTAGTAGATCATTGGTTTCATTCAAAGCTATCTCCAAAACAATTAATATTGAGTTTTGTGGGGCTGTAGTGATGAAACAGGTATCAAATGAAGAAGAACAGATGATAACAGCTGAAGTGCAGGAGGTGATCAATAAGTTTCAAGGGGTTTTCCAGGAACCACACGGATTACCCCCAAGCCGTAGTCATGATCATGTAATCAACATCAAACCTGGTTGTGAACCAGTCTCTGTAAGACCTTATAAATACGCACATCGACAAAAGGATGAGATTGAGAGGATGGTAGCTGAAATGCTGGAATCGAGGATCATCCAATCAAGCAACAGCCCGTTTTCTAGTCCAGTTATTTTGGTTAAAAAAAAAGATGGGAGTTGGAGATTTTGTGTGGACTATCGGGCTCTGAACGACATCACTATTTCGGACAAATATCCAATTCCAGTAGTGGATGAATTGTTTGATGAATTATATGGATCAAAATACTTCTCAAAGTTAGATTTAAGATCAGGATATCATCAAATCCGGGTTAAGGAAGAAGATGTACCAAAAACCGCTTTTAGGACTCATACCGGACATTATGAATTCCGGGTGATGCCCTTCGGGTTGAAGAATGCTCCCTCCACCTTTCAAGCAACCATGAACGAGGTATTCCAACCTTATTTACGCAAGTTTGTTTTGGTTTTTTTTGATGATATTTTAGTGTATAGCAAAAGCTTGGAAGATCATGTTAAGCATTTGGAGGTTGTATTGGAGGTTGTGGCTGCCAACCAATTGGTTTTGAATAAAAAAAAATGTCATTTTGGTTCAAGCCAAGTGGAATATTTGTGCCACGTCATAACACCTTATGGAGTAATGGTGGATCCCAAGAAAGTGGAGAGTGTGGAATCTTGGCCAAGACCACAGAATACAAAGGGATTGAGGGGATTTTTAGGTTTAACGGGTTATTATAGAAAGTTCATCAAAGATTATGGCAAAATAGCTAAGCTGTTAACCGAGCAACTGAAGAAAAACAACTTTGGGTGGAATGAACAAGCTGAAAAAGCCTTTGAAAAATTGAAAGCTATGTTGATTGGGGCTCCCGTCTTAAGGATGCCTGACTTTGACAAGGAATTCATAGTGGAGTGTGATGCTTCGGGGGTGGGATTGGGGGCTGTTTTGACTCAAGAGGGGAAGCCAGTGGCGTACTATAGCAAGGGGCTGGCAGAGCGAGCAGTTTCTAAGTCCGCTTATGAGAAAGAATTAATGGCATTGGTGTTATCAGTGCAACATTGGAGGCATTACTTATTAGGGAGACGATTTGTGGTTATGACCGATCATAAACCATTGAAAAACTTGCTTCAACAAAGGATTTCAACACCAGATCAGGAATATTGGTTGGTCAAGTTATTGGGCTTTGAATTTGAAATAAAACACAAAGCTAGAATTGAGAACGGTGCTGCTGATGCACTATCAAGGAGAGCTGAACATGCAAGGTAAAGTGGAGGGGTGCCATGGAGTTACAGGAAGAAATGAGGAAGGATCCAAACCTATTGAAGATAATTCAGGGATTAGAGGAAGGAATTCACAATTACCCACATTTCTCGATGATTAACGACTGCTTGTTGTCCAAAGGCAGACTTGTAATCCCTAAAGGTTCACCATGGGTGAATGAACTGTTGAGAGAATTCCATGCTACGGCTCTAGGGGGACATTCAGGGGCTTTGCGCACGTATAAGAGATTGGCCAGTGAGGTGTTTTGGAGAGGAATGAAAGGAGATGTATGCCGCTTTGTAGCTGAATGTGAAGTGTGTCAAAAAAACAAGTATGAGGCAGCAACTCCCGCGGGTCTGCTGCAACCCTTAGCGATCCCAGAAGCTATTTGGGAAGATTTATCGATGGATTTCATTGTGGGGCTTCCAAAATCCAAGGGTTTTGAAGTGATACTGGTGGTAATTGACAGGCTCTCAAAATACGGACACTTTATATTGCTCAAGCACCCGTATACTGCTTGTACAGTGGCTGAGGTGTTTGTGAAGGAAGTGGTGAGATTGCATGGCATTCCCAAAACATTAGTTAGCGACAGAGATGCCGTGTTCATGAGTATCTTTTGGACTGAATTATTTAAGGCACAAGGGACGGTTTTGAAGATGAGTTCAGCCTATCATCCTGAAACTGATGGTCAAAGTGAAGCACTAAACAAATGTGTAGAAACATATCTTCGTTGCTTTTCTTCTGAGCAACCAAAAGGATGGGCATCATGGATTCCGTGGGCGGAGTTTTGGTATAACACATCATATCAGACAGCAGCAGGAATGACTCCATTCGAGGTGGTATATGGAAGAAAACCACCCCATTTAACAAGCTTCCTCCCCGGCGAAACCACAGCAGCCTCCGTGGCAAATGATTTAATGGATAGAGATGAATTGCTGAAACAACTTAAGTTCAATTTGACACGTGGTCAACAACAGATGGTGAAATTTGCTAACAAAAAGAGGAGGAGAGTTACTTTCGAAGTGGGAGACATGGTTTGGTTAAATTTGAGGCCACATAGACAAAATTCAGTGTGTACCAGAGTTTTTCAGAAGTTGTCTGCACGTTACTATGGACCTTTTAAAGTCATAAAGAAGATAGGGGAGGTAGCCTATATATTGCAACTACCTGAAGGCTCTAAAGTGCATCCGGTCTTCCATGTTTCGTGCTTAAAAAGGGTGATAGGCAAGGTAGGAGCAGGAACAAGACTGCCTGAAGAGCTTGACACTGATCTCTTATTATCATTCGAACCCGAGAGAGTTCTGGCATATAGAAAGAAGAAGAAAAATGGGAATGAATGCACCGAGGCTCTAGTAAGCTGAAGGGACGAAATGAGGAAGAGGCAACTTGGGAAGATGCATCAGAATTGGCTATGCAATTTCCTGGTTTTCGTCTTGAGGACAAGACGATTTTTGAAGGGGCGAGAAATGTTATGAACTCTACTTCTTCGGGCCCAAGCATTTACAGCCCAAACATTAGTGTTAAAGCTAAGCCCAAGATCAACTTTGTTTATACACGTAGAGGAAAAGAACGTGGGTAGGAGGAAATAAGTAAAAGTGGGGGAAAGGAAGTTAGGCATTCAGTTATTTGATAAAGTAGTGAAACGGTTACTAGCTCTAGGCTAGGGTACAGAGTTGAATCTCTGGGAAAGTATGTCTTTGTAATCTTTATTTATTGCGTCCAGATTGTAGATGTTTGTCGAATTGTTTTAGTAATTTCTGTGGTTGATTGTTATAGTATTGTGTTCTGTTTTCTATATCGATATCGAGTAATTTATTTAAGTCCTAACATTAGCTCTCTGTGCGTTTAAAGTTTCTGTACAATTTTTCGTTTTTTAACCAACCTTTTCTCTTCAATCTGCCGCTGATCACGATTCTGGTGTACCATATTGACCCACCATGTCTCAAGGATCAGATTCCACTCATACTTCCCTCCAATTAACCCTCCATAAATTGACTAGGAAGAACTATTTGGAATGGGTGCAGTCCATGCGTCTGGCAATCGACGGCAAGGGGCGGCTTGGCTTCTTGACTGGCGCCGCCGCAAAACCTGACGATGGGGATCCGAAACTCAGTACGTGGGGGTCGGAAAACTCCTTGGTTATCGCATGGTTAATCAATTCCATGGAACCATTGATAGGTAAGCCATACCTATTTCTCCCCACCGCAAAAGACGTATGGGAGGCAGTCAAGGCTACGTACTCAGATTCTGAAAATTTCTCCCAAATTTTTGAACTTAAACAACGGCTGTGGACATCCAGGCAAGGTGACCGAGATGTCACTATTTTTTACAATGAGATCTCTTTATGGCAAGAATTAGACCAATGCTTCAGTGATGAATGGTCTTCTCCTACTGACAGTGCACGGTTTCTGAAAAAAGAGGAAAATGATCGGGTGTATCTGTTCTTGGCCGGACTGAATCATACGTTTGATGAAGTCCGGTCTAGAATTCTCGGCAAATCGCCCCTGCCTACACTTCGTGAGGTTTTTTCTGACATCCGTCGCGAAGAATCTCGGCGCCATGTGATGTTAAAACCCTCTACTGAACTGAAATCCACAACTCCTTTAATATCTGAAAATTCTGCCTTCCTGTCCAAGCATGGTTCGGCTACTGCCCAGAAGGATAAGCCGTGGTGTGATGTTTGCAAAAGACATTGGCATACAGTGGACACTTGTTGGAAAATCCACGGGAAACCTCCCAATTGGAAAAAGAAATCCGCTCCCACTACTCGCGCCTCCAGGCTGCCTCCGCAGGACATGGGCAGCAGCCACAAAATACTCCGGAATCGTTCCCTTTTACTCAAGATCAACTACTGCAACTGCACAAACTTATACAATCTCCACAATTTCAAGTAACTCCATCCACTTCTTCTTGTTCAATTGCCCAAACAGGTAACGATTCTACCATTTTTTTCGTTTTTTTCAAGTAACAGCCAAGGTTCGAACAACCTCTGGATCATCGATTCCGGGGCTACCGACCATATGACAGGTTGTTCCCAATACTTTTCCACATAAACTCCATGTGCGGGCAATAAGAAAATTAGGATTGCTAATGGGTCTTATTCCGCGGTTGCTGGCATTGGCAACGTCAAGATCAATAATTCATTAACTCTTTATGATGTTCTTCATGTCCCTAAACTTTCTTGTAATCTTGTGTCCATTAGCAAACTCACTTTCCATCTTAATTGTCGTACTGTTTTTTACTCCTCTCGGTGTGAGTTTCAGGAATTGGTCTCGGGGAGGACGATTGGCAGTGCTAGGGCAAGTGGCCCTCTATTTCCTTGATGATGGCACTACCTTGGGACATCAAGCTCAGAATACTTGTTTGCACTCTATTTCTGTTTCAAATGATGTTTTGCTTTGGCATTATAGGCTAGGACATCCAAGTTTTTATTATTTAAAACATTTGTTACCTAATTTATTTCGCAATAAAAATCCATCGTGTTTTAAGTGTGAATTCTGTGAACTTGCAAAACACCGTCGCTCGTTTTTCCCTCCTCGACCATATCAAGCTTCAAACTTTTTTCATTAATTCACAGATGTCTGGGGTCCATCAAAAGTCACAACCGCATTTGGGAAAAGGTGGTTTGTTAGCTTTATTGATGATCACACCAGACTCAGTTGGGTTTACTTACTCAAAGATAAATCCGCAATCAAAGAGGTTTTTCAAACATTTTATAACATGGTCGAGACACAATTTCAAGAAAAAATAAAAATCTTCCGAAGTGACAATGGTCGAGAATACTTCAATGAGATACTCGGGTTTTTTTTCTCTCAAAATGGAATCATACATAAAAGCACGTGCCCTGATACACCTCAACAAAATGGGGTTGCTGAACGAAAAAACAAACATCTTCTCGAAGTCACTAGGGCACTACTCTTTACTTCTCATGCCCCGAAGTATCTTTGGGGCGAAGCACTTTTAACTGCTACGTATCTCATTAATCGCATGCCTACAAAGGTTTTGGGCTTAAAACTCCGCTTTCTATTTTCAAGGACATTTTTCCTCGCTCTAGATTAATTTCTGATTTACCTCTAAAAGTCTTTGGGTGCTCTGCCTTTACCCATATACATGATCATCTTCGGGGGAAATTGGATCCTAGAGCTCGGAAATGTGTGTTTGTAGGCTATGCTCCGCATCAAAAAGGGTTATAAATGCTTTGATCCAACAACCAAAAACTGTTTGTTACGCTCGATGTCACTTTTTTCGAATCCGAAACTTTTTTTCCTTCTCCTCGTCAGGGGGAGAACTGGAATGACGCCACTGACTTTCATAACCAAAATTCTCCCTTGTTTCTCAATATGGAACCAATTGATTTAACTAATGAAAATTTAGATACTAGCACTATAGAGCAATCTCATAACATTTGCGTAAATGAAAATGCTGAACAAACAAGTAAGCTGCTTGTATACTCAAGACGGAACCAAAAACAAGGAAAGGAGACTGACATCTCCCAACACTGTCAAGAATCCACACCTCAGATCATTCCAGATTCGACCAATGATCCAGGTAATTCCCTTGACACCACTCTTTCTGTGTCTGAACTTGATCTTCCAATTGCTCAACGTAAGGGTGTCAGGAATTGTGTCAAATACCCAATGTCTAACTTTGTCACCCATAAAAATCTGTCCCCATTTTTTTCTGCATTTGTCTCTCAACTATCCAGTGTGGAGATTCCTAAGAATGTGCAGGATGCTCTAGAGGTTCCTGAATGGAAGGAAGCTATTCTTGATGAAATACGAGCCCTTGAAAGAAATGAAACATGGAAAGTGGTGGAGTTACCAAAGGAGAAAAAAACAGTTGGCTGCAAATGGGTATTCACTACCAAGTTCAGAGCTGATGGATCCTTAGAAAGATACAAAGCTCGCCTAGTAGCAAAGGGATTTACTCAAACATATGGGATTGACTATCTTGAGACCTTTGCACCAGTGGCAAAACTAAATACTGTTAGGGTACTCCTAACAATTGCAGCTAATCTAGACTGGCCTCTACAACAACTAGATGTGAAGAACGCATTTCTCAATGGTGACTTGGAAGAAGAAATCTATATGGAGCCACCTCCAGGATTTGAGAAGAAGTTTGGTTCAGGAGTATGCAAATTACAAAAATCCCTGTACGGATTAAAACAGTCACCAAGAGCTTGGTTTGAAAAATTCACACAGGTTGTAAAAAAACAAGGATATGCTCAGGGACGGGCTGATCATACTATGTTCACAAAGCACTCAATCGATGGAAAGGTGATTGTTCTTATAGTCTATGTTGACGACATTATTCTCACTGGGGATGACATGATCGAGATGGAGCGGTTGAAACAGTGCCTTGCGTCTGAATTTGAAATCAAAGATCTAGGTTCTCTAAAATACTTTCTTGGTATGGGAGGTAGCTCGATCAAAAAAAGGGATTGTGGTGTCTCAGAAAAAATATGTGGTGGACTTACTAAAAGAAACTGGAATGAGTGGTTGCCGCCCAGCTGAAACACCCATTGATCCGAATCATAAGTTTGGAAACAAGGAAGGAAAACCGATAGAAACAATCCGATATCAAAAGCTAGTGGGAAAGCTAATTTACTTGTCACATACACGGCCAGACATAGCATTCGCTGTAAGCCTAGTGAGTCAATTTATGCATTCTCCTCATGATGAACATCTTGAAGCAGTCTATCGCATTCTGAGATATTTAAAGAACTCTCCGGGAAAAGGCTTATTCTTTGAAAAAACTCCACATCGAAGTATTGAGGCCTACACAGATGCAGACTGGGCAGGGTCTATTTCAGATCGGAGATCTACTTCGGGCTATTGTACATTCGTGTGGGGAAATCTAGTAACTTGGCGGAGCAAGAAGCAGAATGTTGTAGCCCGTAGCAGTGCTGAAGCAGAGTATAGATCCATGGCACATGGGATATGTGAAATGTTATGGCTTAAACGGATCTTGGAGGAGCTTAAAAGACCAGTAACTGTGCCTATGAAGTTGTATTGTGATAACAAGGCAGCCATTAGCATTGCACACAATCCAGTCCAACATGATAGAATCAAACATGTTGAGATTGACAGACATTTTATCAAAGAGAAAATTGAGGACGGAGCTATTTGTATGCCTTTCATCCCAACATCACAACAAATAGCAGACATTCTCACAAAGGGTTTATTCAAACCAAACTTTGAATTTCTTATTAGCAAGTTGGGCATGATAGATATCTACGCACCAACTTGAGGGGGAGTGTCAAATATGCTAGAAGATCTGATAAGATTGTAAATAGATTAGAATATCTTTTTATTTTTAGAGATTTCCCTAGATAAGATAATTCCAAATATATAGAGATTGAGTTACCTATTAGGTAAAATATCTCCCCTATAAATCTTTGTACATGTACCTTCTTTTATTCAATTCAATAAGGAATTCTTAAACCCTAGAAACTTTCAATATATATATGTATTTTCAGTGCAATGAAACAATTCGCAACATAACTACTCATATACTTTAACAAATCTTATTGTTCAATAATGTTTTGTTTATGTAATCATAGCATCCATACACAAATAAAAGTAATTTTTTATCAGTAAACATTCCATAAACACATTATTGTGTGGAGGATATCTGTTTAGTCATAATGAAGTTGTTTGTAATTATACATAGGATTTGATAAAAGATGTATGCTTCTTGTTTATCAAATATTCCATTGCAATCGTGCATGTTAAGTTTTATTTTACATTCTAACATAATTTATGTAAAATTTGGATAACTTTGTAGTATTATTCTATCAAAGTAACATGATTTTTCAATTATGATATTATTTCAATCACATTTTTGCATCCCATACATTTTTTTAGGGGGTGTTATACATAATAGCGATGAAACACAAAATCAAAATTTGAGGTGGCATTTGCACGCCACGCCGTAGACTGGCTCCATCATTGCCTCCATGAAATCATTGTAGGATGATTTGGAGATCTCCTATGGTGTTTGATTTGTGGATCATTTATTTTTGTGGAGAATATTTCTGTGTACTGGTTTTTCCTTATGCAGGTGCGAGTGCTGGCACATTTACATGCGGTACTTGGTCCGAATCTCATGAGGTACTTGGTGTTGTGGATGATATGAATACAATCTACATTATCAAACCAAGTGGAGAGGAAATAACTAGGATTGCCAAGAGGCATTTAAATATCACCTCACCTGTTGTTGGTTTGATCGTGAAGGATAATACTTATGAGAAATCGTCCCCCTTGTAAGCTTATTTCAATGGATATCTTCTCATAGTATTCATTACATTCACAATTGCAACTGATAAGCCTTTCCTTGAGTTCTAACATTTGAGCCAACAAAATACTTTTTCAGGTGCTCCTCCACTATTTTTCTTTTGGATGGTTCATTTCATGATATTGAGATCTCTAAGGATCCAAGTGCATCCATTTCCTCAGTCCAAACCTTGAACAACACATTGATGCTAAGGCGGTTTCTTCAGGATGTGTACTGCTGCGATTATTGCCCAAAACTTTCTTTGCTTGCAGTTGTCAGCAGCACTGTAGATATTCATTCTACATAACAAGAGCTCTGGTATTATTTCACTCTTTCTCTCCACTCCATAGTCCAATGATGTCACAATTTGATTTTCATTTGTTTATTTTAATAAGATACTGGACTCTTTGCAAGCAATTGTTCAAGGTAGAACTGGAGAATTCTACACAATATCTCAAGGTTTATTTTTCTGATTGTGTCTAATCATAGAAAGTCAACTGTTAGAGGGACTTTGAACCAACAGAAAGAGTTGCTCATAGTTTGTGTACCGTCAATGGCCTTGATATGGTTAAAAGTGACAATTACTAGGTTTAATACATTTATTTAAACTTCAGAAATTCCTAGTTAAAGTCCTTGTTGAACTTAGGTACCATTCCCCTCCCATATAATGTGCTCTTTCTTTTGAGAAAAGAAGCACCGGCGTAAATGTTATATATATTTAACTTTATATCACTTTTTCTCTTAGGATCTTGTACTGTTTCTCTGTGGCGAAGGGAAAATAACTTACAAATGGAGCCATTAGTGTTTTCTAATTTTGAAGGATCATATTCCATATCTGAAGGATACCTTGGTCAACTAACTTCTCCGAAGATACTATTTTCACCGCAGAGAAAATTTGTTGCTATTCTGGACAACACAGAAGGATGCTTGTTTATAATTTTACCTAACCCGTCTGTTGAAGAGACGGGTTCAAATGATAAAGATGAAGAGATGGGTTATCTTTATTGTATGTACTCGTCTCTTAAAAGAGACGAGTTCCTCTATAAATACACTAACCCTAACTCCACAATCCACCAGACTTCTCTTCCAAATTCCTGGTGGCGACAAGGCGACGACAAGATGTTGAGATTTATTTCGATCTATGTTGATTTTTTCCGATCTATTTCGATTGTTATAAATTTTGGGGTTATAATTTGTTAGTGTTGTTAGTATTTTAATATTGTTGAAATTTTTGTTATAATTTTGTAATTTATAGATTTTTATAATTTTATAATTGATTTAGATTTACAGATTGTTATAATTTTATAATTTGTTGGATTTAGACTTAGAGTAAGATTAGGGTTTTAATTTTTAGTATTTGTTAGTACTGTTATCTTTATAACATATTACTAAATTTATGAATTTATTAGTACTGTTATTAATTTTGTTAGTACTGTTATTAATTTTATAATAACGCTAAGTTTTAATGTAATTTTTGAACAGATTATTAAATAATTTTATTTATTACACTCAAGAAAGGATATACGGATGCATTATGGACCACGTGATCATAGCTTGTTGACTATGCAGTCATGGCATAGATCTGAGAATGTGTTAAATGGTTCACTCGATGTGATTCTAAGTGGTAGACGCGCAGATGGTCCTTTTTGGGCTATATTTAAGGATCAAGAGGCCCCGTATGACCGGCCACCCCCGAGCATACTGAGACTATTATATTATATGAGTTTTTACGGAGTATACCGGTGTGGTCAGTTTCGTCCCGACTTTCATCTCATCACAACGCTGGTAGAGAGGTGGCGCCTTGAGACACACACTTTCCACTTCCGAGTAGGTGAGGCGATAATTACATTGCAAGATGTCACTGTGATAGGGGATTCCAATTAGTGGTCGTCCTGTTATAGATCAGGATACAAAGATGTCTGTAGAGGAGTGGCATACTTATGTCCTCGATTCTTGGGTTACATTGCTGGAGATGCTGAGATTGACGGGGCATGTCTGAGGACTTTGGGATTGGGACAACACATGAGAGCTCACCCGATCGAAGATGATAGTGACTAGTATCGAGTTGAGCAGTATGCTCGTGCATGTGTCTTCCTTCTTTTTGGGGGTGCGATGTGTCCGAATAGTTCGGGAAACTCTATCCCACTTATATATCTGATTCTACTAGAGAATATTTATGATGCCAGAGGATATAGTTGGGGTAGTGCTGTCTTGGTGTGCTTGTATCGAGAGCTCTGCATGTCAGCTAACAAAACAAAGTCCACCATCGGGTCCATTGCATTTACTACATGTAGAATATATGACTATGTTTGTACATCCTTATTGTTTTACAAATTTGCTTTTCTACTAAAACATATTATTCAAATACTGCAGATTTGGGCATGGTCTCGGATAAGACCAGTAAGACCAGATGTCCATAAAATCACTGTAGACATGGATGAGTGGTGTTACGATGACTTTGAATTGATACATACTAGTCCTCCATATGGTGCACGGTAAAATGCTACATTTGATTTGAGTTTTTTACATGCATATCCTAATAAATTACACTACACTACAAAATTGGCAGAATGAATGCCACCATGAGTTATATTCAGACGACTCGATATTCAGTTCGAATATTCCGTGAGATACTCGATCTCATTATGCCGCATCAGTTTATATGACAGTCATATGACACTACAACGTCGTATTACAAGGACTTACCGGAGGACCGTGCACCTTATTTATGGACGACCATATGCCCACTTATGTTATATGCATTTGTTGAGTGGCACTATCCTGATAAGGTGTTACGACAGTGTGGGATGATACAGCAGATACCTGCAACTCCAGGAGATCAACATTTACATCTACACATGTATGATCGTCGGGGACGATCTGGATTTAACTGGTCGTATTTTCACCATCAATATATAACTATGTGGGAAAATCGGAGTTAAGGTTATGCTAGTGGACCACATATTTCTTCTATCACGACCGAATATGGATATATGGAGTGGTATGATAGAATCACACGCCGGTTGATATTGCCTTTTGACAGTCTTCGAAGTACGGGATATCAACCTGGGGACGCTTATAATATGACTTTTGTGGTACGTAATTGAGTATGATTATTATTTATTATTCAATATAATCGTAACACATATATTATGCTAATCTAATGATTATTATATATATTTCAGGCTGATCAGTTGACATCTATGAGCATAAATGCTCGATCTAGGCCTCGTGATGACATAACAGCTTTTAATTCATTGCTAGATCGTTATACTTATGTTGGTGATAATGCCATGAACATTCTCAACAACAGATTATTTCAGAATGTTCAGAATCCTCAGCCAGTATCTCCTGTCCAACCAGTCCCACAGTCTCAGAAGGTTAGTGGACCAATTGATGATACTTCTACTAGTGTTGATGTACATATTACTTCGGGATTCACCGAGTGGGCGGGTAGTTCACACCATACTAGAGGTGGATTTGACATTGGCGAGCCTTCTACATCTCGTTATGATGTAAGTGCGGATGTGGCTTATCGACCATTTATGAGATCATATGGTTTTATACCGTTTACTCTATATGATCATGACATGTTTATGGCCTCTTATTCCGGACCTGCGGAGCATCAAGTACCCGATCACGCACCACCAAGTCCACATTTTATATCTTCTGTTCCATATGGTGATACATGGGCAGCATATAGAGATGTACCAATTTTTTTATTTTTTAATTAATAATTTTAAAAATAAAACAATATTAAATTACATTTAATCTGTTCTAATAATTACGTTATAAAATCGATAAAATATAAGTCCGATTGATCGGTTTTTTCTTATACAAATATTCAACAAATAACATCAATCAAACTATCTATCTATATGGACGCTGTCCTAAACACCCTCCAGTGCCACATGTAATCGGATTTGTAGTTTTGCATCCTCTAACCCTCCGACCGATAGTCTGAGGGATAGGCTCAACAATTTCTTCATTCTGATTTGATGATGGAGTGGACTGTGATACATCTCTATATGCTGACCACGTATCACCATATGGAACATGAGATATCAAATGTGGACTTGGTGGCGCGGGAGCCGGTACTTGATGTTCCGCGGGTCCGGAGTAAGAGGCCATAAACATGTCATGATCATATAGTGTAAACGATGTAAATCATCTGATGCCATGAATGGTCGATAAGCCTCATCCTCACTTACACCATAACGAGATGTACAAGGCTCGCCAATGTCAAATCCTCCTCTAGTATGGTGTGAACTATCCGCCCAATCGGTGGATCCCGAAGTAATAGGTACATCAACACTAATAAAAGTATCATCAATTAGTCCACTAACCCTTTGAGACTGTGGGACTGTCTGGACAGGAGATACTGGCTGAGGATTCTGAACATTCTGAAATAGTCTGTTGTTGAGAATGTTCATGGCATTATCACCAACATAAGTATCACGATCTAGTAATGAATTACAAGATGTTAAGTCATCACGAGGCCTAGATCGAGCACTTATGCTCATAGATGCCAACTGATCAGCCTGAAATATATATAATAATCATTAGATTAACATAATATATGTGTTACGATTATAGTGAATAATAAATAATAATCATACTCAAATACGTACCACAAAAGTCATAATAGAAGCTTCCCAATGTTGATATCCCGTACTTTGAAGACGATATCAACCGGCGTGTAATTCTATCATACCACTCCATATATCCATCTTCCGTCGTGATAGAAGAAGCGATATATGGTCCACTAGTATAACCCCAACACCGATTTTCCCACATAATTATATATTGATGGTGAAAATACGACCAGTTAAATCCAGATCGTCCCCGACGATCATACCTATGGAGATGCAAATGTTGACCTCCTGGAGTTGCAGGTATCTGTTGTATCATCCCAAACCGTCGTAACACCCTATCAGGATAGTCCCACTCAACAAATGCATATAATATAAGTGGGCATATGGTCGTCCATAAATAAAGTCCTCCGGTAAGTTTTCGTAATACGGTGTTATAGTGTCATATGGCTGCCATATAAACTGATGCAACATAATGAGATCAAGTATCTCACATAATATTCGAACTGAATATCGAGCCGTCTGAATATAACTCATGGTGGCATTTCATCTGCCAATTTTGTAGTGTAGTTTAACATATTAGGATATGCATGTAAAAAAACTAAAATAAAATGTAATATTTTACCTTGCACCTAAGGAGAACTAAGAAATATCAATTCAAAGTCATCGTAATACCATTCATCCATGTCTACAGTGATTTTGTGGACATCTGGTCTTACTGGTCTTATCCGAGCCTAAATCTGCAGTATTTGAATAATATGTTTTAGTAGAAAGACAAATTTGTAAAACAATAAGGATGTACAGACATAGACATATATTCTACCTGTAGTAACTGCAATGGACCACCGATGGTGGACTTTGTTTAGTTAGCTGACGTGCAGAACTCTCGATACAAGCACGCCAAGACAGCACTACCACAACTATATCCTCTGACATCGTAAATATTCTCTAGTAGGGTCAGATATATAAGTGGGATAGAGTTTTCCGAACTATTCGGACACATCGCACCCCCAAAAAGAAGGAAGACACATGCACGAGCATACTGCTCAACTCGGTGCTCGTCACTATCATCTTCGATCGGTGTGTTCTCATGTGCTGTCCCAATCCCAAAGTTCTCTGACATGCCCCGTCAATCTCACCATCTCCAGCAATGTAACCCAAGAAGTCCTTGACATAAGTATGCCACTCCTCTACTGACATCTCCGTATCTTGGTCTATGACAGGACGACCACTAACTGGAATCCCCCATATCACAGCGACATCTTGCAATGTAATGGTCGTCTAACCTACTGGGAGGTGGAAAGTGTGTGTCTCAGGGCGCCACCTCTCTACCAGCACAGTGATGAGTTGAAAGTCTGGACGAACCGGTATACTCCGTAAAAACCCATATAATATTATAGTCTCAGTACCATCGGGTGTGGCCGATCATATGGGGCCTCTTAATCCTTAAATATAGCCCAAAAAGGACCATCTGAGCGTCTACCACGTAGAATCACATCGAGTGAACCATTAAACACATTCTCAGATCTATGTTGTGACTGCATAGTCAACAAGCTATGATCACGTGGTCCATAATGCATCCGTGTATCTATTGTTGAGTGTAATAAATAAGAGTAATCTGTTCAAAAAATACATTAAAAATTAGTGATATTATATAAAATTAATAATAGTACTAACAAAATTAATAACATTACTAATAAATTTAGTAATATGTTATAAAGGTAACAGTATTAACAAATACTAGAACCTAATCTAATCTGTAAATCTAACAAATTATAACAATCCGTAAATCTAAATCTATTATAAAATCTAAATTATAATAATTTGTAAATTATAAACAAAAATTTCAACAATACTAACAAATTACAACCCTAAAGTTTATAACAATCGAAATAGATCGGAAAAAATCAACATAGATCAAAATAAATCTCTCCACCTTGTCGCTGCCAATTTGGAAGAGGGAATAGAAGTCTGGTGGATTGTGGAGTTAGGGTTAATGTATTTATAGGGAAACCTGTCTCTCGGGTACATATAAAGAGAACCTGTCAGAGACGGGTTCAACTTTTTCAAAATGATAACGTCGAACACGTCTCTTCAAGAGACGGGTTCATCTTTATCATTTATACCCGTCTCTTCAAGAGATGAGTTACGCTAAAATTGTAAATGGTTTTCACCTTACGGTAAATTTTGTAATAGTTTTTTTTTCCACAATATTTTGTTATTTGAGCCTCAAGCAGCAGGGCATAATGTTTTCCTGATGTTGCGGATTTTACCTGGTCTGATGATATAGTTATGGTTGCAAAAAGAAATGGAACCATTGCCATGGTTGGCATTCTCAGTTGTGTATTTACATCAGAAAAGGATGTATATTCAATGCCCATTTTAGAAAGAACAAAGCAATACCCTGGGCTTGTTTTCTTTTAGATATTACCTTGCGAGAAGAGAGCTATAGATCATCTGACGAGAAGGGTGCTGCCCTTATTGAGCATGTCACGCTTGTGAGGCATAATCAGTTTGATGTTTCCAAGCTGGAATGGAGCTCAGTGTCATTGGTAAAAAGATCTGTTTTGGAAATTTATGATAAGATGATTAATGACCAAAAGTATCAGTCCGCTGTTGATTTTGTGATCGTCATGGGCTGGACAAAGATAAAGTGCTAAAGTCACAATGGTTATCTTCCATTCAAGGAGTGCATGAGATAAATACTATATTGTCCACGATCAAGGACCAAGTTTTCATACTTTCTCAATGTGTAGAGAAAGTAGGACCAACAGAAGATGCAGTGAGGACTTTACTTTCCTTTGGACTCCGGATAACAGACTTCAGATTTTCTGAGTCAGAAGATAATGAGTGTAGGCAAACTTGGGATTTTCGTCTTGCAAGACTAGAGTTATTACAGTTCAGAGACAGGCTAGAGACATTTCTTTGTATCAACATGGGCAGGTGATAATAAGTGGTCGCAGATTACCTTTAACTGATGTTTTGTAATTCACTTGTATAATTTTTTTCTGTAGTGCCAGAAACTTCATTGCCCTGTCTTAAAGGTTTAGTTTTCTCAAGCAGGAATTTGTTTTGCTTGAAATAGTGCTTACAGAATCTGTTTTCATGTATGTAATATTTATTTGAAAATCATTTTGTTAGGATTTCTTCATATCATCAGTGAATGAGATCTAACTCATCTGTCACTGTCAGCTGAAACATATGGATAAATCCGGATAATTTGGGGAGTCTGACACAGTCCTCCTTAAGACCCTCGGATAATTTTCCGTTAATGTGTATTTCTGAAAATGTGATTGTCATGGAGTAGCATTCATTCTTGTGCTACTTGTCCTTTTCATCCTTTTTAGTTGTCAGTTGGCTTGGTTATGGATTCATCATCTGTCATGCTCCACCAGGTACATGCAGGTATGCGTTAATACTTAAAGCAGAGAGAACCAGGTTTTGCATCATTGAAGTTTTCTTTGCTATCATTACAACAACAATGAAGCTGAACAAACTGCTGTTTTTTAACCACCATTCATTCTGTATGGTTTACAGTATTCTTGTGGTTTTCACTGACTTGCAGCTTAATGACTTTAGCTTTGCAGATTCTCTATGCATGAGTATGGCAGATTCTGTGATTTTCCTATTAGTAAGGTTGCTATAGAACTTGCAGAAAGTGGGAAGATTGGTGCCTTGAATCTTTTATTTAAGCGACATCCGTATTCTTTGATTCCCTCCACATTAGAAGTTTTAGCTGCTATACCTGAGACAATTCCTATTCAATCATATGTGCAACTGCTTCCAGGAATTTCTGCTCCTTCAACTATTATCCTCCGTGTTGAGGACTGGGCTGAATGTGAGAAGATGATATCATTTATCAACATTTCCCATAGCAATGAGCCCATCCAGATCATGACGGAACCCATTCTAATGAAATACAAGAAGTTTCAATGGCCATCCATTTCCGAACTTTCTTCCTGGTACAAGAAAAGAGCTAAGAGAAATTGACGAGTTCAGTGGTCAGATGGACAGTTGCATTCACTTGGTTGATTTTGCGATTGATAAGGGGATCCCTGAATTGCAGCAGTTTCGTGGGTATATCTCTTACTTGCAGCAACTTATATACTCTGATGAAATTGAAGATGAAAGAAAGTTTCGTACGAGCCTCACCGCTTGGGAACAATTACCAGATTATGAAAAATTCAACTTGATGCTAATGGGTGTCAGAGAAGATAATGTAATTTCTAGATTAGACAAAATGGCCCTTCCATTTGTGCACAAGGTTCCCTCATTGAACTCATTTTCTGAAGATGGAGTTCCACCTGGTTATCTGGCACTAGATAGGGGTGTAGATTTATTTTTGGTTAGATGGCTGAAGGAAATTGCTGCACAAAATAAACTATAATTGTGCTTAATTATAGTTGAAGAAGCATGCAGGGACTTGGTAAACAATCAATTTTTCAAAAACCATACAGAATTGGTGGATTGTTCTCTCGAATGTATATATTTATGCGCTGATATAAATCGGTGGAGTACCATGTCTGCCATTCTGTCTAAACTTCCACGGATGCGAGGTAAATTTCTGAGGACGATACTCTTGAATGGCTAATCGGGTATAACCTTTTACTGATTGTCTTGACTGGGTGTATGCATGTCAATCTCAAATGTATGTGCCCCAGCGTATGCATTTGAATACTTCAGTGGGAATGACCAAGTACCTTAATGACCCTTGGGTGGTATTGTGGTCATCTCAATCCTTTTCTAGAATAAGTTATTTTGGAAAATAGCTTGAGACTTGATCTAACTTTTCGTTTGAAAACATTTCTTGCTGTCCAGTTTTCTTAAAAAAAATGAAACAACTTCTGCCTGTGACTTTCCTGGTTTTTTTTTTCTATTTCTTCAACTGATTTAACCCCAAGTTTATGGAGAAAAGCAGGTGAAGGTATAAAATCTAAGTTTACCAGATGAAGAAAGTAAAAGGCTTAGTTTAATCCTCTAGTTGATTAAATGAGAAATTAAGGGGTGATGAGAGTAAAAAAATCTTAGTTTGAACTGTGAAAATATATGTGAAATGTAGTTACTCGTTACTTGCCAAAAACAAAAAAAATTGAATTTGTAGTTTTGGATTGTCTTAACATTGTGCTATAATACCTAAGTTTTGGTTGAAAGTTGAAGTGCTGAATATCACTGAATATGCTTTGGACTGACAGATCTTGGGGGTGAAGATATCAAGCAAAGACTCAAACTTGCGGAAGGCCATGTTGAAGGTGGAAGATTTTTTGGCAACTATCAAGTAGTTTCTGTCGCTTGGTGTTGATTATTTTTTCTGTGTTTTTTATCTATCGGTTTTATTCCTCAGAAAAAATAGATATATATTGATAAAATAGAATAGTAGAGGTTCGCCAAAAGTTACAAAAGTAGGTCTTATATTAAACTGAAAGCAAACAAATCCTAGGTTCCCTCGACCGATCTGAAAGAGCTTAGTGAACATTGATATTGTCTCTATTTTTAGTCCAAAACCAAGACCTAAATTTAACTAAATCTAACAAGTTTTCTTCCAACTCTAGATTCCCATCGATAATTATTTTGTTACGATGCAGCCAAATTGTCCAAACTATTGCCTTCCAGATAGTCATCCAGCCCTTCTCTCCATTTCTCTATCCCCAAAGACCTTTGTGTTGAATTAAATGACCAACTGGATCAAAGCTAAGCACTAGATTTAGTGTTACATGCGTAGGATCACATTATGGGACAATCGAAAAGATCAATGATTTCTTGTTTCTTGTTGGTGTTTCGGCCTTGCTTCCCTATGGTTGCAAATGATGTTTCGAACTGGGCTCAAAATAAAAGGAAAACCCGGCGATCCCGTGAATTCTATTCTTTACTGAAATCAAAGCTTATTTTATTATGAATACGAAAGTCCTATAAATACAACCATGAGCTTATCGAGACAAGCTTTTATTCAAAAATCAAATACCAAACCAAATCCTAATCTAGAACCAAAATAAAAACCAAATCTAAAAATGAAAATAAAGTGGCAATAAATCCTAATCTATGAAGGAATAAAATGAAATAAAATCTGTATGTGTTTCATCTGCTGGGATTCTTCAATATTGCGGGAGGCATGGAGTCTTTGGTTCAGTAGTCATCGGCCTCTTTTCCCTGATATGGCCGTGACATTTAGCCCTGACCACTCATAACATTTCATCCATAATGCATGAGACTTTGGGCAAGAGAATAGTAAATGCTGGGTTGTTTCCTTCTCTTCATGGCACAGCTCGCAAGAATCTGAAATTGGTCCCGATCTAATTGTGTGTCTGCGCAAATTCTTCTTCGTTGGGATACTGTCTCGAACTATACGCCAAGCAAAAGCCCCTACCTTATTGGGGGCTAAAGTGTTCCAAATAATTTCATATGCGGACTTAGAATCTCCTTCCTGAAGCTCATCCTGTTGAAAAAACTCGTATGCCGATCTGACTAAGTAGCATTTATTTGAATCATAACTCCATTCCCACTTGTCCTCGATACCTAGAACCAGTGCAAACCTGTCAATAAGAGTTAGTAAATCAAAAAAAGCCCACTCAAACAACTCTCTTCTCCGGTCCCACCTCCAAATCCAGTGACCCTCTAACCACCCCCTATTTGCCCTATTAAAATCTCTCTGTCTCTCGCTATCGCCGCCAATCTAGAGAATTTAAAATCCAAGCTATTCCTCTCCTACCCAAATGTCCCTCCAAAATCCCAAGCCCATTCCCTACCTTTCTAATCAATCCCCCTAAACCAATCCGACGGGTCGTGAAAATTGTGTTTTAACAAGTTTTTCCACCAAATCGAATGCCCATCTCTTATTCCCTCACTCCCTGCCAATAATTCACACATTCTGAATGTCATATTTAGATTTCAACACCTTTTTCTACATAGAATCCCCACCCTTAATGATTTCCCATCCCCATTTACCCAGAAGTGCCTTATTAAAATAATCGACATTTCTTACCCCCAGATTTAGATTTACAAACCTCTGACCATTTCACACACGCTACTTTCCGTTAGCTCTCCCCACCCCCCCAACAAAAAAGCAGATTGCAAAGATCTCAGTTTAGAAAGAATTGATTTTGGTGCATGATTAAGGGAAAAAAATAGACTGGTAGAGAAGACAACACAACATTGAGCAAAATCATCCGCCCCCCAAGAGATTGGGTCTTATCGTCCCCGGTAGCCAAACGATTCCAAATTTCTCCACCACTGGAATCCACATGGCACTTTGTTCGGCCTCATCCCAATCGGAATACCCAAGTACTTAAAAGTAGACTCCCCACATTGCAGTTCAGAATATCGATCAAAGCCACCATCTGCTTATCATAGACATTTATGCCTATAAGTTGACTCTTGCTGAAATTGATTTTCAGGCCTGAGGGCAGTTCAAATATTCGTACAGTTTCTTTAAAAGCTTTTGCATTTTCCTCCGTTGCCTCACCTATGAGTAGCGCGTCGTCGACATATTGTAGATGAGATAATGGAAATTGGTTTCTCCCAACTCTACTAACAACCCACAAATCGTTCTCTACTGCCTTCCCAATCATTTTGCTGAGTGCCTCTGCAACAATAAAAAACAGAAATGGAGATAATGGATCCCCTTGTCTTAGGCCTCGCTTCAGCTTGAATTCCACCGATGGGCTGTCATTAATTAACACTGAAGCCTTCACACTGGTGACACATTTCATAATTCAAGCTCTCCATTTACCATCGAAATTCATTAACTGCATAATTCGATCTAGAAACTCCCAATTGACCAAATCATATGCTTTCTCAAACCCCACTTTAAAAACCAGCCATTTCCCATTCCTTTTATCCATTCATCTATAACTTTTCACTTATTATCAAGACCCCCATCATCCTATAAATTCTTATTCCCTACAAACGCCGACTTGTCAAGCACTCTGCACAGCCTGTTTGCCAAAAGTTTCGCCAAAATTTTGTACACACATCCTATCAGAGAAATCGGCCTGTACTCTCCAATCTTCACCGGATTTTCAGTTTTGGGTATCAAAACAACTCGACTAATTTCCCATTCATGTGGAATTCAGACAGGAACTTCATAAAGTCCTCTTTGATGACATGACAAAACTCTTTAATAACCGAAAATTGAAACCATTCGGTCCCGGACTTTTCAAACTGTCACAGCTCCCCGCATTCCTGACTTCCTCCTCTGCAAAGTCAGCTATTAAGAAAGTATTCTCACGATCGCTTTGGATAAACCGGATGCCAATAATTCGGGGTTGGTTCCAAGCCTGCTAATTAAATTGATTCTCAAAGTATATTTGAACTCCCATTTTGACTCCTGCCACAGAGTCTACCCAACTCCCCTCGATTTCCAGACCCACCAATTCATTTCTTTTCCTCCTCCGATTAATGCACCTATGAAAGAAGCTAGAATTAACATCTCCCTTTTTGATCCACTTAAGTTTTGACTTCTGGAAAAGCAACGAGTCCTTCATACTGATTTGGCATTGTAAATCGACCACCTCATTCCTACGCAAATCGACCTCCCTTGGCTGTAGTTCCCTCTGCGATCACATCCCATACCTGGATTCTACCTCTAGTCTCTTCTATCTTAGTTTCCAAATTTCCGAAAACCTCTTTATTCCACATTTTTAATTTGTTCTTCAAGAGCTTAAATTTTTTCATCAAAATAAAACTACCCCAGCCTTGGACTCGCATCTCACTCCATTCCTTCTCTACGAATTTTTTAAATTCCGGATTTGGACCCCAATCCTCTCTTTTTAATAGATATCTCTGTTCATTACAATGATTACCTGTTCATTGCAGTTTTCTTTTTTCTTTTTTTTCTTTTTTCTTTTCTTGTGCGGATACTGAAAAGGTCAATGTCATTTACATGACTTATTCTGTCTGCACTCTGATGTTGCAATGCCTTCAAATTGATTCTCTTTCTTTACAACCTGTAAAAAAAAATTGTTCTGCTTCATAAGAATATTGCTGAAGAAAACTATTGACATCTAATAGTATTGAAGAGAGTGATGGGACGTCTTAGATGGCCTTTTCTTTTACATCGAGGAAATTTTGAATTGAAAAGCGGAATATACAAGTCTTGTCTTGGTTGTGGTGCATGTTGTTTATTACTTAACTTAATACAAGAAGATTAGATTATTAGGTGGCTTTTGTGCTTCGCTTGGTTGTTTTAGATCTGCTCTTTGGAAAAATTCTGCAATGATGCCCTTATAAAGAGAATGCCTTTGTAGATGTGCATGCCTGGGAATAATCATTTTTGTTATGTTGACATGTCATTTTAGCAAGTGCATGTTTTTAAAGAATTTTTTTTATTTGTGATCAGGTTCCAAAGCCTGTGAGTTTTTTTCCTGGATGCATGCGCAGATGAAAAGTGTGCAAAACAAATCATTTGCTTGCACTTTCCAAATTTACTTGTTTGCAGCCAGGCCGAACGGACCATGATTGGGCAAACATGTGGCTGTGATTTACAATTCCTGCAAGAAAAGGCATTTCCTTTGTAGACTTAGAGTACATGTTGATCGAGTTCTGCAGGGCTTTGCTTAAAGCTGGAAAACTTTCGCTAGCAAGGAAATATTTGAAAGGCACCAGTTCTATTGCCTTGGGAACGGATAAGGGAGAAATCTAGTTATTCAAGCAGCGAGAGATTATTTTTACTCAGCACCAAGCCTTACTTGTCCTGAGGTAAGTCTTAATATTTCTTCCTATTAACTGGATGGTACCATGGGATGGATTTAGTTGTAGGTTATTTGCTAAACAATTTAATATTGTTGTGTAAACTAGTTTCATTACTCTTATATGGAGTGAAATGATTGTATGAAGTATAAACGCACCCACTTTATAGTGTTTGGTGGTGGCATCTTGTTGAGAACCTTCAATCGATTATCATAAAACTTTATGAAATTATTGCAATAATATTACTGTTCTGTTTCCCATAGAGCTAATTAGCATGAAAATCAAACTTCAACCAATGTGTTCTTGCTAGTGCTGCTATTTGCAACTCCTCTGGTTGCTCCAGTCGTGCATTATTTAGCCATTTTGAAACTTGATTTTTCACTATTTATTCCATGATACCACATTTTCTTTATGGCTCTGCTGTTGCAAGCTTCAAAAGTTTAAAATCGCCCATGTAGTATATTCTAACACCTGCTGTTTAAATAATTGACCAAACCTTCTGGAATTTATATCCAGATCTGGAAGGCCAGGGAGTGTCTTAATATTTTTCCTGGCAGCCGAATTTTCAGGGTAGAGGCTGATGTTGTTGATGCTGTTACTGTTAGACTTCCAAATCTTGGAGTCAACCTTCTCCCAATGGCATTTAGGCAAATCAAAGACCCTATGGAAATCATTAAGTTGGCAGTTACAGGTAAAGTGGAGCTTATCTAAATGTTGATGAACTTATTGAAATTGCTAAACTTCTTGGACTGAGCACATGGGAAGGTATTTCAAATGTTCAAGAATTGATCGCAAGCGAAGCGGCAGTTACTGGAGATGTGCAGCTGGCTTTTGATCTATGCCTTGTGCTGGCCAACAAGGGTCTTGGCTCCATTTGGGACTTGTCTGCTGCAATTGCCAGAAGTCAAGTCCTTGGGAGTATGGCTTCAAAATCCAAAAAACTGCTTTTAGGTTTTGCTTTGAGCCATTGTGATGAAGATTAGATTGGGGAGCTACTCCATGAGTGGAAAGATCTTGACATGCAGGATCTCTGTGAAACTTTGGTTACGTTAACTGGAAGAGAACCTTCAGAATTTTTGGAACAGGTTACTCCTATAGAGGTAGTTTCTCGGGGACGATTGATGTCAGTTTTGAGGATCAGGAAGCACAGTTTGCTAAGGTGAAGAATTTAATTTCTGTGATGGCTGAAAACATGTTCTCAGAAAATGGATTGGATCGGGAGTCTCTTTTCAGAGAGAACGGGAAACTTGCATCTTTTGCTGCATCATGGCTCCCATTTTTGCATGACTTGAGTCAGGAGGCAGAATTTTGGAAAAAACTTGCTTCAGATTCAGCTTCCTCATACCAAAATGTTAGCACAAGGACAAGAGCAGTGGGGACTATTTTATTGTGATTGACAAGGAATGATTTACCCCAAGAGATGATTTGATTGCCTCCCTGGCTAGATCGATCATGAAACCTTCTGTTTCTGATGAGGATGATGTGATAGGGTGTTCTATTATCTTAAATCTTATAGATGCCTTCCATGTAGTTGAAATAATTGAGGAACAGCTGAGTTTAAGGGGAAGCTATCATGAATATTCCAGCCTAATGAACTTGGGAATGATATATAGATTGTTGCACAATTACGGCATGGAATGTGAGAATCCTTCTCAAAAGAGAGAGCTGCTGCTGAGTAAGTTTAAAGAGAAACACAAATCACTCAATTCAGGTGATCTTACTGCCAATAAAATCGTTAAAGCATTGCTTTATTGTAGTAGAATTTAATTGGTCCAAATGTTTTTGGTGATTTTTGTTTTCAATTATCTTCTACGTGCTTTTCTTTTGAAATTTTTATGATTAACCTCTCTTTATATCAATTCCAGATGAATGGAATAATATGCATGAAGCACAATCAACATTTTGGAATGAGTGGAGAGTCAAATTAGAACAACAGAATCATCTAGCAGATGACTCGAGTGTCATGGAGAAAATAATTTCTGGTGTGGAAACCTCCATATTTTTGTCTGGAGACCTGGATTATATACAGGGTGCTTATTGACTTAGTTAAACTGGAGAAGAAGCATATATTGAAGGATGCTTTAGTTCTAGCTCATACCTATGGATTGGATCACGACAAGGTATGCTTGTTTGCTGTGTAGTCATTATAAGCAGTTGAAAACATTAATAGTTTGACTTTTTGAAATATGTTTTATATGTCATTGTTGTTTTCAGATGCTTCTGTATTACCTGGGTACTATACTTGTTTCTGAGGTTTGGAGTGTTGATGACATCATGGAGGAAGTTTCACATTTTAGGGATGAACTACTTGCTTCTGCTGGAGAGACCATTAAAGTCATTACATTATCTGTCTACCCTGCTCTGGATGGGCGCGACAAGCAGAGGCTTGCATTTATTTATGATCTTCTCTCTGACTGCTATTTGCGGTTTCAAGAGTCGCAAGAATTACCTTTTGCAATTGAGCGAAATCAACCAAGTGCCATTGGGCTAGCTCGGTTTTGCAAAATTGTTGAGCAGGAATGCAGTAGGATCTCTTTTATCAAGGACCTAAATTTTAAAAACTTTACTGGATTACAAGATCTAGACTTGGATTGCTTAAAATGAAAATAACGTGGATGTATTAGCAACAATGGTTCAGAACGTTGCTCATATATATGGTGATACAGCACCTGAGGGTCTTTTACTGTCGAAATATGTCTATGCACATTATATATCGAGCTCTTTGGCATCTCTAGAAGCTATAGCAGAGAGGGAAACTACGTCTAAAGATTTGTTCTTCTTCATAAATGAAATTGAGCTGACATATGATACTTGTAGAAAGCATATTAGATTCGTTGAACATCCAGGTTTCTTGGACATAGTGAAGCGCTTTTTTACTGCCATCTTCCCGGCCAATAAAAAAATTGCAGAACTTTCCTTTTAACTCAACTGGAAAAGAGTGTCTCGTTCAACTTATAAATTTCTGGCTCAGATTGATGAATGACGTGGAGCAGTTGGCACCATCGGATATTCCAGGCCAAATTTTTGCTCTAAATGCTCAGCGATGTGTCTTGAAGTTTTCTCAAGTTTGCTGGACAAGAAGATGATGGTATCTCCTAATATCGGTTGGGCCACTTTGTTTAACTATGTGGGATATGGTGTTATATGTAATGTTTCTGTTGAAATCTTTAACTTCTGCCTAGCAATGATTTTTGGAGGCTGCGAATTTGAAGCTACAGCTCGATTGTTTACCGAAGTTGTAGCACAATTCCCACCTGGATCAGAGTTGACAGAAGCAGCTCCCAAATGTTTTCTTAATGTTCAAGATCTTCCAAACTGTATCCGAGTATATTAGAATCTATTTTGCAAGAATTAACCTTTGGGTCCAGCGAACACCGGAGTCTACATTACTTGCTATCATCTCTGAGTAAACTCAAAGGAGTCTTGGGCTACCTAAGGAACGTTAGGCTTTCGGTTTGGGATAGATTGTCAATTTTCTCCGACAACTTGCAGCTGCCTACTCATCTTCGAGTGCATTCCTTGGTGCTCATGCAATTTATCTCCGGTAGAAAGAAAAATAAGGAATTGCTGTATTTCGAATGGCCAGTATATCTTTTGCCTTGGGAAGGATGGGATGATATGCAGGATCAAACTGCGAATAGTGAGAATTCTACTGACGATTCGCCTAACCTGGAAATTATTCCAGAAGATGTCCTTTCCGTGGATTCTGCTGTTTCCTGCTTTGTAAGAGTATCAGAATCAGCCACTACTGCATTGCATGTAAACGCATTGCTGGATGTGTTGGCCGAGTTGGAGGGGCTCTTTAATTCTCGAATAGATAAAGGTGCTTCTGCTGAGGTGTCTGATGCTGCAAATAACGGGAGCAACAATGACTGGGACGAAGGGTGGGAAAGCTTTCAAGATGAGTTGACAGAGAAAGGGACAGATAGAAGCGACACTTTTTCTATCCATCCCCTGCATATGTGTTGGTTGACGATTACCAGAAAAATGATAACATTGTCCAGCCACAACGACGTATTCAGATTGTACCAAAATTCAACAAAAAGTCATGGGATATACTGGATGAAGATGATACTCGTAATCTGACCGAAACTACAAGAGAGGTGGATTGCTTTCTTGCTCTTAAATCGGGGTTGATGCTTGCATACAAAGCAATACAGCCGCAGTTCTTGGATGTCGACGAGAACAAGCTAAAAGAAGTAGGCATACCAGAAAACCTTACTCGGACCATTTCTTCTTTGTTCTCGTATTATCTTCAGGAATTTTATCCACTATAATCACCAAAACCTCGTATGGTACCACCTTCTCTTTCCTTTGCTACAAGGTTGGGAACTTTTGTCATCAGTTCCAGGAGGCTCGATCGTCAACAACCAGACATGACGACATCATTGTAGGTGAGAAAACGAGGGGTTGTCCGACAAGCCCGAAGCCGATTCTATCAAGCTACCCGGATCTGATCCAGTAGCTTGATTAGGGAACGGAGTGTAGTGAATAGTGAAGAGAGAGTTCCGGGGAAGGAAGCAAGAGCTGCGGCGGAAGAAGATCAGTGCGAGGTATTTGCTCGTCGTTTAGGCCCGTGAGTGAGATTTCTGCTCATTGCAGTCCCCAACGATGAAAGTCTCGATTCTCTCTTCACGAAACTTCTCTTCCCATGGTTTTTTATCCGAGCTTGTGAAGGCAGATCAGTCGATTCTAGCAGGTGTGATGGTGACAAGATTCATGAACACTAATGCTTCCCTTGGTTTAATCAACATTTTGGATGCCTGTTTTAGAACATATTTGGATAGACAACTCCAAGCACTACAAGAAAGGGAATCGACATGGAATAGTATGAGCCTATGTGAACCGTTATCGTATACTATTACCGGTTTGAGAGGCAAGTTGGGGAATTTGATCCAATCTGCACTTGCTTTACTTCCAACTTAGACTAGTACTAGATAAAGCTTTGTGCATTTCACATTTTTTAACAAATTTTGTCCGTTAAAAAAGTTTGTATTTTATATTTATTTACTTCTGGTGTAGATCTTGGATCTTGTACAGGATGAATCTGTATATTGTAAAATTTGGTGGTTAATTTAGATATTCAAACATTGAAGATAACTAGAACGAAGCACGTGCGATGCATGTGAGTATCCGTTAGATTATATATAAATTAATGTAAAAATGATCTTAAGTTACTAATTTAAACTTGTTATTAGTGGCACTCCATATTATATTGTAACTTTTCTAATTCATTCATATTCTATTGCAATTATGGTAGAACAATTCATTATTATTTTTAGATATCTTCATTATTATTCATTTATTCCAAATGGGAGTAAAATGGATCCAATCAACTACATATTAATATAAATTATACATTAAGTGGGCAGCCAGTATACTCAAATAAATTATAAGAATAAAAATTAATCCAAACCACTTTTTTCTATATATCGCATGCGATGTCAAAAAATTTCTTATTTTTTTGGTGATGACTTTCATTTATATAGATGATAGGAGCAATGGACGTTATAAATTCATGCATTCTTAATTATATTTTTTATGACTTTCATCTTATACATACAAAAATATATATATATATATATATATATATATATATATATATATATATATATATATATATATATAGACGCACACACACATGATATACAAAACCAATACAATTCCCTCAAATAGTCTAAAATTTGAATATATTAATTTAGTATAATTTTACATTTTTAAGTAATAAATAAAAAAAATGAAATACTTATAATTTGAATCATGAACAAACAATCAACGTAACAATTAATAAGATGTATAAATGCCTATGCAGAAATGGTGAGACCATAACTCAGTGTATATAAAATCATGCAAGAAATAAAATCTTATTTATTTGTTCATTATGCACATTTATTTTATTCATCATCTTTATTTTAAAAAATATTAATTATTAGAATTATCCAATGGGCTTGTGATAGTTTATTTAATGGTTACAGCATGGCTTTACTTAAATTATATAGTAACTTATTTCATGTCAAAAAAATGGTAGTATAATTAATGTTATTTAAAAAATTCAAAATTTTTATAAATTTTAACAAGATGAACAAAGTAAAAAATAAATAAACAGTAAGTATAAGCATTTAGCAAAAAACATTTTATTTTAATTTGAATTGTTTCTTCACTAATTTGTATACGTGACTTATGTATGTATTATATGTATTATTGGGTGCATGTATTTTCTCCCCCATAATTGTTCATCTTCTTTTCGTTAGAGGTATGGCAATATGATAGGTACTAGATTCATGGTATAAAATTTAATGGTTATTGTATTTATAGTTGGGTTCTTGTAAAAAAATGATATTCCATCTTTGACCCTATATTTGTACATATTTTTCACCCAGTGCCCATGCATTTAATCCAAAAACACACAACTCGTGGTCAAAATAATAATAACACAATACAAAACTTCCCTATTTTTTTGTACATATTTTCCACCCAATGCCCATGCATTTAATCCAAAACACACAACTCATGGTTAAAATAATAATAACATTGTATAAAACTTTACCCTTACATTCACAGTTTTATATAGGTAATAGATATTAGATATATTTTGTTATCCAATTTTTTAGAGTGTAGTTATTATTACTTTATTGTTAGGCTCTATTCGGCACTATCCAAGTCGATGGTTACTAATATATCAAACATGCTGCATTTAATGGTTAAGTTGAAAGTTTTATATATGATGAAAATAATGTTTTTGGAAAAATGGGTCCTGAAATCCTGAAGATCGATAACTAGTTATCATTTTCCCTTTCTCAGTCGATTATTTTATTGATTTCTTTTTTTACCAAGTATTAAGCATTGCTTCATTTATTATACATTTGAAATATTTTTCTTAGAATCAATATTCAAATAATATTTTATAAATATCTTGAAAAATTAATAATACTTTAGTATTTAAAAATCATTTAGTTAACGCCTCTCGATTATCCGACTTTGTTCATTCTGGTTAAAGAAGACAGCTACCTTTTTAGGATTCATTCTGGATCCATGGTTTGAGTGGACCACATTTCGTTCTTGCGGTCTTGGCATCCTTACGGTCACGTTATAGCGGTTCTGCTATGCTGGCCTCACTTTCATACTACTTATATGTTGTTACTTGGTGTTGTGGTCTCATTTTCACATCTTCTCGTTTATAACTGATGTACTGAATCAATGTTTAATATTGATGTAATCTATTATTTTATGTGTGGTAAAGTAATTGTTGCAGAAATTAAATAGAAGGCACTACAATTTTTTACGTGGAAAACCTCCAAAACGAAGGAAAAACCATGGGACATTATCCAGTATAATTTTTCAGTATGAACTTTGATTTGTTACAGGACTTCGACATAATATTGGAACATAAAAAGAAAGATTTTAAGCGAAGCATAAGAATAAAAGATCGAACAAATAGGATACTATATTTCTCTTAGGTATTTTCTCTTGCCCAGAAAGTCGAACCCCTTGAAATGACATTATGGGCATGTATTTATACTGCTCACTCTGGGAGTTAATGCGCGTCAAATTCATGACACGGTCTCCTCTGATCGTGGCGTTATTGGCTCAAGACGTGTCCAAGAAATCCGTGTGTCATCAACACACGTTCGTCTGTCGTGCGTCATCAACACACGTTCGTCTGCACTCGTTGACTGTCAGTTATATCCGTATTTTTCGCTACACTTTGACCAATAAGTCAAGCAGGTATTGACGATCATCAGGTAAACCGTGTTCGGAGTTCTCTGCTCAAGATATTTCTTGCTCGATACTTGTATAAGATTTTACCCCAAAAAAACTGATTTATCTTGTAACATCAAATATATTTTCATGTTTCTTGTTCAAAAAAATCATTTTAGTTAATACATAATAGTGTTCGATAATATATGAGATAGTGTCTTGTTTTATTTGAAAAGACAATGAATTTATTTACTTTAGACTTGACGTGAAACATAAATCTTTTTTCATTACACGTGTCCAGTAAAACAATTCATCTATCGATCCAGCCGACAGGTAATACTTACATGTATACAATTTAACCACCGCAAATAGATTGGTTTATTATTTTAGCCGTTCTCCATTGTCGCCCGCCCTCTACCACTGCATATTCTTTCACAGATCGATGTACAATAATTAAGAATGGAGAGGTTGCCAGCAGATATTTGTATGAAAATTTTCTGTTTGTTGGATCATCAAAATCTCGCAACTGCTCAATTGGGTTAGTGTTATAGTTCTCTCTTCTTTCTTGAACTGTTAATGTTTCCTTATTCTGGATTTAGGGAATTTTTTTTTTACTTGAATTCTTGTTAAGATCTGACCTGGGTTTCTTGACAGAATCTTTTGATCTAAGCTCAAAGTGAATAAATTTCTGTCGATTTATGTGGAAATACAGATCCATTGGACTATTGGTTTCTGTACTTTTATATAATAAAGTTATATGCTGATCGCACAATTCATGGCTTTTGAGGATGAAAATAAGATTTGTCACCTGACCAAGAACTCCTCGAAAAGATGGTAAAATATAACCGATTAGGTAATAAATTTAAATGCTGATGCATATATATATGTGTATCACTAAGAAAATTAACATCAAGTCATGCGATGAATTTGATGAATTAGTCATGTTTTAAGTATATTCTGGATTACATCGGGCTTTGCTTTTTAAAACACATCAAACTTGAATTTATCTTCTCTGAAGTTAGCCAAAATCACTTGATTCTTGGTACCTGGTATTATTTTCTATGTTATACAAGGATTCAAATAAGAAGTTTGGTTTGTGGTCTAAGTGTGCAGGAAATGGAGAGATTTATCTCTGGACGACACACTATGGTCTAACCTCTTTAAAGAAAGATGGGGGATTGATCGTGCCACATTTTATGAACCCATAAACTCTAAGTCGTGGAAAGATGTCTACATTGTTCAAGATCGTTGCGATCGAATAGGATTGTATGTCTGATGGGTTCATTTAATTTGCACAAATCACATTTTTCGTCACGGGAATAAAAAGATCTTGTTTTTTTCAGGGGATTGAAAATTATAAGGGAAGGAAATGATTATTTCTTAGTTCATCAAGGTGAAATTCAAAGACATTTGGGTTCTAGACAAAAAGGGTCACGAGAACTTGAATCGTTCAGTCCGGAGGATGGCTGTGGAGGACGAGAAGAGGAACCATGTTCAAGTATCTTGGACAAGATCCTATTTTTCATTGGGGACTTGGAAGCTGCTTCAGTAGATGAAAAAAGAAGCCGCTTGATGTAGACTCTTGTACAACTGCTGGATTTTGATCTGATATATTCTTTTGTTCAAATTTGTATTATTTCTGTACAGATGCATAATGTTTTGTAAAATTCTGGTAGCTCAGATATATTAATTATAGGTAATTCGAGGATACCAAACTCCAGAAATTTAAGGACGAGAAAAATTTTCAATAAATGGCATGAGCCTTTCATTCATTTCGTCTTGCATATATATATAGTTCTTCATCATCTCTCTCTATAACCGTGAAACAGTAATAAAATGACAATAGCAATTTTTAATAACCATAATCTGTTGCAACAACTTTCGCAGTGTTGGCGTTGGCGTCTGTGGGGGAATCTTTCCCTTCCTCCCATGGAGCTTCTAGTAGGTTGGTAATATAATCTTGATGCCACGTTGGATTCTTCCTTGCACGAGTTGGTCTTTCTTAGTTTATCTCCTTTGTGACTCTATCATTTCCTTGTTCATCGAGGCAGACCTTGTCCTCACGGTCAAAAGATGGATATGCTTCTTTAAAATCTTGAATTGTTACCCAAGTTGAGTCTTCGGGTGGCGAATCTTTCCATTGGATTAAAAGTTGAGTTTGTATGCCTTGATCGTTCTTGATTTGTCTGGTGTTAAGAACTTGAAGAGGAATGATGATAGGATGTCCTTCGAATTCTTGTTGTGGCAATGGTGATGGATGGAGGGTATTATTTTGATGATGTTGTTTAAGTAGAGATACGTGGAACACTGGATGTATTCGAGAATGTTCTAGAAGTTGTAGGCGATAAGAAACGTGCCTGATTTTGGCTATAATCTGGTATGGTCCAAAAAATCGTCGGTTTAATTTGGAGTATTGTTGGTGACGCAAGGATTTTTGCTGATAAGGTTGTAGTTTGAGTAGAACTAAGTCTCCAATGTTGAATTGGATGTCTCAGCGCTTCTTGTTTGTTGTTTGTGTCATTCTATTTTGAGTTCGTTGTAAGTTGAGTTTAAGTTCTCGAATTAGAACATCACGCTGTTGGAGTTTAATAAAAACGGCCGCTTAGCCTGTGTGAGTCTTAAAGGAATGTCACTGGAGACTACAAAGCAACTCCCACACTTCTAAAGGTTGGGCTCACCAAAACAAAGAGACTCCACGCCAACCACCAACACAGAGATGAATGAGACTATCGATCGAACATAGCAATTCTCTATCATTAAAATAAAATATTTTGAGTTTCAAGTTTCACATATGTCAGATTCATCATCGACATACAATAGGTTTCCATCAACTACCATTTTTTAAAGATTAGTCCTGATAGACGGTGTGGTTCATGTATCTTCTTCTACTTCATCATGCCCCAGTTCACCGTTTGGTACAATGGATGTGAATCATGGCTCATTTTACATTTATCAAACGATGGTTCAGGGTAAAAGAAAGTAAGCTAAGAGTTGTGTAATGATTGAGTGAATCAAGAGCAACACTAAGATAATATTGTGTTGACATTACAGCCATTACTTGTAAATTGTGTCCCTTACATTATCTACAATCATACATCAATTAGCGAAACCAACGAATGTACCTAAGTTTACATGTAGAAGATATATAGTACAAGTTGTGCATCTAAATCAATAAATCAATTCGAACCCAAGATTAAAAGAAAGAATATTCAATCATAAACCAAAAAACCCGACTACGTAGTATTGGAATCCGAAATCCCCCTCTCGTTCATATACATATCCAATTTCTCCATGGAAGGCTTCCTACTACTTCTAGCCCTCAATAGTCCATACAAATTCTTGATCTCCTTCATTGGATGTATTCCATTTTGACCATCTTTGGTGACCACGCCGGAGTCGAACAACTCATCCGAATCCCTACCCGAGGCTGACGCGCTCAATCGTCTCCCAACCCGACTCGCCAAGTTACCCTGCAAAGCCGTGATAACGGTTTTCAAAGCACGGCTCGGTGAGCCTCGGTTCGAGACCATGATCTCTCCTATCTCAGCCGGGCTCAAGGTCGCCCCGATCTGAAAATGTTCCTCCACTTGTGAGAACAATTTGTGATCTTTCAACCCTAAATGGCTATTAGCCAAGGATTTAAACGCAGTAAAATCGCAGAATGGGAAGTGAATATGAACGTCGACTCTGCCCGGCCGCAGAAAGTTGGCATCGATGTTTTCTTTGCTGTTCATCGTGAAAATCATGACCCTTTCTTCTCCACAGGAAGAAATGATTCCATCCATGAAGTTAAGGATCCCAGATAAGCTCACAGCTGTCGATTTCTGGCCCAAATAACGGTCCAGATCCTCGACCACGAGCAGAGATTTGTTTGTTGTCTGCAGCAAGAGGTATTTCAAATCCGAATCGCTCGTGATTCTGTGCAGATTGATTTCGTAGATATCGTAGCCCAAGAATTTGGCCATGGCGGCGATGAATGTGGATTTACCGGTGCCCGCTGACCCGTAGAGTAGGTAGCTTCGTTTCCATACTTTGCCCAAACGATGATAGTACTGCTTGGATTTCAGGAAATTATCTAAATCGGATTTGATTCTGGTTTTCAGATCCGAATCCATCACGATCGTCTCCATGGTCGCGGGATGCGTGAATGAAGTTGATCTCCACCGTCCGTTTCTGTGAACTTCGGTATCTACGTTAACGAACAATCTCACCTCTTTCCTCTTCTGCTCGATCTCATCGAACACTTGATGGATATGCTGGAAATAAGGAACCAAAATCCTGCGCTTATCGTTCCTTCGCATCTTCAAATCGAGCGATTTCAAGCCATTTTTCTCCGCGTTGTCCAATTTCCAGGAAACTCTAGCGCCGAGGAAATTGTCGGCGATAGTTTGATTCTCATCTAGTATGACACTAATTTCAGTGGATTTGGAACTCGAGAAAAGGTTGGCGAAATCGGAATCTTCAACAGCAGGGAGTGAATTCAGGTACGTGTAAACCTTCCGGTAGAGATGATTTTCCTGCATGTTCTGGTTGAAATTGGGCACCCTGTAGAACTGGTAAACATAGAACCTATCTTCCAAAATTCTCCATAGTTTCTTCAAGGTATAAATTAAGCTAGTTTTGGAAAAGAATCTGAGAACAACTCCCAGTAAAATGATGGAAATCGACAAAATTCCAAGATTTGCGATTTGAACCATAATTGGATGACACAAAAAATGGAAAAAGCCCAGATTTTGGGTTAAATCAAGAAACTGGGGAGAATAATCCGCATTAAACCTTGATGAATTATGGTTGAAAGGGTATAAATAATGTATTCGAAGGTTTGAAAATTGTGGAGAATCAAATTGTTGTGTGAAAATGTGACTGCGCTCGTAGCTGTTTTTGTATGACCGATGCCTTCATATTTTAGGATGCAAGTCCATATCTCTTACCCAACTCTTCTGTACCGCAAGTCTTTAGTATTTAATACTATCATAAAAATACATTTCAATGTTGTAATATTTTTAAAAAATATAATCTTTATTCAGTTATATATATAATTTTTGTTTAAATATTGATTTTTATTCAATCAAAATACCATATAATGTACAAGGAAAAGTTGTCCTTTTATATTTTTGTGACTATGATATTGTGGAATGATTATGGACTATCCTAAGAGGTAATGGTTGGATGGATCAATGACCCAAATTTATCAATATTTTATTTTTTTTATGTGATACTTAATTCATTGATAAATTTAGGTAACTGAGATGATCATGGGTTAATACCCCATGAAATAATCAATCTTGTGCATCTTCAAGTCAATTTAATGAAATATTTTGGACAACAAAGGCCTTTTTTGGCAAATGTCACCTTATTGTTGTCATGTGAGGGTACCCCTTGCATCAAATATTCCCACAAGAAGTGCAATAAAGATGATATCATATATGGACAACTAAGTAATGAGCAACATATCAAATATTATTCTAAGATTATGTTGTGTATTTAAATAAGTGGTAAATAGTTATATATACTTGAATTAATAATAAAATATCATATTGGAAAATTTTATAAACTAAAATCCCTTTATAATAATGCATTATTAATATTTAATTGTTCACTTTTATTGACGTTTTGAGCTTGGCGGGTCGGAACCGTTGCTTAATTTTTTTTTATCAGCTATGCGTGAAATGACGCAATCTTACATAATCAAATACGACGGCAATCAGAATCTGCCAGGAATAATAATAATAATAATAATAATAATTTAATTATTAAAAAAATAAAATGAGACTCAAATTTGATTTGGACTCTTAGATTCAATCATAATAACATTACTGTTAGGTTAGGTTGAACTCATTCTAAAATATATATATATATATATATATATATAAAAGATTTTCACGAATAATTTATAATTTTTACAAAAGTTTCTGGTCATAAATTATTTATTATATAATATGAAGCCAGCAATATGATAATGCATAATTATAATGGTCAAATCACCCCCTACATGTACGCAACCGTAGAGAAAATTTTGCAATCAAAAAGTCATTTGAGGTTATTTTGCAACTATGTCCCCAAAGGTTCATTTGATAAAATTGGGGAAAAAGTCCTTGGCATATCAGCATTCCCGCTGAAAATATATGCATACACTTAACTATGATTGATCTAAAATGATTGAGATATTAATTCATATATATTTTTATTTAAAATATATTAATATTAAGTTTGTGTATAAGTGAGGTACAAACTTGATACATACCAATATTTTCCTCATTCCCTCGTGTTTTTGGTTGATAAATCAATTAATATCTATCTACACAATTAATTACGAATGCATTTAAGATAATTTCTATCTCTGTACTAAAATATTAATTAATTTTTTGATTATTATTTACTGCATAATATATGCTCACAAGAGTCAATATAGACTTTGAGGTTTCAAGTGGTCACAAAATTTAATGGGATGATGGTTGAATTTCTTGTGGTCACGGGCCTAATAGCTTTGCCATTATGGACCAAATTCTCTATATACTAATTTTTCAAAGGATGCATTTTATTTATATGGGAAAAACTCGGGTCGGTACCACAAGGTAAAAGTTTTTTTATCCAGTTCACCAAAAAACATCAATTAAGACACTAATAACCCTCATGTGGGTACTGTAGCACGTGCACCGGGTACTATATCACGTGCATCACAAGTACTCTAGCACGTGCAACCCATTTTTTGTTTTGCCTTTGAAATTCAAAATTATTCTGGTGGTGCACTTGCTTATAATTAATCTAGTGCACCTAAATTTGACAAGTTAATACACGTAATTTTAAGTAAAATAATGATTTTAACACGGTTTTGCACTTAATATTAACAAAATCACGGATTTTGTCTACCGGTGCACGTTTTGTACAAGTGCACCCGTAAACACAAGTTGTGAAGAAATCATAAAAACATATTTTTTTTAGGTTAGATGGTGGTGTACTTGCTTATTATTAAGGCGCACCTAAAGTTGACCAGTTGATGCACGTAATTTTAAGCAAAATCATGATTTTAACACTGTGGTGCACTTAATTTTACCAAAATCACGGATTATTTCTACCGGTGCACGTTTTTTATAAGTGTATCGTTAGACACAAGTTGTGAAGAAATCATGAACACACTTTTTAGGTTAGATGGTGGTGCACTTGCTTATTATTAATTCGGTGCACATAAATTAGACAAGTTGATGCATGTAACTTTAAGTAAAATGATGATTTTAACATGATGGCGTACTTAATTTTAACAAAATCACGGATTTTGTCTATCGGTGCACGTTTTTACAAGTGCACCCATAGACACAAGTTGTGAAGAAATCATGAAAACGCAATTTTCAGGTTAGATGATGGTGCACTTGCTTATTATTAATTTGGTGTGCCTAAATTTGACATGTTGATGCACATAATTTTAAGCAAAGTGATGGTTTTAAAAAGGTTGTCCACTTAAGTTTAACAAAATCATGGATTTTGTCTACTAGTGCACGTTTTTACAAGTGCACCCATAGACACAAGTTGTGAATAAATAATGAAAACACACTTTTTAGGTTAGATGGTGGTGCACGTTTTTATAAGTGCACCCGTAGACACAAGTTGTGAAGAAATCACGAAAACACACTTCTTAAGTTAGATGGTGGTGCACTTGCTTATTATTAATTTTGTGCACCTAAATTTGACAAGTTGATGCACGTAATTTTAAGCAAAATGATGATTTTAACACGGTGGTGCACTTAATTTTAACAAACTCATAGATTTTTGCACGCGTTGTACAAGTGTACCCGTAGACACAAGTTGTGAAGAAATCATGAAACCACACCTTTTTAGGTTAAATGGTGGTGCACTTACTTATTACTATTTGATACACCTAAGTTTGACAAGTTGATGCACGCAATTTTAAGCAATGATGATTTTAACAGGTGGTGCACTTAATTTTAACAAAATCATTGATTTTGTCTAGCGGTGCATGTTTTGTACAAGTATACCCGTTAGACACAAGCTGTGAATAAATCATGAAAACAGGTTAGATGTTGGTGCACTTGCTTATTATTAATTTGGTACACATAAATTAGACAAGTTGATGCACGTAATTTTAAGCAAAATGATGATTTTAACACGATGATGTACTTAATTTTAACAAAATCAGGGATTTTTTTTCTACCGATGCACGTTTTTTACAAGTGCAACCATAGATACAAGTTGTGAAGAAATAATGAAAACACTTTTTAGGTTAGATGGTGGTGCACTTGCTTATTATTAATTTGGTGCACCTAAATTTGACAAGTTGACACATGTAATTTTAAGCTAAATGATTTTGTCTACCGGTGCACGCTTTTACAAGTGCACCCCTAGACACAAGTTATGAAGAGATCATGAAAACATACATAATTTGGTTACCAGTGTACGCTGGTGCACGTAAATGGACTTCATGAAACAAACAAAATATTGATTAGTAGACCTATTCAATAACAATGAGTAAAGCAAATTCAGATTTCTAAAGTAGCAAGAAATGAAGGATTAAAAGGGCAGAAGGAAATTGCACAATTCCTAACAAAGCTTATCCTTGAAATGCTCTTACAGCTAAATGAGGTTTTAACCATGAGTATAATCATACGAATCACTTGCTGATGTTTCACAAAAGCTTAAAAAAAACCATTTCCTAAAACACATTCTAAAGCATTGACAGGCTTCATGAAACAAACAAATATTGATTAGTGAACCTAAAACCAAACTCAGATTCTCCAAAGTATCAAGAAATTGAGCATTTGAAAGGGCATGAAGAAAATCTGTGCACGTAATGGTGCACTGGGGCACGTAAATTATATACACGTGCACGCTAAAATCGCCACCATCAACCATGCCATTTTCTCGATGCTTCAGAGCATGCATGTGCAGATCTATTTCTTCTTTCTCGATGCTTCAGAACAATGACCTAATAATGAAGATGGTGGTTATGCCTGTGGGGTATGAAATTGGGAAATGTCTTTTTCTTTTTCTTTGGTAGAAGGAGAATAATTTGACTTAGATGTTTTGATTTCAGTGATAGTTTAGTCAACAAAAAGTAGGTAAAAAAAGGAGGGAACATTTTTGGACCTATGTGAAATTAGTTTCTTGAAAAATGGATTGTAAATAGAAGTTGATTTTTTGAGAGATAGTTGATTTATGACTTAGTAGGTGTTATATTGATTAGTGTGATTTTTACCCTTAATTTGATACATGATTATGGGTGTTTTTGTAGTGATTCCTGGAAAATATTACGCGTTTTGGTATATATTTGTATATTTCAGGAATCTAGGTCCAAATGCATAAAAGTGGAGGAAATAAGCTTAAAATGATGAAAAATGACCAAACCGAGCATACACGAAAAACGAGGGACGAAAGTGCAAAATGTTGAAAGTTAGACTCGCGATCGATCAGTAATATCAGGAGATCGATCGCCGCAGACCAACGCACATTCGCGATCGATCGGTAAGGATCGGTAAGGATCAGCGATCGATCGCCGCTTTGGAAATTTTGAAAAATAAAATCAGAATAGTTTGGCGATCGATCGGCACATTGTCGCGATCGATCGCCAAACCAAAAAAATTCGAGATTTCTTTCATTATCAAGCTATTTTGTGTCCAAAGAATGCAAGACTCATCCAACACAATATATAGAAGATTTCAGACGAAAATATGGACTCTTGACTCATAATTTACCCTACAACAAGCAGCCACCATCACTCACATTCATCTTCAACCATCCATACACCATCAAACCATTGAAGAGGAGACACGTCGGAAGAGACGGGTCGACGGTGCTACGCAAGGAGTCAACACCTCTCGTTATTTCCATATTTCTGAACTTAGTTGTTTTTATTTGATTTCCTTATGCTTTTGATGTTGGAAAACATGATTTTGCATTTGATTTTGAATATGTTTCTAGGTTAAGTTTTGTTGTCAAGACTTATGGGATCCCATGATTTGAACCCACAATTTTATTTGAGTTTTGAATGATTTATACAATTCTTTGAGTTTAATTTATTGTTGTCCATGCTTTCAATGGATTGATTATTTATTGCAATTGAATTGACCATAGGAGATTGTGATACGATATAGTAAATTAAACCTTTGATTTCAGACTGATATCAAAAGATAAAGTCAAATACATGTGTGATATCAATAGATTTACCAAAATCGAAAGCTAGAAGTTTTCATAAATCGACATACAATATTGAGTGCTAAATAAGTGCATGATCATTGTCTTGTTGCATCTTAGTATTAAACTTGTTATAACCGGACCAAGGTATAACAAGTGCATTAGGAGAATTCGTCACCTTAGAACGTTTAAATTTAATTCTTAACTATAGGCGAATTGTGGGGGGATTGCATGAGTGACCCGAAAGTCTTGATAATTGTCTCTATTGATTCTAATTTTCTTTGTTCTTGCTTGCTGGGTTGATTATCAAGTTAGTTAATCAATTTAGTTAATTAATCATCACTAATATTCGTAGGCTAAATATAGTTAAACTAGTGGAGTTTGGTAATTATTGCATAGTCCTCATGGGTTTGATACTCATACTTTTAATATCATTATACTAAAACTTGACACCGTACACTTGCGGTACATAATCGTTATAATGGAAAATGTTGTTTAAAATAATAACGATTATATATATTGGTAATTTTCTCTATTTACATCGTGTATTCGTACACTTATAAAATATGAAACATATAATTGTAATTTGTATGTATGTATCCTATGTATGGTACAGCAAAATGTTTTCTATGTTGTATAATATGTGAAAAGAATAGAGCTATCCGGCCTTGCCGAGATGAATAAGAGTTTATGGCTACTTTAGGTAGACTGTAGTTTGTGTCGCGCTTTGCGCAAATAAAATTAATTTAGTTTATCCCCAATTCAAAAAAAAATTTGTTAAAAGAATAATTCAATTATAACTAAAGATTTTGAAATGATAACGAGTAGACTAAGTTTGGCTGAAAATCGTTTTCAGTGGCATTGTGTTAATATAATATTATCCAATTAGGTGCATCGTTCAACTTAAGCTGGTTTATTACCGAATTTATGCCATTTTATGATCGTTCAAAAGTCCGCATTATTGGACTACCAAAACCTAAGCTTTTCAAGTCAATGTTTGATAATCAAAGTCCATAAAAGCACAAATTAAAAAATTCTTGTGTATGTGCTTCCTAGGGATTGCGTTGGTCTTCGTCTTTTAGCCATTTCAAAGGCCAATAGCAGCCGAATAGGACAATTATTCAAGTGCTTTCTGTATATCATTTTATAAAAGTTTAAATATCTAGCATATCATCTATAAATCTTAAAGTGCCCATTTATGGTCATCTAAATTATTGAATCAAGATTCAACGTAAATAAGAAAAGAATGAAGCCCTATGTGAGAATAACGAATCAAGGGTCGGAGTAGGGATGTAAACGAACCGAATCGAACCGAATATGCAGAAAATTTTAAGGTTCGATTTCGGCTCGAAATAGTTATATTCGAGCTCGAGTTCGATTCGAAGTTCGAATAATTTCAAAAATTTGGCTCGAGTTCGGATCGAAAAGGTTCGAACATGTTCACGAGCTATTCGAATTATTGCTCGAAAATAAATACCCTAAATGTTCGAAATATATTTATTTAATATATAATTATATTATATTAATAAAATATTAAAGTTCGCGAGCGGCTCGCGAACTATCGAACAAAGTAATTTTGGCTCGAGTTCGGCTCGAAAAAAATTCAAACATGTTCGAGTTCGGCTCGAATTCGAGAATTTCGAATTCGAATCAAATATTTATCGAGGCGGCTCGAAAAGTTCGTGAACATGTTCAATTCATTTACACCCGTAGGCCAGAGCAGACGAAAATTGAACGCGAGCTTTGAAGTCGTACATTAGGGTGACTCGTTAAACTTTCGCATGTCGCCAAAATGTGTACTGATTGGAACTTGAGCTTGTTTATCGCCAAAATGTGTACTAAACTGGAGAATAAGCAAGTTGGAAGTCATTTTTAAAACTTGAAAAGTTTATTGCTTTAGCCTATTGCATCACAAAGCAAGACCAACGAAATGTCAAATATGTGACGTTGACATGGATTAAAGTCGAGGGAAATTGTCCATCACATTCAATATCAACTATTCTTTACGGTATATTTTCACATGATGAGATAGAAAGGAAACAAAGAGTCCGAGTTTAGAGGTGGAAATTGAAAACTTCAATTTTAGAATGGTACAAAAAAACATCCTCTTGATCATTTAAAAAACTAAAATAGAACACTTTTTATACCAAGCACCAAACTTTGATCACTGATGAATTTGGGCTTTTACATATCATCATAGAAACAAAATATCTATCCAATACGATGGATGATGCGTTTATTTGCGTTCAAGTTTAAATTAGATTAATGGTAGCCTAGCTCAATGAGTGACTCAACTCGTTTAGCCCAGGTGATGCCCACTCCGACACCCATGTAAAACATCCCCACCATCTTCAAGTCTAAAAAAATGAAATATATTGGTGAGGTGAGAAAATCAAACTATGTATAATAACGGGATGCAGTAAGTTACAATCATCTTAAAATAAATATATTTCACATCCAAAATACACCAAGATCCTAGTAAACTTCATGAATATGCCATAATCTCATTTTGTGTATGTGCACTATGATGATGCCATTAAGGGTAGTGCCCTTAGGGGCATCATCATCATTCATTTGGAATCTTTTTTTAAAAAAGAAAAAAAGATTCTAAATGGATGGTGGATGATGCCTCTGAGGGCAGTGCCCTTAAGGGCAGCAACAATGAAACCCGCGCAATGGGTTGTTTGATGATGCCCTTAAGGGTAGTGCCCTTAGGGGCATCATCACCATTCATTTGGAATCTTTTTTTAAAAAAGAAAAAAAAGATTCTAAATGGATGGTGGATGATGCCCCTGAGGGCGGTGCCCTTAAGGGCAGCAACAATAAAACCGCGCGCAATCAAGAAACACATTTATATATGATTACCAGTGTTATTCATCTGCCTATAGAAGGAGAAAATTGGTGGAAGAAAAAATGTGGATGAAGCTGTAAAAGTCCCACAATACTGAAAAAAGAAATGATATAACTTGCTTTAAAATGAACATTTATTGTTGGTAAATAAATGGTTTATCATTACACTTATGTTGAATGGCGGTGTCCCTAGAGCAGTTGGAAAGCAGCTGAATAACAAATAATATGAAGGTGCCTTCACGAGAAACTAAGGTCACTGGCTTCATAGCACAAGCCATGGCAATACCGGTACATCATTTGAAAAACAAAGCTAAAACTTTACATATCTGGATTGGAAAAGGAGATAGCGAGCTTACAATTACCTCATGATTTTAGCATAACTAGCCCTGGACACCAGTTCTCAGAAGCAGCCCGAGGATAAGAATTCTAACTGAAAGGTTAAGAATCCTCCGGTTAATCCTGGCGGTGAAAAAAACGAAGAGAAGAAAATGTTATGATTAATTAATTGTGATTAATTATTAATTATTGGGTTTAATGATTAAAAGCCCAATAATTAGGTATAATTTTGTTAATGAGAATAAAATTAAGGTAAGTTAATTATTAACAGTCAATTAGGCTAAAGAAATCCCACATTGAGAAATTGAGACAGTTTGTTTATAATGAGATACAAATCAATAGAGTGTAGTTAAGTAGAAAAGATGGGTGCCCCTCGCGCGCCGTCCGCTCGGCTCGTCTCGGCTCGCCGCGTGTGTCGCTACCGCGAAGGCAACCCTATCTTTTTACTACTCGGATTTCTGAAATGACTTTTCATGTACCTGACTTTTCATATCCTGCTGAGTTAAGTTTAAGACTTTTCACCTACCTGCAGAATTGATTTCAGATTTAAGTGTGAGACTTAAATTCGGATTAATCTGATGTTAAGTATTGAGACTTTTCATCAACCCACTTAACAATACATTTAATTATCTATGACCTTTGGAGATGTCTGCTGCTCAGTTATATAAACTGCACCAGCTATATGCTTTCTTGATTCCGAAAATCTTCATACATACATATAACATTCTGCTTTGAGAGTACTGCACACTGTTAGTATTCGAAGGAGTCTGCTCGGAGTTTTGCTTCAATCCGAACAGAGGTGATTGAGCGTTGTACCTTGGAACTCACTTGTCCAGGATGCCAGAAGCTAAGGCGGGCAAATTTGAGTTTACGGGCACAAGGCTTGCTGTGGCCTCGTCCAGAATTGTTTCCAAATTCTTCTTGATTAAGTCTTCAGTTTATAACTACTGTTGTAAGTCTAATGCTTTTGTAGTTTGATCAATATAATTTCACTTCTTATTACAATTGTTTAAACTGATTCAATAATTCTCGAATTTCTAACAGAACAGAAAAATCAGGAAAAAAACAAGAAAAAGGCAATTCAGTAGAATTAACACAAGATTATGGAGTAAACAAAGAAAGATCGAGATTGCAGAGAAGTGAAAAGGTAATGTATATTAAAAAACTCAGAAATCAAATAACAATATTCACATGTGAATATATTTAAAAATGATGTCCAAAAATTAATTTTGCAGCACGATTATACAAGTAAATAGCCTAGTGTAAGTTACGAGGGTAGAAAATGGAAATTAGGGATCTTGAGCATCTGTCTGTAGGTTCAAAATTTGAGAAACCACAAGCGCAGAAAGCTCATTAATGGCAGCTTGGACCTGATAATCATCTTATTCTCTTTGTGGTGACCATCCTGATGATTGTGCGTTAAATCGGTTGTATTCACTTGCAGCAATTTTTGTTTTTATGGTTGTAGCAATGACCCTCTCCAAGTCTACCACAGACAATGGCCTTGGCTCCTGAAAACAAGAACAGCACCAATATGATGAAAAATGTTTGACATGAAGCTCAAAATACCATGGATCTAACAGAGTAATTTACAATAATTCAAATGTAATGTAGCATTAATTTATTAAGTTGAACATGCCACACTATGGGTTAGCTATGCAAAAAGAATAATTGACAAGGTCCTTATTAAGTTACAAGGTCTATCTGCATGAAATCATTACGAGGGAAACCTTGAAAGAAACTCTAAACTTCCATCTTCCACAGGACCTTGAGAAAAAGAGCTGAGAGTAATGCTGAAGGGAAATAAATAGCAAGAAAGCAATAAAATAAATTACTGACCGACGATGGTTTTCCACTATTCTCATCATTAAGTAGTTCCCGAATAGGAAAATATGCGGCTTTTTTGCAGAGCTCAAGAAGATCTGAACCCGTGTATCCATCACAGAGATTGGCTATGCGGTCATAATCAATGTCATCTTCTATTTTCTCATTCTTTAGTATAACGTCCAATATTGCAGCCCTTTCCCGAAGATCAGGAATCCCAATTTCAAATGCTTGAGGAAGGCGTCTAAGAATTGCTTCATCAAGTTCCGATGGACGATTGGTAGCAGCAAGTACCATCACCCGAGCGTTCCCTGAATCAGCAAAAACACGTCATTTCAACTGAAAGAACCATTCAAGTACTTAACCAAATAATATTAACGCATTGATATCACCTTATCTAGCCCGTAACAACACTCTGCCAGAAAAACTCAAAATATAAAGTGGGAAACACCATCTTTCTATGAGATTACGGGAGAACTTACGATCAGTGGTGAAACCATCCCACAAAGCCATAAACTCAGTCTTCATGTTTGTTAGTGCTTCATGATCAGTAGTCTTGCGATGGCCCAAGAAACTATCCACTTCATCAATGAAAATAATAGCTGGCTGGAGTTTGTACGCCAAGGTGAATACAGCAGTCACTGCAGATAAAATCAAGTGTAAATTTGAACGATACATAATTTATTGAATGTTGAAAGTTCTGCAATTCATAATAGATTTGAAATAAAATAGCTTCTTCTGTTATAATAAATAAATAAAACATATTTATAGTAGATAAAAAAAAACATCATCTGACCCACACACCCCGTACCACCAATTCTTTCTTTCACCCGTTCAAATAAAAGGGGTAAAAATTTCAAAATCATTCAAATTGTCCTGATCACTATAGAACATACACTATCCATCATTCATAACTATGACAAATATATTGCTGAACTGGAACATGAAACCATCTTTCACAATTGCTTCAATGTCACAAAGAACAACCAAGTATTAAATTGTATTATGTTTGAGCACGACTTCGAAGAATTACGCACTAATCAGAACGTCACAGAGAGCAATCAAGTATTAAATTGTATTATGTTTGATTACATTGGCTACCTTATAAGCACGACTTCGAAGAATTACGCAATAATCAGAATATGTCACATGATAAAACATATTCATGCAGGGAATGCACGAAGAAGAGAAGATTTAAGAAGAACCTTAATCGATGTTATTTCCTATGTACACACCTAGTTTCTGTGCGTCACCGAACCATTTGCTCATTAGATTTGATATTCTCACATTGATAAAAGCAGCCCCAGACTCTTTTGCAATTGCTTTAGCAAGCATTGTCTTCCCAGTTCCCGGCGGTCCATATAGCAAAACACCTTTTTGTGGGCAAAGAAGCTTCCCGTGACAAAACAGATCCGGTCTTCGTAGAGGAAGAATAACTAATTCATACAATGATTGCTTAATGGCATCCAATCCCCCAATCGAGTCAAATTTCACATCAATATGGTCGGGGTTGACCACATCACAGGCTACGACATCCTGTATTCCTTTGAAACAAACAAGCAATAAGCAAAGCATGAATACTTTCACATACCTAGCATTAGCTAATCTCAGCAGATGAAAATCAAGCTAGTCTGAATCACCTGACCATAAATCTATTATAGGTTCAGGGGAAGTTAATCACATTTGCACAATGGAGCAGCAAAAGAATATAGAGGATGAAAATTATAGCTCTGCCTAGCAAAAAAAATCTACACATAATTTGAGTCAAAATTATAGTTCTAATTAAAAAAACCAGGGTTTAATATCTTCATAATGGCTATTTCAAATGAGAATAAATCATAGAAAATTTTTCTCCAAGATTACGATGATGCATAATCAACAATAGAAAGGTAAATTCAAGCCAATACCAGATGGGGGATTCTCATAACATTTACTATATAATAAAAAATATCAGCACTTCAAATCCGCATGGAAATCACAGTTAAATCATCCCCTACTCAACTTATCCATGTCAAAAGGCATGACAAGAAAGTCAACCCACGTTAAAGGATTCTAAATCACAATATTTTCAGCTTGCAACATCTGTAACACTAGAACGTAAAGTTCTTCAACGATTATTAGTGGCTGCTAATTGCACAATACTTACCAAGGCATCAAGTCACATTATATGGAGTAATTTTGAAACACATAATTTGGGAATATAGGATCTTGACACGTAAAAGTTCTTTAAAATTGACCTTCGAATCCCAACTTAAAACAACATATCCCACCAAAAATTTCTAAAATTCGGGAAGGTCGGATCTTGTCATGTAAAAGTTCTACAAAAAATTACCTTCAGAACCAACTTCAAACTAACAAATGCAACCAAAAACCATATAAAAACTTGGTTCGATCCGAAACTAAAACTAAAAAATAAGAAATAAATATTATATCGTCATCATTAATTATAATCTTCCTAAATCCTAACATTTTCATGACTTAAGCCATGACAAGCGAAGAAAAACAGAACAAAAATTCAAACAGAGAGCCCACCAGCCTAAAACAATTAAAAATTTACCCCAAATCTCGAATCAAAATTAGGAAGAAAAAAAAACAATTGTAACCTCGTATGGATTTGTAGGTACAAGAGGTCGGCCCAAACGCTTCGCTAGTTCCTTCTTCTGCTCTAGAGCTTTTTTGGAGGCTTCGTGATTCGGGTCGAGGTGTTTGAGCCCCACGAACAATACCAAACAGCTAAGCGCGGCGCTCGCGGCGTATAGAATCAATTGTTGCACCAAATTCGTCTCCGAACCGCTTCCCATTTATCTTTTAACCCGTTTTAAATCACAAAACATGGATTATTTATCGCTTGTAATTTGAGAAGAGAAACTAAGGGAATCCGAGACAAATCAGAGAAGAGTAGGGGGTGACGGTAGTTACCCTTTTGAAAAGAACCCCACGAAAATTAAATTAATTCATTTAGTTATTAATAAATTATAAATTCAATAGAATTGGTTAAATAAATCAAACCTTATTTTATCAACCAATATCTTTTATTTTGCATTTTACTTTCGCTAAAAAAAATTTACTTTCATTATAAAAAACGGTGAATGAGAATAAATCCTAAAAAACAATGATACTTATGTATTCAGTACCGTGTCGAAAAAATATTTGTCCATACATCCAAAAAAGTTCATATTAAATATACTTACATTACAAATCTCTACCATTTGTTTAAATATGGTTTGGATCCCTGTTTTCCTCAAATTTCTTCCCGTTTCTACCCATTATTTGAAGAATTTATGATCTTCACGGCATCAAAACATCACATCATTTTCTCTGTTAATCTTCGCCACTGAACCCTTGTTTTTCATCTCGTATTTTCATCTTCAACACGCGCTCTAGCCATTCCATTGGAGGTTCTGGTTTTCCACCATTCAATCGTCTGTTCACTGCTACTCGATTGGGCATGTAATTTCTGATAATTTTGGACAAAAACTTTCACGATTCTACTGCATATCGTCGCTCCTGGTTCGATGTGCCTGGACCATCGTAATTCTTTCATTTTGGTGAACTGTTGAGGCCTTATTAGGTGTTTTATTTCACTTGTATTCTTTGGGATTTGTTTACGTATTTGGCATCGATTGATGCACCCCTACACAGCTAGGGTTCTCACTTTTCTCTGATGCTTCAACCTGATTTTTGTTTGCGTCCTATTTTGGGCTTATATACACTTTGTTACTCAATCTTGCTGAACTGGGTGTGATCTTTCCCCCTAGTTTGAGCTACCCTGCATTGCTTTGATACAAGTTGGGGTTTTGGGTGCACTACAAATGTTTGTGAAATTGTCTAGCCTAGCAATACTTGCAGTTTGATGTCTTTCTATTGTGGTATGCCTCCCATATGTTCTTGATGGGAATGGAAGCAGTGCCAAGAAAACCAGTCTACATGATCTTATTGAGCAAGGACGAAACTGGGGTTGGCTAGTTTATGTTTCTTGATTTAACTGAAAGACGTGGCGAAGGTACATCAAAAAATTATTACTCCTTATTTAGAACCCTCCATGATCTAGCCTAATGTCACCCTATATCACGTCTAAGCTGTTTGTTTTGGTAGCTGCAATTATGATGGATCAAGTGTCAGACTGACCGAAGGGGTTTTGACTTCGTTTCCTATGCATCTGAAAATGGGGCAGAAATAGCCATCACCAAAATGAATAGGAAGGTTGCCCTATGCTCTTTTTATATTTCCAGTTTCGATATCAATGTTCTTAAGCTTAACCCAGCTAACGCTTGCTATAGGCATTAAATAGGCGTGTTATATTTGTGGACTATGCGAAACCCAAATCAGGTTATGGTGGTGACATGCCTATAACAAGAGGACCATCGGAAACAATATTGGATTGAAGATGATAGTCTGATCGATAGAAGGGCTTTGAGAAGACTGACGCACGTATTCGACCCGACATATAGCCTACCCAATTCATTGGGATTAAATGCTTAATCGTTGTTATGTTGTATAATAATGGTATAATTACTTCATCATTTTGTCTTGTTTTGGAATCTCTTAAATAGTAATTTATTTGATGAACCTTTACTTATGTTATTGTTTAAAATCTGATATGGCAAGATTACACTTTGAAGATTAAATGTTTTCATATTAAAAAAAATCTAACGGTATTCCCATACGTTCTCGATGAGAATGAGAGCAGTGTCAAGAAAACCAATCTTCGTGATCTTTTGATGCATGTTATATAGTACCACAAATGATGTTATTTAATATCACAAAAAATTATCTAGTACCACAAATTAGCTAATATAGTACCACAAATTAGATAATGTAATACAAAAAATAAGCATATTTCCTAACACAAATTAACTTATATAGTACTATAAATTACGTTATTCATACCACCAAATAAGTTATTTAGTACAACAAATTATTATATATAGTACCCGAAATTTTGTTATATATTTCCACAAATTAGTTTATGTAATACTATAAATTATGTCATCTAATACCACAAATTAGCTTATGTAGTACCACAAATTGGCTGATATAGTACTATAAATTAGGTTATATTATAGTACTATAAATTAGGTTATATCGTACAACAAGTTATCTTATATATTACGACAAATTAAGTTATATAGTACCACACACACACACACACATATATATATATATATAACCACAAATTAGTATAAATAAGACCACAAATTATATTATATAATACCACAAATTAGCTTATATAATACTATAAACTAGTATATATAAGGTTCTAACAATGCTAGAAACAAATAAAATGCCCAACTTGAATGTTTTTTTTTTTGTTAAATTAACTCTTTCACAATAACCCAGTTGATTTTGTTCTCCAACTATGTGACGGGCCGCCCTAATGGATCGCCCGTCATGTTCAATTGCTTGAATAGGAGGTTAGTTATCAATTCGAATTTCTATTTGGCGAAAAGGTTCCAATTTTATAAAGAACTAACATCGGCTGACTTAATAAATTTTTACTTTGACTTAAAAAAAGAAGGGCATAATCTCCCCTTAATAATTGCACCCCATGATCAAACTAAAACTCAAATTCAACCAACAATTAAAATCAACTTAACTCAACCATTAAAATCAGCAATAATCCCCAAGTCAGAGTAAAAACTAAAATCCTCAAACACCAGCTAAAATGGAATAATAATGTATCAAAGTGCTCCAAACAATTAGAATTCCATTCTCATAATAATTAAACTTCAATATCCTTCTAAATACGCTCCTCGTCCATCTCATCTATGTCATCGACACTATCTGTAATATGTCACATTACAGGTAAATGTGAGTCGCAACATTTTATAGTAAGCACAGTAATATTTGGCAAAAGAGTAAAATCATCATTTTTTCATAATGTGAAGAAAAATAATACATTTTCATATCCAAATAACTCTCACACATATATGTTAATATGAGCAGTTAACAAAGCTAACTTTCACAAAGCAGAATCATAATGAAAATAACTGCACAGATAACCAACAAATAACGAACCGAATCCTATAACAACCACATAATATAAATACAATAGACATGTTGTAATGAAACAATTGCATACTCAAATAAGGAGGTGACACAATGATATCACTCCATACTATACCCGTTGGAAGGGTGTCGACATATATTTTCCGCCTTCGGGCAAAACAAAATGCGTTTATTTAATCTCATCGCCAACGAGCCAAAAGTGTACGTATCTTTACCCTCGTCGCAAGCGAGACAGACAAAACAAAGAACGTCATCAATTCACAACCTCAAATCATATTCACTGAATCAAAACAGACATGATATCTCAAAATAGTTTTCCACACACAACAAAAAGCTATTCAAAAACCCATATTCAGAAAATCATATTTCTATCAAAAATCATTTTTTTCAAAAGTACTTTGCATGCTTACTAACATTTCAAAAATAAATAACATAAATTACTTAAAATAATTTACGAAAAATACATCTCTCTTTACGAACCTCAAAGCTTCCTAAAATTATTCAAGCTATAAACTTTCCCAACAAATCTCCGAATGTATCAAGGATTTCCTATCCAATATGTTAACATCATCAAACAATCAAAATTTAACAAAATAGTCCGAAATAGATTTCATTATTTTTCTAAAATTATTTAGATTTATATACAAATTCGCCTAAATAAATATATACAACATCCATATTTTAGTCTAAGATTTCCATGGCTTTGCAAAAAGCTAAATCAGTAAATTCTTTTTTTTTAAAAAAAACAAACTTTTTAAGATTTTATTTTATTCTCAAGGAGCATGGAAAAATGTTTTCTAAAGATGAGAAGAATCTACATTTGGCCTCAGGGTTTTAAACCCGAATTTTGACTAGTGCCTTGGGTATTTACACAATACTCGAAAAAATGAATTTTTAACATCTAAAGACATGTTTTATACTCGAATAAATGTTCCTTGACTGTTGGAAAAAATGGTGCGTATTGAACTAAAATTAAGCATCGAAGATCAAACAAACGAATCCGTACATCGGAGTCTACTGGAAGCCACGATCGATCATCGTATATTGGCCAATCGATCATGACTCGAATGAAAAATATGTTAAAAAGTTTTGCATGGCTCGATCGATCGCGGCCAATGGCTCGATCGATCGAGCCACACAGAAAATTGAATTGGCCGATCGATCGCGCACCGTGTAGATTCAGCAGATTGGTATGTCTCCTCATGTTTCAATGTGTGTTTTCATGATTTGGTGCATCCAAATAGTGTCCTTTGAGGCACAATTTGATCTAGTATAAATAGAACAATCCTTGGATGGATTAAACACACAATTTTCGAGTTTAACAAGTATTAGAGAGATCAAAATCTGAAGCATTTTGTTCATCTTATTCTTTTCATAAAGTTGAGTGCTTTCAAACCTTTGTGATTTGTGGATTTGTGATTTGGAGTGCTCCTATCACAAATCATAGTCGTTGTATCTTGGGCGACAAATTGTCAAAGCAAACCGTTAGCACCAAGGTGAGGCAATATTGTCTTAAGGACGAAGATTACAAATATCGCCTCAACATAAACTTCAAAGACATTGTTATTTTTGCTACTACATTCCTAAGATACACATTGCAAGAGAAATTTGGACAACAATCTTAAGACAATATCAGCAACAAATGGCTTCTTCGAGTGCAACAACGACTCATGTTCATCATGGTGAAAGGACTGAAATGTTCAATGGGAATGACTTCAAGCGATGGCAACAAAATATGTTATTTTACTTGACCACACTGAGTTTGACAAGGTTTTTAACCGAGGAAGCTCCTACGGTTGAAGAATGAGAGACTGACACCCAAAAGAGTGTGGCACTTGATGCATGAAATCAAAGCGACTTCCTATGCAAGAACTATATCCTAAACGGGTTAGATAATAAATTATATAACATTTATTATCTTTTGAAAATAGCAAAGGAACTTTGGGCATCGCTGGAAAAAAAGTACAAATCCGAGGATACCGGCATGAAGAAATTCATAGTTGGACAGTTCCTAGACTTCAAGATGGTTGATACCAAGTCTGTAATGGCGCAAGTGCAAGATCTACAATTGATTTTTAATGACATTCATGCGGAGGGAATGAGCCTAAGTGATTCATTCCAAATCGCCACTATGATTGAAAAAATTGCCTCCTATGTGGAAGGACTTCAAGAACTATTTGAAACACAAACGGAAGGAGATGAGTCTTGAAGATCTTGTGGTTCGACTACGAATCGAGGAGGACAACATCGAATGCGGGTATGTTTCAAATGGAACCACATGCTAACCTAGTTGAACAAACAACCAGATCAAAGCGAAAGTTTGACGATATGGCCTCCAAAAATGGAAAGGCGAAGAAGTTCAAAGGTAAATGCTATAATTGTGAAAAACCTAATCATATGGCAAAGGATTGTATTAACACAGACATTCGTGGGTAAGCAAAAGATCAAGTCAATGTGATCGAACATGATGGGATCTCGGATGACTTGAATGATCTGATGTTAACCACTGTGATCTTTGATGCGAACTTGGTGGACAATCATATGGAATGGTTCGTCGATTCTGGTGCAACCCGACATGTGTGCTCAGACAAAGCCATGCTCTCCACATACACTCCAATAAGTGGACACCAACTCTACATAGGAAACTCCAATACATCTCCGGTAGCTGGATTGGGGAAGGTGGTTCTCAAGATGACTTTGGGAAATGAGTTGACTCTGATAGATGTCCTACATGTTCCTGGCATCCGAAAGAACCTGATATCCAGATCGGCTCTAGTTAATGCGGGTTTTAGACTAGTTTTAGAACCTGGTAAAATTGTATGCACTTAATAGCATGGATTAATATACTAATAACGGGTTAAGGGCACGGGGGTCCTTACAGAAGGGCACATAGTATCATGTATAATGGTAAGTCTAGACATATATACGTCGTATACATAATACCATTAAACATTTGATCTCTAATGGCGTTATATCCATTGACTATATGAAGTCAAAGGGAGAATATTGTGGATCCGCTTACAAAAGGCTTGCCTAGAGATCAAGTATATAGTTTATCAAGTGGAATGGGATTAAAACCCTATAATCAAAATCTAGTGGTGGATACCAAACCTATGTGATTGGAGATCCCAAGATCTAGGTTCAAAAGGGACAACAAAATATGAGATGTATAAACACCTAGGAAATCAATCTCCAAACTCATTCATATGATAAGGGGTGTAGCCAACAAAAGGGGTACGAGGATATGCAAACTGTCTTTAATGATTCATAAGATATATAAGAATATGTTGGAGTATATCAGGATACTCATATAGGAGATCACCTACATGAGTGCGAAGTGTGGCCGCTTCAAAGATGAAAAGCACTTATGAAACCAAGCGTGGTCCATGGCCGAAACGGACACAACTATAAGAAACCAATACGAAGGTTAGAGTTGTTATGGTGTGGGTTCAATTTTCTTGGTTTACATCAACAATAAATAGTTCAAGACTATAAGTTCATTATTAAGTCAAGTAAATCCGACTGAATACTACTACGGAAGGTTCAAAGCCGCGAGCTACCTCTCCAGATATCATAACAATTCGTTGAAGGCACTCAATTGCATCATGCATTAATTTAATTCATGTGGGGATTGTTGGAAAAAATGGTGCGCATTGAATTACAATCAAGCATCGGAGATCAAACGAAACGAATCCGTATGTCGGAGTCTACTGAAAGCCACGATCGATCGCCGTATGTTGGCCGATCGATCGCGACTCGAATGAAAAAATATGTTGAAAAGATCTACATGGCTCGATCAATCGCGACCAATGGCTTGATCGATCGAGCCACATAAAAAATTGAAAAGGGCGTGATCGATCACTCCCTTTGGCCGATCGATGGCGTCATGTGTAGGTTCAACAGATTGGTGCGTCTCCTCATGTTTCAACGCGTTTTTTCATGATTTGGTGCATCCAAATTGTGTTCTTTGGATGAACAATTTGATCTATTATAAATAGAAAAATCCTTGGTTTGATTAAACACACAATTTTCGAGTTTAACAAGTATTGGAGAGATCAAAATTTGAAGCATTTTGTTCATCTTCTTCTTTAATAAAGCTGAGTGCTTTCAAACCTTTGTGGTTTGTGATTTGGAGTGCTCATATCAAAAATCATAGTCGTTGTATCTTGGGTAGGGGTGTAAACGAACCAAATCGAGCCGAATCTGCATAAAATTTTGAGGTTTGAATTCGGCTCGAAATAGTTATATTCGAGCTCGAGTTCGATTCGAAGTTTGAATAGTTTTAAATATTTGGCTCGAGTTCGAGTTCGGCTCGAAAAATTCCAACATGTTCGCGAACTATTCGAACCATTGCTCAAAAATAAATACCCAAAAGGTTCTAAATGTATTTTATATATAATTATATTAATAAAATATTAAAGTTCGCGAGAGGCTCGCAAACTATCGAACAAAGTAATTTGGACTCAAGTTCGGCTCAAAAAAAAGTTCGTACATTTTCGAGTTCGGCTCGAATTCGAGAATTTTGAATACGAATCAAATACTTTTCGAGCCGGCTCGAAAAGTTCGTGAATATGTTCGATTCGTTTACACCCCTAATCTTGGGAGACATATTGCCAAAGCAAACCGTTAGCACCAAGGCGGGGCAATATTGTCTTAAGGACAGAGATTGCAAATCTTGCCTCGACATACACTTTAAAGCCATTGTTATTTTTGTTACTACATTCATAAGATAAACATTACAAGAGAAATTTGAACAACATGGACAACATCATATTTGCTGCAGAATTGCTTCATGGTGTTCCCTGAAATGTGGCGGCATTATCACCCAACATCAGATAAACCAATCCATTTTCCAAATCATATACACTCTACTATGATCTTAAAACACCCCTATATTCATTCATACGTTATTAAATGGATTAAAATGACCAAAATAAATTTTTAGAACTATCAGATTCTATCAAAACTAAAAAATTGACAAAAATAAATAAATAAATAGGGTCTAGATTTGTACCCTCTTGAGGTCTGACGATTGATCGAAAACAACCTATAAAAGTCCTTTGACGACTTCGCATCGTGATGGTTCGAAGGAAAAATTAAAAGCCCCCCTTAATCTGGGTTTTCCAACTGCATAGGCTGTTGTTATCTCTCGTATTGTGCAATTGTTCCACATTGTGGATGGCCAGTTATCTGTCTGAGATGGGTGGTGGGAATATAGAAAATATAATGTTTTGAATTCTCAATCTATTCCATTAGCAATAATCATAATATATAGAGTGTACATGTGATGGAGATAAGGAATATCTCCCTAATTATGCTAGTAAAATATTATCTAAGATATTGTACAATCTTTTGAACTATTTACAAGATAATGAGATTATGTGGGATCTTCCTTAATACGCCCCCGCAAAATTGATGTGTCATTAGCCACAGAGATTTTGGAGCGAAGCAAACAGAACCGTATCCGGTGTAAGGGCTTGGTGAGAACATCAGCTAATTGATCTTCAGTGCGAACAAATGAGACAGTTAAGAGGCCCTTGGAGGCAAGATCGTGAACAAAGTGAAGATCAATAGCAATATGCTTCATTCGTGAGTGCATGACAGGGTGAAGAGCGAGACGAGTTGCGCCGATATTGTCACATAGGAGACGTGGGACTGATGGTAGACAAATCCCGAGGTCCGTAAAGAGATTTCGGATCCAACATAGTTCAGCAGCTGCAGAAGCTAGAGAGCGATACTCGGATTCGGTAGATGAGCGTGAGACAGCATGTTGTTTCTGAGAGCGCCAGGAGAGGGTTGGGACCCAAAAATATGATATAAGCAGATGTAGATTTCCGAGATTGGGGGTCACCAGCCCAGTCAGTATCAGAGTAAGCAGTGAGTGAAAGAGTAGGGGAGCGTTGTAACAAGATAACGAAATAGTCTCTTGACAGCAGCCCAGTTGTCAGCGGTGGGATTGGCCATGTGTTGAGCTAGCCGATTGACAGTGAACGAGATATCAGGTCTTGTAAGTGTCAGTTATTGAAGGCTACCAATAGCACGACGATAATCTGTAGAGTCAACAGAGCTTGGAATGACCGTAGAAATACTCGTGGACCTAGGAGTACTAACAGGTTTTGCTCCATCCATTTTGTGGCGTCGTAATAGATCAATGGTATATTTATGTTGAGAGAGGAATAATCTTCTTGGCAGGAGGCAACCTCAACCCCTAAGAAGTAAGAGAGAGGACCAAGGTCTTTGACAACAAATCGTTGGCCAAGATGATTGATGAGAGATTGGAGCTTAGTAGTGTCAGAGCCTGTGATGATGAGATCATCAACATAGACTAAACAGAATAGACGACTGGGACCGCTGAGGAATGTGAATAGCGATGTGTCAGACCGTGATTGAGTAAATCCAAAGGAGATCAAGGCGGAGCTAAGTGCAGAGTACCATGCACGAGGAGCCTGACGTAGACCATAGAGAGATTTATGTAGTCGACACACATGGTGTGGAGAATTTTTATCAATAAACCCTGGTGGTTGGCACATGTAGACCGCGTCAGTCAAGGTGCCATGAAGAAAGGCATTACTAATATCAAGTTGTCGCGTTGGCCAATTATGTTGCAAGGCAATACTGAGAACAGTACGAATAGGCACTGGTTTGATATCCGGGCTAAATGTGTCGGTGTAATCAACCCCGGGTCGTTGATGAAATCCCTTAGCCACAAGGCGAGCCTTGAATCGGTCAATGGAACCGTCAGGCTTACGCTTAATATGAAACACCCATTTGCAACCTATGATATTGGAGTTTGAAGCAGGTGGAATGAGAGACCAAGTCCCATGATGAAGAAGAGCAGTGAACTCTTCAGTCATAGCGGTACGCCAACGAGGATCCTTGAGAGCCTCGGAGACACAGGTAGGTTCAGTGTCCGGTGGCAGAGGATGCTTTGAAGCAGAGTTAATTTGTTTGGGATGATAAATATTGTTCAGACTACGAGTGCGCATAACATGAGTCCGGGTGTCAGGATGAGGGACGGAGTCTGATTGAACGGGGGCTGCAGGCACCGCGGCCGTGTCACACACCGTTGATGGAACGAGGCTAGGATGTGTGACGTGAGGTAGAGTCTGAAGTATCCCAATAGAGACAGATTCTGATGGAAGAGTGGAACTACCAGTGTGGGGCTCAACAAAATAATTGCGTCGTTTGGTCGGAAAAATAAATTCCGAGAAACGAACATGGCGAGTAGGAATATCCGCTTAGATTCCAGCTCCATACATTTATATGCGTTCTGTGAGGTAGAATAACCAACAAAAAGACATGGTAAAGAAGGAGAGTCTAACTTACTGCAAGTGTAGGGTCGCAGCCAAGGATAACATAAGCAACCAAAGGTTCGCAGTTTGAGATAATCAGGAGGGCGGTGAAATAAGGCCTCAAAAGGACTTTTGTTACGTAGCACAGACGTGGGCATACGATTAATTAGATATACTGCAGTGGAAAAGGCATAATTCCAAAGACTAACTGGAAGAGATGCGTGGTGGAGCAAAGCACGTCCAGTAGCGACAATATGTCGACGATGGCGTTCAGAAGTGCCATTTTGTTGAGGAGTGTGAGGAGCAGTGGTGTACCAACTGATTCCTTCAGATGAGAGATACGAGCGCAAGCCCATAAATTCCCCACCATTGTCACTGTATAAGTTCTTAAGAGAGTGACCAAATTGTTTTTCCACAAGTCGCTGGAACTGAGGAAATAAAGTAGAGACCTCGGATTTGCGTATCATGGGATAATACCAGCAATACTTAGTATAATGATCCACAAGCAATAAATAGTAACGAAAACCATCAACGGACGTAGCCGAGGTTGGGCCCCAAACATCAGCATATATATAGTGAAGAGGATGTGAACTAGTAAGTGATGTTGTAACAAAAGGTAACTGATGTGATTTATTAATAAAACATGAGTGACATGATGAGCTCATAACTTTTGAAGATTGTTTTACAATAGGTAAATGAAAATGCGAGATAATAAAACTCCCAGTTTTAGAGGAGGGATGTCATAAACGAGCATGCCACATGGTAGGAGAAGTACGCGCTCCAACAAGTGCAAAAGATGCGGCTGGTGAAGCATAGCATGATGGAGACTGAATGTGATAAACACCATTTTTACACATGCCTTTGGCTAGAATCGCCCCCGTGACCTGATCCTTGACCAAAAAGTGAGTCGGATAAAATTCGAGAGTAACGCCATTAGACTTGGTGAACTGATGAACGGATAATAAATTTTGACTAGCATTTGGAACACATAGTACATCTGATAAAGTGAACGTACGGGTAGGGATGAGGATAGTAGAGTTACCAATATGTGTTATGGGTAAGCCTGTTCCATCAGCAATGTGAACCTCCTCAGTGCCGTCATACTCAGAGTGAATGGATAAGTTATTGAGATCGGCAGTGAGACTGTGAGATGCACCAGAATCGACTAACCAAGAGGGGTTAGGATTAAAGGACGGAGGACTCCGAGCAATATTAGCGGAGGGTTGCATCTTGCGACAATACGGAGCAATGTGACCCGGTGTACCACATAACTGACAGATCACAACAGAGCAAGATGCATTAGAATAATTTGGAGTATAGGTGGTGGGAGAACCATTACCTCGGCCATTACTACGGCCACGATAAGTGTTGGAGTGGCCACGCCGCTGTGGCAGAGCATTGCTGCGACCCGATCCAAAGCGAGAACTTGGGTTGCGTGATGGCGGTTTGGATCCTGATGTGGCAGTGTTGGCCGTAGCAACCAAGGTAGAAGAGGCAGTATCGAGACGCTTGAGATAGTCTTCATGTGCGACCAAAAGATCATGCAATTCCTCAAAGCGGAGAGAAGATTAACGCGCTCGGATTGGTCCAGCAATGTCACGAAATGTGGAACCCAAACCATTCAAGATGTAGAGGGTTAAATCATCATCGGAGAGTGGCTTGTCAATCATAGCAAGTTCATCAGATTTGGATTTGATGGTTTGGAGAAAGGTGGCCACAGATTGAGAACCAAGCACAGTACGAGAGAGATCATCCTTCAACTGCATGACTCGAGTACGAGATCTGTTCGCGAACAGGCGAGTAAGTATTTGCCAAGCATCGGCAGAAGAAGTGGCAGAAGCTACGAGTGGAAGAATTTCAGGCGCTAAGGAACCGAATATTGCCCACAGGATAAGTTGATCCTGTTGAAACCAATGACTGAATGCTGGTGATGGATCAACGGTGGAACCAATAGGTGGTGGTTTGATGCTATCATCGACAAAACCACTTAGAGCGTAGCCATTGAGGAGAGCAACGATTTGTGCACTCCAAGAGAGAAAGTTGGATGTTGTGAGCTTGACTGGTAGATGTTGGTGGGCAGTAACAGTGATGATAGGGTGGAGGTTGGTGGTGGTTTCGGCAGATTGAGTGGTTGTGGAAGAAGCCATTGAGAGAAGAGTAGTTGATGAAGGAAGAAGATGATGGTTGGATGCTTAGAAGGAGGAGACGACAGAGTACAGTGGGCGGCACAGATTAGGGTTAGTGGGATCGGGAGAAGGCTGATACCATATAAAAATTTAATGTTTTGAATTCTCAATCTATTCCATTAGCAATAATCATAATATATAGAGTGTACAAGTGATGGAGATAATGAATATCTCCCTAATTATGCTAGTAAAATATTATCTAAGATATTGTACAATCTTTTGAATTATTTACAAGATAACGAGATTATGTGGGATCTTCCTTAATAGGGAATTGGAGTAAGTCTCGGTTGAGGTGGTTTGGGATTTGACTGTGATAACAGAGGAGGGTTCATCATTTTCATATGATTATCGATTGGCAGAGGTCTAAATAGGGTGAGGCTAGATTGGACGCACTTCCATTACAGGTTTGAGAATCTGAAACGTAGGTGTAGAGTGTTTAATTAGAGATTACAAACTAAAATAAGGGGAGCAAAAGAGGGGGAGATAAAGCACTGATGAAGAAATGAAATTGGGCCAAATTCTTTGGTCTTCTTGGTCCTTCTAAATATTTAAGTAATATATATATATATATATATATATTAATTATTTTATTTAAAATTGGGCCATTACAAACTTATTGGACAAAAAGAGCTTCAAAACTTCGACAATATGGATACCGAGGGAAATAAGTGAAATGGCACAAATGTTGTGCCATTAACCTTGGAATGTGGTACTAGTTAATCACAACTATGGTACTGCTTACACATTATTATGGTATTATGTTCTCTACAATAGTATATAATTGTAGATGTTATAGTAGCACATCTCAGTGTTAAATGTATTACATCCCAGTGTTAATCGTACCACAAATATATATATTTTGTGCTTAGATATCATATACTTAGTACAACATCATACATTTTGTTGAATATGATCACAAATAGAGTTGTATATAAATACTATCATATCTTAGGTAACATAGTATCGTGGTTATTATGATGCATGTTATCTTACAATAGTATGCAATCATGGAGGTTATAGTGCAATATCTCAAGGTTAATGATATCACATCTCAGTGTTAATAATACCACAAATGCATATGATATGTACCACGTTCCCATACACTTAGTACCACATGATACATTTTGTTGGATATGATCACAAATATATTTGTATATAAATACTACAATATTTTAGGTTACATAGTACCAAATAAATGTGTTTATTGTGATGCATGTTTCTTACAGTAATATGTAATCGTAGATGTTATAGTACCACATTATATACAAATCTATGACATTATATACAAAGCTATTATTAATATATACTAAATATATGATAAAGTAGTACTAAATAAGCTCATATGCGAACTATCTATTTCACATATTATATACAAATATATGACATGTTATATATAAATATATTTGTAAACATATAAGTAAAATATAAAATTACTATATACTAAATTTATGATAAAGTAAAATTAAATAAGCTAAGATGCGAACTATCTATCTCACATATTATATACAAATCTATGACATGTTATATATAAATCTATTTGTAAACATATCAAATTATATATATCATTATTATACAATAAATATATAATAAAGTGATACTAAATAAACTAAGATGCGGACTATCTATTTCACATGTTATATACAAATTTATGACACATAAATATATCAAATTATGTGTGTGTGTGTGTGTGTATATATATATATATATATATATATCGTGTATGCAAGTGAATAAATTATGTTATATAGTATCACAATTATGTTATATAATACCAATCTAGGCACCACAAATTAGCTTATTTAGTACCACAAATTATATTATATAGTACCACAAATTAGGTTATTTAGTACCACAAATTATGTTATTTAATACTGTAAATTAGTATATATCGTAGCACAAATTATGTTATCCAGTACCACAAATTATGTTATATATTACCATAAATTATGTTATCTAATACCACAAATTAGCTTATATAGTACCACAAATTATGTTATATAGTAGCATAAATTAGGTTATTTCATATCACGAAATAGTTATTTAATACACAAATAGTATATATAATACCACAAATTAGATTATTTGGTACAACAAATTAGCTTTATCTAGCACCACATATTAGCTTATATAGTACCACAAATTGTGTTTTTATATTATACCATAAATTAGGTTATTCCATACCACAAAATAGGTTATTTAGTACCACAAATTATGTTATATAATACCATAAATTAGTTTATGTATTTCCACAAATTAGCTTATATATTACCACAAATTAGGTTATACTACCACAAATTAATATATATCGTACAACAACTTATGTTATATAGTACCACAAGTCATGTTATATAGTACCACAAAATATTATAAATAGTACTATAAATTATGTTACTTATCACAAATTAGCTTATAAAATACCACGAACTAGTATATATAAGGTTCTAACAAGGCTAGAAATAAAGAAAATGCCCCACTTGAATAATTTTTTTGTTAAATTATAGCAGCAAAAAGACTATATAGTAGGATAACATAATACACAATTCAAGAAAGAAAACGATGATCCATATTTCCTTTTATAAATGTAATTTGGAACTAATTTCAACAGAATCAAAAGTGTGCACGAATTGCTGACAACTACTTGCTAAATTGTTCGTCCAAAATGCACAAATAGTATAGCATCACATATTCCTAAGTGTAAATATATGATATAACCAAATAAAAAAAAAACTAAAACACAAACAAACCAAGAATATCAAACAGATTTTTCAACTAAATTGTAAAGCATTCCATATTCATCTTCTAAAATGGTGGCAGCCATGTGTAAACAATATTCTTCAATGTCACATATATTCATATATCCCCAAAATTCTTCGTTATCTTATGTGAATGCCTCTGTCCATTAACACACAAACACCCCACAATTAGTGGTATCAAACTTTTGATGTCGGCTGAAACGACAATTGACTTATGCTCTTGGGGCAAGATTGAAGTTCCAGGGTTGCACCATATCCTCTCATTTATCCCCACAAGGCTTCAAATGCCCCGAAACTCTGGGCTTCAAATGCCCCGAAACTCGAGACAATTATTGAAGAAGGATCAGAAAAGATGGTCACGTCTGGAAATAAAGTGCTTTACCTCTTACCGGCAATCATTACCTTCTCCTCGTACCTGTTGTTTAACAGAATTGCCACCATTTAATTTATATATTCACATCAAGAAACACTGAAATTTTTAACAGAATATTATAACAAATAAAAATAATTTTGAAATTACCGTAAAACGGGGATTTATTAAAGATTTATGGTAAACCATCTCTCGGAAAGACGGTTTCAAGCGATAAAAATGAACCTGTCTCGAAGAGACGGGTTCAAAAATAAAAATACGAACTCGTCTCTTCAAGAGACAAGTTCAACTTTTATAAAGTGAACTCGTCTCTTCAAGAGACAAGTTCAACTTTTATAAAGTGAACTCGTCTCTCCAAGAGACGGGTTCACCTCTATAAATTCGTCCCCCCACCCTCAATCCACACTAGACTTTCTTCCTTCTTCAAAAAAATCTCGGCGGCCATTCTCTTCCTTCTTCCAATTTACAGGCAACGATACTGCTCCGACAAAGCGACACAAGGTGGTGATATTTATTTCGATCATTGATTTTTTCCGATTGTTATAAATTTTAGGGTTATAATTTGTTAATGTTGTTAATATTTTAGTATTGTTGAAATTTTTGTTATAATTTAATAATTTAAGGATTGCTATAATTTATATTTTATAATAGATTTATGTATTTAGATAGTTAAAATTATATGATGTGTTAGATTAGATTTATAAATTAGGATTTTTTTATCAAAATATTATAAAAAGAAAAAAAATACAAAATACGATAAAATGAAATCTGTTTACGAAAATATAGTAACCCGTTACTTAAAGTAGCGGGTTCTATTTTTTTTCTTTCAGAACCCGTTACTTGATTATTATTATAATTATTATTCGATTATATTTATTATTATTTAATAATAATTATAATAATTACTACTATTATTATTATTAATATAATAAATAATATAATATTTTACGGTATTTCATAATTTTTTTTATTTTTTTTAAATAATATTTTGTAAAATAAGCCTATAAATTAGATTAGGGTTTTAATTTTTAGTATTTGTTATTACTGTTATTTTTACAACATATTAATACATTAATTTATTAGTACTGTTATTAGTTAATTTTATAATAATGCTACTTTTTGATATACTTTTTGAATAGATTACCAAGTAATTTTATCTATTATATTCAACAATATGGATATACGGATGCATTATGGACCACTGATGATAGCTTGTTGACTATGCAGTCAAATCATAGATCTGAGAAGGTGTTTAATGATGCGCTCGATGTGATTCTACGAGGTAGACATGCAGATGGTCCTTTTTGGGCTATATTTAATGATCAAGAGGCCCCGTATAATCGGCCACACCCGATGGTACAGAGACTATTATATTATATGGGTTTTTACGAAGTATACCGATGTGGTCAGTTTCATCCCGACTTTCATCTCATCACTGCGCTGGTATAGATGTGGCGCCCTGAGACACACATTTTCTGCCTCCGAGTAGGTAAGGCGACAATTACATTGCAAGATGTCGTTGTGATATGGGGGATTCCAATTAGTGGTCATCATGTCATAGACCAAGATACAGAGATGTCTGTAGAGGAGTGGCATACTTATGTGCATGATTCTTGGGTTACATTGCTGGAGACGGTGAGATTGACGGGGCATGTTTGAGGACTTTGGGATTGGGACAGCACATGAGAGCACCGATCGAAGATGATAGTGACGAGTATCGAGCTGAGCAGCATGTTCGTGCATGTGTCTTCCTTCTTTTTGGGGGTGCGATCTGTCCGAATAGTTCGGGAAACTCTATCTCACTTATATATCAGACTGTACTAGAGAATATTTATGATGTCAGAGGATATAGTTGGGGTAGTGTTGTCTTGACGTGCTTGTATCGAGAGCTCTGCACGTCAGCTGACAAAACAAATTCCACCATCGGTGGTCCATTGCAGCTACTACAGGTAGAATATATGTCCACGTCTTTACATCCTTATGTTTTACAAATTTATTTTTCTACTAAAACATATTATTCAAATACTGCAGATTTGGGCATGGTCTCGGATAACACCACTTAGACCACATATCCATAAAATCATTGTAGATATGGATGAGTGGTGTTACGATGACTTTGAATTGATACTTCCTAGTCCTCCATACGGTGCATGGTAAAATATTACATTTGATTTGAGTTTATTTACATGTATATCCTAATATTTACACTACATTACAAAATTGGCAAATGGAATGCCAGAATGAGTTATATCCACACGGCTAACTATTCAGTTCGAATATTCCTTGAGATACTTGATCTCATGTTGCCGCATCAGTTTATATGGCATCCATATTACACTACAGCACCGTATTACGTGGACTTACCGGATGACTGTGCACCTTATTTATGGACAGCCATATGCCCACTTATATTCTATGCATTTGTTGAGTGGCACTATCCGGATAAGGTGTTACGATAGTTTGGGATGATACAACAGATACCTGCAACTCCAGGAGGTCAACATTTACATCTCCATACGTATGATCGTCGGGGACGATCTGGATGTAAGTGGTCGTATTTTCACCATCCATATATAATTATGTGGGAATCTCGGAGTTCGGGTTATGCTAGTGGACCACATATCACTTCTGCTCTCACGACCGGAGATGGATATATGGAGTGGTATGATAGAATTACACGCCGGTTGATATCGGGTTTTGACAGCCTTCAAGTACGGGATATCAATCTGGGGACGCTTCTGTTATGACTTTTGTTGATAATTGAGTATGATTATTATTTATTATTCACTATAATCGTAACACATATATTAAGCTACACTAATGATTATTATATATATTTCAGGCTGATCAGTTGGCATCTAGGAGCATAAGTGCTCGATCTAAGCCTCGTAATGACTTAACAACTTGTAATTCATTACTATATCTGTAAGGACTCTAGTTCCTTAAATGCGGATTTAAGGCATAATTAGAGCTAACATACAGTATCAGAGTAAATATGATCGAGTTGAGACTATGAGCCTTAAAATTTACATGCCAAATCAAGGACTTTCACGTGGATTAATTACATCCCCAATTCAAAGGAATGTTTTCACTATAGTTTTGCACTACTCGTAGAGTAGACACTATACAAAATAATCTTGTCCTTCATCTATCAAAAGTGTTCTTCACAAGCTCACCGCCTCGACCCGCCTTAGCCCCCTTATCATGCCAAAATGTACCTACAAAGACAACCCTCAAAACATGAGCATAAAATTAGTCATATCCAACACAATATGAATATAAGGCGTAAATGCATAAATCATAATACGACACTTTCTGTTTTTCCCATGCATTTAAAAGCTTCCTTTTGGGTTGTCCCTGTACTATAACTCATGAGTATAATCAAATAGATTATTTAATGGTTCACACATGTCATGACATAATACCATTCCATATTCATCAATTACCAATCCCTAGTCCGTTCATCACAATGTATGTTAATGCCCTTCGCTTCACATATAGGCGGCATAGAATAACCTTGCTTTAATGGACATGCGGCGCTCCCACCCCTCGCTTCACATTTTAGCGGCAAATATTATTTCCTCGCCTCATATGACAACCACGCTTCAATGTGACATGCGGCGCTCCCACCCCTCGCTTCACATATGAGCGGCACCAAACAAATAGCGGCAAGCATTAAAATCATCACAGGATGACCATGACTCATGTGATATGCACCAACAATCATCATATGCATATATAGTCATCATGCATAAATTCAACATGTATTTGCATCCACAATGCACATTTCCACATATACTCGCATCCACAATGCATAATCAATGAGTATAATAGATACATGTACCGTTGGGTGCCCGTACGTCCTCTACGTACCTTTCCAAAAAGTAGGATGTGGTAGGACTTCACTTCTTTGGCTGTGTTGCCACCTGGGATGGTTCTACACATTCGCACAAATCAATATTAGAACCAAATAATAGTCCAATACCAAAAATCCTACAAAAATAACCAAAAATATCATATTTTGTCACTCGCGATCGATCGCCGCGAAGGGCCGATCGATCGCGAGATCATACTGCCCGAAAATCAAATTTTATTCCTTCGGCGATCGATCGCCACACTTGGCTCGATCGCCAGACTCGCCGATCGATCGCCCAAGTGTGGCGATCGATTGCCAAAAGCTTCTGGAGTGCACTGTTGTCTCGCGATCGACCGCCGAGTCCTGCACTTAGAAAAATCACCATTTTTGCTCCAAAATTCCTTCCCATCATCACCAACACTTACATCAACAAACCCAAACATAAAAACACTAAAAACCTTCAACAAACACCATCAAACAACCAAAAATTTAACATCCAACCAAAAACCATACCAATCCCAACAAACACATCTCAAAAACTCAAATATCAAACTCAAATCAAAATAAATCTTTGCAAAAACAACAAGGAAGGATATATACCCTTCCTAGACCTCAAATCTTACCAAGAATCACACCAAAGGAGATTTTGCAAAGGTTTCTCTTCCACCTTGGAGTCAATTTCGAAAATGAGAGTGTGTTAGGGTTGGAAAGAGTGAGTTGGGGTGTTTTTGGGTAAAGTGATTGGTAAAGGTGGGGTAGTGGGATTTAAGAGGGAATAAATTAAAAATTGTATCCCAATAATTAATATGATGTATAAAATACCCCAACATGGTATTTTAAAAGCATTTTTACCAACATGAACCCAAAATCTCAATTAAATCCATGCTTTCCAATTAATTGCCAACCATAATAAATAAATCATATTAACACCCAATTCTCCCAACATGCACAGTATACGTCCTGAAATGCGTCACCGGTCCCGCCTACCATGTGACTAAGCATCTCAACATGATAATTAAATCTAGCACGTAATCAATTATCACCATAATTAATCACATAAACATAATTAATGCCCAAATTGTAATTAATTATTTCGGGGATATCACAATATCGTCATACTTATGTTGGTGATAATGCTATGAACATTCTCAACAACAGACAATTTCAGAATGTTCAGAATCCTCAGCCAGTATCTCATGTCCAGCCAGTCCCACGGTCTCATATGGCTAGTGGACCAATTGATGATATTGCTACTGGTGTTGACGTACCTATTACTTCAGGATTCACCGAGTGGGCGGGTAGTTCACACCATACTAGAGGAAGATTTGACACTAGCGAGCCTTCTACATCTCGTTATGTTGTAAGTGCGGATGAGGGTTATCGACCATTCATGACATCAGATGATTTTACACCGTTTACTCTATATGATCATGACATGTTTATGGCTTCTTACTCCGAACCCGCGGAGCATCAAGTACCAGCTCCCGTGCCACTACGTCCACATATATCTCCTGTTCCACATGATGATATGTGTCAGCATATAGAGATGTACCACAGTCCACTACATCATCAAGTTTGAATGAAGAAACTGCTGAGCCTATCTCTCAGCCTAAAGCTCGGAGCGTTAGAGGACGCAGAACTACAAATCCGACTACATGTGGCATTGGAGGGCGTTTAAGACAGCGTCCATATGGATAGATAGATTGATTTGATGTTATTTGTTGAATCTTTATATAAGAAAAATATCATATAATTGTATCAATGTTGTGATATTGTTTTGTTATTATCATAATTTGTACAATTTAAATCAATATTCATTTATAATGTAATTTTTGAGCAGGTTACTTATAATAAACATTTCATATAATATTTTTTTAATTGTTAGAAAATTTAAAACATATTCCTACGATAATTCGATGTCGTCAGCATATAGAGATGTACAACGATCCATTGTTTTATTTTTAAATTATTCAAATATTTAAAAAATAACATTTTTTTATAAAACTAAATTTAAAAAAAAAATTAATAACCATTGAACCCGCCACTGTAAGTGGTGAGTTCACTAAAACCGTCACTCCAAGAGGTGGTTTACTATATTTTCATGAACACTTTACAAGTTAGTATTTGTGAATTTTTTTTTATTTCTTATAATATTTCAATAAATAAGCCAAGAAACACCAATCCTATATTTATTTTCCTTTTCTTTGGCAGTACAATGTCCAATGGCCGCATCTTGGAATGATGAATCAATTGATGGAAGAATGTGGGAACTGTGACACATGAATGGTGATGCAGGGAAAAAAGTGTAGGTGCGCATAAAAAAGAGATGATTGAATGAAATGTGTGCAAACGCAGTGATGATTTGTGAGAAGCTTAACTATAAAGAGGACTAGTCTGATAGGTATTCATATCTAAATACAATATTTTTAAATCTTATGTGATATAATCAAATATATTTTTCTGTTTCGTATAATCAATGAAATATGTCATATCTCCATTATTGTCATTTAAATATTTGAGTTCCTCTATTCTAATTGGAAGTTGCGATGTTCTGATTTGTTGGTCATTTTCTCCTCTATTCTTAACACAAGGTGACATCAAAATATCATTTACTGACAAGCAATATACATCAGTTGCTAACTCAATTAACGTGTTATGTGCCCTCATTTCAGTGGCATATGACTCAACTTACTTGAGTATGACATACTTTTCACATATTAAAAAATAAAAATCGAAACATAATTCAAAGTATGTTACTGACCTTCAACTAGATATCATGCTCGAATTCCAGGATAAATTAGCCACATCACCATATGACTTGCAATCATGTATAAGTAAATGCGAATCTCAAATCCATGCAACAATTTGAATTTGAGTCAAATCGAAGAAACATTATGAATAAAAGCAAAAAGAATAGGATATATATGCAAAGGACGATCTTTATGTGGGCTTTGCGGTAGTAAGTATACACTAGACTTCCACTAAGAACACATTTCCTGGCCCTCTTTTACAATGGAACAGATCGAGATTGAAATCGAATTTAAATGAAAAAGACAGAAAATTAGGGTACTGTTTGAACAAAAGTTACTAAGATTACAATCGAAAGTTTCCTGTTTCACAATAGGCGTGTTAGCGGCGTAATCGACCAAAAACATCTTGGGGAAAATGAAGGATTATCTCCAAATCAAGGAAGAAAACCGATGAGAAATAGATTGGGGGAAAACCTGTTTTAGTAAAAGGGGGAAGAAGGAAATAGGGAATAAATGGGAAGAAAATAAATGTATTTTAGTCAATTATATACATTAGGACCTGAAAATAAATGTTATTTCAAATGGGGAGGGCAAACTTTAAACAAACTTATTTATTCCTCGTAACAGTATAATGGGTGTCAGACTTGGTTTTTTTTTTTTTTTTTTTATTTACAAGGTATCCAGGCTTTCGCCTGACTAATCCTTGGGTGACGGAACCGGCCCCTCAACGCCGCCACCAGGTAAATCGAGGGATGTGCCCGAGCTGACAGACATCTGTGGGAGAGGACCTACAGGCCACGACCCCAGAGCACACCCCCACAATATTTCAGCAAGGAATGCGCTCCACACGGGAATCGAACCTGGCGTCGAGGGGTTACCCTACGTCACCACAGACCTTACCAACTCGGCTATGCCCCTGGGGGCGTCAGACTTGGTTTTTTATTTTTGTTGGTTGTGGTTTTGGATGGGGTTTTCAGGGGAGTTGTGGATTGGGTTTTTGGCTCATACATCTAGGGGGGTCGAAAGTGGGCTATCGGCTTTGCTAAGCTTCTGCCAAGGGTTGGGGTTTGGGGGTTGTTTGGGCCTTGAAGATGTTCTCTGTGGCGTCGGTGGCCGAGGTTCTGACGGCAACGTGGGTTGTGGGATAGGAGACACTGCGGCTTCTGTCGACAGGCTTGGTGGAAAGGGTAGGTATGGAGGCGGCGAAGGTGGGTCTGGTGGTGCCGACGGTAGTTCTGACGATGGGGGTCTGGCGGTGTTTGTGGTGGTGGTCGCTGATGGTTTTGATGGTGGGGGTTGGTCTGGTGGCGGCGATCTTGCTTTGTTTGTTGTGGTGGCCTTCGATGCTTGGGTTCCTTTCTGGCCGTGGTTGCGAAGTAACCCTGCCTCCCACCATGAGTGGGTTTGGCCTGGATGCTCGGCGACTGGGAGAGTCCTGAGCGTTCATTTCTTCACAATTCTGGTCTTGTGAGCTCTCTCCCCTTTTGTTTAAACTCTCTCCTAATGGAAATTACTTTAGATTTGTGTTTCTGTATGTTATTTGTTGGTGTGTTTTCCTTGGAGCTTTTGGTTTTTGTGCCCTTTTGTTCCACTAGTACGTCGGTGGGTTGAGTGCTTGGTTAGGCCTTCACTGGCACGTCTTTTGGATTTTCGGTGTCGGTGGGTTGAGTGCTTGGTTAGGTTTTCACTGGCACGTCTTTTGGATTTTCGGTGTCTTTGTTGGGTCTTCACTGGCACGTCTTTTGGATTTTCGGTGTTGGGCTTGCTCTGGACCATAATGGGTGGTTTGTGCCTTGTTTTACTTTAGGGTACTTTTGGAGGTGGCAATGTAGCTCGTGTTCCATCATTGCTGGGGATTGGTCAGGTTTTGATGGCTGGAGTTCACGATTTCGTGCCCCAGACAACATCTTTCTTCGGTCATCTTCTTCGGGTTTGGGTTTCTGGATTCGAGAGGTTGTGCGATTTGTGTTCCTTTTTAGAATTGTGTCTATCGTTATACTCGTGTACCTTCCGCGGTTTTGGAAGACAGTTTGCTCCCACAACCTTTGTATGACCTGCCTCGGTTGAGAGGATCTGCGTGGCCTATGCACTTTTCAGTCAGGGATTTTACACTCATGCTCTGTTGCAATCTCTTCAATGATCTTTTAGTTTACCTTTACAGGGATGTCGTTTGACCCTGCGTGACACTTATATTTCTCGTTTTGTTAATATTCGTTGTTGCCTTTCTGTCGCTAGCCTGATCTCGTTCTGTATCCGTTGTTTTCTAATTATTATAATATATGGTTTCAAAAAAAACAAAAACAACTGCTTCTTTGTTTTGGTAAATGCGTGACCTATTTTACATTTTATCATTATACCAACACATTTTAGATTTTATATTTGAGGGAAAAACCTCTGTATATTTCTGATTTAAATATAATTCGTATTGACTTTTTTCATAAATTAATTTTCAAGATCAATATAAAATTACTTCTACATTTTTTAACAAAAAAATCTTAAAAATCATATTTTGAAAGTTTTTTTCAAGTAAGGTGATATTATCACAGTTTTTAAAGCCCACATAAACATTGACCCATTCAAATAAATTGGTTATAGGATTCTTGTTTCAACCAGTCAACTAGTCAATTGATGGTTGAACTAATGGCAATTTTTACCTAATACAAGAATAAATATTTTGTTCTATAAAAAATAGTTATGATAATTAACATGTGTAGGTAATAACTCAATAAAAAACAAGATTATATACATAACAAAATTTGTTAGGGTATTCTCAATTATTAATGCATGTCTTCATTTCTATTGCTCTTATTTTAGGCGCTGATCTCTTGGTAAAGACGCTATTGTTTACTGTCAGAAGCATGCATGCTGGCCTGCACTCAAGAAGAAGAATGTTGTTATATCAGGCAAGCTGCTAACATTATGGCTTATTCTAAAATCGCAGGAGAGAATTTATAGTAATAAGAATGTTTTAATTTTATCGCATTGAAATAAAATATGTTTCTTACATCAGTTTCACACAAGAAGGACGAACCATTGGACGATCTACAAAGAAACAAAATATTGATAAGAGAAAGCATTCCTATATGGCTAGAATGTGTTGCTTACATGCTATTCTCTATTATTTATTTATATAATTGTGGTCCCAATCATGTTTCCTCAGCTCAAGTGGAACTATGTTTGTTGTGGCCTTCATTCTTGCACCGTCTCTGAGCTTCTGCAACACGTATGGTACTGGTTTAACCGACATGAATATGGGAAAGTGTCTCTCTCCGTTCTTGCAGCCTCAGCTGGGCAAGACAATGGAGTAGTTGCAGGACTCATCGGATGTGGCCTAATCAAATCCATTGTTTCCATATCCTCGGACTTGATGCACGATTTGAAAACGGGTCATCTCACCTTAACATCTCATTGGCACCGCCATTGAATGTGTGGTGGCTCCTCTCTCATTCTTACTCTTTTACGAGGCCTTTGATGAGGGGGATCAGGATGGTGAATATAAAGCTCGTTATGCACTTGTATACACTGAAACGTGGCGATTATTGGAGTGGAAGGCTTCTCTGTTATGGGTTTTTTGCGTTTGCTGTGTAGACTAATCTGTTGAGAGATATCATACCCGATCAGTTTGGAAAAATGGGTTACTCTACCAATGGCTATGGCGGTGCCATTTCTTGCGGGAGCTTATTTTGCTATTGACATGTGTGTGGGGAGTTCGGCTGTTTGTGTGTGGCGTAAGGTCAATAGTAGGAAGGCTGATTTGATGGTGCAAGCAGTGTCGTCAGGTTTGATTTTTGGCGATGGACTATGGATTCTTCCGTCATCGATACTTGCTTTAGCTAAGGTTACTCCTCCAATTTGTATTAGCTTCTTGCCTGGAAAGAGCTCGTGAGAAATCAGAAAAATTGAGAAGTGCATAGTGATGGGATTACCTAACAATTTTGGCACCTATAGAGATTAAAATGAAGAGAATATACTTTATCAGGTATGAGAATAATATATAGATGTTCAAAGAACTAGTGCTAGTTTGACTTGTAGCCAGTGGTGTGTAATGTTTATACACAGTTACACATATTGAAGCATCGAGAATAAACTAGACTGCAGCTGAAAACGAGAAAGGGTGACCGATTCCACACAATTGGCTTTGCCAATAACTAGTAATGAAATAGAACAGCTGAAAATGAGAAAGGGACTGAGTCCAGTTGGACCCCAACCCACCACCGAGAGAGAGAGAGAGAGAGAGAGAGAGAGAGAGAGAGAGAGAGAGAGAAGCAGGATTTCTCAAAAATAATGTTTTATCTTGAATTTAAGCAGGATTTCTCAAAAATAGTGTTTTATCTTGAATTTCAAAAACGAAATTACTAAGACTAAATAATGGAAAAGAGAAAAAAGACGAATTCATGACTATTAGGACCTTCACATTAGACAAACTTCTTATTTTAGAATATGGCAGATGCGATTAGTCTCGAACAACTTATTCGCGTCATTCTCAGGAAAAGGAAAAAAAAAACGACACTTCCAAGTTCCAAACAATGCGAAACAAATATGGCAGATGCGAGTAGTCTCGATCAACTTGTGCATTGTCATTCTCAGATTTAATATAAAAAAAAAACACAGTTTCCAAGTTCCAAAGAAGGGAAAACATGTTAGGATCGATTATATACAATCAAAAGCCTTGGAATGTAATAAGGATGTAAGAAAACATAAGTTTTCACCAAATTAATCCGCTACAGCACAGATAATATTACTAAGAGGCATGTTAAGTTCATCAAAACAGGAAAAAACAGGCATGAAAAACAAGAAATATTTAAAAGGGAGAGAAAAAGGGAATGATAAGATGACAATGAAGATAGAAAAGGAGGAAAAAGAAAAGGAACATCAATAAGAGATTATCCACAGGTATTTCGCCACATCTGCTAGATTCACCGCTTTAACTTTGTGTAGGTGTATCCCCGTCAGCAGCAACTAATCTTCCAGACTGAAAATCCCAAGATACATCACAACCAGGTGAAAAGTAAAAGCACCTACAGAATTCCAAAGATGATAGTTATGTCTGCACTGAAAATCCTAAGATACATCACAACCAGTGAAAAGTAAAAGCACCTAAAGAATTCCAAGATGATAATTGTCTCTAATCAATGAAAAAGTAAATGAGAGCCCCATGTCCTAAGAGAAGGTATCTGCTCTGTGCTGCAGCACAGAACCACACTTGTGTCAGTTTCCTAAAATGCATCACTGTCCCGCTGAAGATTCATGTATATCTGTATAATAGTGTCATTTTCAGAATAAAACCCTTTTCCAACGAAAATAACACCCAGAATACATACACAAAAATACAATGAAACAATAAGAGTGAAATTAGGTAAAAGAACAACAACCAAAACCACATTGCAACATTCCTTGTATTAATTCTCACACGGCAAGGCATTTCTTGAACTGTGAATCTGACCATTTACATTATTCAAGAACATAAAAAATACACGGTCTTCTAAACTGCTGCATATCATCAGGCAAAATAAATAGCAGAATAATATTTACCTCGTTCCTTGTATATATACGTACATACTTCCTCTATATATCACATGCCAAAATGGATTTAAGCAATGGGCTGAACCTTAATTTAATCCATAAATTAGTATTTACATTAAAAAGCCTCAAGAAAAAACTGAATACACGCGCCCACTTCATCGATATGATGTCCAGTGCCATTGGTCCCAGGAATCCACTAGAGATATCATATCCAAAGCCATATTAAGTGGTTTGGAGGTAAGATCATGGGGAATCAAAACGATCCGCACCTAATATCTAGGGACAAAATCTCAGCGGCAGATTTCTGCCCTGCTTGATGCAGTGACTGCTCATAACCTTACCTGAATGATCATTCTATGTCAACACCACTGATCTGTGCACAAGAACGCAGACCCGGCATTCGTTTTTTATTTATAAACTGTTGAGTACCTTGTTTATCTTCCATCCCACAAGAATCTCGTTGGCGTAGTTGTTTGTAGCGGGATATCTGCAGATGGCAGAAATACGTTTGAGTCCAGGCTAGTGTCCAATACTATTTCTTTAAGAAGATTTTGCCACGTATATGGAGCTCATGGAATACGGCATTCTCCCAAGATACAACGGCTCTTTCATTGTAATATTAGCACTACAAATTATAAGCCTCACAAAATGCTGCAAACTCTCTTTTCTCAAAAATAATACATGAATATGAATGCAAGTGCAATGATCTTGTTTCTTCTAATCTTTTGTATGTTGTTATTACTCTAAAAATCAAGCCTAATTCATTCAAATGAGGGAGTTGTATTTACATAAACATGGAGACATGACCAAAAGTTGACTTTGCATTACTTCATTTCGTGAAAACATCCACCAATACATGAAAAAGTGCATTTGGCCCTTGGCTGCCCCTTCTGCACATATTTTTTTTTGTTTTCTCCATGTTTTTGAGATCTCCTCATGTAACCTCCACCGTGCTTAATTCAATTCATTAAGCCTTACAATTTCCAACATAAACAAGATAGCCCACCCTGGATCATATGGGACACAACAAACGGACCTTTTCCTTTATCTTGGAGGCACTGTTGAAACTTAAGTTAGCAAAGCAGAAGTTAATCTAAGAGACAACTTTAATACCTATAGAGCAATAGAGAGCGATAAAGCCATGAACTTTCTGCAGTAGAATCCTATGAGAACTTAAATCCAGCTCTGGGTTCACAACATTGGCTCTTAAAATTGGAATTAGTGAAGAAGATATACATATTAGCATAGAAATAGTCATTATTTCGATTCTAAGGCAAACGCCTTGTCATACTACACTTTTTTTCCAAACATAATCAACTTAATTTCACCCAATCACCATGATCAAAACCGGAAAAAAGGAGAAACAATGTAATCAATTACAACAAAGGGAGACTAAATACGAATATTACTCCTTCGCCATCTTCCAAAAAAACATAGATCAATCAAGGAAACCTGTTCTCCGAAACACTGCATTTCGAACGCGGCGCAGGTCCCTTCCCTTCAGCGTCCTCCCAACACCTTCGAAAACCGATAAAGTCACGTGCGATCGCGCCACGATCACGTGAGGCGGCACCATTTTTTCTTCTTCCTCCTCCTCCACCTCATCTAGCTTCTTCCAATCCCCATTACTGTTGTCATCTTCATTAAAATTGTCGTGAAACTTCTTCGGCCAGACAGGGATATTCACCGGAGCCGACTGGTGGAATTTCATCCGAACATTCTCCGACCTCAGGGACGCCGGGATTATCTTCGATGGGCTGCGATGGTCGTCGTTCAGAACAGCGGAAAGACCAGATTGAGGACTATTAAAGCGATTGGTTCGGCGGCGATCGTGCAAGAACGGCGGAGAAGGGGAGGTGGAATTGGAGAAGGAACGTGAATCGGGGGATGGGAGGAAGGACCAGACGACGTCACTTTCGTGAAGCTCGAGCGGAGGAAAGGCTGAACGAGGATGTTCGAGGAAGTCACCGGAGGATGAGTGGTCGGCGGAGTCGGGCATGGCGGTTGAGTAGGTGGTGCTGTGGATCAACTCCACCAGTAATATAATAATATAGAAATGAAATGGAATACACATATATAGAGGAGAGGAGAGGAGTGGAGGGAGGGGGGGCAGGTGGTGGTGAGCTAATGCAATAATTGGAAGATACCCCATTAACAATACCTCACGAGTCACAAGAAGATTACATTTTCGATAACTTACATTTTTCAAGAAAATAGTAATTACAAATAAACAAAAAAATTTAAATAAATAATAGGAATTCAGTTTCACCCTTTATTGTTTTTGTTTTTGTTTTTATTACTATTATTTTTTTTGAGAAAATTATGCAAAACATACTATAATTTAGTCCAAATTTCAGTTTGTAACTTTGTTTAAAAAATTACAGTTTACATCCTCAACTTTCATTAATTGTAACAATTTACATCCTCTTGACTCGATTTTGTATTTTTATTGAAGATTTATCATTGTATTCGATTATCGCCTTACATACTTAAACTTAGATCCATTTAAGTTAGTTTTTCCAAATGTTAAAAAATAAAAAAAATATATTTTTATTATCGAAATTATCTAGTTAACGATTATAGAAAATAGAATTTTGACACCCCAAAATATTTATTTTGATTTTTTAAAAATTTGCAATTGCTAGTTTAAGTGGCTTTAAATTCAAATATATAAGGCGATGACAAAATGTAGTGATAAATTTTCGATAAAAAACACAAAACCGAGTTAAGAGGATGCAAAGTGTTATAATTCATGAAAGTTGAGAATGTAAAATATAATTGTATATACAATTTACAAACTGAACTATGGAGCACAAACTGTAGAATGTTTTTGGTAATTTTTCCTTATTTTTTTATCAAGAGGAAGGGAATTGGTTTTAACAAGGCTCGAACATAAGCCACTCCAAATTTTTTTAATATGTTAAATATTCACATTTATTCTTTATTATTATTATTATAAATATAAAATTCTTACAATATTTATGTTTTGTATCATTTGAAAAATTATAAAATCAATTATGTGCTCCTCCGAACATATAATCTTATTTTTCACACAAATATATAATCAATAAATAGGTGATACAAAAATTTTATTAAATTTAGAATTTTATTGAATAAGTGGAATTGTTAATGATATAAATAACTGAATATATTAATAAAAAGTTAAATGATAAAAGTCAACTTCTACATCGGATTAATACTCTCCGTTTAGTTTGAGTCTTTGGATGATATGAACACCACATAGAATCTACATCGTCAAATTATATTCACACATGGAATAACAATCTAGGTGCAAGTTAGGATTTCTCACTAAACGAGACAAATAAAAAAATCAATAAAATAGATTCAGAACTAACAACATCGGTATCACAGAATGGTTTGTCACCCTTGCCAAGTTGGGTTGTTCGAGCAACTGCGGGGACCCGTTCCTAATCAAGTGTTTAATTATCACACAAAGATTATTTATTTGTAAACGCCGGAAGAATTATTTAAAACTTCTGCCAACAAGTAGCTCTAAAAATTTCGGCATGACCTCCCCGCACGATGGACATACCAAAAAAAGATGAAAACACCAATAATATTATCCCAGTGCATCAAGTAAATACATAATACCATAGCATGCATCATAGGCACTTAGCACATAATCCGTACTAAAAATATTTACATCATACCATAGTATGCACAATAAGTCTCCAACACACAGTTCATACTTAAACTATTTGCATAATACCATCAGCAGTAAGTAAACACCGAATATTAACAAATATTCAAGACTGAACTGAAGTAAACTTCATTTACATATTTATATATTCCAGGGCACACCCTGGTAGAATTAAACTATCCTACGACTGGGAAAAGGATAAAAGAAACAACCTCAGGTAACACTTCAACGAGTATTCCCTCTTTGGGATCCTGGTTACCTGTAATTCCTGTCATTGTTCACACACAAAGACAACAACAGCCCCGTAGGGGTGAGCCAATGCCCAATATGAAACTATCAAGTAAATACCACATGCATCTATAAAATGTGATATATAATGTAAAGCAGTGCAATGTAATGCAATGCATGTAATGTATAATGAATCGAAATCTCAAGATACCAAAATATCGGAGTCCAAAGAATGTATCGTCAATCAATATCAAGCTCGAGCAGAGGGTGACATCACACGCACTTTGCGCTAGGAGAAACATCATGTGTTGTGCTCGTCACCCTCGTGTCTAGGTCCGGTAGCAACGCGCATGACTACAGTCGCTACCTAAGCTGCCTGTCATCGCCGTACCCGTCGTCCCCGACACTCAGAGTGAGTCAACTCGGTCATCATCATGTATATCAAAGAAGTAGATAGATCAATATGATATGCTCATGTGTTTGTCATATATCAATGTATATTTATCAAAATGATGTATATTAACAAAACATTTATTTTCATACATCGATATGCCAATTATGAATGCTATGAATGATCATAATCCAATTAAACTCACATAGCCAAGTAATTCCACATAATTCACGTAAGTTCAGCAAATCATATATCAAATATTACAGATACATGTCGTATGTTACCAATCGCAACATACATATTATTCCTTGCTGTAGAAGCTGAATATGGTCTTCCTAGTTTATGGAACTCCCATGCCGTGTATTAATCTAAACAAATTCATACAATACCACATAGAGGATTATCTACTGAAATTGGACATATTTGATTGTTTATTTAGTCGATTCTAGCAACATCTAAATTCATTAAACCATCTTATATTTGCAAGTTATTCTATTTCGACTTAATCAATGGCAAAACTAGTTAACACATAATCCAAATTACAATTTTCGTTGCTTTTGTTTTTAAATTGACCAAATCACACTACTCCTTCACTTTCACAATTACAGAGAAGCAACTAAATTTCGATTCCAATAGAGAAACAAGTTATTTTCAATTTTGTTTGAAACTTCCAGTCATTATAACATTCAAGTCTTATGTTTCCTACTTTCTCAGTTAGAAAATGTGCATCAACCAACACCTATACTTCGAATTCCACACATGCATTGCTACACTAAAATTTTAAATCCAGCAGCCAAGAATTGAACTCACATGCAGCAGAGTTTTGGACACAAAGGTAGCAAATTTTCGAATCCAAACAGCAAGGAAATCTTGAATTCACAGGCGATAGATTTTTGGATAAAAATGCAGTAGATTTCGAAATATACAGTCAAAAATCTACAAGATTATGAAAATCAAATCAATCCAAAATTTCCATTGAAACTACATGAAATCCTTCTATACTTAATTAAATCAAACTAAAACATCATTTCAACTGGTTAATAATTGACTACCCAGAATTTCGAACATTCACCCACAAAATGCAGAAAACCGATCGTTAATTCCCAACCCATGCAGCAAAAATCAAACCAAACTAAACATCATTGCAGGGAAAGAACGATTAAGGGATAATGGAGGACTACCTGTAAATTTTTTGAAGAAATCGTACACAAAACGGACGAATCCTAGCTTCCAAACTTTCTGCGTTTTATGGCCAAAATCTGTGAAATCGGCGACGTAAACCGATGGCTATTGGTATGGGAACAACCGTTGGAGAGAGGGGAAAGTGGTGGTGGTTCGGGATCGTGGAGGCCGTGGCGCACGGTGGCGGGCGCACGACCTTTTCCGGCGGAAGACGATTAGCGCGAGAGAGAGCAGAGAACAAAGAAAAGGGGATCGGGCTTAAGTGTGCTTGAATTACACTTTAGTGTGTGAAATGAAAGTGAATGCATTTTAATATATATGTATTTCCAGTCCAAGTAATGTACATTGGAGTGTCGCCGGTGTACTGATATAAAATTGTACAGTCGATACTTGGGATTTATACCCACTAGTATAACACAAAATTAAATTCTTCATTTTAATAATTTATTAATATTATCGGAGCTTATTTTATCATTTCAAAAATATGTCATGATCCGATTAAATTGTCAGTTTACATTTAACTTGTCAATTTCACAATTAATTAATTATTATTAAATTTCTAAATTATATTTAATTATCATTAATAAATTCTCGGGCAGATTTCGTCCTCAAAATCACATACATAAATCCAGATCAATGCAAAACAGCATATGGATCAGAATACACGACGTGATATATTGAATACAATTGAGCAAGTATATATCCTTACGATCCAAAATGCAAACAAGAAGTTTGACAAGAATGATCAAGTCACTCTCATCAGGATGAAAGATGATATGATCAATAATATATTCGCAACGAGCAACAAGAAGAAAGATACATCGCGAATGACCGATAAAGCCGGTGACAATGTCAATCTATAGGCAAGATTTCCAATTCGATCTCGGATCTTGCACGGCCAATGTAACAAGGTGATGGTTTGCCTCGCATGCCAAAACGGTTAGTATCTGTAATGGAGAAATTTTCCAGAAGTACACGATCTCCTAACTGAAATTCTATGGGTCATCTTCGTTTAAAAGCATAACTTGCTTGCCGATCCTGGGCAACCATCATTCACTATCTGAACATCTGAATCTTATCATGCATTTCTCGTATTATATCAGGTCCATTCAACTGATTTTTCATCGATTTCAATCCAAAATAAAGGTGATCTACATTTTCTCTCATCTGAGGCTTCAAAAGATGATAAACCTTTGCTCGTTTGTAGGTATCAATATAGGAACTTCGATTAATGGCACAACTTCATGCCCTCCAAAGTTAAAATCAACGGAGTCATAATTAATTCAACTAATTCACTTCAATCAATAATTCTCTATATGGTATTGTATGAATTTTATAGATTAACATACGGCTTTCGAGTCACACGAACTTTGATGACGATTTTCTGCTCTAGAACGAGGAATAATATGTATGTTGCGATCGGTAACATACGACAGGTATCTGTATTATTTGATATACGATTTGCTGAACTTACGTGAATTACGTTGAATTACTTGGCTATGTGAGTTTAATTGAATTATGAGCATTCATAGCATTCATAATTGGCATATTGATGTATGAAAATAAATATTTTGTTAACACACATCATTTTGATACATATACATTGATATATGACATACACATTGGCATATCATATTGATCTATCTACTTCTTTGATATCCATGATTATGACTGAGTTGACTTACTATGAGTGTCGGGGACGACGAGCACGACGATGAGAAGCAGTTTATGTAGCAGCTGTAGTCACGGGTGTTGCTACCGGACCTAGACACGTGGGATGACGAGCGCAGCACATGATTCTCCTAGCGTGTGTGATGTTACCTGAGGTTGTTTTCTTTTGTTTATCCCAGTCATATGATAGTTAAGTATACCAGGGTGTGTCACGGATAGTATAATTATGTAAATCAAGGGAAATTATTGCTTGGAAGATTCGAACACGCGACCATCATCTTCTACTCTAAAGCTATAACCAATTGAGCTAAGGGGCCTTTGTGTTTGTAAATTAACCTCAAATATATTAATCTAAATTTTAAACAAAAAGTAATTTTTTTTAAAATAACGGATCCGGTTCCGGTTCAATCCGTGTTTAGTCTGGAACCGGTAAGATACCGGTTCCGGAATGTAGAATCGATCCGGACCGGTATCTTGCCGATTTCAGACCGGTTCGAAATCGATTAGCCAGGTTTCGGTTCAGAACCGTGGTAATCGGTCCGATTTTGGGTCGGGTTCGGATTGACCTGGCCCGTTGAGCACCTCTAGGGAGACTCAAGAATGTAGAGAATTTCTTTTGCCTCTTTTGGAGGAATAGTTTTGATGGTGTAATTATTCGTGAATTTTTTTCTAAATGCTGATCGAATGGGTTACAATAAAAGATTTCTTGGTTTCTCGTTACTGCTTTTCTTGTTTACCAACAGATAACTTAGGGGCAATTTTGGTATTTACTTAATTTCTTGGTTTCCCGTTACTACATTTTGTACATGTGTATGGTGTGTAGGTGGTGAACGAACACTGGATACTGGATCATTTTGTACACGTGTATGTGTATCTCCAGAGTCATATGTGTATTGAAGCAACTTTTGTAGTATGGTTATATATTGAAGCAAGCTTTGTAGTACATTAAGTCATAATTGTGTTTTACTTTGATGGAAGATTATTTTGCTAATTGCAATTATGTTCTGGCAATGCATGGAAGACTTGAAATTGTAAGTATGTATTGACTTGAAATTGCATATCCATGATTTATGTATTGACATCAAAATGGAAGTATATGTTTCGGACACGAGCGTACCAATTTTTGGTTCCTAGTTCATGTAAAAGTTCGGTGCAAAACATATTCGAGGGTATTTGATTAATAATAATTAATTATAATATTTTATTAATAATTAAATTACATAAATAAATTTATTTTGATTAATTTAAATTTAATTGAAATAAAATAATAAAAATAAGTGCAAAACCTGTTCGCGGGTATTTTTATTATTTTACGTATAAAATTAATCTATACCACTTAATTATCAGTACATCATCAAACACAATTACTTATCATACTTTATTAATTATTCGATTCAAACATAATATAACTTATCAATTAGTTTACTTATCAACTCATTATCGATTTTTTAATCTACCTATTATTTATTATTGAACCAAGCACACCCTAAGTTTTCTGTGCCAAGAGGCCCAATCATAAATGAGTCAACTTTGTAATTTCAATTGATTTTAAGGTTATAACAGTCATTTCATCAAATATAATTCTAGACAAACTTCGATTCTCTCGACTCTCTCTCTCTCTCTCTCTCTCGTGTTTACAGTCGAAAGAACTTAAGAAATTTCAGATTCGGTAAGCTCATTTTTAGCGAATTTTGTAGAATAAGGCATTTGTGTAGACACATTTGCTACAAATTTTGGTAGTTTTGATCTAAATGCGTTTGACATGCTGAATTTGTTTGATTAGTGGTTTTTTTTTTGGGAATGGAAAGGAAATGGCGTCAGATCCTAAAGTTCACTCATTTGAGGAGGTTTCGAGCCATAACAAGATTAAGGATTGCTGGCTAATTATTAGTGGAAAGGTCAGATCTTTTTGTGCTATTTGATAGAGAGTCGTGTGATTAATGCTACCGGCTTATTGCTGTAAGGATGCTTATTTACTGAGCTGCGATTTTGTCTTAATCTCTATTTCGTTTATCGTATTAATAGTTGAGCTTAGGAAATTGCAACCGATAGTAAAATGTTATCTGAATTGAAATATGTCTATTTGTTACGAAGAAATTGGCTTAATGAATTGAAATCAACCACGAAACACACAATAAAAAGTCAAATATTTGAAAAAATTGATGAAAATTAAAAAATCCGGCACCATTGTGCTGTCTGGAAAATTCCAGGCAGCAAATGGACAGAATGGGAGGGCCCTACCGCCTCTCGGGGAGTGCTAGGGCGCCTCCTGCACCCACTGACGAATGTATGCAAGTTTCCATAGAAAATCTCGTCCAAGTGGTGTCTTTTTAAACATGTCTTATGGACTAATATATATACAACTCTCCCATTTTAATTAAAACAACTCCTTTCTACATCATATTCTTGAGGGAAATTAAAGATCAAAGAGCAAATGCATTCATATTCATATTTTGTTCGTGATAAAAGCGAGTTTACAATATTTGTGATTGTGAGGCTTGTGATTTGTAGTACAACTATCACAAGCGAAAGTCGCTGTATCTTGGAGAGAAGATTGTCATATACCGTATGCATCGTGAGCCACTGGTCAAAATCTTCCTAAGGAAAAAATGTGAAATACTTGCCTCGACTTGATTATCATCATTCTTCAATTTCCTTCCCCGCTGTAGACATCTGTTCTAGGACCGGAACCAACGTTATTTTGATTCGAACTTTCAACATGAGGGGCGGAAGGGTGTGATACTTTTTATTATTGATAATTTTGTTGGGTTTCCGTCCCCCGGCGTCAGATCCACACGCAACGGAAATAAAACAATAAACAGATTTGATCCGTGGACGGACGATCGTGCTTGATTCATATATTAACATGCAAATATCAAAATATAATGCAAGAAAAAGATTACCGTTCACCGACGTGAATCTGATAGCCGTCATCCTCGAGTCCAACCAACCTGACCAGATCTACAAGCCCGCACCAGTGCTAGTATGATGTCGGTTTTTCTAAGAGAAATGAATTGATTGGAATGATAGGTTCAATATAACCCTAGATATGACCAACATATTTATAGTTGTAATGTGCAGCTAATTGGGCTATGGTACATAAAGCCATTCGGGCCAACATTTGGCTTGCAGGACATTTATGCTAACAAATTTTTCAGTGGTTGTATGTTTAGATTACGGTGATGCTCTTTGCGTCTATTAGTGAATTATTTCATGTATACTCTGTTTTTTATTAGATTTTTCTAGCTTTGATTGCTGTATAGAATTTATCACAAACATTTAACTCTCTCTTTCGTTAAGCTCTTGCCAATCAACTCACTTCTTACTGAATTTTCAAGTTTTCGGCATTGTTTTTCCAGTTATGCACGAGTCCTGCTATTTTTTTCTGAATCAATTGAAAGGGGAGGAAATGATATCATGCTCTGTGCACATTTGGATGGTTTCTTATCGAGGTTTTTTTGCTCTGCATTTAAAAATTATGGGTGTGAATTGGAATCTTTTCCCCCTCTTAGTAATGCAGCATATAGATATAAATATTTGGTGAAAACATCCAAACATATTTATTTTTGAAAGATTCTAATACTCCAAACACATTTACTTTGAAAGATTCTAATACCCCACTTCGAGAGTTTTCCTTGGAGGCCTATCTGTAAATTATTTTGCTTGCAGAAGTTGTTCCAATTGGCAGCACTTTTTTTTGCGTTGTTTATAGCCACTGCTGACCACATCTAAATATCATTATTAACTGTCATTGTTTAAATAATTCCAGTTCTGGACACACAATCTGTAGATGCACCTAAACTTGTCTGTTGAAAAGCTTTAGTTCATGTTATTTTGAGCTAGAAAGGATGTGGAAATCGAAATTTTCGCCATCCTGGTTTCTACACTCGAAGCCATTCAGCTGCGTTGTAGTTTTCTCTTGCCATTTTATTTGCGTGTTCCTGGAGCTTTCTTGTAATATTTATGTCCTCTATTTGTTGTTGATTATCTGTCAGGTTTATGATGTAACCCCATTTATGGATGATCATCCTGGAGGTGATGAAGTTTTACTATCACAGGTCACGCAGCCATAATTGCATAAAGCTACTCTACCATTCCTTGTTCATCATAGGCATCATGCAAAACCGAATACTCATTCAAAATTTGTCGGCAATCTGCAGGAAAAGATGCAACCAATGACTTTGAAGACGTTGGAGGGAGATGATGGACAAATATTACATTGGGGAGATAGACACGTCAACTGCCCCCCTGAAACGCGCTTATATCCCTCCAACACAAGCCCCATACAATCCGGACAAAACTCCTGAATTTGTGATTAAGATCTTGCAGTTCCTTGTGCCTCTCTTGCTTTTGGGCTTGGCCTTCGCTGTCCGTCATTACACCAAAGACAAATGATCGCGCAGAATTCGAATTAACTGGAACCTTGTTATATTTTTAAATCTTTTGTAGCTGTTGAATGAAGAAAATTACCATCCTTAACAGATTACTGAGCCTGAGCATGCTAAACTTTGGAACGAAGTACCTGTTTGGTCCATTGTTATCCAATTTAAGGCTCTTATGCCGGTGAGAAAAGAATTGTGCTGTTTACGATTTTTATGCGTTTTGAATGTCATTTTTTATTCTTTTAACTTCTTTTTCTCTATTTTAATTGCACTTTTAGCTTTATTAGTACGTTAGCTCCAGAACATGAATCATAAATGCAATAAATTCGGAGTAATAATTATACACGGATAACTGAGTGTTGGGAAAATAATATCATATTTCTCTTGTCAGATATGTGGGAGCAAAAAATAAATGCGGAATAAAAAACACATAATGTGCACGTGGTTCGGCAAAATAAGCCTACGTCCACGGGGCTGCTGCAGATCTTTTATTGAAGAAAAATATATAAGTGTTTACAAACACTGACAACACTCAATCTGAAAAACACTCAGAAATTTATATAGCAATTTTCTTTTACTAGTATTTTTACTCTGATTGCACTTTGTGTTGTATTTTTCTCTCTACAATATTTGGGTGTATTTTGTGGCATGAATTACACCTATATTTATAGAGGTTCTTCACGCGTTATCTCCGAAAAGTCTTCACGCGTTTGGCCAATTTTTTCTTACGCGTTGTTGACTAACAATTGGCCAGTTTTTTCTTCCGAAAAAAAAGCATGGGTCAGCCACCTTTATTAAAAAAAACCAACTTTTGCTTTTGTCAAAAAATGTGGGCCACCGCCCATGTTTTCTTCTTTTGACTAACAATCTCTCGCTTGAAAACTGATCTCAATCTGTCTTCACACCTCGATCAATGCAACATCATCTTCTGGTCTGTTAATCTAGCAAGCCAAATGAAGTTGAGCACAACTTCGGTTTATCAATAGTCACCACCTTTATTAACATATCTGCTGGATTTTTACTTCCTTGGATCTTCTATAATGTTAACACATCATCTTCAAGCAGAGACCTGATGAAGTGATAACGGATACCAATGTATTTTGTTCTAGAGTGGAATGCTGAATTCTTTGCCAGATGTATTGCACTGTGACTATCACTATACAAAATATTTTTCTTCTGGTTTAATCCAACTCTATTAACAAACCTTGAAGCCATATCAACTCTTTACTAGCTTCTGTCACTGCAACATACTCAGCCTCTGTAGTGGATAAACCTACAATATTTTGTATCTGCGACATCCAACTAACAGCCGCAGTTCCAACAGTAAACACATAACATGTGGTGCTTCTCTGGTGATCAACATCACCTCCATAGTCTGCATCTACATAACCTTGTACTTTTAGTTCTCCTTTTTCCAAAGCACAAACACTTCTTTGCAGTGCCTCGTATATACCTCAAAATCCACTTAATTGCTTCCCAATGAACCTTTCCTAGATTTGACATAAACATGTTGAAAACTCCCAGTGGCTAATGTCACCATCGCGTACATCAAACTCCCAATGGCTGAAGAGTAAGAAACTTTAGCTATTGATTCTTTTTCTTCCTCCGTCTGAGGAAACTGGTCCTTGGATAAGCGAAAATGACTAGCCAAATGTGTGCTAACTATTTTGGCGTCGCCCATAATCTCTACAAAACATAATTGATGTACTCCGCTTGAGATAACTGCACAATTCCCTTTTGCTTATCTCTTGTGATTTGCATTCCAAGAATCTTTCTTGCTGGACCCTAGTCCTTCATGTCAAATTCTATTGACAACTGCTGTTTCAAGTTTCTGATCTCGTCCATATCAGAATCGACTACTAACATATCATCGACATAGAGTAGCAAAATGATATAACTCGACTTATATTTCTTGAAGTAGCAACAATGGTCGGCGTTGCACTTTTGGAAGCCTTCCTTGTGCATAAAACCGCCAAACTTCAAGTACCACTGCCTTGGAGCTTGTTTCAGGCCGTGCAAGCTCTTTTTCGATTCGCACACCTTATTCTCCATCTCTTTCTCTACGAAACCTTCTGGTTGAAACATGTAGATCTCCTTATCAATGTCTCCGTGAAGAAACGCAGTCTTCACGCCTAATTGCTCAAGATGGAGGTATTCACTGGCAACAATACTGTGAGGTCCTCGTTACTTAATCCGTTATGTATCAGTTCATTATATATATGTGAGTAGGAATTAAGTAAATCATACACTGACTAAGAGTTTTACTATGTAGGTTGTTACAATATTGACAAAACCCTGTCATAATATACATCATATGTACAACAAAAGAACCTAAATCAATACAACTCATAAGCAGTGGTTCAACTCGCAACGGAATAAGACTCACAATCCCGTCCTCCCACGTCTATGAGTCCCTATAGAAACAATCACACAACATGAGTATAGATAAACAACCATCTCAGTACTATATCAATAAGAAATATAAAACAATAAAGTATTATCCTTAACATCAACTGTGATTGTTCTGTATCATGCATCATCAAATGCAAATATGTCGTGACATGTTTCATCCATCATCCTGTTATAACGAGACCGATATGATATGCCTATCTCAGCTCAATATGTCAGTGGAACCTCATCACATCTTCATATTAGCAGCACATATCATAGCACCGTCCTCACACGTTATAACAACCAAAACATATATTCAACCAGAGTATACCTCTCATGCCAAAGCATATGCAGCATACCTATTGTGGCAACAATCCCAGCCAAAGCATATGCCCAACAATGGCATATCTATCGTGGCAATGATCTCAGCCAAAAGCATATGCGACATACCTATCGTGTCATCCATCTCAACAATATGAATCTCATGAATGTACATGCATATGATACCACCAATCATATGAGAATTCCACATCATCATCACAATAATATCATATACTTGTACGTTAACACGTACATGTCGTGCGACACAAAGATAGAAAGCAGGCGTCAATGTCTAACCGCCTCGTTGTCCTGTCCCATGTGATGATGCTACAACAATATCAACAATATATCATGTTATAATAGACGTTAAAAGTCAAAGTCCACAAAATATACCATTTTTCAAAAATTCAACCCTGGCGATCGATCGCCACTTTTCACCGATCGATCGCCAAAAAGTTCTGGCCATCTCGATCAATCACCACTTCTTATAGATCGATCGCCCAAATGTTTTGTTCACTTGCAATCGATCGCCATTATTTCACTGATCGATTGCCAAGTGATTTCACCGCCTTATTTTTACTCTGTTTTCGGCGATCGATCGCCATAGGGATTGCGATCGATCGCCGATGTTCGAAATTTCAGAACATTGCGATTTTGAGCTTATCCTCATGGTATTTCTCCTCCAACTCACTTCCTACAATTCAAACTTGTTTCATGAAATCTCTAGTATCATATAACCATGTTTCTATTATCATAGAACTCAAGTGTGTACACTATAACTCATATCAAAGCAAAAACTACCAAATTCCATGCTTCAACTTCAACTCATCTTTTATCAACATAAAACAAGTATACAAGGCACATAAACCTTACCAAGATGTTGGGAATTCACTTCTCCCAACTTTCTATCTTGATTGCCAAGTGCAAATTCAAGAAAAGATGCAAACCTTGAGAAGGAGCCAGAGAGGAGCTTGGTAGAGATTTGTGGGTGAATTTGGTGTTTTATGTGTTGCAATTCTGAATAAACATGCTATATATACTCTCCACATTCAACATAAATGCAAGTGCACTTTCTCTCAAATTCATGTCACATGTAGGTTCGAACTATGTGATGCATTTCAAATCTCTTGTCCACTATAACACAACAATGTTAAATCCCTAACATGTGTCTATGTTATTAACTCACTCACATATGCACATCAATTCATTATTTCCAACTAGCTTTCATGCATGTCCTTAGTTCTGCTCGGTTCAACCCGAACCCGAGTCCACATCTGTAATTAGTCATAATGACCCCATACATGTCTCCGTCATATTGAGGCATTACAAATACTAAATACAGTCCTAATAGTATTAAGCAACTGGAGCAAAAATTTCTGAGTAGTCAATTCCTTCTTTTTGCTGGAATCCTTTGACAACCGTCGGGCTTTGTATCTCTTGGAACCATCATGCTCATCCTTCACCCGATACACCCATTTGTTGTGAAGTGTCTTTTTTTCCATAGGTAACTCAACAAGTTCCCATGTCTGATTGGACATCAAAGACTTCATCTCGTCTTTCATGGGAAGCTCCCACTATGCTTCCTCGTAGCATTCAGGCTCACCTGCATCGGTTAGCAACGGATAATTTATATACCTTCTGTTAGGTACATGAGGCGAGAACTCCTTCTCAATTCAAGAACTGGAGCATGAGACTGTGATGCATCAGACTGCCGCTCGCTGTCTTGATCAATTGATTCCCCTAAATGAGGAATCCCAACTATCTGCTCCACACAACTTTCTGGGACATCGTCCACCTCTACATACAATGGCTCACTCTGTTCTGAGTCACTGACAACTGTGTTATGTCTGTCCTTATACATCACTCGTTCGTTGAAGATTACATCTATGCTGCGGATAATCTTCTTGTTTTCATTATCCCAAGCGATAGCCAAACTCATCTTCACCATAACCAATGAAAGTGCATTTCTTTGATTTGGGATCAAGTTTATTTCTGTGTGCATCACTGATATGCACATATGCCACACAACCGAAAACTTTAAGATGTTAAAGTTTTGCCTATTTTCTGCTCCATACCTCTTATGGTATTCTGTGCTCCAATGGTACCGATGGACATCGGTTAATCAAGTAAGTTGTTGTATTGACTGCTTCTACCCAGAACTGCTTTGGCAGGCCTGATTGTACATTGGTACTTCTGGCTCGTTCTGTCAACGTCCGGTTCATATGCTCAGCTACACCATTGTGTTGAGGCGTACCCGGCACGGTTCTCTCCATTCTGGTCTCGTGCTCATAGCAGAACTTCTTGAATCTGGTGTCTTCGTATTCAACCACAATTGTCAGTTCTGAGCTTCTTTATCTTCAACCATGTCTCATTTTCAACCATCGCTTTCCAAATCTTGAAAGCATCAAATACTTCTGACTTATGTTTCAGAAAGTAAACCCAAACTTTTTTGGAGTGATCATCAATGAAAGTCACAAAGTAGTGTTTTTCACTAATGGATGAGACAGTCGTTGGTCCCCAAACATCAGAGTAAAGTAGTTCAAGTTTCTTCTTCTTTGGGGTTCTGGTACTTGTCTAAAAGCTAACCCTTTTCTGCTCTCCAAAAATACATCCTTCACACGTGTCAATATCAATTGACTGGAGATTCGGTAGTTTCCCCTTTGAGTGCATGAGCTTCATTCCTTTTTCACTCATGTGGCCAAGTCTCTGGTGCCACAGAGTAGGACTTTATGTGTCTGCTGCAACTACAATTGAATAGCGTACTCCTGCTATCATATAAAGCGTACCACTCTTATTCTCGAGCAATTATCATTTCACCTTTTGAGATCTTCCAAGTATCGCCATGAAAGACTGTTGTATAACCTTCACTGGCCAACTGAGATTGAGTTCTTTCTCAGACCGGGAATATGCCTGACATCCTTCAGTTTCCTCGCAGACCCGTTCAACTCAATCTTTATAATATATTTGCCAACAATCTCGCAAGATTGTTCATTACCAAGGTAGACTTTACCAAGGTTTTCGAGGACATATTTCTCGAAGAGTTCTCTTTGCAAAGTAGCATGGAATGATGCTCCGGAGTCTAACACCCAAGACTCTTCATTGCACTCTAAAAAGCAAAAGCAATGTTTGCTTCTGCCTTCTCCTCCTGATTTTTCTGTGCATTTTTGCATTGATTTTATAATGCCCGGGCTGCCCGCATTTCCATCACTCGATAGTCTTTGAGTTCTGAGAATTAGGGGATTCCTAGATTTAGACCTCATGTCCTTTTGTTTGCCACGTCCACCTCCTTTGTTTGATCTTCAACCTCTTGGCTATGTATGTAATACTGAAGAGGTTGATGATTCATTTGAATCTTTTCGTCTGATCTCGTCACTGAGCACCAGATCACGAATATCGTCAAATTTTAACTTAGTACTTCCCGATGAGCTACTCACAGCTGTGAAGTAGCATTCCAGCTTTTCGGTTGGGAAGACAATAGTATCAATGCTCGTACTTCATCATCAAAATAAATTTTAACTGAACTTAACTGGGTTGTCACTGTGTTGAGTTCATTGAGGTGTTGAGCTACCGATCCTCCTTCAACCATCCGCAAATTGAACAACTGCATCATCAAATCAACTTTGTTTGAAGCTGACGGCTTCTCGTACATACTTGAAAGAGCAGTCATAAGACCCAGCGTAGTCTTTTATTTTGCTATGTTGAAAGCAACGTTGCGTGACAACGTCAGTCGGATAACTCCGAGGGCTTTTCTATCTAAAAGAGCACATTCTTCATCTTTCATGCCTTCTGACTTCACACGCAAGAGATGTTGATAAATGCTTTTTTGGTACATATAGTCTTCTATTTGCATTTTCCAAAAGCCAAAGTCTGAATCATTGAACTTTTCAATATTTATTTTTCCTTCATCTACAGCCATTACTCCACTCGAACCTGACTTCCAGCGGATTGCTGTTTGACAATTTTTGAGAATCACCGTGTTATTGAGAACACCGCTGTGGACAAATATGGTTTCGCTGACCAAATTATACTATTCACGAATTTCATTATTCAAGAAATTCATTATTAACATGAAAAGTAACTCGCCAAAAAAAATGACAAAATTAACAATCTGGCTCTGATGCCAGTTGTTGGGGAAATAACGCCATATTTTCTCTTGTCAGATATGTGGGAGCAAAAATAAATGCGGAATAAAAAACCCACAAGGTTTACGTGGTTCGGCAAAAATAAGCCTACGTCCACGGGGCTGATGCGGATCTTTTAATGAAGAAAAATATACAAGTGTGTACAAACACTGACAACACTCAATCTGAAAAACATTCAGAAAATTATGCAACAATTTTCTTTCACTAATATTTTTACTCTGATTGCACTCTGTGTTGTATTTTTCTCTCTACAATATTTGGGTGTATTTTGCTGAATGAATTACACCTCTATTTATAGAGGTTCTTCACGCGTTATTTCCGAAAAGTCTTCACGCATTTGGCCAATTTTTTCTTACGCATTGTTGACCAACAATTGGCCAGATTTTTCTTCCGAAAAAAGTGGGTCGACCACCTTTATTAAAAAAAAAACCAACTTGTGCTTTTGTCAAAAAATGTGGGCCACCGCCCATGTTTTAGCTCCTATGAATCTTATAAAGACCACACGAACAATAAAGAACCCATGAAAAATAAGATGCCCCGTTGCATAAAACCAACAGCATCATGCCCTCCCCCGTAGTAGTCTGCCATGCTTTCAGAATCGCTATTTTTGGTTTTGAAATAAGTTGTTCTTGTTTCAATCTAAGTGCTAGTGAAAGATGATTATTGTCATGTTCTTGCTGGAGTTCGAAAATTCCAAGAGCTATAATGAACACAAAAACAACGCACACACAAAAATAGAGACATAAAGATTTACGTGGTTCGCGTACGTCAACGGAGCACACACACTTCACTATATCAAATATGAAATAATACAAGATGAGTACAAACTCTCAACTCTCTGAGAATGAGCAAACTTGGTCAACTCAACTCAAACTCTCACAATCACTCTTTGCTCTCTCTCGAAGCTAACTAAGCTTTTGATTTGTGTTGCGATACAAATTAGCAAATCTCTTGCCTATATATAGCCAAAAACCTTGGTGTGAAACCAACAAAAAACATGGTGTGAAATGAGAACAATTTGTCATGTTCAAACTTAGACAACTTTGTGGACTTCAAAGTTGTACACGATTATTAAATTCTTAACTCACAATTGTTGAATTCAACTCCAACACTAAGGTGGAACGAAATCAAATTTTTTGGATAAGATTTCGATTCCTGATTATTCAAATCTATTTGAGCAATCAAGAATTTACAAATTATTGTAAACATTTCATAATAAAAAAAATTAATAAAACTTGAATCTCACTTGTTATCTGAATTTTTTTTATGGCCGGGTCGCGCCACTTTTCAGAAGATACACCATTTTTTTTTCTTTTTTTTTTTCTGGAGTCCTTATATCCTCCTTTTTTTTTCCTCAAAAAATATCTTTCTCTTGTCAAATTGTAATTATTGTACTTTCAATTAATCACTATCCTCCTATTACAAAAAAACATTGCTTGCACGTCCTTTTTTGTAATGATGATAGTAGGCCCCCTTGTTCTTAACCTCTCAGATTTGAACACCTCTCATTTATTTTTCCAAAATATTATTAATCATTACCTCCATAGGCGATGTAATCTTCCATGCCGTCTGTCAATCATTCTGAGATATCTTATGATCCCTTCTGTGATTCCATGATTCTAGGGATCCTGTTATTACACCTTCATATCCATATTTTAAAATAAGGATATTTCTTCTCGGGATTGTACTATGTTTCTATTTGGGACAAACCCGGCGTTCTCTTTATGAACTCTTCTCAGGCCATCTCTTATATTCTCCTCGGAACCAGGCCTTATGTCTCTCTCGAGACCGGGCTTCCTCCTTTCTCGGGACATGCCATTCGCAGGATTGGGCTTTATATTCTTTCCGGGACTAGGCCTTCTGCCTTCTCGGGACATGCCCTTCTCGGGACTAGGCTTTCTCCCTTCTCGGGACATGGCTTTCTCCCTTCTCGGGACTGGGCTTTCCCATTCTCGGGACATTACTTTCTCCCTTCTCAGGACTGGGTTTTCCCCTTATCGGGACATGCCCTTCGAAAAGAACCCCCCTGTAATTTAGTAAATATTATAATTTAATCTCAGTATTATTCCCGAATTTATTCAAGGTATAACATCACTTATATAAACCAAGTAGTTAAGTTACATTGTTCAAATTATATAGATTAAATTATCTATATGATCTCGAGATTTTAAACTTTTTAGGTAAATTTATAATTCTACACAATTCAGATTCTTAACTTAAAAAATTAAAATTACACTGTTAATCTTTACTTTTGATTTATAAAAAAAAATCCAAATCCAATTACAGTCGGGGAAAAAAACCATCGTCAGATCTTGCATGAGACATTGTACCAAAGGGGCCTGTTACATACGCGACTACTCAAATCCGCATAATACATGAAAGTCTGCCCCATTCCAATCAGCCAACAAAACCTTGGCACCTACGCCATCTTCAACCCACAATTTTATTTTAACCCAGATTTTGCACAAAAATAGTATAATTCTGCACGAAACACAAAACACATCTACAACCCTTCTACTTCAAACTTTACTCCAAAAGAATATTCTTTACAATATTCCTTTAAATTTCATTTACAACAATTATTTTATTCAATCTCAGATTTTTTAATACATTAAATTTATGTTCAGAATTTTTGGAGATAATTAATTACACTTAAATTTAATAATAAAATCATTAAAATTTAATCAATAATTCAATTTTATTTATTTATTTATTTTAATAAAATTATCATTTATTATAAATATGAACTACATAAATCAATAATTAATAAATTAAAATAATTTTATTAGTATTCTTATGATTAATTTTTTAATTTTATATTAATAACTAAAATATGTTTCTCAAATTTTGTAATATAACAATTTAATTAAATGAAATTTAAAATATTAAACTAATAAATAAAAAAGTTAAACAAAAAAAATAAAAAATAAAATAAAAAATAAAAAAGAAGATGGCGCAGTTGGTGCAGCACTGCAGCTTGCACAAAATTTAGCACAAGAAATGGTGTTGCATTGCACCCAATTTGGCATTTAACGTCAAATATAGTGCTCCATTGGAGATGGTCTTAGAACCACCATTCTGTACACGAAAAAGCAGTTCACGGCCTGGAGTTTTTCCAAGTGCCTTTAAAGATGTGAACCCTTGTATTTGATTATTTTAGAAACAATTTTCAGTTCCCTTCTGATTCCCACTTCATCAAGCCTGAGGTTATGACATGGACTTTTTCATGAAACCCACAAAACACCAGAAAGCCATGTGATCTTCCCTGATCACAGATATTATGGGAGAGAGCAGATCGCTCATTCCTTGGCAATATCCAATTTCAGGATCGTAAAGTGCATAGGCTTTGGGGAGTCAGTTATCAACGTGACCCACCGCTTATCCTCGTAGCGCTGCTTGCAGTTCGGGAAGAGAGACGCTGATACCATCATGCATGGAAAAACACATGAAGAGCATGATATATTTAATTGTGAAGCAATCTACTTTGCAATTACTATTAGTTGTACAAGTTAGTTAGGTAATAGTATAAATAGAATTGTACCGAACATTGTAAAGCATTCATCCAATATCAATAACAAAATATCTTGTTTTCTCTCAATTCCCAATTTTTAGGAGGTTAGCTTTACTAGAAAAAGCTCTATCTTGATGCCATCAGATGCGAGATATCTTTACAGTCTTGGAATTCAAAGCTGAGCTGAGTGGTATAATGTGCAAGAGCCATGGACACATCGAACTCAGAATCAAATATTTTTACAGTTTTGGGATCAAAGGCCGAAGCCGATTAATATAGAGACCATGGGGACAATTACAGCTACAGCTACAGCTACAGCTACAGCTACAACTATTGAACTTATCTTCATTTTGTGGTGTAGTACCCCATATTTATAATAAATGGACCTATTACTTCTTGAGCAGCTTGAAGATGGACGAACTTTAGCTGATTATAACATTCAAAAAGGTTTTTTTTTTTTTTTTTATTGGGCGCTCTGATTATAGAATTTGTGTCTGTTTTAATTCACAATTTCTATTGGTATCTTCTGTTCGATGAATTTATAGAGTCGACTCTGCACTTGGTTCTGAGGCTTAGGGTGGAATTATTGAGCCTTCTCTCATGTCTTTGGCGAGAAAGTACAATCAGGACAAAATGATTTGCCGCAAGTATTGTAATTGAGTTAGCTTGATGTTTTGTGGATTAGAAAAGGGAATGAGCCAAAACAAAGTAATAAATTGAAAAGGGAATGAGCAAATATCAAACCTATCAATGATTGCCAAAGGAATGACCAGAAAATTTGATTAACAAAACAGGAAAACTTGAAAATCCAATCATCTATAGTACTTGTCTCCAACTTAAATGATGGTAAACCAAAGACTATTAAGCAATCCATCTCCATATTGAGAGAACATCAAAAGATCAAACGCTTTCCAAAACAATGATTCGACCAATGCTTAGGAACAAAAATTAAGTATATGTATAGTTTCAATTATGCTTAGAAAAGCTGGTCAAATAATAAGAGAAGTTCACATGAATTCGGGGTACAGCATGTCAAATTCACTAGGATTTGAGCATTGGCTGTGTAATCGTTTGGGGCTATTATCCTCTTGGAACAAGAAGTCCAGCGTGTCTGCGCAAGTCCAATTATCTTTTGCAATGAAAATCATAGGAATGTCAAAAGGATGGTAAATTCATGCACACAAATTACTTTAGACATTATTGGGGACTTCAAGTTTGATTACCATACAGTTTGTTGGAGGGAACTTGAGATTATTCTTGTAATCGTCTTGTAGATGCTACGCTCGACTACACCCCTCGGGCTGTCAATACATAGCAACCAGGTTTATCTCTGTGATGTATTTTGGCTCATGTTTGCTATACATTTAAATCTGTTGTTTGGATTGAGAATTTGTTTGATGTATTTTACTTCTTTCGTGCAGCTGAGGCCAAAGAAGAAGATCAAGTAGATGACTGCGTGGATCAAATCTTTGTTCTTTTTGTGTTTCCTTTTTGTTGCCAATTAGCCATATAATATGGCTGTTTACTGGGTAACCCACAGGCATTAGATCTCCTATTCAGTGGTTTATGTTTCTCAATTGAATTTGGAATTTTGATTTGCTTTATTAGTTGCCTTCGACTTCTTTACATATTGTTTTCTTTTTGAGTCTTTTTACTGGTAACTTATGGTTATACCCGCCTAGGACCTAGAAATTAGAAACCATAAGAGGTGAGCCAGACAACTAGTCGATGGCATGCAACAACAATAGCAACTAAATCGCTAATATCAATAGATAGAGGATGCTACATGAACCATAGAAATAATCATATTGGGTCGTGTATATGCGTCAGTCTTCAACTAGTCAATGGTATCCAGTCTTCAACTAGTCAATGGTATCCGGGGAAATTTGAAATTTTCGGAAAGACTGCCGGTTCTCACCGCCTATTGGATTCTTCTGGGATTATATGTTGCCTTAATTGCACATAAGAAGGTTTGTAAGAACCATGAACACCTAAACAACTCATTACGTAAACATGTTGGAAAATTCTTAGGTACACCCGGTGCACCCAAACATCAACACACAACATCATGTATATATATGTATGTATATATATGTATGCGTATTGGTCTTTGGTACATCGGGTGCACCAAAGAGTTTCCCATAAACACGTAAAAACAGGGCATGAAACATCGTTTGAAACAGAAAACATAGCCTGCCAACCCAAACCCAAAAACATCAATGTCAAAGACAAATCAGCAACTACAGTCCTCCAACATTTGAACTGTCCTCCGCTTGAGCGAGAACAAATTAGTTCGAATCATCTGGCAATTTTGTATCGCCCCATCGAGTGAGTCATCTGTAATAAATGCATACAAAGAATCGAAGACTTAATTTCTTAGAGAGTGGAAAATCGAAATCAACAAACCTTTTCGTAGCCACTGAAACCACGATGAACGGATGTTAAATTAACAATAATTTTTCTAACATTAAGTTTCATATTTCAGCTAAATTTCTATCCCACCACTTGCCTTGTCTGAAAGATGTTTTGAATCATCTTTCGAGGAGATTCAAGAGCTGCATAGTCTAACTGAAGCAACTCATCTGAAGTGAGTTGCCAACCAAGAGCACCTAAGTTTTCTTCAGCCTGTTTAACCGATTTTACACCAGGAATCGGAATTGTACCTTTGCAAATGCACCAGTTTATAGCAACCTAATTGCATAATCTTATGTTAGCCGAACAATCAGTCGGAACAAAAGCTAATGCATAGTGCTAAGGATCAAGCTAACAAAGTTGTACTTGAGGTATGCTTTTCCGCCTTTTTTGTGCAATTTCTTTGAGTGAATTCAGCAGAGGCTCGAGTCCAGGTAAAATTTGTCGAAATAGAAGACCCCTACAAGATTACATTCAACAAGGTCATAATGTACTTTACTGAAGACGGATCCAGCTTCTCACACTATTTTTTCTGAATTTAAATTTTTTCTAAGATTGTAATTTCATTCCCCAAAAATCCATTGACCTCATCCCCATTGTGCCCCCTCTCTTTTCCTGAATTCTTGGATCCGTCACGCATTCTACGTTTACTAGTTGAAATATATGAATTCAAAGTTCTAAAGTACCGAGGTCCCCATGGAAGATTGGAAGAAGTGTATTTTCCAGTAAGCATTCCAAGTCCTAAAGGACTGTAAGAAATTAAACGAATATCCAGAGAGTCGCATATATCCTTGATTTCCACTTGGTCTTTTCCAATGCTTAGAAGTGAAAATTGAACCTATTCATGGATTATCAAAATTAAAATACACCGGTTAGGCGTCAGATTGGGATGGGGGGATTTAATGAAATCTGAAGGGCAAAAAAGTCACTGCCCTCGATCATAATGTGCACATAATTTTTTTCCTTAAAATCAAATATAAATTACAGGGAAGTGTGAACATAATATAAGACCTGAGCTGAGCATAGTGGCACTCCTCGTTCTTTAAGGTAATTGTATATTTTTAACAGCTGCTTTGGTCCATAATTGCTAACACCAACTGCTCGTACCAATCCCTGCATCACAAAATCATCATTTCAAAAACTTCAATATGATTATCAAGATGCAACAACAAACCAAGACTAGGAGTATGATCGAAACAAGAAAATGAAGCGGGCTATTCTTAATTGAAAATGTAAGGAAAAATTTCAAGTCCATGAAGTATACCATTGAACCAAGATGACAAAAAACAAGTGCATGCACGAGCTTGCTAAGAAAATTAGAAGGGATGACCACCCCTGCTCAATAGGGATCGGCATCAAAGTGTGCAGATCCAGGATAGTGGGGCGATCTAAAAAATATTAAATTTTGGGTGCAACTTCTCTTAAAATCTAAGTCCGCTCCTTCTTGAATGAGGCATTTTCATGGTTGCAAGCAATATGATCTCTCATTCGCAAAAATTTACAAGTTCATGGTAACCTTCTCGTACATTGCCACTAAACCATCCCAAAGAGCTCTCTCCTGCAGAGGGGCATAGTTTGCAGTTGACCAGTGTAATTGCCCTATTCCGATTTGATCAAGTTGCATCCTATCCAATGAAGACCTGGATACATTCCTCATTGACTTAGAAACTTGAAAGAATGAAACTAAAGTATCGATTATACATGTCAAAGAAGTATCTGTGTGCATTTATATGTATTTGTAAATCGCGAGAAATGACAAAGTAAAGGCTTTTGTACATGCAAGGCTGAAAGTTAAACAACCTGGTCAAGAAAAAATGCCCAAAACGTGTTTATCCAGTAAGACAGTTTTCTCCAAAGAACTGGTGGTTTAGTAGAAAAATACAGGTGAAGAAAAATGAAAATGAATCATACTTGCAGGCGTCCACAAATTGGTTAGGTGTTAGGCGCCAGGGGTACGCAGCAAATTTTGTTGCAATCACGATATTATCCTGCACCTGCTTCTTCCCTTCAAATACAGATAAAAGCAAAGGATTCAACAAAACAAATAAGATCAATGCCTTCGTAATGTAACTTGCTTCATAATTAACTAACTTAGAACCTCAAATCAGTATCATTTTCTGGAGTTCTTTTAAAATAATTAAAATCGACAAGTGACGGTTAGGTGGTCCCCGGACTATCTATAAACACCTGAATCACATGTACAAAGAGGGGAATCGAGCCTAACCTCTGGGTAGTACAAGTGAAATCAAACCAAGAAAGCCAAAGTGAAAGTTGCAAACCAGAAAGAGTCTAAACTGATGATGAGCAAAAGCATATACATGTCTCTAAAGTTCGACTTGTTAGGAAGCAGAAACATTGGTGTTTTAAAATTAATACAACTATATCGTCATGATTGTTATGTAAGTCTTAGTTTCAGATCGGCTGAGTTGTGCTACAATGACTCTCTTTCGTTTTGCTACTTGGGACTTGAATTACGTAAGTGAAATTTTAAGTGCCACTATGGAGCAAAATGTCTTGCATTTGCAAAACCTTATATTATCCATCATCCGCAAGATGAGCTATATATTCTCTCTCCACTCAAGTAGTTCAAGTCAATCGCCAACAGTCATTATAGTAACCAAATTAAAAAAAACAATGCTTGAAAGGTCCCCAAATCCTGGGGCAGTATTTTGGAAAAGGGAGTGAAACTTACATTTAAAAAAAAAAATACGCTACAAACCTTTCACCCCATTTCAATTCATTATGCTACATTTCGGAGAACAGAAACAGAATCAACCTTCGAACTCACGGATGAACTTTCCAAGAAGCATTTCACTCTGTCCATTCAACTTTCCAGTGCCATAAGAATCAGCTGTATCGAATAGATTAATCCCATTCTTAACAGCAAGATTAAAAGTTTGCTGAAGTTCGCTGTCCATGGATTCTTGATAACCCCATAAAAGCTGATTACCCCATGCCCATGTCCCAAATCCCATAGGAGAGACACTTAAAGGGCCAATCTTTACCTGAAAATTACAATATACAACACATCAAAGTGGATAAAACGATTCCGTTTACGCCAAACCGAATTTCCTAAAAACGTATATTTGACTTCAAACATACAATGAGCAGTCATTAACTAAATTTCAATCGAACTCCAATTCAAAGTAAACTGAAGAATTGTAGGAAATTTTGTTTTGGGTCCTTATTTATAAGTTATTTCATAAATTAAACTAAATAAACTGAAGGATTACATAATATCAAAGCTCAATAGACCATAAGAGTGATATTTTTCGATTCCGAGGGGAAACCAATTACCTTTTGCCAGGGCCAAAACCGAGGGAATTTGAAGTTTTTCAGCAAGGATGTAGAAGAAATGGTGGAGTTCTGAGAGCATCTAATGTGCGTAGTAGGTGCAGAAAATGAAATCGAGAGGGCCATTGCCGCGGCAGATTTTCTTTGTTAGCACTTTAGCAGTGCATCCACAACATTAGCAAAGAAGTATATGCGCTATCGGGGATGGATAAGGGACCGGAAAATTCTTCGAATAAACCCGATCCTATCACACAGTCCTCTATATATTCAATCTTATCATACATCCATATACAAATATATATTTACTCGATCCGATCCATACAATAATAACTTGTAAGATACTCGAGTGGACAAAAGTCAAACTCAGCAGTAAACAAGGTGAAATAAAAAAAAAATTTGTTCGAAAATTTTAGAGCAAATATGATTTTATATTAATATTAACGAACCAACAGAGTGTCAGAGTAGCATAGGATATATTAAAATTACGATATTATTTGTTTAAAAAAATTACGATATAATAAAAAAAACTTTGTTCGAAAATTTAAGAGCAAATATGATTATATATTAATATTAACGAACCAATAGAATGTCAGAGTAGCATAGGATATATTAAATTACGATATTATTTGTTTAAAAAAATTATGATATTATTATAATTTATACTACTAATATTCAAAATTTTGAAATTTATGTTTAATAAATTGGAATTAAGGAAGAAAGACACGTAAATAAAAACGAGGAAAAATCAATCTCCGAGCATCGAGGATACGTCTCGGCGTCTGCCAAGGGTGCGTGGGCACCCCTGATTCTGTCGGGAAACGTCTCAGTGTCTCCCTAGAGAGTTTCCATTTGACTTGTGATTTTTAGATCTTTTGGTGTCTCATGGACTACAAAATAACTAACAATCTATTCGAACTAGAAACACAATTTTATGCAAGGTTAACAATGTTGTAAAAAATGTTCTCAGTGTATCTCAGGAATTAAAATAACAATGGCTTTAAAATAAGTTATGTCGATGCGAGATTTGTAATATCCGTCATTAAGATAATAGTGCCCCGCTATGGTACTAACGGTTTGCTATGGAAATTTGTCTCCCAAGATACAACGACTATGACTTGTGATATGAGCACTCTAAATCACAAGTCCCCAAACCACAAATGTTCAAAGCACTCAATTTAATGAACAACAAATGCTCTCAAATTTCACTAAAAATATGATATTGATTTCGAAAATCTGTGTTTAAAACAAGTGAGGATATGTTATATATATAGTGAACCAAAAATCAAGTCCAAAGAACACCATTTGGAGGCAATATTTGGCCAAAAATCACACCCCAAACGTGAATGGACATACCATTTCACAAAACAGATACAGTGCTCGATCGATCGAGCAAAATTCTCGATCGATCGAGCTACTGTTCACAAGACCCGAAATTTTTCTGGTCCACTCGATCGAGCATATTGCTCGATCGATCTAGCAGATAATTTAAATTCACCTTTGCTTTGCACGTTTTCCAACAATCCCCCACATGAATTAAATTAATACATGTATGCAACTGAGTGCTTTGACGAACTATTATGGCATCTGGAGAGATAGCTTGCGGCTTTGAATCTTCTGTAGTAGTATTCAATCGGATTTACTTGACTTAATAGTGAACTTATAGTCTTGAACTATTTAGTCGTTGGTGTAAACCAAGACAATTGAACCCACACCATAACAATTCTAACCTCCGTATTGGTTTCTTACGGCTGTGTCCATTTCGGCCATGGACCACGCTTGATTTCATAAGTGATTTTCATTCTTTGAAGCGACCACACTTCGCACTTACGTATATGATCTCCTAGAAGAGTATCCCGCTATACTCCAACATATTCTAATATGTCTTAGGAATCATTAAAGGCTTTTTGCCTATCCTCGTACCCTTTTTGCAGGCTACACCCCTTATCATAGGAATGGGTCGGAGATTAATTCTCCAAGGTGTTTATACAATCTTGTACTTTGGTTGTCCCTTTTGAACCTAGATCTTGGGATCTCCAGTCACATAGGTTGGGTATCCACCACAAGATTTTGATTATAGGGTTTTAATCACATTCTCCCCGATAAACTATATACTTGATCTCTAGGCAAGCCTTTCGTGAGCGGATCCGTAATATTTTCCTTCGACTTCACGTAGTCAATGGACATAAAGTCGTTTGAGATCAACTGTTTAATAGTATTATGTCTACGACGTGTATGTCTAGACTTACCATTATACATGCTACTATGTGCCCTTCCTATAGCAGATTGGCTATCACAATGTATTTTAATTGCAGGCACAGGTTTTTCCCAACAAGGAATTTCTTCCAAGAAACTTCTAAGCCATTGGGTTTCTTCTCCTGCTTTATCCAAAGCTATGAATTCAGATTCCATACAAGTTTGCTTGGTAGATTTCCACGACACTGCAGCCCCTCCAATGGTAAACATTTAACCACTTGTCGACTTGGAGTCTTGAGTGTCCGATATCCAATTTGTATCACTGTATCCTTCCAATACAGCAGGATATCTTGTATAGTACAATCCATAGTTCATGGTGTATCTTAAATATTTAAGTACCATCGATAATGCCTTCCAATGGTCATTGTTTGGATTACTCGTGAATCTACTTAGTTTGCCAACCGCATATGCAATATCAGGACGTGTACAGTTCATGAGATACATGAGACTGCCAATTATCATTGAGTATTCTAAATGCATGACAGGGTCTCCTTTGTTTCTCACCAAATATAGATTTGGGTCATAGGGTGTTTTTACAGACGACGTATCATTCGCGAGAAATCTCTCGAGTATTTTCGCAACATAATGAGACTGTGACAACACTCGTCCTTCGGATATCTTGGAGATTTTAATTCCAAGTATCGCATCAGCTTCACCCATATCTTTCATTTCAAAATGTTTTATTAACATTTCTTTGTCCCGTTGATGATTTCTAAGTTGCTTCCCACTATGAGCATATCATCAACGTACAAGCATACTATTTGTTGGGTTTTGGAAACCCGAATAATCTTGGTTTTGATGTTAACAAAACTTGTTATTGTGTTGCTAACATATTTCATCAAGTGTGCAGTTCATAGATCATAACTTAGAAGCTTGATGAATTATAAAGAAGTAGCTTGAAAATATCAAGCTGGACAAAGACTGAAATCCTGGCAGAGCGGATTGTTTTGATCATATCTCATAGCTCGGTTATCGAAATGGCGTGCTTCCAAAGAGGTTGAACAGCCAACTGAAAATACTAAAAGTCATATTTCACAACAAATCGGCTAGTTCAAATGTTATCAAGGAGAAAAGACGCCTGCAAGATCGAGCTGAACCGTGAAGAAACAGCAAGCTGTTTCAGCAAGCAACTGTCAGTCTGGTGGACATAACTCTCAGCTCGCTTATCGGAACGGAACGATTCAGTATGGTTTGGAAAGCTAAGACAAAGATCTACAAGTCATCTTTGTAAGTAAAGGACTGAATCGGACGTTAAGATGGCCAAAAAGCTTTTGCAAGTCACGCCATGTGCTGCTGCATCCAGCAAACAGACAGCAGGAGCATCGCCTCGTATTTCAAGCATAACTCTCTCATACAAACTCGAAATCGAGCGATTCTTGATTCCGTGGAAAGCTAAGAGAAAGGGCTATAACTTTTATGTGGATCACTTTGCCCAGAAATCAAACAATGAAGAGTTACAAGCAACAGATCGAAGAGCAAGTTTATCAATCTGTTTTTGTATCAAGCTGATCCGGACCAGACTGATCTGCCCTAGACTGATCCAGATCAGACTGATATGTCTAGACCAGCAGACCAGACCAGCAGACCAGACTGAACCAAACCAGCAGACCAGACTGAAACAGAACAGCATATCAGACCAGCAGACCAGACCAGTCCGGTCCGAAATACAAACAGCCCAGAAACCAGAATATGACCGTTGCAAGCTCGGGAATAGTGCAGAACCTTTTCCAACGGGCATATTCTTGTGTCTAACGTATATATCATTACTTGGGGCTATATATACATGATTTGGAAGCTCAATAACAGCTGATTGAAGATCAATCCAAGCCTTCCAAAGCAAACCCACTTGGGATTCAATTGGGGAACTTCAAAGACAAAAGTTGCTAAATGAAGAGCACTCCTCAAACCTTTGGCACCACTTACCTTGCTATATCAGATCTAGTTAGAGATTATTTGTGCCATATATATTCACTCTATTCATTGTATATGAGAGCTTAATAGATGAGTGAATATCATTGTAACGGTGATGATTTATCACAACCGATGAGAGGTCTTTGTATGTGAGACATTAAAGAACATACATAGTTGAGTTGCTAGGAGTTCTAGTTGGATGTGGAATTCCCAACTGGATCGGGTTTGTACAACGGGATTGTATAAATCAAAGTCTTCTAGTGGAATCCTTCCATGAGGTGGAAGAAGGGGAGACGTAGAAGGATTACACCACCTTCGAACTTCCATAAACAAATGCTTGTTTATTTATTTTAATTGCATATCTTTAAAATGCCTTTCAAATGTTTAATCGGTTTTAGAGCGGGTTATGTCGAGTGTCTTCCGCTCGATTTTGTAATCGAACTCGATATAATCTCTCGGTGCATTAATTCAAGAACACGAGCTATTGAAGCTCAAGTTGGTTGAACTCGGGTGTGGAATGGCAACCCACCCCCGGAATCGATCCTGACAAGTGGTATCAGAGCGGGTTGTTCTTGGAAAGCATTTTAACCGATTTTTTAGCGGATATCTTTTAAAATCAATTTCAAAAATTTTCATGAGCATGAAATATTTTCATAGCATATTTTTTCAAAATATGGTGTATGAAATTTTTTAGCATAAAAATCAATGTCATTGCATTCATTTTGCACGAAAATAATTTTAAAATCTATTTTAAATGTTCAAATTTTCGTTCAATATGTTCTTAACTCTTTTTTAGTTTAAAATTTTTATTTTGAGATTTTATCTAACAATTTTCGAAGCTTTTTAGTTTTCTGGCAGCTTGCAGCGACTTTGGGAAAATTGGCATAACTTCTTGCTCGGATGTCCAAATGACGAACCGTTTTTTGCGTTGCAAACTAGACTCATAGAGGATCGCAACGGTATAGGTCTTGCAGCCTAATTCTTCACGAGAATATACAGTTTATTCTGTAAAGTTGGACTAAGTGTGCTGCCACCGCGGAAAGATGAAATGGACATTGTTGAGTTTTGTCAAGAAATTCAAATTTGTTGCCAAGTATGCTACATGCATCATCAAAAGAGGTTATTTTTGTTCAAAAATTAATGTGCATTGCATTTTTTTTTAAATTTATTTTAGCCTACCCCATTTGCCCCTCTCTTGCTCAAATTTTCAAACATTTTAAAATTAAGGGGGAGAGTTTAATCTCAATCCTTGAGGGGGAGTAAATTTTATTTGTCTTCCTTTTTGATGCACACAAAAAGGGGGAGAAATATGTTGTTTAAAAAATATGATTTTTCTTGTTATGCAACATTGTGCTTTAATGTTCATATTTTTATTCAAGTTTTGTGATCATCAAAAAGGGGGAGATTGTTGGGTTTTGGAAACCCGAATAATCTTGGTTTTGATGTTAACAAAACTTGTTATTGTGTTGCTAACATATTTCATCAAGTGTGCAGTTCATAGATCATAACTTAGAAGCTTGATGAATTATAAAGAAGTAGCTTGAAAATATCAAGCTGGACAAAGACTGAAATCCTGGCAGAGCGGATTGTTTCGATCATATCTCATAGCTCGGTTATCGAAATGGCGTGCTTCCAAAGAGGTTGAACAGCCAACTGAAAATACTAAAAGTCATATTTCACAACAGATCGGCTAGTTCAAATGTTATCAAGGAGAAAAGACGCCTGCAAGATCGAGCTGAACCGTGAAGAAACAGCAAGCTGTTTCAGCAAGCAACTGTCAGTCTGGTGGACATAACTCTCAGCTCGCTTATCGGAACGGAACGATTCAGTATGGTTTGGAAAGCTAAGACAAAGATCTACAAGTCATCTTTGTAAGTAAAAGACTGAATCGGACGTTAAGATGGCCAAAAAGCTTCAGCAAGTCACGCCATGTGCTGCTGCATCCAGCAAACAGACAGCAGGAGCATCGCCTCGTATTTCAAGCATAACTCTCTCATACAAACTCGAAATCGAGCGATTCTTGATTCCGTGGAAAGCTAAGAGAAAGGGCTATAACTTTTATGTGGATCACTTTGCCCAGAAATCAAACAATGAAGAGTTACAAGCAACAGATCGAAGAGCAAGTTTATCAATCTGTTTTTGTATCAAGCTGATCCGGACCAGACTGATCCGGACCAGACTGATCTGCCCTAGACTGATCCAGATCAGACTGATATGTCTAGACCAGCAGACCAGACCAGCAGACCAGACTGAACCAAACCAGCAGACCAGACTGAAACAGAACAGCATATCAGACCAGCAGACCAGACCAGTCCGGTCCGAAATACAAACAGCCCAGAAACCAGAATATGACCGTTGCAAGCTCGGGAATAGTGCAGAACCTTTTCCAACGGGCATATTCTTGTGTCTAACGTATATCATTACTTGGGGCTATATATACATGATTTGGAAGCTCAATAACAGCTGGTTGAAGATCAATCCAAGCCTTCCAAAGCAAACCCACTTGGGATTCAATTGGGGAACTTCAAAGACAAAAGTTGCTAAATGAAGAGCACTCCTCAAACCTTTGGCACCACTTACCTTGCTATATCAGATCTAGTTAGAGATTATTTGTGCCATATATATTCACTCTATTCATTGTATATGAGAGCTTAATAGATGAGTGAATATCATTGTAACGGTGATGATTTATCACAACCGATGAGAGGTCTTTGTATGTGAGACATTAAAGAACATACATAGTTGAGTTGCTAGGAGTTCTAGTTGGATGTGGAATTCCCAACTGGATCGGGTTTGTACAACGGGATTGTATAAATCAAAGTCTTCTAGTGGAATCCTTCCATGAGGTGGAAGAAGGGGAGACGTAGAAGGATTACACCACCTTCGAACTTCCATAAACAAATGCTTGTTTATTTATTTTAATTGCATATCTTTAAAATGCCTTTCAAATGTTTAATCGGTTTTAGAGCGGGTTATGTCGAGTGTCTTCCGCTCGATTTTGTAATCGAACTCGATATAATCTCTCGGTGCATTAATTCAAGAACACGAGCTATTGAAGCTCAAGTTGGTTGAACTCGGGTATGGAATGGCAACCCACCCCCGGAATCGATCCTGACACTATTACATATGCTTTAGGCGTGTTTTCCATATATACGCATTTGTCGCACTCATTAATTTTGAAACCATTTGACAACATAGTTTTGTCAAATTTTTCTTGAATTGTTTTGGTGCTTGCTTAAGCCCATACAATGACTTAACGAGTCTACACACCTTTTTCTCTTGTCCGGGAACAACAAACCCTTCGGGTTGTTTCATATAAATTTCCTCCTCAAGTTCCCCATTGAGGAATGCTGTTTTTACATCCATTTGATGTATCTCTAAATTGTTTAGAGCAGTGATAGCAATGATCACTCTAATGGACGTAATTCTCGTGACTGGTGAATATGTATCAAAGTAATCAAGGCCTTCTTTTTGTTTATATCCCTTTGCCACGAGTCACGCCTTGTACTTATCAATTGAACCATCGGACTTATATTTTCTTTTAAGAATCCATTTGCATTCTAATGGTTTACTTCCAGTTAGAAGGTCTACCAATTCCCTTGTGTGGTTTTGCATTATGGATTCTATCTCGCCATTAATAGCCTCTTTCCACATAGGAGCATCATGGCTAGATAGAGCTTCACTAAGCGATCTTGGTTCATTGTCCAACATATAAGTCATGAAGTCAGGACCATAAGTCTTAGCCACTTTGGTTCTTTTGCTACGTCGTGGTTCTACTTCCTCAATAGAGTCACGATTAACGTCTCCATACACCCTTTTCTTAGGGCTCATTTTCTTGTTAGTTTTGTAAGGAAATACTTCTTCAAAAAATACAACATTTCTTGATTCCATGATTGTACCTTCATGTACATCACTTATTTCAGATTTGTGTACTAAAAATCGACATGCACTACTATTGTTAGCATAACTAATAAATACACAATCTATTATTTTAGACCCGATTTTCACTTGCTTTGCTTTTGTTAAATCTACCTTAGCCAAGCACCCCCACACTTTCAAGTATTTGTAGGAAGGCTTGTGACCTTTCCATAACTCATAAGAAGTTTCATCCTTACTTTTGTGTGGTATTTTGTTTAGAATATAGTTGGCCGACACGATTGTTTCCCCCCACAAGTTTTGTGGTAATCCAGAACTTATCAACATAGCATTTATCATCTCTTTTAGAGTACGATTTTTACATTCGGCAATACCTGATTGAGGTGAATAGGGGGCAGTGGTTTGGTGAATAATGCCACACTCAATGCAAAATTCTTCAAACAGTGCTACATATTCTCCTCCTCTATCGCTTCGAACATTCTTTATCTTTTTGCTAAGATGATTTTCAATTTCATTCTTGTAGTGTCTGAATACTACCAAGACCTCGTATTTGCTTCTTAGCAAATAGACGTAAAAATATCTTGTACAATCATCAATGAAAGTGATGAAGTATTTTTTTCCCACCTTTAGTTTCCACAAACTTTAGATCACATAAATCCGTATGAATTAATTCAAGAGGTGTCGTGGTTCTTTCAATTGAATGGAATGGCGGTTTCGTTAACTTGGTCTCGACACAAGTCTCACACATATGTTTCAAGTTAACATTCATTTGAGGCAATAAGTTTAACTTCACTAATTTGTTAAGTGAACAATAATTTACGTGACCTAAACGATCATGCCATACATTACAAGACTCAATCAAATAAGTAGAATCATTCACTTTATTGCTTTCTGTTAGTTCCGGACCTTATCGATGAGATTTTAAAGATGACAAAACATATCAGACCGGATCGAGAGAAATCAAATTAACCAGATCGATCGCTCAAAACAGATCAAGCTGATGAGGCATATCAGACCGGATCGATAGAAATAAGACTGACTAGATCGAAGCTTCAGATCGATCTCAATCTTTATCAGATCAGAGCAGTCAAGGATGAATATAGAATGGCTCTTCAGTCCGAATCATTAACGACTATTTATTGAAGCATTTAATGTCGCAATTAATGCTAAAAAAGACCATAGACTGAAGATTACCATAAAAGGTAAGAAGACAAAGAAGAGCTTACCTGACAGTCGCCGAAAGCATGAACCAGAACGGCAAGTACCCTAAAGAAGAAGACTGTAGCTTACTCACAGTTTAAGCAGAGTCAAGAGTTGCACATTAAGGGAATAATATCGTTGGTACATGCAACTATAAAAGGATGCATCAGAAGATCTCAAGAAGGGAGTCTGATCAATCGATCTGTGTGCATAGACTAAAGTCTATTTTGTGTATTCTGTATTGAAATATAGAAGTGAGAAACTATTGTAACTGTCAGACAGAGTGTGTCTGAACAGATCGAGTGACTAGGAGTTTCAGTCTGGTAGTGAGGTAAATCCAGCTGAATCGGGTTTGTACAACAGGATTGTATAAATCAAAGTCTTCTAGTGGAATCCTTCCTTAATTGGAAGAAGGGGAGACGTAGAAGGATTACACCACCTTCCAACTTCCAGAAACATATTCTGTGTTTTATCATTCTGTACTCATTCTGTTGTTCAAGCCATCGAGCCGTTCTTACGTATTTGAGAACATACCGTTCCGCACTAAAATATTCAGTGGTCTGTTCTGCAAAAGAGTTGATTAAGAAACAGATTTCTTTCACTAATCCGAACGAAATCACAAGGGATTAATTTTGAACAGGAGTGTTCATTCACCCCCCCTCTAAACACTCCGGACCGATCCTAACACTTTCAAATTGACGTTTAACCGTCATTACATTCATTTTGAATAGGCTTTTCTCCATGTAGCATTTTCCTACGAAAACTTTATTGTTGGAGATTACAATTTTTCCAGATTCTAAAACTAGTCTAAAACCCATCTTGACTAGAGCCGATCCGGATATCAGGTTCTTTCGGATGTCGGGAAAATGTAGGTCATCTATTAAAGTCAATTCCTTTCCGGAAGTCATCTTTAGAACCACCTTCCCCGGTCCAACTACCGGATATGTTGTGGAGTTTCCCATGTAGAGTTGGAGCCCACTTATTGGAGTGTATGTGGAGAATATGGCCTTGTCTGAACACACATGTCGGGTTGCACCAGAATCGACGAACCATTCCATATGATTGTCCACCAAGTTCGCTTCAAAGACCACAGCGGTTAACATTAGATCATTCAAGTCATCCGAGATCCGATCATGTTCGGTCACATTGATTTGATCTTTTGCTTTCCCACCTTTGCCATGTGATTGGGCTTTCCACACTTATAGCATTTTCCTTTGAACTTTTTCGCCTTGCCACTGTTGGAGGCCGTACCATCAAACTTACGCTTTGATCCGGTTCTTTGTTCAATTAAGTTAACCCGTGGTTCCATTTGAAACCTACCCGCCTTCCTCCTGGAAACTTTGTTGTCCTCCTCGATTCGTAATCGAACCACAAGGTCTTCAAGACTCATCTCATTTCGTTTGTGTTTCAGATAGTTCTTGAAGTCCTTCCACATAGGAGGCAATTTCTCAATCATAGCGACGACTTGGAATGAATCACTTAGACTCATTCCCTCTGCATGAATGTCATGCAAGATCACTTGTAGATCTTGCATTTGCGCCATCACAGTCTTGGTATCAACCATCTTGAAATCCAGGAACTGTCCAACTATGAATTTCTTTATGCCGACATCCTCGGATTTGTACTTCTTTTCCAGCGATGCCCAGAGTTCCTTTGCTGTTTTCACAAGACAATAAACGTTATACAATTTATTGTCTAACCCATTTAGGATGTAGTTCTTGCATAGGAAGTCGCTTTGATTCCATGCATCCAGTGTCGCCCTCTTTTGGGTGTCAGTCTCTCCTTCTTGAACCGTAGGAGGCTCCTCGGTTAAGAACCTTGTCAAACTCAGTGTGGTCAAGTAAAATAGCATATTTTGTTGCCACCGCTTGAAATCATTCCCATTGAACTTTTCAGGCATTTCACCGTGATGAACATGAGTCGTCGTTGTTGCACTCGATGAAGCCATTTGTTTTGCACAATATTGTCTTAAGATTGTTGTAAAAAAATTTCTCTCAAAGTGTATCTCAGGAATCAAAATAACAATTGCTTCAAAATAAGTTTTATGTCGAGGCGATATTTGTAATATCCGTCCTTAAGACAATATTGCCCCGCTATGGTGCTAACAGTTTGCTATGGCATTTGTCTCCCAAGATACAACGACTATGACTTGTGATAGGAGCACTCCAAATCACAAGTCCTCAAACCACAAATGTTCAAATCACTCAATTTGATGAACAACAAAGCTCTCAAATTTCACTAAAAATATGATGTTGATTTCGAAAATATGTGTTTATAACAAGTGGTGATATGTTATATATATAATGAACCAAAAGTCAAGTCCAAAGGACACCACTTTAAGGCAATATTTGGCCAAAAATCACACCACAAACGTGAATGGACATATCATTTCACAAAACAGATATAGTGCTCGATCGATCGAGAAAAGTTCTCGATCGATCGAGCTACTGTTCACAAGACCCGAAAATTTTATGGTCCGCTCGATCGATCAAGCATCTTGCTCGATCGATCGAGCAGATAATTTAAATTCACCTTTGTTGTGCACGTTTTCCAACAAACAACACATTCTTGAGAGAATCAAATATCAAAAGTGCAGTTTGATTTATATTCAGATTTCATTCTTCAAAAATAGTTTGCAATATTTTGTGGTGTGGAACTTGTGATTTGTATTGCTACTATTACAAGTTGAAATCGTTGTATCTTGTGTGAATATTGTTTATTACTTAAGCATCATGAGCGAGGTAAAATCTTCTTAAAGATATAGTATTCAAAACTAGCATCGACTTGATCATATTGTCATCGTCATTGTTATAGGGCAGGGTAAAATCTTCTTAAATATATAGTGGTCAATACTAACCTCGACTTGATCATATTATCATCGTCATAATCTATACCCGTTGTCCACAATAGTAGACGCGAGATGAAAGCCTACCAATAAGTGTGAGAAGAATTTTACCAACATGTAATGCATTTTAGTATTATAACCAATATTGTTTATTACTACAGGCACACTCCATAATATTAGGGGTGCTTATTGGCTCAACTCGGTTCGGATCAATCCGGAATTGGCCGGTTTCAGATCCGTTAATCCTGGAACAGATCCGATCCGTTAAGAAACCTGATCGGATCCGGTTTCGGTCCAACCGGTTCGAGGTTGGATCGGTTCCAACCCGAAACCGATTTTGTCGAACTTTTTTCTTCAAAAAATCGAATATATACCAGAATAAATATATTTTTTTTAAAAATAATGGATCCGGTTCCGGTTTAGCCCGGAACCGGATCCGTTTTGGTCTGGAACCGATAAGATACCGAATCCGGATAGGTAGTACCGACCCGTCCCGGTATCTTACCGGGTCCGGACTGGTTCGGAACCGGTTAGCCCAGTTCTAATTTCGAACCTGGCTAACCGGTCCGATTTTAAACCGGGTCCAGATTGACCCGGCCCGTTAAACAGCCCAGCTCCATATACATTACTTTTACTCTACTACGATAAACACTAAAGAATATAATAGACAACACTATAATACTAATATACTGCGATTTCTAACACGTGATGCACTATAAAAATGATGCGGTACAGTTTTATTATATTAGGACAACAAGTGTACTGTCATTACTACGATTATTTTTTGTCTGTTTAATATGCAATGATTTAGAGTTGGTAAAATCGAAAAAAACTCGCCCATGTATCTGTAGCCCAACTAACACTCATTCAAACCCTTCTTCTACAAGTGGCCTGATCCACTGAATTCTAACTTTCGTCACATTTAATTTGGAGGTTATTATAAATGGCTTTTAAGGTTGTTACTGGATCGATTCCAACCAGTTCGGGTACACTTTTTGGGGAACCTGACCTATCCGGTATGTAACTGGATTGGTTCGGTTCCGGGTTGGAACTGGTTCCAACCCAGAACTTGTAATTAAAATTTAAAAAAAATTATGTGTATCGATATAAATTAACAAGTTACTTATATATTAATAATTTCCAACATGACATTAGATTATTTTCTGAAGGACTGAACATTTTATGTTAACTGATCTATTATTTATATTGAGAATTGTCTCCATATTGAGAGTTTAGAAGTTATGCTAGTTTTTTATAAGATATATGAACTACTACACTCATTATCAATTGGTTTTAAGTTCGAACCCCGTGTATTCTTAATATGATATTAGAGCCAGGTTTCTCATGGCTACTCCGCACATGGATTGACTACTTCACCCGTATGCTCACCGTCACTCGTGTTATCAGTCCATATGTTTGACTTATATAATTCACACGTGAGGGGGCGTGTTGAGATTTATCACACATTGAGAGTTTAGGAGCTATACTAACTCTTTATAAGATATATGCGTTACTCTACTTATTGTCAATTGATTTTGAGCTAGAAAACATGTATTCTTTAACAATTTATTATTACAAAAACAAATAATAATAAAAGCAAATAGAACAGATTTTTTTCTGAAAGAATATGTGATTGAGAAGGGTCCCACAATTCCCGTGTGGTCATTATCATCTTATAAAAACGGATCTGATGCTGCGCAGCTTTATGTGTAGCCCTACCCATTCTATCGTTTTCTCTTTCATTCATCTTCCATCAATCTTCATTATTATATTATCATATCATATATATCATCATACTCTCTATGATTAGAGCAAGCATCCCACTAACCTACACAACAAGAACAAAAAGTTACAGCAAGCAATGAAGATTGGAAGATGCACAATGATGAATTAGCTCTACATTTCTTTGATTTATTGAGGGGAATGTCGTCTGGCACGACAAAATTAACAAATTCCAACCCATCTACCTGATAAACTCTGTTATGTTAGTTTTGTGACTTTGTCGGACCAGGCTTCATTCCCCTCAATTTTGAAGCCATTTTCTTCAATATTCGACACTGACGACCACCCCCTAATCATCTACAAGTGAGTGAATTATGTTTGTGTGTGTATATATGTATACTTGCAAACCCTCACATATATATAACAGATGCATGATTTTATTGGAATTTCAGTGTGATTTTGGATCCGCTCGACTTGCGTTTATTCATTAATTAGTTCTGTGAAAACACACACACACACACACTTACATACTTGTGATTTTGCTTCATTAATTCAACGAACTTAAAATAATATATGTGCACTAAGGAAATCTTGAAGCAGATGGAAGGTGATGTACATATGGTGAAGGGTCTTTTAATTTAGAAGCAAAAATCAAAACGGTGAAGATGTTGATAAGTAATTAACGTTTGATTCCAAAGCAAATTATCATTTGATGAAAGTCTTACAAGCTGGAGTTTGTTTATAAGTTCTTTTGTGATTATAGGATCAAACCCTAGATTTATCACTCTATTTTGTTTCATACTTTTTTTCTTAAATTTTGTTTAATGAAATGAAACATATTTCTTCGACCCTTCAAATTGAATCACTTACTTTGAATGTTATAGATAAATTCTGAACTTTTTTATTTATTTTGTTAGGATGATGAAAGAATTGTGCAGAGGTGAAATTAAATGGGGAGCAGGAAGAACGAATAAGTGATAAGATTTTAGATACCTTTATTCATGCAAACTTTTAAAGAATATATTCTTTCTGATTTCTCATTTACGCTAACAGAAATATTCTTGGCTACTTATATATTGTCTGCTGTGGCAGATCAATTCCTTCATTAGGAATATTCTTAATGAACTAGATTGACAATATTTTCGATAAATGAATGGATTACTACACATAGGGTAACCAAGACCTAATCCGCAAACGTAATCTATCTCTTAGATTTTTTTTCGCTCTATCATATATGGTTGATTGTTATTACATTTATTTATTTATTTTGCTTATTTTGGATAGATGTGTCAGTTTAAAGCTTACCTCCTTCTATTATTTTGTTTAATTAAACAAAAATGGACAAATTGAGTTTAATCTTTCAGTAATGTGTTGTGTTTTCGTTTACTGTGATTTTTGAAGTAAATATATACATGAAATTATATTAATCTTATTTATGCAACTTCTTCTTTATTGGTTCTTTAATTTTTTTTAATATTTTTGAAGTAAATTACTTGTCAATTTTTATAGCAGAAAAATTAGGGTTTGTCTTCTATTCATCTGATGTTTACAAACATCAAAACACATAAAATATGTATGTATATGTCAGTAACACAAAATATACATATATATATATGTTTCTTGGTGTTTGTAAACAACATGTGCATAGAAAACAAGTCCGAAAAACCATATCACCATAGAGTTAAGTCCCATGTGGCTCCACCACTACTCAGAGACAATCCTCGTTAGTAACCCTACTGATTCAAAAACATTTACTCTACTTCTGCCTGCCATGAAAATCAGGGGTAAATTGCATTTGCTGAAAATAAGGTACATAAAATCAATATACTAGTTTAATTTAGCACAATGTTAATTAGGTGTTATTACGTACGGATATATAAATCAGACTGAGTAAACTGGGAAAGACATAGATAGATAGATAGATAGATAGATAGATAGATAGAGACAGAAAAGGTGAGTGGACAACACCTAATGTAGTATATCATTCAAGTTTTTGCCCAAACAATCTGCGTTGTTTACGTGTGATAATGTAAAGTCGTATATATTTTTGCTGTAAATGGAAAAGCGTTGTTCTCAACAAGGCATTCTCGCATTTCAAAGTCTACCTTTTTTATGATACACCATTTCACCAGGATTGTAAATTATTATAATTCTGTTTCGAGACTGTCATATATGTAAATTAATAGACCTTTTTTTTTTTTTTCTTTTACAAAATATTACATAATTTTGAATAAGGGTGTTAAAGTTGTTAAAACATGGATTACTTAGTGCATTTCCGCAGCAGACTAATACTTCTTCATCAGTTTTTTATTCATCATAAGACAAGAAGAAAAGTTCACAACGTTGTGAATCTTGAAATTGGCCAGGGCGTGGAAAAGCCAATTGTTATGAACTAATAGGCTATCCTCCAGGTCATCGGTTGTATAAAGGACAGAATAAGAATGGAAATCACGAAAATACTAAGGACTGACATGAGACAGCAAAGTAGAGTAGCAATGCAATCTTGTCTGTTGTTACTGTAAGGATTTCGTTCCGCTTTCCAGTCTCGATTGATAACCTGCAATCAAGAAACAAAAACAGATCACAGTATACAGTTTCAACAAATAAAACTATAAACTGAAAATGCAAAGCAAGAGTTAAGAATTAGGGCTCAGGTCGAGCTGGGTATCCTTCCAACGTCGTCACCGAGGAACCAAGGTATCGTATCCAAAAGGGGAGACACACACACTGCCCTAAGACACTACCCGAAGACCACACTGCCCGAGCGCTGCCCAAGCACCCAGCCAAGCACAGCTGCTGCCACAGCACCAAAGCTCACAGCTTTCTCACAGCAACACAGCACAGGGCATGCACACAGCACCACCCAAGCTCACGGCACACACACACAGCAACACCCAAGCTCACGGCCACACAGAGCACCACAACTCACAAGGCTCGAGGCGCACACACAGCACCAACCACGGCCACACCAGTGCACACACAGCACAAGCCCGTGACCACACAGCACCGCCCTAGGCACAAGGTGCACACAGCACCACACTCACTCCACCACACAAGTCCGAACACACTGGAACAGGGACTGAAAAAAGGGGGACGAAATTGCACAAAGAAATTTCGTATCAGAGTGTTCAACTCATCATTAAACCATACCATACATAAAGGCAAGAGGGAGACGAAGAGGAGGCTGCAAATTCCAAGAAGTCCAGCCGAAGAGACACGCGTAGGAGGAGCAAGCCTAGGAGACGCTGAAGAAGAAGCTTCTGGACGAAGATGGGGAAAGTAAAGGGTGAAGAGGAAATCGGGCAGAGTAAAGGGGCTCGATTTTGTCATAGCAAAGAAGGGCCAAAGCCCAGCTAAAAATAATAAGGTATTGGGCCAAAAAACCTAACAAATCTCCACCTTGGCACAATACCGGCTCCACCTCGACGTAAGGAAAACCCATAGATGACTCATCATCGCCCAAAGGGTCTCCACAACACACAAAGCATTGTGTGGACCAAGTTCTTGTCATAGCACACAGCACAGACAGAGAACACAGACAATAACCAACACAAAGAGGTTAAAGTCAATAACCGGGGTAACAATCATATAACAAGCACACAGCAGTTATACTAATCAAAAATAGATAACACCTAGTAATCAATCATCAGTATCAAATTTAAAAAATTTTAAACATGATTGAAACATACTAAGGGACAAACACATAGTACACATATCAGCAGGATAAAACACATAATCACTTAGATTATCACCTACAAATAACAACCATTGAATAACATTCCAAAGCACAAAGCTAGGATTAGTCATATACCTACTAAAGCAACTAATAGCATAAGCTATACCATGCCAAGTACTAATCAGCAAATACATTAAGCAACTAATAGCACAAGCTATATCATGCAAATCTTCATGTTCATTCGCAACCAATTCATCATGCACAACATGTTCATTTTCAACAACACTACCATGATTTACAGGCATTCCATGAATTTCAGGTTCATTAACATGACGTACACCAGTTAAATGCTCCACCTCGCAGGGAGTAGCACTGGACACAGACTCATCAACATGCACAGGACACATAGTCACATTAGGGGAAGGGAAATCCGGGAATTTCACTCTTTGTTGTTTGCCAAAAACACACGAATCACAGAAAGGCATGCAAGACAACACGTCTTTACCAACGCAACATTTTTCATGCAAATTCTCTAGACCTTTAGAACTTAAATGACATAATCTCCTATGCCTCAGATTAGTCAAGTCATCAGTCACAGAATTCACATTATCATATACAGATTCAGTTTTGCAAACATAAAGATGTCTTTTCTTTTCTCCTTTGAAAACAACCAAAGAACCCTTTATGATTTTCATAACACCATTTCCCCATCTACCCTCTAGACCACATGATTCTAAACCAGAACAAGACAACAAATTATTGCACAAAGCAGGAACATGTCTTACATCTTTTAGAGTCATAGAATAACCAGAATCAAATTTCAAATAAACATCACCAATGCCAGCAACTTTACAAAGTTTCTCATTAGCAATAGAAACAGAACCATTCTCAACTTCTTTATAATTAGAAAACAAATTTCTAAGAGGTGACATGTGATAAGAGCAACCAGAATCAATTAGCCATTCATTTTCACACACAGTAGATGAATGCACATAATTCACAGAATCACATAAGTCAGTCACCATAAAGACATCACCAGAGTCTTCACCAGATAAAGAAGCATGATTCACTTGTTCATTAGATTGGTTATTATTATTTTGATTCTTGTTTTTCTTTTCAGGACAGTCTTTAATAAAATGATCAGGATCACCACAATTAAAGCACCTCCTATTCTTAGGCCTAGACTTAGATCTTTTACCCTTGTTATACCTATGTTGAGATCTACCTCTAACATGCATAACTTCACCTGAGTCTTGCTTACCGCCGTTGTTCACTTTTAAATCTAATTCCTTGCTTTTAAGGCCGTTAATTACAGTATCCAATGTAACAGAATCCCTACCGTACTTAATGGCGGATTTTACATCACTATAATTTTCACGAATAGCATTTAAAAGAACAATAGGTGAATAGTCGTCAATGTTCTTATCTCCTGTCAGTTTAAGATCTTGAATTAATTTAGTAAACACATCTAAATTCTCATCTACGTCTTTGTTCAAGTCTAGCTTGAATCTGAAAAATTTTTCTAACAAGAAAAGTTTACTCGGCAAAGATTTTTCAGTAAACATTTCTTCTAATTTTTCCCAAAGTTCTCTAGCAGATGATAGTTTACCACACTTCCTGAGCACAGAGTCAGACAAGTTCAAGATAATAGAAGAATAAGCATATTCGTCATCTTCCAGTTTCTTAGCAGTTGTAACGTTCTCAGCCCAATTACCATCAATAGCTTTAAATACCTTTTGTTGTATTAAAATTCCTTTCATTTTTTGTTGCCATATAGAAAAATCAGATTTTCCATTAAACGGTTCAAGGTTATATCCAGAAATTGAAGCCATCGCACATAAGCAAGTAGGCACACACAATTTCAACAACCAATCAGCAGAAGCAAGGACCACAAGGCACAAAACACACAATGAAAGAATTTAACCAAGCTAAGGGAGGAAGAATCGCTATCACCCACAAGATCACAGTACACTCAACGGTGTACGAGCATGGGGCTTCCGATAGAGATTTTCCTACGGGTAAGGGACACAATTACACCTAGAAACACAATAGTAAAATGATTACCGGTTAAATAATCACTTACTACCCAGAGACAAAGCTCTGGGGTGACGAAACCACACTGACCGAAGCACCGAAGGCACTGCCCGAGATCTGCCCGAGATTCCAGTCGCTGCCCGAACTCTCCAGCTGCTGCCCGAAGCCTCCAGCTGCTGCCCGAAGCCTTCTGCCCGCTGTCCGAGGTCTGCCCGAAGCCTACTGCTCCTGCCCGAAACCTCCTGCTGCTGCCCGAAGCCCAATCAAGCACTGCCCGAGACCAGCCGAGCTCTCCAGCCGCTGCCCGAGGTCTGCCCGAGCACTCTTGCTGCTGCCCGAAGTCCACCGAGCACTCCACCAGGCACGGAACGCTCTGATACCACTGTAAGGATTTTGTTCCGCTTTCCAGTCTCGATTGATAACCTGCAATCAAGAAACAAAAACAGATCACAGTATACAGTTTCAACAAATAAAACTATAAACTGAAAATGCAAAGCAAGAGTTAAGAATTAGGGCTCAGGTCGAGCTGGGTATCCTTCCAACGTCGTCACCGGGGAACCAAGGTATCGTATCCAAAAGGGGAGACACACACACTGCCCTAAGACACTACCCGAAGACCACACTGCCCGAGCGCTGCCCAAGCACCCAGCCAAGCACAGCTGCTGCCACAGTACCAAAGCTCACAGCTTTCTCACAGCAACACAGCACAGGGCATGCACACAGCACCACCCAAGCTCACGGCACACACACACAGCAACACCCAAGCTCACGGCCACACAGAGCACCACAACTCACAAGGCTCGAGGCGCACACACAGCACCAACCACGGCCACACCAGTGCACACACAGCACAAGCCCGTGACCACACAGCACCGCCCTAGGCACAAGGTGCACACAGCACCACACTCACTCCACCACACAAGTCCGAACACACTGGAACAGGGACTGAAAAAAGGGGGACGAAATTGCACAAAGAAATTTCGTATCAGAGTGTTCAACTCATCATTAAACCATACCATACATAAAGGCAAGAGGGAGACGAAGAGGAGGCTGCAAATTCCAAGAAGTCCAGCCGAAGAGACACGCGTAGGAGGAGCAAGCCGAGGAGACGCTGAAGAAGAAGCTTCTGGACGAAGATGGGGAAAGTAAAGGGTGAAGAGGAAATCGGGCAGAGTAAAGGGGCTCGATTTTGTCATAGCAAAGAAGGGCCAAAGCCCAGCTAAAAATAATAAGGTATTGGGCCAAAAAACCCAACAGTTACCGATGCCTCGAATGCAGATAGCTTGAATTTTGACCAAATGCATGGAAAATTCTTTGCGCCTCAACAATATGATGCAATTTTAAAGTTGCTTGAGAAGTATGATTCTGCTCCAAAGCATAATGACTCAATTTCCTCCTCTAATCATTTATGCTCAAGTTGGATTGTTGACAATGGAGCAAGTGATCATATGGTTGGAAATGATGTAGTTTTATATAATTTGAAGTCTTATGCCAATTCCAATGTGAGTGCAATTGCCAAATGTAGTAAAACCGGCATCACCGATATTGGATCTATTGATCTTACTAATATCATAACTCTTCATAATGTCCAACATGTCTCTAAATTTCATTTGAATCTGTTGTCCATTTCAAAGTTCACCAGACGGCATCACTGTTTTGTCACCTATTTCCCAAAATTCTGCTTGTTTCAGGACCTACAGAATGGGACAATAAAGGGGATTGGTAAGGAGCAGAATGGACTTTATCATCTAGATGTTTCAAGCTTCAAGTTTCAGAATGTTGATTCTCATTTTTTTAGATAAAGGTTCTCAATTTCCCAATTTGTAACACATTGACTTCTGATACTCATAATGTACATACTTCTCTTTCTAAAGAATTTGTTTGGCATAAAAAACTTGGACATTTATCAGTAACTCGTATGAGAATGCTTCTTTTTTAGCACATCAGTTTGATTTTGAGCATTGCACCATTTGTCCACTGGATCTATTTGATGCATTATAAGCTGGACACTGTCTCTAAAATCAAGAGTTTGGTTCAACTTGTTCAAGCCCAATTTTCATTCTCTGTTAAAATAATTCGAAGTGACAATGCGTTTGATTTTTTTAACAAAGAATGCAATACATTTCTTGTTTCATTAGGAATCATTCACCAGAGTTCTTGTCCATATACTTCATATCAAAATGGTACAGTTGATCGAAAGCATAGACATATCTTGAACATCGCTCGTTCACAAAAGTTTCAAGCTTCTCTCCCTCATAGATATTGAGGAGATTGTGTTCTAACTGTTGTTTATCTCATCAATCGAACTCCCACACCTTTAATATCCAACAAAACTCCATTTGAGATGTTATATCATCGTCCCCATTCCTATTCTCACCTTCGAATTGTTGGATGCTTATGCGATGCTTCTATTCTTCCTCGTGGAGATAAATTTGCACCTAGAGCCACTGCTTTTGTGTTTCTTGGTTATTCAAACACTCAAAAATTATATCAACTTCTTGATCTAACTACACCTAAGCTCCTTATTTCAAGAGATGTATGTTTCCATGAGTCCATTTTCCTTTCTCTAATGCTCGTTCTGTTCACCCTTCATTGCTTCCACACCTATTGATGAAAATGCTGCTATCAATGATGTCATTTCTTCATATCCACAGATTCCTCTTCCTTCTTCATCAAGTGATATAGTTCATTCTCCTACCACTGGCAATCCTTCTTTTGAGTCACATACATCTTCTCCCCTTGTTAGATGTTCCACATGCATGACTAAACCAACTCCTTGGGCCCATGATTATTCATGTCCGACACTTCAAAACAGATACACTTCCAAATATCATATCTCTAATCATATTTCTTCACCCAGTTATCACCTTCTTATCGATCAGTTTTATCTTCCATTTCTTCCCTTCGAGAACCCTTGATCTATCATGATGCCATTTGTGACTCCTGTTGGCAAACGGCTATGGACAAAGAATTAGTTGCATTAGAATCCGATCATACTTGGGTGGTTGTACCTCTTCCTTTGGTTAAGCAAGCGATTGCTAAGAAATGGGTTTGCAAAATTTAAAATCATCCGGATGGGAGTGTTGATCGAATGCTAAGGGGTACACTCAACTACCTGGTATTTTCTCCCGTCACTAAAATAGTTACCGTTCGTTGTATGTTAAGTATTGTGGTTATATTTGATTGGCAATTATATCAAATGGATGTAACTAATGTCTTTCTTCATGGCGACCTTGACGAGGAAATCTATATGAATTTGCCTCGAGGATTTAGCAATGAGGAAAGGCCTATGGTATGTCGATTGCTGAAATCCTTATATGGTCTTAAACAGGCATCAAGACAATGGACTACAAAGTTTGCTGAAATTCTGAAGCATGCTGGCTTCCGACGGCCTAGCTATGATCATTCGTTTTTTTTGTGAAGAAGGATGATCAATTTATTACGATATTGTTAGTCTACGTTGATGGCATTGTCTTAACATGAAATCACGATGAATCAATTTCTAGTCTTAAACAAGATTTATGTGATACTATTCAGATTAAAGATATGGGGGAGCTTCAATATTTTTTTGGAATTGAGATAGCGAGATCCAAGAAAGGTAAATGTATGAATCAGCAAAAATATGCTCTTGAATTGATATCAAACACGGGATTATCTGGTGCAAATGGATGCGATACACCCATGGAACAGAATCTGAAATTAACCACCAAAGCATATGATGATGATCAGGAGCATAATGTGGTTTGTGATTGTTATGATTTAAGATTCTTAGTATTTCGTAATTTGAGTTGGAAAAATATGACACAAAATATAGGAATTTCAATTGAATAATCCGAAAATATTCTTAGATTCAAACAACATGAAGGAAGATTACACATATGAAATAACCATTCTATTCTCCAGAATAGAATTCCCTAGCAACTGCTAGTTACACTTTCTTCAGAATAAACTAACTGCCTCCACTACCCACATCCTTCCCCATTTTATTACCCCATTTTCTTCTAACGTAAACTGAAATGGCTTTGGGCTTGTCAACCAATCTTCTGCACTTGTGCTTAATTCTGGGCCTGGAACTTCTGAGGACTGAGCAACTTCTGGGCTTATAATTCCTGGAGTCATAACATTGCCCACCCCTTCAAGACTCGCTTTGTCCTCAATGCGAAATTTTGAAAATTGCACATGTAGTTCCTCCACATTTTCCCAGGTAGCGTCGTCTTCATTACGACCTTTCCACATCACCAACACCTCTGTGGAGTCTTTCCCATTTTTCTGTCCCTTTCTATATGCCAAAATCTTATCAGGTTTGAACACCAATAACAAGTCATCATCTAATTCATGTGGTAGTCTGACCACACGCCAAGTTGTCCAACTACCTTTTTTAGGCATGAGACATGGAATACCGGATGAACCTTTGTCCACTCAGGCTGTTTCAATTTGTATGCCACTTGTCCCACCTTCTTAAAAACTTGATATGGTCCATAAAACTTGGCAGCCAGCTTCTGAGACACTCTGGAACACACGGAACTCTACCTATGTGGACGAAGCTTTAACCAAACCTAATTGTCTTCTTGGAAATTTATATCTCGACGCTTTTTGTTAGCAAATTTAACCATCTGTTGCTGTGCTCGAACCAAGTTGAATTCAATTGTCGTAATATTTCATCTCTATCGGACAGAGCTTGTGCTACCGCTGCTACATGAATCTCCTTTGGTATAAATTGTAATATAGTGGGTGGTTTTCCCATATACTATCTCAAACGGGGTCATGCCAGCTGATGTTTGAAATGAAGTGTTATACCAATATTCGGCCCAATGAATCCAAGCTGGCCATCCTTTTGGTTGTTCGGACGAAAAATATCACAGGTACATCTCCATACATTTATTCAACGCTTCGCTTTGTCCATACGTCTCAGGATGATAAGCAGTACTCATCTTTAATGTTGTCCCTTGCACTTTAAATATCTCATTCCAAAATAGGCTCATAAATACAGCATCTCTATTGCTTACTATCGTCTTTGGAATTCTATGTAATTTCACCACTTCTTTGATAAATACATTAGCCACGATTTATTGTATACTGATGCTTTAATGGTAAAAAAAACGACCATACTTAGAAAGCCTATCAATGACCACCAGAATGACTTCGAATCCCTTTGATTTAGGCAAGCCAATCTATAGCCATATCTTCCCAAACCACTTCAAGTATTCCCAGGGGCTGTATTAAACCTTCCGGGGAGGCTGCTTCTGATTTATGTTTCTGACAAACAATGCATTCAGCCACAAATCAGCATACATCGGCTTTCACCCCTTGCCAAAAAAATGCCCCGACTAATCGCTTGTAAGTTCTGATAGCTCCAGAATGTCCCCCAGCAGCTGTTGAATGGAATTCCTTAAGCATTGGAACCCACAGAGAATACTTGGGCACCACGAATCAATTTTTGAACATCAGGTGCCCATTGTTAATAGAGTAATCTGTTGGCTTGCCATCACCACTGTTGACTGCTTGCCAATTTTTTTTAAATTGAGGATCATTCAAAACCGCTGCCCTGAGTGCCTCTAATTCCACCCAAGTGACTGTGGACAAAGCATTCAAACAACCATTTTCTTCTCTTCTTGATAGAGCATCGGCTGCTCTATTTTCTGCTCCTGCTCGATTTCGAATTTTGAATTCATATCCAAGCAACTTGGCCAACCAATATTGTTGGTCCAGAGTTGAGATCATTTGCTGAAGTAAATTTTTTAAGTTGTGGTCAGTGAGCACCACAAATTTATGACCCAAAAGATAATGACGCCAATGTTGGACTGCCAAAACTAATGCCATTAACTCTTTCTCATGAGCTGATTTCGATAAAACTCAATATAGTGGTTCGTAATGTCTTGTTTGCACACCTATGTATGGGATTATAGGGGTCTCCACACTTGAAACACAACCCTTTTTCTCGGCGGTGAAAATACTTCTGATGAGAAACAATTTTCCCATCCCGACCTCTATACCCTGATGTTTTATTATTTATACGCTCATATCCCACATTTCCTCCAGCATTACTTCAATACCCACCAGAACCCTGTTATTTCCTCCATCTCCTCTTGAATTTATATTAGAATAAGGACCGAACATGTTTCGGTCTTTATCGAAGGTGGTTGGATTAACCCACCCTGTATTCAGATCTCCTTTCATGTCTGCGCCACTCCCCCAAATTTTACCCCTTTTTCTATCATTTTGCCATAAAGTTCCATCTCAATCCCATAAACAAGTGACATTGCCCGATCTATTGTTTTCGGGTTATGCACAAACATTCTTCGACGAATCTCTTCCCTCAATCCACTCAGAAAATATCCCAAATCCCGTTCCTCCGGTACTTCCCCCATTTGAGCCACAATCAACTCGAATTGCTCTATATATTTATCCACAATTTGCTGGCCTTGTTTCAAAGTGGCTACCAACTCATACGGGTTGGTATCATAACCACTATAGCGTTTAATGAGCTCTTCTGCAAATCTATCCCAATTAACATGAGGAATTCTAACCTTCATCCAACGAAACCAATGAACCGATGAACCTGGCATAAATATATGCTAATTTGAGACATAGTTCATAGGGAGTGCCATGTATTTCAAAATATTGTTCCATTCTCCCCAACCACCCCATAGGATCTTCTCCTTCAAATTTGGTAACTCAATTCTTCTCACAGCATGCTTCATCTCCTCGCATTCTCCTTCTCGATTCCCTTCTCCTTCCATTTTTTCGTTCGTATTACTCGCTTGTGCGCCACCTCCACCTAATTGGTCATTATTATCCATAGAATGCATCATCGTGGATTGAGTTTGGGTCCTGACCAATTGTTCCACTAGCCCACGCAAATCTATTAAACTCGCATGGATACCTGATACATTTTCATGCAACGCACTTACATTTTCTTGAAGCCTTGTAATCGATTTTTCCATTGCTTTCTGTTTTGTCTCTGATCTCGTGTTAGCCATCGTACTTGCTCCTTCTTCCGGATTCGGTAGGTCGGACCAATGTTATGATTTAAGATTCTTAGTATTTCGTAATTTGAGTTGGAACAATATGACACAATATATAGGAATTTCAATTGAATAATCCGAAAATATTCTTAGATTCAAACAACATGAAGGAAGATTACACATATGAAATAACCTTTCTATTCTCCATAATAGAATTCCCTAGCAACTGCTAGTTACACTTTCTCAGAATAATAAACTAATTGTTTCCACTACCCACATCCTTCCCCATTTTATTCCCCCCCCCCCCCCGTTCTTCTAACGTAAACTGAAATGGCTTTGGGCTTGTCAACCAACTCTTATGCACTTGGGCTTAATTCTAGGTCTAGAACTTCTGAGGACTGAGCAACTTCTGGGCTTATAATTCCTCGAGTCATAACAATGATCTTGTTCTTGACAATCCTGGTGAGTCCAGAAGATTGGTGGTGTTGAGCCTTAAACGCATGGGTGTGTTTAATTCTTTAATTTATCTCCGGATTATTTTTGAGTTTTGATTATCAACAAAACTTATGTTTGTTATACTAATGTGTCTACTTAGTGCACAGGTTTATTGATTGAAAAGCGGATTGAATGAAGAAAATCAAGTGTGCAAAACCTGGGTTGGATCGCCCCAGACGATGGTGATCATCGCCCCAGGCGATGGCAGCCAGGCGGGGCATCGCCAAGCTCATCGACAGAGGCGACGCCGAGGCTCGCACGCAGGGGGAGTTCGCCAGAGGCGATGACCTAATCGCCTGAGGAAATGCGTTGAACGCCTGAGGCGATGGAAGATTTTAAGCAGCTGAGGCTACGGCATTGATTTATGGGATTGATCCCTTGAGGCGATCCATACATCGCCTGAGGCGATGCGTGCATTATAGTGACTGTTGGGGCGCGGTAATGGTGATCGCCCGAGGCGATGTTCGAGGCGATCGAGGAGTGATCTCAGCCTTATGTGTAGCAACGACCTTATGTGTAGCAACGACTAGTAGGAGCCTTGAGGGCCTTCTACACTATAAATATGGATGCTTTGGAGCATTTTGAAGACAAGAAACAAGCCTACAAACTTCAAGAAACTTTGCTTATTCAAATTTCATATAACATTGCAAACTCCATACATTTGTGTTGTATTGGGGTTTGTGATTCATTTCTTTTGAGAGAGTCTTGTATTCTTCGTGTTGTTACACCGTGGAGGTGTTGTTGATTTATTTGTAAGGTCCTCCAACACCGACCCAAGTTGGAAATTGTAAAGTCATCAACAAGTAAAGTTGGTGCAAGTGTTGTGGCTATCCTTGGAGCCCTTAAGGCCAAGAAGACTCATGAATAGTGTTGGTGACTCGGAAAGAGTTTTGTGTGGCTATCCTTGGAGCCCTTAAGGCCAAGAAGACTTGTGAAGAGTGTTGTGCTCGTGAAGAGCTTTGTGTACTCGGGAAGAGTTGTATTGTGGCTAACTTGGAGCCCTCAAGGCCAAGATCATTTTCGTTCTAGTAGAACCTCGGTTAAAAGTTTTCTAACCGGGAAGAGGAGACATAGGCGATTCATCGCCGAACTTCTATAACAAATCTTTGTGTCATCTACCGCTTTATTTAAATTACGCATTTATTTACTTCTTCATTTTAATTATTTATCGATTGACTTGAAGTTTTCCGCAGCGTAAACTCATCATTTTGCAAATTCATTTTAAAACGCTAAAGTAGCCAAGGAACCTCATTCACCCCCCTCTTCGGTTCCAACAGGTGGGTAGTGTGATGGCCAGCCCCAACGGTCGCCCGCCGTGTTCAATTACTTGAACACAATGCTTCACTCAATTCAAAAATTAGTTATCAATTCGAATTTCTGTTTAGCAAAAATGTTCCTATTTATAACGAAATAACAATTGTTGACTTAATATATTTTTTTTTACTTTGACTTCTAAAAAAACGAGCAGAGTCTCCCCTCAATAATTGCACATCGTGATCAAACTACAACTCAAATCCAAACCAATAACGAAAATCAACTTAAACTCAACTATGAAAATCAGCAATAATCCCCAAATCAGAATAAAAACTAAAATACTCAAACACCAACTAAAAATATAATGTATCAAAGTACCCAGACAATTAAAACTTCATTTCCAAAATAATTAAACGCAATTATCCTTCTAATTACACTCCCCGTCTGTCCCATCTATGTCATCGACACTATCTGTAATATGTCACATTACAAGTAAAGGTGAGTCACAACATTTTATAGTAAGCACAATAAAATATTTGACAAAAGCAGTAAAAACATCATTTTTATATAATGTGACGAAAGATAATACATTTTCATATCAAAATAAATTCCACACATATATGTTAATCTGAGCAGTTAACAGAGCTACATTTCACAAAGTAGATTCATAACATAAATAAATGCACAATTAACCAACGAATAACGAACGGATAATCACATGAAAGCCACATAATATCCACACAATAGCCATGTTGTAATGAAACAAATGCATACTCAAAATAAGGAGGTGACATGATGATATCATTACATACTATACCCGCTAAGGGTATCAGCAGATATTATACCCCTCCGCCTTCGGGCAAACAAAATGCGTTTATTTATTATCGTCGCCAACGAGCTCAAAAGTGTGAGTATTTTTACCCTCGTCGCAAGCCAAACAAACGAAAACAAAGAACGCCCTACGTTCATAATCTCAAATCATATTCACTAAATAAAAAAAGGCATGACATCTCAAAATAGTTGCCACACAACAAAAAGTGGTTCAAAAACCATTTTCTAAAAAATCATATTTCTATCAACACCAGGACTTGGTATCTTATTGTCGTCCAAAAGTTCTTATGATCGATGCTTATTGCGGTTCAGATTGGGCGATGTGTCCAATGACTAGGAAGTTGGTTATTGGATATTGCATAAGGTTGGGGAAGTCTCTACGGTCATGGAAGACAAAGAAGCAGTCCACCATATCATGTTCGTCTGCAGAGACCAAATACAGATCAATGGTTAATACAACATGTGAGATTGTTTGGATCATGGGGTACTAGGTGATATGGGAGTTAAATCGGCACTACCATTTGCCTTACATTGTGACAATATAGCGGCAATACAAATAGCAGCAAATCCATTATTTCATGAAAGAATGAAACACATAGAAATAGATTGTCACTTGGTAAGAGAGAAAATTCAAAAGTGGCTGATTAAGACATAATATGTGGTCACCAATGAGCAGCCAACAGATATTTTTACGAAGGTCTTTAGCAAAAATCAACACGAATATTTCCAAGCTTGGCATGATAAACATATTTCAAGCTCAAGGGGAGTGTTAAAGTTGTTAAACACATATATTTATAAATAAGTCAAAGTCGTGTTTTACTTAGTTTTAGTCATAGGTATTGATGTCATACGATGAGTCAGTTTCTTTGGTAAAATCTCATGCAAGCGCCGAGCAAGAGATATCCCGAGCAAAAAGCCCTGAACACAAATTACCTGAAGAACATCAAAACCTGCTCGGCATAATGGTCAAAGGCTAACGGAAGACCGGGGCGTAACTGACAAATTAACCGGCGCAAACAAACGTGTAATAATGGAACACGGAATTCTCGGACACTTCTTGAGCCAATAATGTCCCGATCTGAGGAGACCGTGTTCCGAATTTATCACATGCCAACCATCGAGATCAACACTATAAATACATGTCTAGGCAAGAAAAGACTCCGAAGATAGCACATCATAGTCTATTCGGTCTTTTACACTTATGCTATTTTTTGAAAGTTCTTGTTTTGCGTCTAAGTCCTGTAAACCAAAAAAAAGTTATAGTGAAGATTTATAACGAACTAGGTCCCGTGGTTTTTCCTTCGATTCGGAGGCTTTTCACGTAAAAATTGTGGTGTCTTTCATTTATTTTTCGCAAACACTTAATTCTATCGAACACGAAAAATATCACATCAGGTATAAACAGCTCTATAGATACATTGTTGTAACAAATATTTCGTTCTTAACTCAATGCATTACGTTCTTGCAAGTTTTTTCTCTTCCGCAGAGTTTCATTTGAAGAAAGGGTACCTTTTTTATGACAAATTTGTTATTAAACAAACTTAAATATAATTTTTAAGAGTTTACCTTTTTAAAGTTGTTAATTTGAGCTATTTTGCAAAGTTTAAATCTGAACGGCCTACTTGCCAACTTGTGCATGGCCAATATAAAGTCCACATTAATATAATACACACGCCATGACTTTTTGTTTCTTTGAAGTGGCAAACCTATCATTAACAATATATATATATATATATATATATATAAAATATCAACTAATAGTAAAATTTTGTTTTCAACTTTTCATCGAGCTGGATTCTTTGCTCGACCCTAGTGAGCAGCGTTGTATCTTGACTTTGGGCTAAGTGGTGCATTTGCCCAGCATAAACTTTTCAAGATTATACGATTTTATTTTAAAATATTTTAATTTTATAATAAAAATATTATATTTTACCCAAAAAAATATTATAAATGTTTTTATCGACCTGATTCTAAAATTCTGGTTTTTATCCTGATTCTAAAATTCTGGTTACGCTTCTTATAGTGAGTCTCCCCCGCTCCATATTTCTAGAATTTTAATTGTCTATATGTCGAATGCACCGTATTTTACAAGAAATTTCTCAATCGATTGATTATTGGTACAAGAAATTTCTCAATTGATTGATTATTGGGAACTTTATTTAAATTTATAAGTCAGAAACTTGAATAAGGAACCTATGACGGTGCATACATTCAGCTCCGCTGCAAGGTTGTTTGCAATACTTATCCAAACATTCGAATTAAAAAAATATATCAAATAGAATAAACATAAACACACAGAAACTTAATGGAAATTTAAATGTGATTTAGTATATATGTTATGTATGTTAAAAATAACAACAATAATAACTAAGTCTTTAATCACAATAAATTAGGTATACTACATGAACAATATAGAGAATCAAGTTGAGTCGAACATGTACGTCAATCTTTTCCAAGCGTTTATATCTATTAAGTATGTTACGATGTTAAAATTTTCTTGTACTTTTCCATACATTTTATTTATTTTAAAATTTATTATTGAAGCATATCTATAATGATTTACACTGAAAATGCTTTTTGTTTGTTTTAATAAGTTACTAATTGAAACACATATAAAATCTAAATTTATAATTAAAAATACGTAAATGAGATAATTTTGACTTTTTGTTCATTGGTGTGTGGTTGTTGTGTTAATGGTGCGTAATTAATAACTTAATGCTGTTTGGATTAAAATAATAAAATAATAATAATAAATAAAACAAAGTCAGCGTAACGACAGACCAAATGGCTTGCAGCTTAATTATGAGTTGTTAACCCCGAATATTTACGGGAACGTATGAAATTTATTATAATATTGTTAGATTAATTATCATTATTATTATATGAGATTTATGAAAATTATTATGACAACAACAATTATCATTGTATAATAATATTTTCAATTATATTCAATCGAATACTAAATAATATATTGAAGTAATTGCTATAATTTAAATTAAGTGGCTACGTAACATCAAGTAAATTATTATTAATGTTATAATATTTTTTATAAAATTTAACATAAAAATCGCCGAAACAATACAATAATTGCCGACAATAACATTTTTTCCAAATTAAAACTCTTAATAGCTGCCAGCAGAGTCATGATGACGTTATCATTATTATACCACAGTCGGCAACATTAAATAAAGTGATCGGCAACATGACGTCACCCTATATTGACCCTCCCCAGTTCAGGATTCGTCCATGCTTCACCCCAAAGCTAGCTAGCTGCCTTCTCTAGAACAACCCAAAACCAAATCCACCGCGTAATCCATTGACATCTTGCACCACTATAAATACCCTTCTCCGTCTCCTTTTCCAATTCAATTTACAGATCTTTTCTCTTCGTTTTTCGGATCATATATGCTGTAATCGTCTACCATGACCAATATTCCTACATCTCTAACCGATTCTGCTCTCAACCTTTTCAAACTCGCCATCTCCGCATCCGATCCCTGGCCCTTTTCTATCCTCTTTTCTTAACTCTAAATCATCTACTTGTTTCTTCCAGTCGCATAAAAAGACGATTATACGAAAAATATTATTTGGATCGTGTAGGATGGGAAGCGAAGGAGATAAAAAGGGTCACTTGAATTTCCATCTTCATTTCCTCCACCACCACCACCACGACGGAAGGCCGGAAACCATGAGTATTCCGAAGGGATGCTTGGCTATCACGGTGGGTCAAGGGGCGGAGCAGAGGCGGTTTATCATTCCGGTGATTTACATGAACCACCCGCTGTTCATGCAGCTGCTGAATGAGGCGGAGGAAGAGTACGGATTCTATCAGAAAGGCGCGATCAATATCCCGTGTCACGTGGAGGATTTTTGTGAGGTTAGGGGTATGATTGACAAAGAAACTACGTCATCGCAATCCCACCACCACCACCACCACCACCACCTCCCGTGCTTCAAGGCTTGATCAAAATTAGGGTTTTTTCCTCTGATAAAACTGATGTACTGCAGTTTCTGATTTGTCAGCATTTTTCTTTCTGAAAGATATTTGGTTTTATGTACATAAGTTTGCGTAAAACCTTCAAAGGATTTGTCAGTGTTGTTGATTGTGGGTATTTGATTCGTCTAATTATTCAATAAATATGAATCCAAAATGTTCATATCTATTTTTTGCGCCCTTTATGAATTATATTTACAAGTCTTTTAAGTTAATTTCTATACATTTAGGTAATGCTTGTAGATCCATAATGGGCTCAGAATGAAATATGCATTCGCAATCTCATTCCATTAGAATATGAATACATAATGGGAATCGTCATTCCCATCAACTTCGTTGCATTTACCTATTCCCATTTTCCTAATTTTTTATTTAATCATACCTTCCAATTTTTATTTTTTTAATCTTTTAATAATAAATCCTTATCACTTACTATGTATAAATATTAATAATAACAATAATAAATTAAATGATAATAAATGAATAAATATTTGAAACTAATAAAAAGTAATACTAATATTATAAAAATAATAATATAATATAATAATAATAAATACATAAATAATTAAAATACCAATAGTAGTGGAACAATAATATTATAAAAGAATAGTAATATTAATTTATAAAAGAATAATAATAATAAGTAGAACAAAATTAAGTATTATTTAATAATAATAAAAAATATATAATAATGAAAATAATAAATAAAATATCATAAGAATGGCATGAACCTATCATTTTGTTACTACCTTATTCCATTTTCGGTGTACCAATTATGGCCATAAGTCCTTAATTAAATAATTTTAAAATCTTAAATATGGACTTGGGTGGATAAGGGTTGCCACTTCCTTCAAAGAATAGAAGGCAAGTAGTTTAGTTCAAACTAAAATTTAATATATACTGCTATAATTTATTAGTCCATTATTCCATGTATTTTTTTTTTTTTTAAATTTTAGGGGAGAGGGGTGACTCGAACCCGAAACCTCTTATATTGGAAGATAGACGATCCATTATTCCATGTATGCAAGCAAATAGTTATACGGCTTGCTCTGGCTGGTTAGCATATTTAAAATCCGATTTTGCTATTCTCAATTCGGAACTCAAAACCATTGGACTATGAATACAGTAACACCTTACTTTTGGAAGATCGACCTTCAACTATTTCATTAAAAGTCTTTGTTTCTAATACGTTCAAAGTCAATTTATGAGGCTTATCATTTCCAAATCTAAACAATTGACAATTCTAATTCGCCGTTTTTCTTTTTGCAACCACTACCATTGTCGCATTTGGTGCCGAACACGTTTATGGATAAGAAACTGGGACATTATGGGAGGCCCAAAAAATAAATAACCCAGGCCCAAAAATAAATAACCCACCCACTCCAACTTTTTCTAACCATGTACCCTAAGTCACATAAGTCCAATATTCGGGCGGATGTGGATGCAGGTGCGTATATGCGAGTAAGTAAATTTTCAACTAATATATATGATATAGTCGAGACTTGTAAGTGTTTGAGTATGGGTTATTGGGCTGCCTGTTTCCTACATAATTAGCAGACTTATTAGACTGAATAAATGGATTACCTACATGGCATTCGATGCTTGGATAATTGCTTCCACATAAATCAAAAGTGATAACTTGAGCTTGCATCGTTGTCATGCTCATGCTATCAATCTTTTTGCTCAAAGCTTCTATTTGCGCCGACATTGCAGTGATTTCGTCAATTTGATGACTCCACTTGGTTTCTTTGGCACATTCCTCTCTGATTGTCATTGATAGCTATTAGAAGCCATCTCTTCCAAGAGTTCATAAGCTGCTTCCGGTGTTTTTCGCATGATGGATCCTCTTGAGGCTGCATCAATCATAGAACGGTTAGCTGAAAATAAACCGTTATAAAATGTTTGTACCTGGAGCCAAATAGGAAGACCATGATGTGGGCATCTCCTAAGCAAGTCCTTGAAATGTTCCCACGCCTCATATAAAGTTTTAGGATCATACTGTCCAAACATGGTGATATTTTTTCTCATCTTCGCAGTTTTGGAAGGGGGGAAATATTTAGACAGGAAAGCTTGAGTCATCCCATCCCAAGTTGTAATGGATCCTGCAGGTAAAGAATTTAACCATGCTTTAGCTTTATCTTTTAATGAAAAAGGGAAATAACCGTAACCTGATGGCGTCGTCAGAAACGCCGTTGTGTTTGAATGTGTCACAAATCTCCAAGAAGTTGGAGATGTGAGCGTTTGGGTCATCAGTGGTTTCTCCCCAAACATTACTGAATGTTGTATCATCTAAATTATTGTAGGCTTTATCTCAAAATTGTTAGCTTGAACTTGGCCTCGTTATGCTTGACAGAGATCCATGGAAAGCTGGTTGAGCAAAGTTCATCATAGATCTTGGATTCGGCGCTTCATTATCCACGCCCCCTTCTTGATTGTTATCCGCCATCGTTCGAGCTTCCCGTATTTTTCTTGGAAAAGTTCGCACAATTTCTGGATCAAAAGGCTTGAGTATGGGATTGCTACTCCTTAGCATGCACCAAAGATGACTACCATTAAAAAAAAAAAATCAACCCAAAAGGAGAACAACAAATGTAGTAAACCAAATACTCAAAATTCATAAACAAACAAAACAAAAAAATTTTGCTAAATTACAATTAACTGATCTCATATGATATTATACAAATTAGTCCCGGGCAACGGCGCCAAAAACCTGATCGCTATTTATTTAAACAATTATTTCCAAAGGATTACTTCTTCCCTTGCTTCCTTCCTTGCACCTCAAAGGATTTTTCTTCTTAAATTGTGTGGATGTTGAAGGATGATAGGAGCTGCTATGTGGTATATGATATGATATTGGACTCTCAAATTCGTGCCATAGATCTCATATTTATAGAAGATGAGGTGGATGGAAGTGTTCCCAATAGATCAAACTCAATCAAGTCTTTTTTTTCAGCAAACTCTGTCGCTCGATCGATCGAGAAAAAGTTTCGATCAATCGAGCACTTTAATTTCTCGTCCAAGAATTCTTCTGCCACGCTCGATCGATCGAGCTCAATTACCGATCGATCGATTAAGTCAGTTTTCAAAATCTTCATTTCTAGCCTCGGTTGGATCTGTTTTCCTCTTTCTAGCTTATTTCTTCCATTTCCCACCTAGATTCCTGAAACAACACAAATAAATACCAAAAAGCGTAACATCATCCAGGAATCAACACGAAAATATATACATATCAATATTCTAATTCATAATCTTTTACTTTATCTTTTCCCTTTCTTTTTCTTTCGGAGAATTAAGAAGGTGTAACAATAAGTGGCAACCTTGTAAAATTTAAATCGCGACTTAGAAAAACGTAGTTCATATTAAAGCGTCGCATGCAAGATCGGAGCGCGAGATCATGACCAGAGCGCCAATGTGCGGATGATGGTAGAAGGATTACCATAAAAGCAATTTTGGATTAGACGGGGTTGAGTTTAGTCGGTTTATTGCTTTTTTTATTTTTTAGATAAAAAATTAGATAAAATTAGACAAATATTAGAAATTGTTTATGAATACAATAACTTATTATGTATATTAGTTTCCAAGTGTAAGACATTATAAAATATTTCATACAAAAATATATTGAAAAGTTTTTTAAAAAAAATTAAAAGAGGTAATAAAAGTGGATAGGTTAGAGAGGATGAACTAAGAAAACCCATCTTATCTTAAAGTGGACCAAACTTTGGTGTTTTCTAATTTTGGCAATCATATAGGATTCTCTGCAAATTGCATAACTATATCTAATTTATTATGTTAATACAACCTTTGTTCCAAACTTAATGTTCCTAAGGTTTCTTATTTTATATTTTTAAGCTTATTTAACTGTTAATGTTCATATTTATTATTTCATGAATAGATCCTTTTAGTTACTTGCCAGCGTATATTCACTATAACTTAAGCAACACCCATCATCTGTAATCCACCATGAATATGTTGTTGTGGTGCACATCCACCAATACTTAATTATATTATGCAGTGGACATCTCAGAGCTAGCCCGATTGCGGATTTGTTGTCCTATTTGGGATGTACTTGAGTTCGAGTCCTGTTAAAAACATTTATCTCATTCCAAAGCTCAAAAAAATAATAATAACATTATGAAATTATACAAATTATGAAAATCACAATATCAAGAAAATGTAATAATGACATTAACCCATTCCATGTAAATGTATATTATCCCAAATTCATGCTCTTCTTTTTCTTTCCCCAAAAGGAATATTAAATTCACTTCAAAAAAACAAAAGGAATATTAAATATTATCTATCCTACTTGACAATTTTTTTTTAAAAAGAAATAAATTAATTGATGAGATATCCGATTATATTATTTGGATGGGGGTAGAGAGTAAATGTTGTTTCCTTGAGGGTGGTAGCTATCGTATCGTAAAACGAATCCCTAGTAGCAATTTTGTATGTAATAATTCCTTTGTTCCTTTCTTGGAGGCATCGCACTCTCTTTCCCTATCACATTCACATGTCCTCCATTTTTTCTCATGCCCCCTCTATTTGATACGTTCAATCAAAGTTATTAATTGTAAATTATTTAAATTTATTTATTATTCTCACTCACACATATATATACGTATAAAATAATTATATAAGCTTAAAGTTAAGTCCGTGTTAAGCTGTGGATGAGGACTCGAACTTGAATCGTGACAAACTATTAGATCACTGCCCAATATTTAGCCTTGGAACCTCTTAATATCGTATGGTGGGAAGTGATTCTTCGATCATATATAGAATAAAATAAATGAAGTAGACTCATATTAGAAAGAATTTGGTTATTAAAAAAATCAAAATTTTGTAGTGAGGAAGCATTGATTAGAGGGTACTTGTTGTCTTGTTTTGCATGTGATATCCTCCTCCTCTATTCATTTTCTCTTCCTCTTTTTTCTTTTTATTTTTTAACAGCTGTCTTCCCTTTTGTCCCCTAATCATTTAATTGCATCCTCCTCCTCCACCACCAATCATCCTCTTGCCAACTTCATATTTCAAAATTAAAGATATTTTTAAATCAAACAAAATAAAGCCAAAACATATATACCTCTTATTTCTCGATATTATTATAAATAATAATTCATTGGCCAAGAAGATACGATAATGAATCCAAACTTCTAAGAGGGGTGGTATAATGTTTGCAATATTCATAATATATATATATATATATATTTAAAAAATTTAACTCTTTTTTTATATCTAAAATCCCAATTACTAAATCATATTGGATTAATCTAGAATTTAGTTTTGCTTTTTTAAAAATATATTATATATTTCATTAAAACTTTGGTGGGAGAGTGATAATGAAGCAGACATTATATATGCATATTTCCTTTTCATGTGTCGTCAACATCACATTCAATTATAATTTTTTAATTTATTAATGACTTTATATAATCAAATTTCAAATCTTTAACTTCATTTGTTTTTTTTTAAGAAGAACGTTAGATTCATAAATTCATGTAATATCTCAGTCATTACAATGTTATAAATAAGTCGGAAAATTCGACGATTCTCCTGTTGAAACTAATGCGTGCTTAGCTGTAAAGACCCGGATATTTGAGGTATTAATTAAATTAATATTTTGGGTTCAAGTTAAAACTTTAATTATTAAATTATTATTAAATGAGTTAGCATGAATTAAACTCTATTATTATCTTTCCTTGTAGAATTAAATATTCCTAGGTTCTATAATTACCATCAATTCATGCAAGTATTGATATCATTAATTCAAAGATTTCCATCCTATTTTACTAGCATCTAAAGATTGATAGTTTCATTATTTAATCAAGAGTTTTTGGAAAGATTTTTATACCATAAAAATCAAGAATCTCAACATTTCTTTTTCGAAAATTCTATACCATTATTTCGAAAATATAACATCAAATTATGCAACAATTTTATACCATATGCTCAACAAAAATCTGCACTTATTCCATACCATAATTTCGAATTCTTGCACCTTTGTCTCATGATTTTCTAGTTGCAATTATATATAGGAGTTCACCATAGTATATTGACCTAGCATAACCTTTACCCTCCATCACCTTTTATTTCGAAATTCAGCAACTAAGAGCCGAAAACTTTAGCCTAAATCATACCAATAATTCGACCACTTCAAGGCTTAGGAAGGAAGGAATTCGTGTCGTTTTCGCACCCTAAACCGTTCAATCATCTAAATCGCTGTAAGTGGGTTTTTGCTAAATTATTCGTTTCGTTTTCTAAAAATTGTATGTATGCTTTTAAATCTCAATCGATATGAATTTATTTTGAAATTATGCAAGTAATAATTTTTAAGCACTTTAAACTTTGAAATCTGATTGGAAGTGGATTCCTTTATGACCCTGATGCGGTGGGATATAACCGTTTACATGACCTTATACGGTGGTTAACCGTTGTTTCTGGAATGTCCAGACCCTTTATTCGTGGGTAAGCCGATGCATGACCTCTTCTCTAGGAGGGATAATTCTAGAGACTGATATCAGTACCAAGAGGAAACTAGATGATTTAAATGTGCTTAAGTATATGAAAATTATGAACGATTGATATGCTATGTTTATGGCTCGATGGAGCAATTATGATAAGATGCATTCATATCAATATATGTTTGATTAAGATTTATGTTTTGAAAAATTATGAAAAATATGTTACTGTCATATCGATTGGCCCCCGCTTGCTGAGTGTTTATCAAAACACTCACCCCTTACTCTACATCCCCAGATAAAGCTGAGGAAGAAGTTGAAGCTGAAGAAGAACACCAATTCTGGGGTTGGTGATTTGTCCGCTGCGTTATCTTAAGATTTAGTTTCCAAGACTTTAATTTAAGTACGATTTTACTATTTAAGTTGTTAAGTTTTTAATTCCGCGTTTTATTCAGTTGTAAAGACAATTGTTAGTTCGTTTGTGGAAAATAGACTGGCTTTTGGTTATTAAGATATTACGAGGCTTATTGATTTCAAGATGTTTATGGAAATCAATGCCGGTGTTATTGACCCCGGTCTCGGGGCGTGACATTTTAGTGGTATCAGAGCCAGCCAGGTTCCATAATCCCGCTGGGAAAAGATCGATTCACGATAATTACGATAATCGGAAGTTCAATCTGATTGATCACGTGAATACGAAATTTGTTAAATTTTAAAAAAAAAAAAAAAAAAATTTCGGGAATTGAATTTAGAGAATCCGAAACCCTAAGCTCCTCGCCGCCGCCGACGATTGCCGCCGCGATAACCTTCGACCAGTGTATCATTGGAATCGTCTCCTCCAGTCGACCTCACTGTCCAAATTTCAGATCGATCGGACATCGTTTGCCCGATCAATTTCGCATTTTAAATCTAAGAACCCTAACCCCCAAATTATGTTCGTTTCCCGATTTTCTGATCATAGCTTGATCGTTTTAAAAATTAAAAATTCTATTCTGATCGTCTGTACACATCGATCGAAAGCCCTCTATCAATTTCAGAATTCGACTACGGGAAGATTTTCAGAATTTCAGATCGATTTTGAGTCCTAGAACTCTAACAAGCCACGAAATTTCTTTCCTCGATTTCTTAAGTTCCGAAACATTTTTGTTCGAATTAAATTTGAAATTTCGATCCTTATTCTATGTCGATCCTTAGCCCTCTGCCGATTTCAAATTTTGACGTCGATTTCGGGGCGAATTTTTGGAACCCTAATTTCGGGTTATGAACCCTAATTTTTTATTTTTAAAAAAAAAAAATTTTTTTTTTTCCAGAATGCCAAAATTCGAAATTTTTGCTTCATGCTATTAATTCTTGTTTTAAAATGATTTTGTCAAGTATTTCAGTTGACTAAACTAGTTCCGTAATTGGGTTTAGGTGATGTCGACACAAGCCCAGACCGTCAATATCCTTAGCCTGGAGCAAGAAGTTGAAAAGCTCAATGAAGCTAATTCTGAATTACTTGAGGTAGTAGACCACCTGCGTGGCGATGTTCATAGACTCGGCTACTACCACCATCAAGCCGATGAGCAGAGTAAGGAAGCTAAAAAGGATGTTGCTCGATTGGATGAACTCCATAGGACTGCTGCCGAGAAATGCGTAGTGCAAAGGCAACAGCTAGAGCAAATGGCAGAGCGAGTCCTCTCACTCCAAGCTACGAACCATCGCTTGACAATAAGGAGCAATGGATACTGGAGTATCATCACTCATCTCCAGAACGTCAATAGTGACCTACGGGAAGCCAATGGTCACATGCGAGATCTTCTGAATGTTGTAGAGTCAGATGAAGAACCAGAGGAGGACCCTGAAGAGGAACCAATGGAAGAAGATGTGGAAGAGGATTTAGGAAATGGAGATATAGTAGATCCATAGTCTTCTAGGAAGCTTTGTTTTAAGAGTTTTTATTTGAGAGTTATTTTGATATTCAGTAGTTTCCTTTTGTTTTGAATCAAAAACATTCAAGTTATTAATAAAATTATCAATTTCCTTTTTAATCATGTCTTCGTTATATTCTGTTATCAACCAATCTACTGCGCATGGACCTTAGACCTTTATGTATTGTAGGAGATGGCCGGTCGTCCTGTGCGTAACAACCGTAACCCCAACTACGCTGCCCCTCCTAACACTAATGAGGGAAGATCGAATGGGAACCAAAATCCTCCAGAGCCCCCGAGGATGGGTCTAAGTCGTGAGGACTTGACAGCTATAGCCACCATTGTGGCCACGACACTGCAAGGTCTGGCTAACCCCGCTATTAATCAGCAACAGCAGCAGCCAGCGCCACATCCGCAGGGAGTGAAGTATCATTATGAATCACTGCGGAAGAACGGAGTTCCAACCTTTGACGGCAACTCAGACCCAGAGATGGCCCAAAATTGGCTTAAGCAGGTGGAAAATCACCACAGGCTACTGGAAGTGCCGGAGCACATCAAGGTGGAAGTAACAACATCTTTCCTTGTTGATCAGGCAGGTATGGTGGGAGAATGTGTCACCACTGATGTTAGAAGCAGGACCTGTCACATGGCAAAGGTTCCGAAGTACATTTCTGAAGCAGTACTTCCCAACAGCAGTGCAAAACCAAAAGCTGAGAGAATTTGAGAATTTGACTCAAACTTCCGACATGTCAGTGGTAGATTATACCGCGAAGTTCAACGCACTGGGAATGTATGCACCTAGTATCATGGCAGATGAGACCTTGAAGCTCCATCGCTTCAGGATTGGACTGAACAGTCGTATCCAGTCTGCCCTTGCGATTTTGAAACCGCAAATTTTGGAGATCTAATGGGAGCAGCCATCAGGGCTGAAGCTGATATAAAGCGTCGCGAAGAGGAATTCAAGTGCAAGCGACCTCCCCCTAACCAGCATGCTACTATTGGTCACAATTCCACGCGGCCTAATCGGTCCAACAACCAGCGAAAAGGACCAATACTCGGCCCAAACCAACAGAGGTTTCCAAAATGTTCAAACTGTGGCTATCATCATCCCGGAGAATGCCTTAAGGGAAAGGGAGCATGTTTCCGATGTGGAAAGTTAGGACACAGGATAGCTGAATGCCCTGAACCTGATGTAAAGGGGACAACTGCAAGAAATGGCGGTCCTCCGATCAAACCCAGGGAGAACAAACCGAATGCCCGTGTCTTTGCCATATCAAATGAGGAGGCAGAGGACGCAAACGATGTCGTGGCAGGTACCATTTTATTAAACGAATTATCTGCTTATGCATTGTTTGACTGTGGTGCCACGCATTCGTTTATATCTAAGAGGTTTGCTAAGGAACTAGCTCTTAAACCGGAATTGCTTAGTAAGCCGTACAATGTAGCAACACCCGTCAATAAAACCTTATTAGCACACAGTATACACCGAGATTGTAATCTCAGTATTAACAAAACGGTGTTTAGTGCTGAGTTAATTCAACTCAACATGGTAGATTTCGATATTATACTCGGAATGGATTGGTTTCCAAACACCATGGGGTAGTCGACTGTCGTAACAAGAATGTTAGACTACGAACCCCAGACGATGGAGAGATCGTGTATCACGGTAAAACCAAGGAACGAAAATTCCTTCTATCGGCAGCGCAAACTTGGAAAGCCGTGAAGAACGGTGAAGATGTATACCTAGCAACAATAAGCGAGGTAAAAGAAGAAGGCGAACTCAGGGTAGAGGACATAGCGATAGTACAAGAATTTCCAGATGTCTTCCCTGAAGAGCTGCCAGGATCTGTTCCAAACCGTGAATTGGAGTTTGAAATCAATTTGGTACCAGAGGCTGCACCAATTTCAAAGGCACCATACCGTATGGCGCCAGCCGAATTGAAAGAACTCAAGGAGCAACTACAGGAGCTCTTAGACAAGAGACAAATTAGACCAAGTGTATCCCCATGGGGAGCTCCAGTGTTGTTTGTAAAGAAGAAAGACGGGAGCATGAGATTGTGCATCGACTATCGAGAACTGAATAAGATCACAATCAAGAACAAGTACCCTCTTCCAAGAATTGATGACCTATTCGATCAACTCAAAGGAGCTAAAGTCTTTTCTAAGCTCGATCTAAGGTCAGGCTATCATCAACTCAAGATAAAAGCAGAGGATGTACCGATAACCGCATTCAGAACAAGGTATGGGCATTACGAATTCATGGTGATGCCTTTTGGCTTGACAAACGCCCCAGCAGTGTTCATGGATTTGATGAACCGAGTATTCAAGCCATTCATAGATAACTTTGTGGTTGTGTTCATCGACGACATTCTCATTTATTCGTCGAGTAAGGAGGAACACGAACAACATCTTCGCCTCACTCTCCAGACACTAAGAGAGAAAGAGCTTTATGCCAAATTTAATAAATGCGAATTTTGGCTAGAGAGCGTATCTTTCTTAGGACACATCATATCAAAAGCAGGAGTGTCCGTAGATCCTAAGAAGGTGGAAGCAGTTTTGGACTGGCAAAGGCCAACGACCGTAACAGAAATTCGAAGCTTCTTGGGACTAGCTGGTTATTACCGGAAGTTTGTTGAAGGATTTTCTTCAATAGCAGTACCTCTTACAAAGCTCACACAGAAGAACTCAAAATTCATATGGAGTGAAGAGTGTGAGAAAAGTTTTGAGATCTTGAAGGAAAAGCTTTCATCTGCACCGGTACTGGTACTACCGACTGAAGGCATGGGTTTCACTATTTATAGTGACGCATCGAAAGAAGGACTGGGATGTGTACTCATGCAAGAGGGAAGAGTAATTGCGTACGCCTCAAGGCAGCTTAAGCCGCACGAGCAAAACTACCCTACGCATGACCTCGAGTTAGCCGCAGTGGTTTTCGCCTTAAAAATTTGGAGGCACTACCTTTATGGCGCCAAGTGTGAAGTGTTCACAGACCATCAAAGCCTTAAATACTTGTTTACTCAGAAAGAACTGAACATGAGGCAGAGAAGATGGATTGAACTCTTGAAGGACTACGATCTCACCATTAATTACCATCCCGGCAAGGCAAACAAAGTAGCAGATGCATTGAGCCGGAAAGGCAAGGGGAAAATGATCTTAGCTTCGGTCTCAGCTCAACCTTGTCTTCGAGAGGCCATCAAATTGAGTCAAGATCAGGATCCTAGTCTGACAAAGTTAAAAGAGCAAGTCAAAGATGGAAAAAGCACTGACTTCGAGACTGATAGTAATGGAATTCTGTGGATGAAAGGACGATTGTGCGTACCAAATGTGGACAACATAAGACAAGAGGTAATGTCTGAAGCACATAAATCCAAATTTTCAGTCCACCCTGGGAGTACAAAGATGTACAAAGATTTGAAGGAAAGTTTCTGGTGGAATGCCATGAAGAAGGACGTAGCAGAATTCGTCGCCCGATGCTTAGTATGTCAGCAAGTTAAAGCCGAGCATCAAAGACCCGGAGGACTTCTTCAACCTCTGAAAATCCCTGAATGGAAATAGGAGCACATCTCCATGGATTTCGTCGTAGGACTACCAAAGTCAAGACAGAGCCATGACGGAATATGGGTAATTGTTGATAGACTAACCAAGTCAGCATATTTTCTACCTGTCCGTATGAACTATAACTTGGACAAGTTGGCAACACTATATATGGACAATATAGTGAGACTGCATGGAGTCCCAGTGAGCATCCTATCTGACAGAGATCCTAGATTCGTGTCGCGTTTCTGGAAAAGTTTTCAACAGGCTATGGGAAGTAAAGTAACTCTTAGTACGGCCTATCACCCACAGACCGATGGCCAGACAGAAAGGACTATCCAAACCCTCGAGGATATGCTAAGAACTTGTGTATTGGATTTTACTGCAAATTGGAGCGAGCTCTTGCCTCTACTCGAGTTTGCTTACAACAACAGCTATCATAGTAGCATTGGGATGGCGCCATACGAAGCACTCTATGGGCGTAAATGCCGATCACCGTTATACTGGGATGAAGTAGGAGAAAAGAGCTATCACATGACCTGAGTTAGTGCAAGCTACTACTGACAAGATAGCTATCATCAGGGATAGACTTAAGACAGCTCAGGACCGACAGAAAAGTTGGGCTGATTTGAAAAGGAGACCAGTAGATATTGAGATTGGTGAAAAAGTATATGTAAAGATTTCACCAATGAAAGGAGTTATTCGATTTGACAAAAGGGGAAAGTTGAATCCAAGATATGTGGGACCATTTGAAGTTCTAGAGAAGGTGGGAACGCTAGCATGTAGAGTAGCAATACCACCGCACCTGTCAAGAATTCACAATGTCTTCCACGTATCACAACTAAGGAAATACATTACTGACCCAAGTCATGTACTTGAAGCTGAACCCCTAGTAGCTCAAGGGAACTTGAACGAAACTCTAAAATACGAAGAAGTTCCGATTCGGATCGTAGATTCAAAGGACCATGTATTGCGACGAAGGACAATTTCTTATGTCAAAGTCCAATGGTCAAACCATACGGAAAGAGAAGCTACATGGGAAGTAGAAGAATTGATGCGGGAAAAATACCCCTACCTTTTTCATGATCAAGTTGACTCGAGTTTCGAGGACGAAACTTCCAATAAGGAGGGAGGGATGTAAAGACCCGGATATTTGAGGTATTAATTAAATTAATATTTTGGGTTCAAGTTAAAACTTTAATTATTAAATTATTATTAAATGAGTTAGCATGAATTAAACTCTATTATTATCTTTCCTTGTAGAATTAAATATTCCTAGGTTCTATAATTACCATCAATTCATGCAAGTATTGATATCATTAATTCAAAGATTTCCATCCTATTTTACTAGCATCTAAAGATTGATAGTTTCATTATTTAATCAAGGGTTTTTGGAAAGATTTTTATACCATAAAAATCAAGAATCTCAACATTTCTTTTTCGAAAATTCTATACCATTATTTCGACAATATAACATCAAATTATGCAACAATTTTATACCATATGCTCAACAAAAATCTGCACTTATTCCATACCATAATTTCGAATTCTTGCACCTTTGTCTCATGATTTTCTAGTTGCAATTATATATAGGAGTTCACCATAGTATATTGACCTAGCATAACCTTTACCCTCCATCACCTTTTATTTCGAAATTCAGCAACTAAGAGCCGAAAACTTTAGCCTAAATCATACCAATAATTCGACCACTTCAAGGCTTAGGAAGGAAGGAATTCGTGTCGTTTTCGCACCCTAAACCGTTCAATCATCTAAATCGCTGTAAGTGGGTTTTTGCTAAATTATTCGTTTCGTTTTCTAAAAATTGTATGTATGCTTTTAAATCTCAATCGATATGAATTTATTTTGAAATTATGCAAGTAATAATTTTTAAGCACTTTAAACTTTGAAATCTGATTGGAAGTGGATTCCTTTATGACCCTGATGCGGTGGGATATAACCGTTTACATGACCTTATACGGTGGTTAACCGTTGTTTCTGGAATGTCCAGACCCTTTATTCGTGGGTAAGCCGATGCATGACCTCTTCTCTAGGAGGGATAATTCTAGAGACTGATATCAGTACCAAGAGGAAACTAGATGATTTAAATGTGCTTAAGTATATGAAAATTATGAACGATTGATATGCTATGTTTATGGCTCGATGGAGCAATTATGATAAGATGCATTCATATCAATATATGTTTGATTAAGATTTATGTTTTGAAAAATTATGAAAAATATGTTACTGTCATATCGATTGGCCCCCGCTTGCTGAGTGTTTATCAAAACACTCACCCCTTACTCTACATCCCCAGATAAAGCTGAGGAAGAAGTTGAAGCTGAAGAAGAACACCAATTCTGGGGTTGGTGATTTGTCCGCTGCGTTATCTTAAGATTTAGTTTCCAAGACTTTAATTTAAGTACGATTTTACTATTTAAGTTGTTAAGTTTTTAATTCCGCGTTTTATTCAGTTGTAAAGACTATGGTTATTTCTTTTATGGAAAATAGACTGGCTTTTTGGTTATTAAGATATTACGAGGCTTATTGATTTCAAGATATTTATGGAAATCAATGCCGGTGTTATTGACCCGGTCTCGGGGCGTGACATTAGCTAAATGATGGGCATCAATATTTCCAATCCGACAAACCAATAGTGTATTTGCTTCCGTGAATTCCATCATGGTTCTTTGAATATCAGATATTAGATTCACAATGAATGACATATTGTCGATTGTTGATTGTAGTGCTTGAATTACATTGGAGCAATCACTTTCGAGTACAATCCGACTCCAACCATATTGTTGTGCCAATTCAATCCCTTCACGTAATGCCATTGCCTCGGCCACTTCTAGTGTCGCTGGAAGATGGACTCGCATGCTACGCCAAATTATGCATTTGTCCTGATCGTCCCTTGCCAAAATCCTAAAGGCCATTGAATTGCTTGAAGTAGATAATGCTGCATCACAATTTATTTTAATGATACCTGATGGGGGCAATTGTCAAGTACTTGGAGTAATGGATGTTGTGGTTGTAGTTTGAATGCTAGTTGCAAGTCTAAATTGTTTCAGATGATCCATAGCAAACTCCATACAATGATACGTGTCATACATAAATTCTCCCATTCGCCTTTGATTACGTGTATTCCATAATGCCCAGCAAATGACCATTATAAACTCAACATCGGCAGCAAGCAAGTTTAATACGTAAATTGTCGATCAAATCCTTGATATCAGTACATTCAAATAATATGTGTTTATGTGGAATATTACTGCAACCCCAGTATTGTCTAGCAAAATGACATTCCTTGAAAACATGTAGGACATATTCCGTTGTGGGTAAACAGAAACCACAAGTTTTATCTTCCACATGTGTCGTCGAGCCAAAAGATTTAAAGTCGGGCTAATCCCATGGCATGCCCTCCAAATAAAAATTTTAATCTTCTTCGGTACCTTGGATTTCCATATGTAATTTTTTTTTTTTAAATCTTGCAAATTAAAAATAGCCCAACATACAAACCAACGAAATACAATTTAATAAAGTATATATAGGTTAGGTTGCAAGCAATTTGGTCAAAAATAAAAGGGTAAAAAATGGACACCCTCCTAACATTCACACATTAACCTTTTAAAATGTGCAATTAATCCCAAAATTTTAGCACTTAACCTCTGAACAATTTTAAGCTGTGCACTTAATTCCCTAAACAATATCCGGGAACAATTTTTCCGAATATTCTGGCTGCAAATTCCCTCACATGCGTCTCACATGCCACGCTCGAGAGTATGTATGTATTTTCATGTTTTTCTGCATGAATTTCACGAGTAAAATTTCTTGACCGTGTGTATACTCGTTTTCTGATTGCTATACTCGTAAATTTTTCGTAGAAAAATAAATGAAATGACATACGTACTCTCGACCGTGACATGTACACGCACGTGAGGGAATTTACATCCAGAATATTCGAAATTGTTCCCGAATATTGTTTAAGGGGTTAACTGCAATACTTAAAATTGTTTAGGGGATTAAGTGCATGTTTTGAAATGTTAGAGGATGAAGTGTTAAATGAAGGTTGAGGGACGTCCGTTTTTACCACCAAAACATGTCAATTTTGCTTTGATAAGTATCCTTTCAATAAACATAATTTACTTTTGTGATAGGAATCATGGTTTTATCGTTTCACATTGCAGACGATCTACGAATGTACAAGCTCATGTTTTAGCGAATCGTGATGTTTCTCATGGACCTATTCCTGCTTCTTTAGTTTCTGATCTTTTATTTATGCATGAACATGTATTTAGGGATCTCTCACTCTATTTAATACAAATTATCACTTCTTGTTTCAAAAATAAAAATAAACATAATTTAGTTTTGAGTTCAAGCACTCATACACAAATTATATTCTTTTATTTTAATCACAATAATATATTGAACTTTTAAAAAGATTAAATGTTTCGATTTTGATAGTGGACACAAATTGATAGAGTTCAAAATAGTACTTGAATAATTGAATTGTTTCTTAAAATTGTACCCAAATACTTGAGAGCTTCATGGAACTGGATCGGAGATAAGATAGCTTATAGATTAATTATATGAGATATTATTGAGAATCAAAAGCCATAAATATAGATTTATTATTAATATTATATTATTACCTAATAAACCGCAAGATTTAAATAATGGAAATTGGATAGGGTGGTCAAGCTTTATAATTTGCAGAAAATGATAGAAATATGAGTAAGCGAGAGAGATGCGAAAAAGATAAACAGAAGCGTGGCGTGGCGTGGCGTGGCGTGGGTTTTTCTTACAAACGGTGCGAATGTTGGAAGTATGGAGGCAAACCCAAAGGCGGCGAAAAACAAGTACTAAATTCCACACCCATAACCCTCTAATTAAATCGCCGATCTCTGCATTTTCACATCCATAAAACAGTTGATATTATGATTATTTAATGTTGGAATTCAGCACAAAGGAAATCTCTCTCTCTCTCGCTATCTCGCTCTGTCGCTGTGGTGGTGTTAATTTCTTGATATATATCTATACGTATATATAATTATTTTGGTTCCTCTAAGTAATTATAGTAGTGAATAAAAAGAAAAAGACAGGTTTTTTCCCTGTTTATCGAGCATTTGTTTCTTAATCAACTCCCAGCATAAGAGTTTTTCGTATGGGATTTCATTTTTATTTATAATTTGGGCTGCTGATTATTTGGAAGAAGGGAGGTGGGGTTCCTGTTCATGAGTGCTAGTGCCTTCAAATCTCGGTAACAAGAACTTTTGTGGAGGTTGGGTTTTTCTTGTTTTGGGTTTTAGTGGTTATATCGAAACAAAGGCGGAATTTCTTTTTCAGGAAATAGTTCTATGGAAAAAGGAGCTAATAATAGTAGTGGGTTTTGCGTTTCAGACAAGAAATCATCATCCAGCGGTGATGTTTGTTTGATGAAGCTACTGAGTACCGAACCATCATTCCCTTCCAAGATTTGCATGATGGGTTTTCATGAAAAAAATAATTTCCACCATTTTAGTGACTGTGTTGGTGATGATGGTAGTGGTGGTGGCCGTAGTACTGGTGGTGGAGGTTTGGGGCCCATTGGCGGCGGAGGTAACGAGGTTGTGTCAAATATATACCTCGACAATGTCTCGACTTCTAGTGGTCTTGCTGAAAAAATAACGAGTACGAATTTGCATCCTTTTGAACTTTTTCCTTATTGTTCCACCACCCGCAACAAAAGCACAGGTAAATTAAATATTCTTTCCTTCCTTCCTTTTTAGCCTCTTCCATTGTTCCAACAGTGTTAGAAAGAGAAAGGTCACTGCAGATTTTTCTTATGTTTTGTTTTTTCTATCTTGTTTGTGAGCTGATGTAGGAGGGATGGCGGCGAGTGTGAGATTTCCTTTTACATGTGCTCAGTGGAAAGAGCTTGAAAGACAAGCTATGATTTATAAGTACATGATAGCATCTGTGCCTGTGCCTGCTGATCTTCTCTTCCCGCTTTCAAGAAATTTTCCGAACTCATGTAAAGATAAAAATGACTTCTCTTATCTTCTCTGTTGAAAATTTCCACTTTATCTTTAGTGTTCTATTTTTAAATCCGATTTGAGATGGATCTTATTTATTTTCTTGAATTGGGATCTGGTGGCAGTGGCTGGTGGTGATGGGATGCACAATGCTAGATATTTAAGAAAAGGAGATCCAGAACCTGGGAGGTGTAAGAGAACAGATGGCAAGAAATGGAGGTGTTCAAGGGATGTGGCGCCCCAACAGAAGTACTGTGAGCGCCATCTTCACAGAGGCCGTCCCCGTTCAAGAAAGCCTGTGGAAGTTAAAAACGATGCTGAAACTCAAAAGAAAGCACGCCTTGAACAAAGCCCACTTCCCACCACAGTTCAAGCCAGTAGTGATACTTCTCGACAGTTTGCTACTGCATATCAGCCCCATTTGCTGTACAATCCTAGAAGTGATCTTAGTGTCTCTACGCCTTCCTCTAAAGGAAATAATAGGTATAACTTTGTTGGATGCTATGAGGGGTGACTTGTACTGTGATTATCTAATTTGATTTCTTTGTAATTTTGATTGTGTGTTGAAGGGATATGTGCTTGATGATAGAAAGTGGCATGACTACCTTGGATGGAACTCAGCAGCAATTGCAACATTTGATGGAAGCACAAATGGGATTAACAAATGAAAGCTCCTCCATTTATAATTTTCATCAAGATTATTCGGAGCAGCAGCTATTGAACTTGCTCCCTTATTCAAATTTCTCTGCCACAGAGATAGAGGCGTCATCCAGATTTATTGATACTTGGTCCACTGATAATCTAAACGGCAATCAGAGAAATCTTTCCCTTTCATTTAACTTACCTGTGGATATGACTTCTGAAAATATAATGGATCAAGAGAGGAGAAAAAATCTAGCCGGGAGTGATGTGAAGGATTCTGATGGTCACAAGACCAAGGATGATTCAGGAAATTCAAGTCCTGTTTCTTGGGAGCCATTTGCCCGTGGAGGGCCGCTTGCCGAGGCCTTGCAACTGGGTTCAGTTGCAATAGGTGAATCGAGTCCGGCCTCCCCTTACCATTCGATGAGCACCCCAGCGACTGCCATTTCTTCACCATCTGGAGTTATTCACAGAACATTGTTTTCGAACTCGGATAGCAGTGTCTGCAATAGCCCAACAATTACAGCTCCCCCTTCAGAAGTTTCATTCCAGTGGCTTAATTAGAGCAATGAGAAGCTAAGAAATCCCGCCCCAACCCCCTCTTTTTTGTCTTAGTTCTTGAAATTTGATATCTGAATTTTGCTCTTTATTGTTCTTGTCATTTTTATTCTCTGTATGTTAGCTTGAGGTGGAATTTTAAGTAGTTTCACATCAGAAAATTGATTCAATTAGTTGAGAGATTGGAGTAGTTTTGTGTGCTTTGAATAACTTGGGAATTCAAATATTTCAATTCAAATTTCATTTTGGTTGTTTTTTGGCAAAAGTGGCTAAGAATTTGATTGTTTTTGAATGAGGACATTGTGTCCCTACTAACAATGGCAATCTTGTTGATTTTGAAAGTTGGGACTATGCCATCTAAAAAATATCTAGTTAGTTTTGGGAAATTAGTGTTTTTAAAGTAATCTTGTCTTGTATATATGCTATGTTGCACCGATACTCCAAAAATTTCACGGTCAAGTATCGGTACTTCTGGGATACGGATACGCACGGATACGGCACGGATACGTATCGGATACGCCACATGGCGTATCCGGGGAAAAAAAATAAGTTTTTATTTCGGATACGGTCAAGATACGCCGCTGACCGTATCCGACACGGGTAAGATACGAGAACTTTCGAATTTTAAAAAAAAAATAGGGTTGAAACTGTAATTAAAATTAAATTATTTAACAAATCTCTATTTCCTAACCACTTTAATGTGTTTATTTTGAATATATGCTTGAAATTTTTAGATATCCTGGATTAATATTTTACCATTTATCGTGAAGTTTGTGAGTTTGTAACTTTATTCTGATTTCTAATGTGTTTAATGTTGATTACATGCTTGAAACTTTATTTCTTACAAATATTATTAATTAAATATTTATATATATATATAAATAAATTAATAAAATTTGTCGTATCCGGACGTATCGTATCCTACAAATTTTGAAAATCCCGTGCAATCGTACCCGTATCTGCGTATCCACTTATCCGTATCCGTGCAACATAGTATATATATGTGTGTGTGTGTGTGAGATGTTGGAAATCAATTGATATAATTCAATGTACATGAGTCTTAAAAGTTGTTAAATCAATTATTGTTGTCCAGATTCAGCCATTATCCACAATATCCAGTTATACGCTAGAAATGGTATTAAACCAATTCTACCTCTTGATGGTCTCTCACTATTACAAACATGTGGGGTTAGGTCAAATAACCAGTTCCAAAAAAAAAATCCCCATGGTTGTATAACGGTTTCTATATATTTATTTTGGTGACGATTCTCGTCAGATTGTTGAGATGGCCGAGTTGGTCTAAGGCGCCAGATTAAGGTTCTGGTCCGAAAGGGCGTGGGTTCAAATCCCACTCTCAACATTCGAAATTTCCTTTTCCTTCTTTTTTAATAAGAACTACCCGTCGACGCATGTATAATAAATATTATGCATTGACAATAATATCAATTATTGATCCGTAAATAGGGATGGTAATGGGACGGGTTTAAACCCGGACACGCAAAATTCATGTGTTCATGTTAAAGAAGTTGGACATTTTGAAGAAAATAAGAGCAAATTAATAAACATTTAGTAATTTAAAGATAGTTTTGCAATGCTTACTATAAATATTTACTAGAGAAAACATAAAATTTAATCACAAAACTCAACTTTTGTGTGTCAAAATTGATTTCTAGCTAATTTTTTTTTAAAAAAAATAAATAAAAAAAACTGGAACCGGCGCGGGGAGGTAAACCCGCCGGGTTCGCGGGTCTAAGCGGGGCGGGGCGGGTCCGGGTTTTATGTGTAGCGGGGCGGGTCCTGGGATTGGCCAAACCCGTCCCATATCCGACCCGTTGCCATTCATATCCGTAAAGGATCTATTATCAGCATGAAAATATTGAAAATTCTAAACTACCTGCCGACGCAAATACATTGCATGTGTAATATAATATATGAATATTATGCACTGACAATAATATCAATCATTGTTTCGTAAATGGCCTATTATCAGCATGAAAATATTGAAAATTCAAAGGAAATATTACGAACAAAATAAAAAACTCACAACCAATTAAAATATAAAATTTATTTGGGTGCTTTTTCAATATTATCATTTTATCTCATGGCTATTAATAAAATAAATAGAGGGTATTTTTGGTATATCATAATGGTCTTACCAAAGTGATTACTTTAAGATGCTTATATTATAGATAGTATATTATAATACATACACATTATAATATATTATAATATAGTATAGATAATAATTATTAATATAAACTTTTTCGCTTTTTATTTTATATTTACAAATAAACTTATTCATTCTTTTGTAATGTCATTCATGGAAAATGGGCTGGGCCGCTTTTCATTTTGGGCTTTTGAATTTGTTCCATATCCATTACATTATCATCTAATTCATGGATCATTGGCTGGGCCGCTTTTCATTTTGGGCTATTGAATTCGTACCATATCCATTACATTATCACCTAATCCTTGTATGATAGTAATTAACTTATTAATTCATAAATAAATAAATTTATTTAGTTATTTTTAAAAATAGATCTTATTTTTATTAGTAGGCCTTCGAGTCGGATACCGAGTCATAAAAAAAAATTTGATATAGGAAAAAGAGTGAATAAAAAGCATTTTACGTGTTTAAAGACAATTTTTTTTTTAAAAAAAGAGGATTAAAATTATTTAAATTCTCTCATTATCACTATATTTAGAATACTCAAGTCATCCTTATCTACGACTATATGCTATATTTAGATTTACAGCCATATATAGAAAAAGTGATTTGACTGGTCAAGTTAAAAGTAGACGCACATTTACATATATAAACCTTATATGTTTGAATTCAACATTCAATAGCCCTCCCAAGACCAGGAGGAAAAAAAAAAAGAATGAAGAAAATCTTTCCTACTAATTTGTTAAATAAACAAAATTTTACTTCAACCTTTGAACACAACGAATTTGCCATACGACAAGCAGAAGACGGAGAGGTACAGATGAAGAAATAGAGTTAGGAAAAGGCGATATTCCATGCGTTTTAACAGGTTGTTATCAAAGCATAAAAGATGATCATTGATTCGCAAAATTAGTTTCACTTCAGCTCAGAAGCAGGAAACAGTAGAGGTACATTAAGGCACAGCCTACTGAAATCAACATGATAATTAAGTCTCGGAAATGGTCGTCGTTCTCTACAAGCGTAACAGGCAACCATAAATATTCGATAGAGGAAAAACTAATACAATAATTAAGTCTCGGAAATGGTCGTCGTTTTTTAGGTGACAGACACCACACCTTAGACGCGATAGAGGAAAAACTAATAACATAAACGCCACAAAATATTTTTAAAAAGTTTTGGAATCTATGCAATGGGTTTATATATATAGTAAGAGAGGTGTTCAGCTCAAGAAAAACTCAGCAAATAGATCAGTGCATGGACTGGCGTGGTGCACGGGGTCGTACGGGGGTCTTCGATGGGCTTACCCTGCAAAAGGGTATTAAGGTAAGGCCTATTTGTTGTAAGAAAAGAGGTTATGGGAACAAATGAAATGGTGAAAAGGGAATGAATCAAACCTTATGGGCAGTGATCCTAAGACTGCACCACTGCAGTTAAGAGCAGCGATTGCACTTTCAGCCTGCCAAACGATAAATGCTTATGTTGAATATCATCTCAAGTTGGAACAAGAAGAATACTGAAAATCCGTCCCACAACCCATACCATCCCCCGCCTATAAACGGCAAAAAATTAGAAAGGGACTAAGTAGTGATGCAAAAATTTCATGGTTATATGCAGTCCTCAGTCTAACAATGATAGTAGCAGTCTTTAATTACACGAAAAAACAAGGATTCCACCATAAATCGAGATCCAATGAGTGTGGCTAAATTATCACTTCAATATATCACAAAAAATCATTTTCTCCTGTAGATCTCTCCATAAGGAAAAGATCAACACCCAAGAGTCATCAAATCACATATGTTAAAACTAACCAGCAATTCTTACCATAACAAACTCTACAAAACCTATACGAGTAGCGTGATGAAAGTCGCCAAGCAACCTCAAGCGATGAACCTGAATCAACGAATTAAATACATGGAATGGTAAACTTATCAAGGAAAAAAAATTCTGAGTTATGGAGTGGGCAGAGACATACCTCACCACAAATGGACTCAAAGAAGAGTTTGACATCAGCTTGAGTAACCTGCATTAAACAAGCAAACATGTCAATGTTCTATAAATACTTATCATTAAAATGTCAAATGTACACTAAACTCCAGAATTACCTTTTTATCAATGTTTGTACAGTAAATAGTTCTAGCACACATCTCCCTTTCATCCTCAGACTAGTGGCAGAATAACAGAAATGAGTTAGTGTTTGATTCTTCCAACAAACAGGTGTTAGAGGTAACATAAAAAGGATGCAAATTCTCACCCTAGGCAATAATGTCGGATTAACCGGTGCAATTGCAGTTTTCGAAGGAAGCACTCTCACAGGATAATATCCAAGCATAGTTCCCGCCAAACTCAAAGCATTTTGAGCCCCTTCTGCAGGTTGTTACGGAGAAAGTCACGTGATACAACTCTTTTAATTATTGTAATACATCACCAAACAACTGGACAACTTACCTTCATCAGTGAATTCGACAAACGCAAAACGGAGAACCGAATTAGGGTCGCCACAAACACGGCAGTCCACCACCTTCATCAAGAATCACACAGTAAAAACACGTGGAACATATACTGTATACTACATGCAGATTCAAACCACAGAATTTAAGGCATAATTACTAACAAGCACTTACCTGCCCACAATTAATGAAAAGAGCTGCAAGTTGCTCTTCAGTAACCTGTATTTCAAACAAGGCATGCTGTTATTAAAAACTATAAAGGTACTAGAATAACACAGACCCAAAAATCTAAATTCTCTGTACCTGATGATCAATGTCAGATACATACACAGTCCTCCTGATCACATCTTCACTTTGAGCCATGCCTGTTCGGCTATTGATCCTCCGCTTCCCTTGAGGATAGCCATTTCTCTTATGTACATAATAAAACCATAAACAAAATCAAAAACCTCCTTACGCCCTATAACAAAATCTCGATTATAATGGTGAAAGATAAATTCAACAAATCCAAAATCAGACAAGATTACCCAGTACTAAAGTTCATTCAATCCCATTGAGTTAATGTAATTTAAAAATTAATCTTCATAACCAAATAACCTGATTATTACAATGAACATCAAAATACGAAAAAAAAAAAGGTGAGAAACCTTTTCAAGAATTCAATAGAAAATCATTTGGCTTGAGACAAAACTGCCAAATAAAATACCAACCCTTCTGAAAGAATTTCCTGTCGGAGCTCCCGTGTTAGCATGCTGCTGCAATAGAAAGCCGTTGGCACTATACCCAAAGTGCCCTGCCGCTGCCGCAGCTACATGTGGCGGCGCCATCACCAGCCTATGGTGCCCGCCGATGCTAAAGGCGGACAGCGATGGTGGCACAAATTCTTCTGCCATCGGGTTCAGTTTCGACAGCATTTCCTCTAAATCTCTCATTTCCCTCTTAAACGCCTCCCCTCCATCAGCATCCCCATTCATTTTCTCCTCCAGAGACACTCCATTGGTGTTGATGGCGTGCTGCTGCAGCTGATGATGTCCGTTGGATATTTTCTGCTGCATCAGATGGTAACTCTGATCGGTGGGATTCGTTGACTTATAGGAATCACCGGCGGCTTTCGTTGACTGCTGCTGATGATCCCCAGCGCCTCCGTGCTGCGCCACATCCCGATTCGATGACGTCATCGCGTTAACCCCAGCGTCTTCCACGACCGCCATGATCAAAACCCTTCAAGAGAATTTTCCCAACTAAAATTTTTCTTTATCTCTTCTATTTTCTACTCGGGTTCTGCCATAAAACAAACACCCAAAAAAGCAAGAAACCAACCCAAAAATAAATCATCTACTTCCACCGATCAAACCATCAATTATTTTCCCTTTTCAACAAATAAAAATAATAATTTAAATATTTACCTGATGGCTGAGTTCTAAACGGTGCCCATTGAACAAATAACTCGAAGATCGCCAGCCAAGAAAAATATCAAACGAGATAAAGAAAACAGAACAAAACTTTTTTCTATGATTTAGTAATTGTTTTATAGTATTCAGAATATTTCACAGAGTGAGGAGAAGGTAAATTATGTAATGAAAATGAAAAGGTAGTCGTACGATTACTCACATACGGTGTATGCGTAACGCGTATGTATATGCAGAGAGAGAGACAAATGTTTTAGTGAGATAAAATCAAGACAATATGTCTCTCTTAGGATCGTCCGTTTTAGCTTTTTTACTTTGCTTTGTTGAACTTTGTTCACCACGTCCAAAAACACACTGCCATTGACAGTCACAGAGGACCCATTATTATATTACTATTATTTCTTTATCCAATATAAAATTTTTAGGAATACAAAAGATATGATTATTGAATAATTAGTAATTAAAATAATAATTATAAATTGTATAAAATGCAATGATAAAATAATGTTATGATTAGTGGGTATAAACGTATTTGTCAAGAATACTGTATAAAGTGGGTTTCTTCGTACCAACTACCATGGCTTCCAGGAAGACTATTAACCATTCTTTAAACCATCATTATCATAATGTGATGGCCGGACACGGTAGGTTTAATAACAAACTAACCAAACAAATTATAAACTCATTAATCACTCCATTATCCTATATATGTAAGTAATTTCTTTATGATCTAACCACTTTGTTAGATTAAATGTGGAATAAAATGTATTAGTAATATACCTCCAGCCTGCTCTTCTTGCTTTGGTTTATTAGGTCTTCTAAACCTTCACAATCTCCCTTAGATGTTGTATATAGTACTAAGTGAGATTGTTAGTTTAGGGACCCAATATGTGTTATTATAGGATAAGCGCATACCATCAAAAGCCATTGTTTCCATCGGTTATGACATGGGAAATCAAGTGAAATATTGAATGTGGGTTTTAATGGACCACTTAGATGAACATTAGATTCATCGGTTACTAACATTCTTCCACTTGGTCCATATATTCACCGTTCACCACAGTAAGAAACAAAAATACATGAATTATGGCGATATGTTCTCTAAATACGAGTATATCTTCCATGTATCATAATGCGTCATGTTTCTCAAATCCCAGCCCATATTACTTAATGAATAAACCATATGTTTATTCAAGGCCCAAACATCAATGATATTTCTCAAAATAAATGTGTACAAAAGTAAAAATATGAGACAATATCACAAACAAAGTTTCACTAATATTCGTTCTTACAACGAAAATCACATAGAGGAATCAAGTTACATTCTTTCTACATGATCCTTAAATTTTAGTGGTGGCATGCCTTTTGTTAAAGGATCAGCTATCATTAATTCGGTACTAACGTGTTCAATAACCACTATTTTATCTTTAGCACGTTTTCGTATGGCTAGATACTTGATGTCGATGTGCTTGTTCGACTACCACCTTTATTATTCTTAGCCATAAAAACTGCAGGCGAATTATCACAATACATTTTCAAATGCCTAGAGATCGAATCAACGACTCTAAGTCCAGAAATGAAACTCTTCATACATACACCATGTGATGTAGCCTCAAAACAAGATACGGACTCAGCCTCCATAATGGAAGTAGCAGTCAAGGTCTAATTTGCGCTTCTCCAAGATACAGCTCCACCAGCAAACATAAAAATGTATCATGATGTTGATTTTCGTGAATCAACACAGCCATCGAAGTCCGAATCAGAGTAGCCAATCACTTCCAGATTATTGGTCCGTCTATACATAAGCATGTAATCTTTGGTCCCCTTAAGGTACCTCATTACTTTCTTTGCAGCTCTCCAGTGGTCCATACCTGGATTACTCTGATATCTACCTAACATCCCAACAATAAATGCAATGTCAGGTCTTGTGCAGACCTGAGCATACATTAGGCTTCCAACGGCAGAAGCATAAGGAATGTTCTTCATTTGTTCCCTCTCAAAATCATTTTTCGGACACTGGTTCAAGTTGAAATTGTCACCCTTCACAATGGAAGCTATACTTGGTGAACAATCTTTCATCCGAAATCTCTCTAAAACTTTGTTGATATAGGTATCTTGAGATAGGCCCAGAATTCCTTGAATTCTGTCTCTAAGTATCTTAATACCTATGACATAAGAAGCATCGTCCATATCTTTAATATCAAAGTTGTTAGAGAGAAATTGTTTCACCTCATGTAGCAAACCCTTATCATTGGTTGCAAGTAAAATGTCGTCCACATACAGAATAAGGAAACAAATCTTACACCCACTGATCTTTCGGTATATACATTGATCCATAATGTTCTCCACAAATTCAAATGAAGAGATTGCATCATGAAATTTCAAATATATAATTTTTAATAAAGAAAAATTACTAAAGAATTCAATTTTTTTTAAAAAAAATAATATAATTTTCATATTATAGACTTTTTGAAAAATAAAATTTACCTACCATGGTAGAATAGATGATGCTATTCAGATTGATGACATTTATGTGTTCTCCACAGTTTTACTGCACGTGGACCCATATCTAGTAAGTAGGCATCATCTATTCAATTTTTACTTATTTTTAAAAGTTAAACGTGTTGGATTTCTGTGATTTGGTTGAAATTATAGAGAGAGGATTAGTGGGGATATGTTGACAAATCAAATCAATGTTTGTTAATTAACAAAACAAAAAAAAAACACATATATTATTCTTCCAACTTTGATCAATTCTAAAAAAAAAAATCAATTATTTTGTTATGTTTTATTAAAATACATTTTGTGATTGAAACAATTAAATGTGTACTATAACATCACTGATGCAATACTATTTAAATAACATGATATTCCGTCTATTTATAAATGTAGTGTCCCACCTACATTTATAAATACACTACATTTATAAATACGTTACATGTATAACCTCATTCGATTTATCATAACCCAAAAAAAATCTTATTCAAGAATTGAAATTTAAAATAGTAGAGATGAAATTGTGACGGCCCGCCCAGACGGGTCGCCCGCCGTATTCTATTGCTTGAATACAAGGATTCACTCAATTCAATATCTTGTTATCACTTTGAACTTTTATTTAGCGGAAATGATTTAATTCTTATCATATGCTTGCTTAATAATTTTTATCCGTGACTTTTATTTTAGAAAAATTTGGGCAGAGTCTCCTCTTAAAAATTGTGCCCGGTGATCTACCCGATCACTACAACCTCAATACCAAAATCATAACAATAATAAAACTAAACACAAATAAGTCTCAATATCCAAAAACAAACTACAATCATAATAAAATACTCCATGTCCTCAAAATAAAACATAACCTCTCAACATAATTAAACTTTTCATTGAATAACTAAATATTCTCCGGATCATCTAAATCTTCAACTCCATCTGTAATATGTCACATTACAGGTAAAGGTAAGTTGCAGCATTTTATAGTAAGCATAATAAACATTCGATAAAAATATTAAAAACATCATTTTTCATAATGTGACGAAATATAATATACTTTCATATCCAAAATAACTTTCACACATATATGGTTTAATCCGAGCGACGGAACTAAATTTCACAAAACGGAATCATAACAGAAATAACTGCACAGAAACATAACGAAAACGAATAACAATATCATATAATGCCTTAACATTATAGAATTAATCATTAAACATAGCCACGCTGTAATGAAACAAATGCATACTCAAATACGGATGTGACACAATGATATCATTCCAGACTATACCCGCTGGAAGGGTATCGACAGACATTATACCCCCTCTGTCTTCGGGCAAAACGAAATGCGTTTCTTTATTCTCGTCGCCAACGAGCCGAAAATATGCGCGTTTTTATCCTCGTCGCAATGCGAGCCACAACGAAACGAAAATATCCATAATTCACAAACCTCAAATCGTATTCACCGAATCAAGACAAACATGGCCTTTCAAAATAGTTTTTCACACACAATAAAATGTTATTCAAAATTCTTATTTTCAACAACATACATTTCTTACCAAAATCATCTTTCAAAATAATTCTTGTATGCTTACTATCCGAAAGTCATTTCAAAATAAACAATACGAAATACTTAAAATAATTTGCGGAAAATTGCAACTCCCTTTACGTACCTCCAACCTTCTTAACAATGTTCAAGCTACAAACAAACCACTTTACATTTTCATCCACAACCAATGTGGGATAAGGGTATTACAATGGACTATTACAATGGACTATTATAGGAGCCCATTGTGCAGTCGCGCTTGCGCGAGCCCGAGCCCGGGGCGTGACAGAAATAAACGTGAAAAATAGTGGAGATGAAACAAACGTGATGTTGTATGGCACAAAATCTTCGTAGGTGGTTTTCAACAAAAGCGATAGTAGTTAAGAGGAAGAAGTGGATTTGACGAGTTAAAAAATATGAAACAATATTCAAAAAATGGGGACGACAAAAAAATGTTTCAATAAAAGCGTGTAGGATAACATTTTTGGGTTCAATAAAAGCGTGTGAGGTTACATTTTTTGGTTTTGAAAAAGTTTTACCAAATATGATGTCATATAATATCATCGGTCCTTTTGCATTATTATGCGGAGCAGATTTAAGAGATAGAGAGAGAAGTGATTAAATGAATACATTTACGTTGATTAAGGCATGAACGAAATGTCTGCCATTGTGAATTAGAAAATTAGGTGTGCTTCAAAAAACAATAGTGAAATATGCTTATAAAATATCGGGAAGTATATCCTTATAAATGTAAAAATTATAACTTATTAGAAAGTTAAACAAGATATACAATAATAATAGTTAAATAATAAGAAACCTTAAAATAATTCTTTTTTTATATATAAAATTGCTTATTAAGTTTTCAAAAAAATACATATATATTTTATGAATCCGTTGGTTATTTTCTTTGATTTTGAATGGGAAAAAAATTCGATTGTGTCTAGCGGATTGGTACCTGTGAACGATGGAAGACCGGGATTCTATTTTGATTGGCTGCTAATATTGTTTCACTAAACGAAAATGACTTTTAGGTCTTTTTTTATTTTATTTTAAGTTTAACAAGGTATCTAGGGTTGCGCCTGACTAATCCTTGGATGTCGACATCAGTCCCTCAGGATCGTAACTAGGTAAATCGAAGGTTGTGCACGGATGACAGGTTTATGACCCGAACCCAGGACAAACCCCCACAATATTTCAATTGAGAATTTGTCCAACTTGAAATTCGAACCAATGACGTTGGAAGAATCTCCCCACATCACTTCAACCTTTACCAAACAGTCTGGGCTTTATTAATTTTTGAAGTCAATACTTCATTTCATGGCTGTTTTTGGAACTTCTTTGTCATGTAAATTGTGAATGTGGCTCTACCATGGGTCAAAATAGATCATATTGCACGAGATACAAGATATCATCTTGTTTGAGAGAGAATGGGTTAGATAATTATTTTAAAATTTTTTTTTTTAAAATTATTTGGACATGTACATTTTTACATTTTATCATTATAAATATAACAAAATACTATTTTACTTTAATTTTAATATTATCCGCATGCACATAAATATAAACATGATGAGGTGGTAATTGAAGTATATGTATATATAATATGAGTAATATTACATATAAGTAATATAATATTTGTAGTAATAATTAATTATACGAAAGGAAATGGCATTTGGAGGAAATGAGCCACAAAAGAATCATATGGATATGAATTAGTGAGTGAACTGTTTAGTGATACTATTTTCGCGAGTGCCACTGCCATGAGCCACGTGTATTTGTCATTTTGCGTAACTAATATTTTATTATTATTATTATTATTATTATTATTATTATTATTATTATTATTTTTGAGTTGCTAATATTTTATTATTATCATTTTCAATTTAAATAATTTTGCCAAATGGCACTGTCCATAAGGGAATGGGAATCCTAGGAATAGCAATGGGTCGGGTATGTGACGGGTTTGACCAATCCCAGGATACACCCGCTACACATAAAACCCGGACCCGCCCCGCTTAGACCCGCGAACCCGGCGGGTTTACCCGCCCCGCCCCGGTTCGGGTTTTTTTTATTTTTTTATTTTTTTTAAAAAAAAATTAGCTAGAATCAATTTTGAAACACAAAAGTTGAGTTTTGTGATTAAATTTCATGTTTTCTCTAGTAAATATTTATAATAAGCATCGTAAAACTATCTTTAACTACTAAATATTTATTAATTTGATCTTATTTCCTTCAAAATGTCCAACTTCTTTAACATGAACACATGCATTTTGATATAAAATTAAATAGTGACACTCTATTGTTCAATTAAAGAAGTAAAATGTATAATCAATATCATATTTTTTTTATAAAAAAATTAAAAATGTATTGCGGGGCGGATACGGGGCGGGTTCGGCCAATCCCAGGACCCGCCCCGCCCTGCTTCCAAACCCGGTTAAAGCGGGTCCAGACTCACCCCGGCGAGACGGGTTCAATGCGTGTCCGAGTTTGGACCCGTCCCATTATCATCCCTAGGGAATCCTTACTATCTCGTGGGTAGTATCTCATAAGATATATTTATCCCTTTATCATGAATATTCATCATGAAGAGGATGTTTTTAATGGGATACTACTTCATAAAATTAAAATAGCCAAGATTAATTTTTAAATACATTATGTTTTATCTACTGCTTTAGTATTTAGTACAATATTAATCTACCTGAAAAAAAAAAGATTTTAATGGAGACCTGCATGTTAAAATTAAATTATATACAATAATATAGATTAAATTATAATTCCATGTTCCCAGGGACATAGACAGATTGATAAGGGCTGAGGTGATGTGATGAGATTCCTCCGACGTCGCAGGTTCGAATCTCGTGTAGGACAAATTCTCCACTGAAATATTGTGGGGGTTTGTCCTGTGTTTGGGTCATGTTAGTCAGCTACATCAAAAACCCATCATCCGTGCACATCCCTCGATTTACCTGGTGGCGGTCGTGAGGGGTCAGGGTCGTCACCCAAGCATTAGTCAGGCGCAAGCCTGGATACCTTGTTAAACTAAAAAAAAATTAGAATTTCATATCCCCTATGATGATTTTTGCATGTATGTAAATCAGGATATAATCATGAAATCATAATAGGCATGCCCCCAGTCAATTAAACTCGTAAACCAAGTTTTAAGAAATTGGATGAACATGTATAATTTACCTAAGGGAATGAAAATGGCAAAACATTCACGCCACTATGATCTTATAAGGCCCTTTGGCCTATCGATATCTTGTGTCCCAATTGGTGGTACGTCTCGTGTTCCACTCTGTTCGATACATGACGGTTCGGTTACTGAGAAGATTTTACCCTATGTGATATGACATCACATACCATTTCCATTTCTTGTATCATTAGACGCCCACATTTGATATCATATTCATTATTTCTTATTTTCGTGTTGAGTTTTAAATTTTATTGATGTGTGAATACTTTTTGTTTTATCAAGTACTTCATTATTACCAAGTGGTTTGAGAATTTTTCCAGGGAACCTATAAAATAGCTTCATCGCGTGGAATACATGTTGCTGTAAAAACATTATAGGAGCAACTTGCTGAAGAGGATAAAGTGCGAGATTTCTTTAAGTGAGCAGCATATTCTGCACCTGTTTATAACTGTTTGCCTCTTATCTGCTTCCTTTTTGCATGAAGGCATAGAGATGAGCTTGCTTTGCTTCCGAAAATAAGACATCCAACTGCTGTTCAATTTCTTGGTGTTGTGACACAAAGTAGTTCAATGATGATTGTGACTGAATACTTATCTAAGGTTGTAATTATGGGAAGCACTTCTATATAACAAGTGTGATGATTCTGATCTTCATGTCATGTACTTTCTGGATTCCCATTGATATTACATATGCAAGAATTTAGTTTAATATTGAGTGGAAATTTTCTATGCTTTCAAAGGGGTACGTTCATATTTTTCTGTGTGGAATTTGGTAATACTGTATATTTTGAAATTGGATTATATTGTGTTTGACAGTTTGAGGCATAACTGGATGGAAATTGTCATGTTGTAAACTTGCCAATTCTATTCTTGTATTACTTGACTGTCACAATGCTTGGAAATTGGTAGGCATCGTCATTTTGTTCTTTTTAGGAGTGGCACTTGCTTTGCCAAGAGATTTTTCAAAGGCCCAGGTTTCATCTTTTCCAAGCTTGCTTTCTCTCACGATATGGTTCTATATATTCTAGCTACTTTGGGAGTTGAACTCTGCCTTATTCGTTACAATCAATGGTCGTGGTATTGGTGCATTTTTTCCTTACAGATTTTGATGATGAATGATTGGTTGCATTTGCTACCTACTACTGGTCTCTATCATTTTCATTGAAAATCATGAACAATCACTGTCTCTCAGCTACTAAGTGATTCGCCAGGAATGTGATATTACTAAAGGGGCGAAAATAAACTACTTGTTAAATGTATACTTGAATTTGTCTTATATCTGTGCTAATGGCATGTTATTATTGGTTGAATTCCTGACCTTGTTTGGTATACATTCCTTGATTTCTTTACGGCGAGTTCTTGGAATATTTAAAAAAGAAAAGGTGCAGTTAAGCCAACGACATCACTCAAATTCGCAAATATTGTCAGGTCCAAATTTTACATATTGAAGTGGATATGTATCAAATTTTCTTGTTGTAGTCAGATTATGTGGTTTAGTTTTGTCATCATCATCATTATTAATTTTATACTTTATAAATGGGTGTTTACTGACCACTATACCTTTGATTTCATAACTTTATATTCCCATAGTTGTTAAAGTTAATTCTCAGTGGCGTACTGCCTTCATCGTTGAACAAGAACAAGATCAAATATACTTTAAAAACGTTAATCTAGAAAATGAAAGACAGAAAGACCAAATAAACTGATCACGGGCACCACATCTTACGCGTGCAACATTAACAGCCGCGTCGTATCCTGAAATTTGTTAAAATCCGTGTCTCCTTGTCCGTGTCATCGTGTCAGTGTTCATGCATTGTGTTTGTGTCGTCGTGTCAGTGTTCGTGTATCGTAGCCTCCCATCAGAAAGAAGTTGAGGATTTGAAATTTCCGAGTCATATAAAGCCCAATTGATAGTCGTGATCCATGTATCATGTGCCTTGAGAAGGCCAGCATTTGATGCTTTATGTGGGAGCTCAGTGTTAACGATAGAATAACATTCACGGTGCATTTTCTCCAGAAGGAAATTATACCACATTTCAATGGGGAAGCAAGAAAAGAACAGCAGCTCGAAAAGTTATGAGGAATGGCAATCCCATTTCCAGATGTCCTCAGAATTGTTGACCAAGCCACAACAAGGGGTGTTACCATTGCATTACGAGAAGCATACTGTAGTTCTGTTATTAGTGGAACATCGCATTCTTTGATCTCAGGAAACATCCTTTCAGAAACAGGCGTGGGAACAATTTGCCACATGTTGTATACTTTCCCACTGTCAGGTTCCTGTGCAGCAACCTAATGAAATATAAAAACGTGCGAACTAAGGGCGTAGATTTAATAAAATCTTCCAGGTTTGTTGCAGGCTAGGTCAGGCAGCACTTGATTTTGGATTAACTCAGATCAAACTTGCTATATAGCCTTTGCCTCAAGGGATTCTTCCAGCATGACAGATGCAGCTTTTAAGTGTTACAGATTGTAACTTAAATTTTGAACTTGGTATGTTAATTTTTTGGCTTTGTGGTTCTGAGTAAGACTCATAAATTTGGAAATGGTTTGTATGACTCCCTAACTAAGAGTTAGTATTTTGCAAAAGGCTATCTGAAAAACGGTTTATTCTTGGCTACCCCATGGGGTAGTCCCATCCATTGGATGTGTATATTCCCATCAACATTGGATGGGAATATACCCATCCAATGGATGGATCTACCCCATGGGGTAGCAAAGACCAATTCCTGAAAACATTGTTGATTTGAACATTTCCTCTCGTGGCCGCAAAGTTACTTTGTGGTTGTGTTTGGGATATGAAGATAAATTGTATGGTTGTAATAATTTTCTACATTTAGTAGTTTTTTTTTCCTGATTTAATGTTTTTCATGTAAAAATCTCGTTTCACTATTTCTCTCTTTTTGCTTTCTTACCATAAAAGGTTGATTTTTGGGTGAATTTGGTGGGTCAAATTCTCAATATGTACATGGGTCCATTCTTAGAGTTGTCGATGTGTGTTTTGATGCTATCGACCATTATGATAAACTAGAAAATAGGAAAAAAAATATATAAAATGCCTAAGTAAGAATATATTCGCTGATAGGGGTGAGTAATTTTTGGTTAAACTGAAAATCTGAATTAATTGACATAAAACAAATTAATTCAGAAATTTTATTCGGTTAATTCAGAATTCGGTTTTGATTTTTTTAAAAAATGTGGTTAATTTGGTTCGATTTCGGTTTTCAATTAAAAATATCGGTTAACCAATTTACCAATTTTTAATTTTTTTTTAAAATATCTTAATCTTTTATTTGTTTTTATTTTTTAAGTTTTTTAAAATCAAATCATCTTATTTTTTTTTTAATTTTTTAGATATTTTTTTTTAAAATATCGGGTAAACAAGTCACGATCGAATTAACCGATAATTTTGTTCGGTTAATTTGGTTTTCAAAAAAAAAATTCGATCGGTGAGGTTATTTCAAAAATTAGATTTTTGAAAATTTGGTTCGGTTGGTATCGACCCGCTTTCAGTTAAATTATTTACCCCATTTTTGTGTTATATTTCTTGTTAAATAAAATATATTATATAATGATACTTGTTTTTTATTCTTTGATAAATATATCTTCCATAACTGAAATTGTTGTACGCTATTTGTGTGTAGTATGAAATGAAGGTGACAATTTGATTCCGTTGTTCAACCTCGGAAAAGGGTAAGTTATATAATAAATCAAATCAGATTAGAAGGGCAAAGGGGTCAGTGTATTATATCATTACAAACACCGCCATCACAATGGACAGAGGGTTTCTTTGGCATTTTTAGAAAATCCAGGGGGCTCTTGCAATATAAGCCTATAATCTTAAATAAATTCGTCAAAACCCTAACTCCACAGAGCAAAGATAACTTTAGCAGCATCAGCGCCGCAGCAAAGCCTCGATTCTTCTACATTTCACAGACTAAACCGTCTCTTTAGATCGTAAGGCATGTCGATTTCAGAGCTCGCATGTACTTATGCCGCCTTGATCCTTTACGATGATGGCATCGTCGTCACGGTAACGTTTTTTCCCTACCGATATGGGGATCTGTATTGTGGTTTGTTCGTAAGTAATGCGATTACTCTTGTTGCTAGGCGGAGAAAATAGCGAAGCTTGTGGAGGCGGCTAATGTGAAGGTGGAATCTTTTTGGCCCAGTCTTTTCGCTAAGCTATGTGAAAAGAGGAACGTTGAGGATCTAGTCATGAACGTGGGCGCTGGTGGCGGAGGTGCCGCCGCTGTTGTAGCTGCTCCGACCGCAGGCGCCGGAGGTGGCACCCCTGCCGCAGCCGCCCCACCCGCCGAGGAGAAGAAGGTATTAACTATTTCATATGTTTATCATTTCTGCAATTTTCGACATATTATGCTAATGCTTGGATCCTGTTTTTAGTCGTGGATGTATAGTTTTCCTTTTATATGTATCACTTCATATCGAATTATAAGTAATTGTTTATTTATTCACATAATGCTGCGTATTTAGTGATAGTTTTCCTTTGATATGTATCACGATGTTTGACACAACTTCATATAGAATTATAACGTTTATTTATTCACATAATGCTGCTGTTCGTTGATGTATTCAGATGTTGAATCAATAATGAAAACAAATAATTCTCCCGCAATTTTCTTGAAGGATTAAATTTAGTACTTCCTATAAAAGATATGTTATTGAATTCATATATATATATATATATATATATATATATATATATATATATATGCAAAATGGTATACATGTTAGCATAAACGGATTTAAAACTAATTCAAGAGTTGTTTCAAGTGTTCATGTTGTGTTTTATTAAACATTGTGTGGTTTGTTAATCAATATTTTCATGAAGTAATGTTTGTTTTATTTAACATTGTGTGGTTTGTTAATCAATATTTTCAGGAGGAGCCGAAAGAGGAGAGTGATGATGATATGGGATTCAGCTTATTTGATTAGAAGGTGTTTGAAGTGTTTTAATTTTTTGTTTCAAACTTTCTATGACAATTTTATTTCGGTTATAATGACATTAGAAGGATTGGTGTTCTGTTTGCCCTTTTGGGTGATGCGGGATTTCGAGTATAAATATTTTGAGATTTTCAATTGTTGCTTTTTAACTTTTAATGCCCTTGAACTTGCAATTAATTTGTCTTGAGTTCCTTTTTATATTATTATAATTGATTGGATCTAGGTGGATCATTCCCTTTTGCATTTCGTTATTTGTTTTTTTTGTTTTCCCCGTCCGTTTATCTCCACACATTTTAGTTCATGTTTCTTTTGATCTAGGTTGAGTTCTTGCTTCCCTTATAGCATTACTACCCTCGCGGTAGCTCTAATGATCACCAATAACAATTAAGTTTATAATCTTGATGAATTGGGGTAGGCATCTAACCACATTGACCTAATTTTTTTCTCAATGGGTTCAAACATGGATCCCACGCCTTTGGACCGATAATAATCATTAGATCTACGATAGGGTAATAAACCCACTTAAACATCTCATTGACCGATTGATCTAATTAATTGGTTCGGTAAATCTATTGCTATTTGTACAAGTGCCTTTAGTTTGTGTAGCGTGTACAATGATATGAATAGTGAGATGTGTCCGAGTTAATTTCTTCTTATGAAAGCCCTCTCTAACTGCTTACATGTAAAGCAGTTTTGAGGTGTTTGTGATTGATTACCTGTCATTATGATATTAAGGTTGGCCTCATGTAGGGGTGTGCATTTGGTTATAAACGAATCGAATAGACCGAAATCGAATTAACCGATTTTTATTTTTATCAAACCGAACTGACCGAATTATTTATTAAAACGAAATAACCGAATTAAAATTGGTTATTTCGGTCGGTGACCGAAATAATCGATATTTTTTAAAAAGTACAAAAAAATTTAAAAAATAAGATGATTTGATTTTAAAATTTTAAAAAAAATAGTTAATTTTTTTAAAAAACTTAACAAATCGGTTAATTCAGTTAACCGATATTTTTAAAATGAAAACTGAAACCGAACCGAATTAACCGAATTAATCGATGTTTTAAAAAATCATAATCAAATTTTTGAATTAATTCGGTTCGATCGATTAATTCGGTTTAACCGATGTTTTGCTCACCCTAGCCTCATCTTTCTTGTGAGCTTGGAAGTTTTCCGCAGAGCTGTATACTCTGCATTAATGATAGACAAGGAAACAATTTAATATAGAATCAATTCTTCTGTCCGTAATAATTTGTATTTTTAAAATAACATTTTATTGTGATAGAATTATTTAGTAGTTTGTTATAAATGTAATTAATATAATATAGCATAATTAGTTTATTCTAGTTGTGATGATATGGATTTACATATGCCCTGATTCTTAAGTATCTATACTGTATATTATGTTTTATACTGCCCATGATCCCTTGGCCTTGTGTCACAGGTGGCCCCAAGATCTTCCATTTAGATGAGGTCTTGGGTGGTTAGTTTGTTAGAGTTTGTTAGCAAGAAAGAGAATAAAAGGCTGGGGAAATGGGGAGTGGCAGACATCAGATAATTTAGAGAGAATATTGGGCGAGCATTAGCTCGGGCAGTTCAAGAAGTTCTTCCCTGAGTAATAGAAAGCTGGAATATTATTTCTTTGTAATTCAGCTCCTTTAATTTCAATCTTCAATATACTTTGCAATTAAGAAAGCTCATTCGTGTGATTACTGGTTTATTTACTTCATTAGTATTCTTGCCGTATCAATTGGTCCGACCACGGTTCGACGACTCTAAGAATCTACGACATGACATCAATGCGTGCTGATTCCAAGATTGACTAACTGGAAAAAATGGTTTTACACCAAGATCAAATGACTCAAGACATATTGGTCCAGACGCAGGAGTGGAAGCAGGGAATTGACGTTCGTCTAATTGAACTTTCCAATTCCATGACCATGTTGATGGAGATGTTCGTGGGAACAAGGCAAACAACGATGGGTATCGTCAGATGGGAAGCGGAGCAAATGATGGACATAATGAACTAAATTCTCATATGGGTCCGCCCAAAGGTGGAATAGGTAATGAGCATGGCAACTCAGATGCTCGCAATTTTGGCTTTGATGAAATGAAGCATACGCTGCGGCGATTGGACTTGCCTACCTTTACGGGCACTGATCCTCATGCTTGGCTAGCTCGAGCTGAACAATATTTTGATATTAACACTACACCCATGGCTAATCGAGTTCCATGGCGTTTGTTTGCATGGAGGGAATCTCGTTACACTGGTTTCAATAGATTGAAATGCGCATTAAGGACCTAACTGGAGCTCATCCGCAGATTCATTGGTGAATTAACAAATAATCCGTATCAACACATTGCTTCTTTGAAACAAATATCGATGATGGTACGTGAATACATTGAATATTTTGAATCCTTGATCGGCCAAACACCAGAATTGTCGGAGGAGCATTACATTGGCCATTTTCTGGGTGGGTTGAGGAAAGACATCTGTTGTCGGGTTGAAACTCATAACCCGATCACGGTCATGCGTGCAATGGACCTAGCAAGAGCTGTGGAGCGCGAATTGGGTATCACTTGGTCCACGAGACGTGGACGTCCTGGAGGAGGATTCTGTGGAGATGGGGATTCCAAATTTATACCTTCTGAGTGAGGTCATTCATCATTTTCTTACAACCAACAGCCTAAACAATCATTCAATCCCATATATTCCATAGGGAGTCCTGGGGGAATATCATCATTACACACAACAGTTTTCCTAAACATGCTGTCACTCCTACTTCAAAAATTCCCTTCACCCCACCAGGTCAAAGAGGGGGGAGGGTAAATCCCGGGATACCAAAATCCCGGATACCAACTCTTATTCCAACTAAATGTTCCTTCGACGAAGAGAAAATGGCCTTTGCTTTCGTTGTAACCAAAATTACCACCCACAACATAAATGTCCAGCAAAATCCTTGCGCATTATGATTTTGACTGAAAATGAGGAGGAATTTGAGGGTGATAACTGTGTAGGGCAAGAGGGGGAGTTTCAACAATTAGATTTATCATTATTTTCCATTGGGTGTATATCACATCCGAAGACACTAAAGTTGCAAGGCAAGCTGAACAGAATACCTATTATTATCATGATTGATAGTGGTGCAAGCCACAATTTCCTATCTAAAACTGTCGTAAAGGACCTCAATATTCCAGTCATCCCAACACCGAATTTGGTGTCCGCTTGGGAGACATACAGAGGATAACTTCTCAAGGAATGTGTGCAGGTATACAGGTGGATTTGGGTTCTCACGTGATTAAAGTTGATGGATATTTATTTGATTTGGGAGGTTGATCTTATAGGCGTTGCTTGGTTATGTACGTCGGGGGAAGTGAAGTTAGATTGGACAAAAATAACTTTGAAATTTGGGATGGAGGAGCGTGAGGTGTGTTATGTGGGGATCCCTCTTTCCCGTTTCCCTTACATCATTAGCAAAAAACAATCGATGTAGACTTCTGTGGTATGATTTTACAGGTTTCAGCAAAGGAAGATCTAAAACAACAGGTGGAGCAAGGCTCGCATGTGGTGGCTATCAAGAATTTGCTGCATGAATTCTCACCAATCTTTCAAGAACCTCACGGGTTACCCCCTGAACGAGGTAATGAACACTTTAATACTATCAAAGAGGGCGAGCGTCCGGTGCGTGTATGCCCATATTGATACACATAGCCAGAAAAATGAAATTGAGCAAATGGTCCATCAGATGTTATCATCTGCAATAATCCACCCAGCTCCAGTCCTTACTCAAGTCCGGTTATTCTAGTCAAAAAGAAAGATGGCAGCTGAAAATTCTGTGTCGACTACAGAGCTTTGAATGAGATCACCATTCCAGATAAATATCCTATTCCTATCATAGAGGAGTTATTGGATGAGTTGAGTGGTGCGAGCTTGTTCTCTAAAATTGATTTGCGAGCCGGATACCACCAAATATGGGTTGCTGCCTCGGACGTTCCCAAACAGCATTAAGCACTCATTCCGGCCGCTATGAATTTTTGGTGACGCCGTTTGGATTAAAAAAATGTTGCCACTTTCCAAGCTAATATGAATGACATATTCTGGCCTTATTTACGACGATTTGTCCTTGTTTTCTTTGATGATATATTGATATTTAGCAAATCTGCTCAGGAACATCTCGACCGCTTACGGTTGGTGTTTGAAATATCACATACACATTGTTGTGGCAAATATCAACAAATGTGGATTTGGACATCAACAGGTTGAATATTTGGGCCATATTGTGTCTAGGGAAGGCGTGGAGGTTGATCCCACTAAAGTCAGTAGTGTTAAGGCATGGCCAATTCCTAAAAATGTAAAGTCGTACGTGGATTTATGGGGCTCACGGGCTATTATAGACGGTTTATCAAGGATTATGGCAAAATTGCAAAACCATCGACAGATTTGCTAAAGAAGGATGGATTTCTGTGGGGACTTGATTCACATTCTGATTTTGAAAGATTGAAGGAGTTGGTCACTTTTGCACCAGTGTTGGCCATACCACATTTCACCAAAGAATTTGTAATTGAGTGTGATGCATCGGGTAAAGGGTTGGGGGCGGTTTTAATGCAATTCTTTGAAACATTTGACGCAACAACGAATCACGACTCCGGATCAACAAAATTGGTTGGCAAAACTTATTGGCTATGATTTTCAAGTCATTTATCGGGCTGGAATCAACAACAAAGTAGCAGATGCCCTATCTAGGGTCATGATCGAAGGCGAGTTTCAAGCTGTGACTATGCCATTATGGGGGGACATGTTAGCATAAATGCCCTACAAGCCAAATGTTGGCCCGATGGGCTTTATATTAACTCTGGCCCAGTTAGCTGATTACAACTATAAATATGACATATGTATCTAGGGTTAAAAAAAAGCCACTCTCAATTGATTCCAATACACTCACTCTCTAACAATAGCCGTCATCACACTAGCACTGGTGTCGGGCTTGTAGATCTGGTCAGGTTGATTGGACTCGAGGATCACCGCCATCAGATTGATTTCGCTGTTAACGGTAATCTCTTTTCGTGCATTAATATTCGATATTTGCATGTTTATATATGAATCAGGCGCGATCGTCCGTCCACGGGTCAGATCTGTTTATTGTATTATTTTCGCTGTGTTTGGATCTGGCGCCGGGGTACGGAAACCCAACAGTGGTATCAGAGCCAGGTTGCGCTTTGATTCATATATACAGTATTTAATTTTTATTAGATCGTTTCCACGTGAAATTAATCGTGCTGGGATTTCAGAAATTATGGAGTCCGAAAAAACATAGAAATTGAATTAAAAATTGTTTTTAATTCTTGCACCACCGCCGGAAAATTGCATCTGCCGGACTTTAATGCCTGGCCGCGGCCGCAGGCTTGAACCGTAGCATTGGTGGTGGAGGGTGTCGCCTCCATACACGACGTTGATGGATTGGCTGCGGCGTGGTAGTGACGCCGCGAAGTTGAAAATCGCATGGCCATGGATTCCAAGCCCACTAAGAAAATATGATTTGCCGTTCATTTGTCATGAGGGTGATGAATTCGAAAAATTTAGTGGGAGCATTCAATAAATAAAGTCCATAGTTTTTGAATTAATTAATAATCAAACGGTTTGCTTATATTTTCTGTTTATTTTCATTATTGTGATTGCCGTGAATCCGATTACATCAAATCTCGATATAAACAAATTAACCACCAGGATTGGCTATTAATTTTAAAATAATGATTGCTTCTGAAAAGTTGCTATATACCCTTGGTGGGAACCTCATGTTGAAGTGTCTCCCGGTTCGTCTCATTAAGAGATCGCCACACTTGAGAAGTGGTGGGACGATGATCTCTCGGCTAGGTGCTATATGATAGCATCAATGCCACCAATGAGTTTCAACAAAGATATGAGAAACTCGCTTATGATATTTTCCAATACCTACAAATGTTGTTTGGTGAACGAACGCGATTACTGAGACTCGCGACTTCAAAAGAGCTATTTTCATTTCACATGCAAGATGAGGTTTCGGTCTATGAGGATTGTGTAAGAAAAATATCTCTTGTTGAGAAATTGGAAAATATAAATTTGACAGTACCTCATTAACTGGCTGTAGATTTGATCTTATAGTCAAAATTGTTGGAAACTCATGTATCCTTGATTCAAAGGAGAAACGTGTTCTTCTTGTTGAATCTTCTACAATTGGTGGGAAGGATTTAAGGATAAAATAGAGGAAGGGAAATGGTTATCTAACTCAAAAGACGAAAATGGATATAGTAGCAACTAAGAAATGAGAGGTATCTATGTTTTCACTATTGGTCACTATTGCAAAACTGCAAGGAATACGTATACTAGAAGCGTTCTAGAAAGGGTATGTTTTATATTAAAATGAAATGTTTCTATTGGTTCTACTTCTCTGGTATATGATGACAGTTGTGCTCACATCTTTGCAAAGAGTTGCATATGTTGAGAAGAGTATAGAGTCCTAGGAAGGTGAAACCTACCCGAGTCTAAGCATTGTAGCAAGAGTTGTTGAAAATGCTGTTTGAAACATTTATTTAATATAAAATCTTGAACTGGTTAGGAACTGGTTTGAGCAATTATTTATTTGTTCTAATTTAATCATGAACATTGTTCCTATTTTGATATAGAATAATATTCTTTTAAATATACGAATGTGATTTGCAGTATTTTTAAGAATGCATGTTTTATTGAATCTGGTGAACTTATGAATGATTAGTATGATTATATTCAAATAATATAAAAAGAACGATAACTTAAATCCAACATATATTTAGCATGTGCTGAATGTCCATTGAATTTGATTCATAAGGGCGTATGTGGAGTACTAAATGTTAGTGTAAGATTATGTTGAGTTGTCTTAAAGAGAATGTGATTCTCTCACAGTATCTCTCTAAAGTTACATATTGGTTTAACATAATTCATACAATTGCAGTGACCAAAATTCCATATACGATATGGACTGAAAAATAATCCAAATTTTTATTTGAGATTGTTTTGCTTATGTGAAGCAGCAAGTGGGAGATGAGTTGGATAGTTAATCCATCTTATGTTATTTTGTGGAAATTTATATTATCAATTGCAGGCAAAGTGTTTGTTTCGCAAGTGCAATCTTTCTAGAGAAAATGTTTCTATTAGAAAGTGTGACAGAATAATATAACTTGAAAGGGTTCAAGAGCTACAAACCACTAGAAAAGTGAAAACGATGAAATTAATTGAGTCAATCACAACCTTTGATTTACACACACCAAGGAGATTAGAAAGTCTTTCAAGAACTCCTGATAAATTGAATTTATTTCAGAAAGTAGTCAAAATGGTTTTGACATGGATGTGATCCTAGGACTTTCAAGGAGACGATATTGGACATCGTTTTGAGATATTGGCGAGATGCTATAAAATTTTAAATAGAATCCATGTACTCTAATAAGGTATGGACCTTAGTAGATCCTCTTTGAGAATTGTTCTCATTGGCTGCAAATGGATCTAAGATTGAAAGCTTGGAGTGTATGGGAAGGTAGAGACCTTTAAAGCTTAAATGATGGGAAGAGGTTATTCTGATACTTTTAATCAGTTGTGATGTTATAGTCTATTTGAATTTTATTAGCTATATCTGCATATTATGAATATGAGATATGATAGATGGATGTGAATACAACATTTCTCAATGGTGACATTGAGGTACAAATGTAGCAGCCAAAGGTGTTCACAACTTATGGGCGTGAGCAAAATGTTTGCAAACTCCAGAGGTCCATTTATAGGCCTAAGAAGGCATCCCGAAGTTTGAACTTTTGTTTTGATAACATCATCAAAGTGTTCGGTTTTGTTAAAAATCCGGAAGTGACATGTGTGTGCAAAAAGGTTAGTGGGAGCATGGTTATATTTGTGATGCTTTAAGTCGATTATATCATGCTCATTGTGAATGGTATTGGATTAATCAATTAAAGCATGATTATCTACTAATTTCTCCATGTAAGATTGGGAGAATCGTCATACGTGCTTAGCATACGGATCTATAGGGATAGATCTAAAGGATGCTTGAGATCTCTCAATCTACGTACATAAACATTGTGCTAAAAGGGTTTAGCATAGAATAGTCAAAAAATGAGTTACTTCATAATATGTCATAGTATTCATCTCTCGAGTCAATGGGTTTTAAGATTGATGAGGGGAGAGAGAAGATGACATTGGTACCTTATATTTCTACTTTTAATAGCACATTGTATGCTATGGTATGTACTTGGCCTGATGTATGTTTTTAGAGTAATGGGCAGACATCAGACAGATCCCGGTGAAGGTCACTGGAAAACTGTGAAAATAATCCTCAAGTTCTTATGAAGAACTTATGATATGTTCATGGTTTTTGGATCTGTAAGTGGAGAAATAAAAGTTGAAGGCTAAGCTGATGCTGGTTTTTAAATTGGATGTAGATGATATCATATCGATGTTCGGATTTGTATTTAAGCTCAATGATGGTGATGTCTCTTGGAAACGTTCCAAGCAAGACACCACATTGGATTCCACCACTGAAGCTGAATACATTGCAGCATACGATGCAGCAAAGAGGCAGTTTGGATAAGAAATTTCATCCAAGAGTTAGGTGTAATTTCCAGTGCAGTTGACACAATCTCTGTGTACTGTGACAACATTTGAGCTATTATGAATAGCCAAGATCTCATCAGGATCCAAACATATGTTGAGAAAATACTATCTAATGAGAGAGATGGTAGACGCGACATTATTATCGAGAGAAGCGCTTCAACAGAAAAATATAGTGAATCCACTGACAAAGCATTTACAATGATTGGTGTCTTTTAGACATCTTGGGAATATGGTCTTAAGACACATGAGTAGTTGGCTTTGGGAAAGTGAAAGATATTGTTGTCATACATGATTAAGTAAATCAATAGTTGATTGATTGTACTTATAATCTTATTATGACAAATCTTTGTTTGAATATTAATATATGGCACTTCTTCATCTGTTTACCCATGCATCTTGATATATTGATGAAGTCCTTGAAGTTGCTATAGTCCATAGAATGTGGTTACGCATATGATGGTGACCATGAAATACATTCTCGACTGCGATTTCTAAATGTTCCTGGTCGATGAGCATTCGAGAATGGGATATCGATATATGCTCGTTAGAGACTGGAATTCATGATGTGTCTAGTGTAGTGCGCCGCGTTTCATCGGCGTTGGCTTAGAGAAGTCAGTACACATGAATAGGTGCTCATTCGGAATGAGTTCACTGAACGACCCTACTCGGAATTCTATAAGTGGTTACCATTTGTCGAGTATAGAATTTCTAGTCATAGTTGTGCACCATTACTCCTCATGACCCGAGGCGTCATTGAGGTCTTGATAGATAGCTGTGTACTTTGATTTAATGACTGATCATATGTGGGTCATAAAGTCATTATTTTGGGTATTCAGTGATGCTGTCAGAGGCCTATGATTGTCGTTGGGGATTCACCACTGGTCTTGATGAACCAGGATGTCCTATGTGTTTTTCTATATATGATTCGAGGAATCTCTGGCCAGAGTGGGTAGTGCTTGTGAAAAATGAGTTTTTCATATACGCACCAATGAATCATATAACGTGAAACAAATGCATAGTTATTGAAATCATAAGGGGTCTCGACCGACCAATGCCCTAGATTCAATCGGGACATATTGAGTGAAAGGAATGTACTGCACGCTATTTTCGTGCATTAATATTCGATATTTGCATGTTTATATATGAATCAGGCGTAATCGTCCGTCCCCGGGTCAGATCTATTTATTGTATTATTTCCGCTGCGTTTGGATCTGGCGTCGGGGTACGGAAACCCAACAGGACAGTGACTTGATACAGAAAGAGGTGTAAGCTGACCCGTGTTTACTCCGTATTATCCCCCCAATTGCGTGACAAGCCTCATGAGCCAACACCTTACTCAGTGATTCATGGGCGGCTATTTTATAAAGACAGATTAGTGGTACCAGCAGGGTCCCATTAGGTACATAAAATGATAACCGAAGGGCATACAACTCTGGTGGGTGGACATGTAGGTTCTTATCGTACCTATAGGCGTATTGCTGCCAGCTTCTTTTGGAAAGGCATGAAGAATGATATTTATCAGTTTGTGGCCTCTTGTGCAGACTGTCAGCGACATAAGTACCAAGCAATGTCACCGGCTGAACTCCTACAGCCTCTACCAACACTTCCAGAATTAGTGTGGGAGGACATCGCTATGGACTTTATCACGGGTTTACCTAAATCCAAAGGATACAATACAATCATGGTAGTAGTGGATCTTTTGTCAAAATACTCATTTTATTTTGATTAAGCATTTGTACTCCTCTAACTGTTGCAGAATTGTTTGCAAAGGAAGTAGTTCGACTTCATGAGATTCCAAAATCTTTCATCAGTGATCGTGACCCAACTTTTATCAGCCATTTTTGGACTGAATATTTCAGATTGCAAGGGACTAAACTCAAAATGAGTTCTGCATATCACCCAGATACGGATGGTTTGTGTTGTTTCGCTTCGAAACAACCACGATTATGGGCTGATTGGATTTGTTGGGCGGAGTATTCGTATAACACGAGCTTCCATAGCGCTATTCAAACTACACCGTTTGAGATACTCTATGGTCGAGAAGTTCCTATATTACTACATTATATTCCTGGTGAAACACATGTTGATGTTGTCGCTTATGTGTGCTCAGCAACGCATGGAGAAATATGCAAATGTTAAGTGAGAGGTGAGTCTCATATGGTTGGGGATTGGGTATTTGTTAAGCTTCGGCCACCTCGACAATCTACAATAGCTCGTCGCATCAACCAGAAACTAGCTGCCAAGTTTTATGGTCCATTTCTAGGTTGCATTGGGGCTGTTGCTTATGAATTACAATTGCCGGAGGGGTCACGGGTGCATCCGGTATTCCATGCTTCACAACTAAAAAAGGCCAAGGGAGATTTTACAGCAAACTCTACAATTCAGTTCCTTTAATCTCAATCTTCAATATACTTTGCAATTAAGAAAGTTTATTCGTGTGATTACTGGTTTATTTACTTCATTAGTATTCGTCCCCTATCATATTCTTAATGTGCCAATTCCAATGTAATTTAATTGTATTTGTAATTGTTCGAAAAAAAATATAATTTTTTACCATATTAGCGATTTGACGTACAAGTATTCCATGTGTATGAATATCACATGAATATTTTTTTTTTATAATTTTACAAGTATTTTGTTTGGTTGGGGACTTATTTGTATCCAATATTCAATACCATTTTAATACCTTGTTTGCAATTGTATGTTATCAAATTTTTTTTATTTTTTTCGACAGATTTAATTGATTATTTGAGTATGTTCATAGAATTAAAATTCCAAATCTTATTATATGATACTATTAAAAGATTTAAGATAAATTTCCTTAATCGTTTAAATTTATATTTTAAAAATAGTCGAAGTAATCGTAGAAGTATTACATTTATGTAGAGATGGATGAATATTATATCTAATGGTATCTTTCTCATATATATATATACTATAATGTGTGAGGGTGTTTAAAGTACAATTATACCCTCGTATTAGTTGCCAAATAACAAAGATGACAATATACTAAATGACCCAAGACCTGTGCTAATTTGGATAACCACAATAACATAAAAAAAAAATGGAAGGGTATTAAACTACAAAAACAATTTGAAAAAAAAAATTAGTACATCCCAAAAACCAAAATTAAAAAAATAAATTTACAATTACCGTCTCAGTGTACTAAATAAATATTGTACATATATGCAACGCGTGCAAGGATGATTAGTAATAATAATAGATAGTATTACTTTTTCGATGAAATATATAAAAAAACAAAAAGTGGAGTATTATTTGCACTACAAAGTGTTAATCACACTCTTTTAATTAATTAATTACCAAGGTTATCCCGTTAATTTTCAAAAACCATCATACTTCTTTTTCACAATATCTACTATAATCATTATATGGTAAATATTTAATCATAATTTTTATCTTACAAAAAAGTTTCGCCTATCCATCTTAGAATTTGATAGGACATATAAAGTTTGATTCATGGTGGGACATATAATTTTTCTCTTAACAAAAAACTACCATATATATTTATGGATTTATATATAATCTTTTTGGTTAATTAATTGGATAAAAAATAAACTTCCTTTCGAATTCAACCTCTTCCTTCAACAAACCGTGTATAAATACGCCTCTATATTCCATACACCATACAAACTCTTCTCCCCTCTTGAAAAATTGAAGAAATCTACGATTCTGTTCACGATGACGATGATGATGTCGATTTTCAGCCCATTCGACTTGCTTCTCGCCGAGTCTTTCGGCCAGAAAATAACCGGCCATTGGGCTGTAACACGTTCTACTAAAAGGGATATGGCCGCGAGTGAAGATATGAAGAAGGGCGGAGAAGTGAACCTCTCGTCTCAGCCGTTGAAGAAGAAAGAAGAACAAAGGCGGAGCCCGAGGTTTGCGCCGGAGCTGGATGGGGTTCATTGTTTTGAGAATATTCTTCCTTATTGATCGATTGGACATCTGTATGGGAGGGGTTTGAAATACTTACTATCCTTGGTATAGATTGACACGGATGTATTCTTTCTTATCAATCAGTTCATATTCTTTTTTTGGTGTGAATTCCCTTTATTGATTTCTTGTTTGGCACTTTTCTTGAATCGTTAGATTGAGTTCCTCAGCAACAAAAAACTATCGACACTGAAATGAGTCATCGACTTGATGATATCTTAGATCAGTGGATTTTTAACTATTTTCATTTATATTATTGTATAAATTAATTAGTTAGTTTTGAGGTAGTTTTTCAACTATCGACACTCTTGACTAGGGGTGCTTATTGGCTTGACCCGGTCCGATCCGGACCGAAACCGGCAGGTTCCGGGTCCGTTAAGGACGGAGCCGGTCCGATCCGGTAAGGAACCGGATCGAGTCCGGTTCCGGTTCCACCGGTTCCGGGTTGGGCCGGTTCCAACCCGGAACCGGTATTTAGAATTTTAATTTTAATTTTTTCGAAAAATTAAGGTATAATTTGTTGTGTGGAGGATTCGAAGACGCAACCATCACCTTCTACTCTATAACTCTAACCAATTGAGCTAATGGGCCTTTGTGTTTGTAAAATAACATCAAATATATTTATCTATATTTAAAAAAATTAATTTTTTTTAAAATTAACGGATCCGGTTCCGGTTCAACCCGGAACCGGATCCGTTTAATCCGGAACCGCTAAGATACCGGTTCCGGAACGGTAGATCCGACCCGGACTGGTATCTTACCGGTTTCGGACCGGTTCGGAACCGGTTAGTCCGATTTCGATTTCGGACCGGTTTCGGACCGGATCCGGACCGACCCGGTCCGATAAACACCCCTACTCTTGACTAGTTTACTAAAACTTGGCACCGTTCATTTGTTGGATATTTTCACGCAACACGATGATACACAAATAATTAATTACTATTGAGGTAAGATATACCTACATTCATAGCTATTAAAGGCACTAGACACAAAAAAAACGATGAACCATGGTTTGGTTTAAAGCACTAGGCACCGGGCGAAACGTTGTCTAATAGACACTATGTGTCGAGAAAAAATAAATTTTAAATATTTAGATATACATATCTTTGCTGGCATGGCCAAACTACAGAGCAAAGAAGCTGATCATTGTAATATATGTCAATTTTCCAATACAAAAGACTACCACACATGCGATTTGATAAAAATGAATCTCATATTCAATTTTAAATCAGAATTATTAAAAAAATAAAGAAGCAATATGTTAAATCTCATTGACTAAATTAGTGTTCAATTTATTCTCCAATGAAAAACAATCGACGGCTGTCGACGGACGGCGGACGGCGGTCGGCGCGGAGGGGGCGGGGAGGCAATGGAAGGGTAGTGAAATGAATATGACGTGTTTATGCCATAATATATATAAATTTAGTGTTTAAGTTTATTTAAAATTGGATTTGGGCTCATTAAAAATAGGATTTGGGCTTATTCTTTTTTAAGTAATCTGAGCTCAACGTTTTACAATATTTTTCCTTTCCATCAAGCCATCGCCCCAGGGCTTAAGCCCCAGGCGCCTAGGCACTGGATAAGCGTCGTCTGATGTATGAGTGGTGCTTGTCATACTTATGGTAAATTAATTAGGAATTTGTATTAAAGAAGGATTATCTTTTTGTAATTAAATAAAATTGAATCAACAAATTAAAAGACAAAGTTTAGTAGAAAGAAAACAATTAGGGAGTTTTTGTGACCAATTTGGTATGAACATGCCTTTTACTAGTAAACATATATCTAATAGAAAACACAACAAATGTGGGTTTAACGTTGTTACTTATAGAAAAAGACGCAAATATTCTAAAAGAAAATTAGATAAAAAAGAAGATAGGAAAAAATTAAGACGAGTAAGCAAAATTGTTAGAAAATCAGAAAAAAGAAACATGTTAAATGTTATAAATGTGGTAGAGAAGGGCATTATGCCTCTGAATGCAAAGTCAAAAAACAGATTCATAATCTAGATATCATTGATGAAATCAAAGATTTTTTGTGTAAATTATTTTTACATTTTTGACTCTGATTCAAACACTTTATCTTCTAATAGTATAGAAACTTCAGATATTGAAGTATTAGATAATGAATCTATACAGTTTGTATCAAATTGTTGTGATCCTTGTACTAAAGGAAATCTTGCATGACAAATGTTAATATTTAATAATAATGAAAACGATGAATTTTATAAACTTCTCTCTAAATTTCAAGACCTTAATATAAATGTCTTGACTAATGATAATATCCTAGAATTCTTTAAAATGATTAAAGATCCAGAGTTACAATCAAAACTTATTGGTCAGGTGGAAAATACTCCATCCACTTCTAATCATTCTCAGCAAACTAAAATAATTAGTTTTGCTGAACCTTATTCTACGACTGATGTTTATAAAATTCTATAAAATAGACAGACTTTTAAACATCCTACATCCTTACAAGATTTGTTAAAAGAGATTGATAATCTCAAAGATGAAATTCAACTTCTTAGAAAAGATAATCAAATCTTTGATACTAGAATTTCTAGATTAGAAAATAATTATATAACCTCTTTATCTGTTTCTTCTCCATCGATTCATCAATCTCATATGAAAGATACTTTTGATTTAAAATTTAATAAAACTGATTTTTTTATTCAATTTAGAAATGTTTATGTCCCAAAAATGGTACATCAAAATTACTTTTATCATAGATAATCATTTTACTCAAGAATTAACTGTTTTAGTTGATAGTGGTGGAGATCTTAACATTATACAAGAAGAATTAACCCTACTAGATATTTTCAAAAAACTACTCATAGTTTGTCTCATGCTGGAGGTAATAAATTGGATATTCAATTTAAACTTCCAAAAGTTTTTATATGCATTGATAAAAAAAGTATATTCACAACTAGCTTTTTATTATCTAAAGAAATATCTAATCAAGTTATACTTGGTTCTCATTTTATAACCCAACTTTATCCTTTTCCAAGGTCATCCAACATTTTTGAAGTTTATAACTACACCAGCTCACGAATCTTACATACTATGCATGAGCATATAACTCGAAAAATTAATCAGTTATAATTTTTGAAAAATGAAGTCAATTTTATAACAATTGATGATAAATTAAAAAATCCTAAATTAAAGGAAAAAATTCAATTTATAACTCATCAATTTTCAATAAAAGTTATCATCAATATGCCTTTTGGAATAGAAAGAAACATATCGTTTCTATTCCCTATGAAGAAGATTTTGATGAAAAACAATATACATACTAAGGCGCAGACTTAAGTTTTAAATGGATTAGGCATCATATTCCTAATAAAAAAGATATATTAGATAGATTATACGATTCAGTTATCTTTTCCAAATTTGATTTAAAATCAGGATATTGACAAATTCAGATTAATAAATCTGATAGATATAAAACTGATTTAATGTTCTCGTATGATATTATGAATGAAATGTTATGTCTTTTGGCTTAAAAATACTCCATCTGAATTTCAACAAATTATGAATGATATATTTATTCATTATAGTGATTTTATTCTTGTTTATATTGATGATATTCTATTATTTTCAAAAAGTATTGAAACACATTTTAAACATATAGATATCTGTAAAAAAATTGTTATCTATAGAATGGATTAGTTATCTAGAAACCAAAAATGATTTTATTTCAAACAGAAATAAAAATTTTAGGTCATAATATTACTAAAGACCATATAATTCCTATAAATAGAAGTATAGAGTTTGCTTCTAATTTTCCTGATCAAATTACTGATAAAACTCCATTACAAAGATTTTTAGAAAGTCTTAATTATATCCCTCCTTATTATAAAAAGCTTACTCAAGATTATTCTATCGTTTATGACATATTGAAAAGGACCCTCAACCCTGGATAGATAAACATACTAATGTTGTTAAGAAAATAAAAGATACAGTAAAACATCTTCCTTGCTTAATGTTAGCAAATCCAATTTGGGATAACATAGTTGAAACATATGTCTCTTATATAGGTTTTTGGAGGTATTCTAAAACAAGTAGATCCTACTATTAAACAAGAATATCTTGTACGATTTTATTTAGGAAAATGGAATCCTATTCAGAAGAATTATGCTACTATTGCCAAAGAAATACTTGCTATAGTTAAGTGTATCTTAAAATTTCTAGATGATTTATATAATCAAAAGTTTATTATAAAAACTGATTGCAAATCAACTAAATTTATGTTCACTTAAGATTTTAAGCATGATGTCTATAAACAAATTGCACGATGGCAAGCCCATTTAGCTCCTTTTAATTTTGAAATAATTTATAAAAAGGGTGAGGATAATAATCTTCCAAATTTTTTTAACTCGAGAATATCTTGATAATTAATTTCCCTGCAGAAATGTCTTCCTTTCCACGAGGAACTTTCTCTTATAGAGGAAGAGGAGGCCGATGTACACCATCTGGACATATCTTGGCACAACAGGGTAAACAAAAGCGAATAGCAAAAGATCGCTCTTATGAGTCTAATGACCCTCTCTTTCAAGAATTTCTTGAATTTAAAAAACAGAAAGAGGGCTCTCAATCAAGCTCTTAACCATCTTTTGCAAAAAATGTTGCCAATGATGATGAAGATACTCCTCTCAATTATATTTTAAATGATACCCAAGAAATTATATTTTTGATTGAACATAAAGACTTAAAATGAGAAATGGACCTATGGACTTTAATGCAGAGGTAAATGAACTCATGGGACTTATAAGCCTCGAACATACTATGAAGCCTTATTGATGAGTAATCATTCGTGTGAAATAATACACTTCACAAATAATAAAAAAGAAACTCAACAAGAGAATTATAACTTTAGTAAGCTTATTATAAAAAAGATTTTTACCGCTGAAGAATGGGGTTTATCTCCATTTCGAGAAAAAAGAATTTACTTTTCAAAATATAATTTAATTAAATATAATTTAATTAAATATAATTATTGGGATTATATTGATGATTTTAGCAAAATTCCCTTATATGAGAATGAACGAAAGAAAAACTCTTGGTTTATAAAAAAATGTGTTGAAGGTTATATACATGATATATCAAATTGGTTTGTACAATGGTGGACCTCTTATGGTACAAATACAAAAAAATTGTCTGATACTTTCAAAAAGCATTATGATGAGTGGGTGGATTTATCTCCACAAATTCATAAATTACAACAACAGAATTCTTGCATTGAAGGAATAGCTTCGCTGATGTTTTTCATTGAATTTTCCATTCCTTGGATCTGGAAATGGTCTCCTATTGTATCTTATACAAATACCACAATTCCTTGTCTTAAATGACAATCTCATTCAAAATCCTGGGACAAATTGCTTAAAGAAGATCCTGAAACTCATCTAATTCATAGATTTGCTACTTTAACTCATATGGAAAAACAAATCCAACTCTATCAGATGGATGCCCATAAAAAGAATTCTCATTTTGACCATATTTCCCAGAAACTTCTAATGAAGTCAGAACATGTTACCAAAGATCAAATGATTGAAATCTATCTTGAAAAAATGAGAAATGATCTATTAACTTGTTTTGAAGATGATTTAAAGTCTCATCAATCGGATCACACAATGCTTCCATGGCTTCTTCCAGCAAAGGACATAATTACCTAGATGATTTTCATGATTCTCAAGATCCTGCTTATATTTCGATGGATGATATTTTCCTTGCCCTTAAAGAGACCATGAAAGACAATGTCAAGAATTCGGACATTGCTTCATTAAGTGGCAAAATGATTAAATGATGATAGAATCTATGTTAGGATTATTGGGTTTTAATCATTAAAAGCCCAATATTATTATTAATTTTGTTAATGAGAACAAAATTATGGTAAGTTAATTATGAAAGGCAATTAGGCTAAAGAAATCCCACATTGAGTAATTGAGGCACTTATGGTTTGTTTATATTGAGATACAAATCATTAGAGTGTAGTTAAGTAGAAAAGATGGGTGCCCCTCGCGCGCCGTCCGTCCGTCCGCTCGGCTCGTCTCGACTCGACTCGCCTCGCCACGCCACGCCTCGCCTCGCCTCGCCTCATCGCGCGTGTCGCTGTCGCTGTCGCGAAGGCAGTCCTATCTTTTTACTACTCGGATTTCTGAAATGACTTTTCATATGCCTGACTTTTCATATTCTGCTGAGTATTAAGTTTTAGACTTTTCACCTACCTGCAGAATTGATGTCAGATTTAAGTGTGAGACTTAAATCCGAAATGAATATGCTGTTAAGTGTTGAGACTTTTCATCCAACCCACTATGCATTGTCATTTAAGTTGTGGCCTTTGGTAGGCCTGCTGTTGCAGCTATATAAGCTGCTCCAGCCTCATTCTTTATCTCATCCCAAATTTGCATTTGCATATCATATCATCTTCTTGAGAGTACTACACACTTCTTAGTGTTCGAGTGAGTCTGTCTGGGTTTCTGCTTCAACCCATACAGAGTTGTTTGGGACGTTGTACCTTGGAACTCTCTTGTCCAGGAGGCCAGAAGTTGTAGGCGGGCAATTTAGAGTTTACGGGCACACGGTTTACTGTGGCCTCGTCCAACAACAAAGTTTCTGCCCAGTTTATTTAAACTGTTTGTTGTAAGTTTTTTTACTGTTTCGAGCATTTTATAATAACAAAGTATTTGTGATCTTCTTATGCTTTGTCTATTTGTTTTAAGAAAACAGAACCAACAATCGTAAACTCTAAATTTTTTTGTTTGTTTTGTTCTGTTTTATCAAAACTCAGCTTTCATATTTACTTAAGATATTGTTCATGAATTTTTCAAAGGTTTAAACCTACTGTTTCAAAACTGCTTTGATATTATTTGTGCTATCCTATTTGTGTTCTGTTTTAGCTAATGGCTGACCAGTTTACCCAACCACCTGCTGTGAATAATGAGATTCCGATGATCAAAGCTAGCGGTACTGAGGCCGCAATGCCAATTCTGAGAAGTCCAATGCCGTTTTCTCAATTTGAGAAACCGGAAAAGTTCAAGGGTTCCAACTTTAAACGTTGGCAACAGAAGATGATGTTCTTCCTTACCACCTTGAACTTGACCAGGTTTCTGAAGGAGGAGAAACCGGTGGAGGACAAAGAGGATCCTCAATCTGCTGTGATAGTTGAGTCCTGGATGAGTGCCGACTACCTTTGTCGTAACTACATACTGAATTCTCTTGACGATGCACTTTTTAATGTGTATTCCCCCAAGGAGACTGCTAAGAATCTTTGGGAATCGTTAGAGATAAAGTACAAAGTTGACGACGCAGGCGCAAAGAAATTTGTAGCCGGGCGATTCCATGACTATCGAATGGTAGATGACAAGAGCGTTGTTGAGCAATGCGAAGAGCTGCAGCTAATATATCATGAACTTGCTGCCGAAGGTATGGGGCTAAATGATGCTCTCCAAGTGGCGATGATGATTGAAAAATTACCGCCATCTTGGAAGGACTTCAAGAGCTACCTAAAGCACAAGCGAAAGATGATGAGTCTAGAGGATCTTATCAGGAGGCTGCGCATCGAGCAAGACAACCGAAAAGTTGACAAGAAATCATTTGGAATGATTTCCAAGGCCAACGTGGTTGAAGTTGGGGACAACTCCCATGGGAATAAGCGCAAACGTACTTTTGAACCCAAGGGAGATACTCAGACAAGGAGGTTCACCGGTGACTGTTATGTGTGTGGTAAGCCTAACCATAAGGCCAAGGACTGCACTCAACGTCAAAACAACTGCACTCAACGTCTAAACAATGACGGTAAGAGGAAGATAGTCCCTTACAAAGGCAAAGGCAAGAGGTCTGCACATGCCCACATTGCTGAGGACAATCTGAGCTCTGACATGGATGACATGCATCTGAGTGCTGTGGTATCGGAGGTGAATCTTGTTGGAGGGAACTCCAAGGAATGGTGGGTGGACACTGGGGCTACTCGCCACATTTGCGCCAACAAATGGATGTTTAAGACCTATCAATCGGTAAATGATGAGCACTGCTTCATGGGAAATTCAGCAGTCTCAAAAGTTGAAGGCAAAGGGACGGTTGTGCTAAAAATGACTTCCGGAAAAGAGTTGACTCTTACCGAGGTGCTCCACGTGCCAGAGATCCGAAATAATCTCATCTCCGGAGCAGTGCTGAACAAGAAAGGCTTCCGGCTTGTGTTTGAGTCCGACAAAGTCATTCTGTCCAAGGGTGGTATGTTTGTGGGCAAAGGCTACTTGGCCAATAACCTCTTCAAGATGAGTGTAATGACTTTAGCTCATAAGGCTAAGTCTAGTGTAGATGTTGAGGTTGATGTTAATGCAGCAAATGAGGCTAGCACAAGCAAAAATAATGTAATGACTGTTGCCAATGTGGCTAATAAAACTTTAAAGTTTGATTATTCTTGCGAGTCTTTACATTTGTGGCATGGTAGATTAGGACATATGAATTATAAGTCCTTACAAAGGCTAATGTCTCTTAATCTATTGCCTAAATTTAACATCAATCATAAACACAAGTGTGAGACTTGTGTAGAGGCCAAATTAACCAAGTCATCATTCCACTCAATTGAGCGAAGCACCGAACCGTTAAACTTGATTCATACGGATGTATGCGATCTAAAGTATGTACAATCTAGAGGCGGTAAAAATTATTTCATAACATTTATCGATGATTGTACAAGATATTGTTATGTCTACTTAATGAGAAGTAAAGACGAAGCAATTGATAGTTCATTCACTATAAGAATGAAGTTGAGAATCAACTTGATAAAAGATTAAAATTCTTCGAAGTGATCGAGGCGGTGAATATGAGTCACCATTTGCACAAATATGTGCTGAGAATGGCATTATTCATCAAACCACTGCGCCTTATTCTCCCGAGCAAAATGGTATTGCTGAAAGGAAGAATAGAACGCCTAAGGAAATGATGAATGCAATGCTTATAAGTTCCGACTTACCTAGGAATTTGTGGGGAGAAGCTCTGCTTTCCGCCAACTATGTGCTAAACAGAGTACCACATAAAAAGTTGGATAAAACGCCTTATGAATTGTGGAAAGGTCGTGCACCTAGTTACAAGTTTTTAAGGGTTTGGGGTTGTCTAGCAAATGTACCAATTCCTCCTCCTAAACGGACTAGGATAGGACCTAAGACAGTAGATTGTGTATTTATCGGATATGCGCAAGATAGTAGTGCCTATCGTTTTCTAGTGCATAAATCAGATAATGCAGAAATGCATGTAAATACTATCATTGAGGCTAGGGATGCTTCGTTCTTTGAGGAAATCTTTCCCCACAAAACTCCGACGATTGGGGGATAGAGAATCTCAAGAGAATGTAGAATCGCCTAGACGAAGCAAAAGAGCGAGAAAAGAGAAATCTTTTGGCTCGGATTTTCTAACATATCTGTTGGAAAAAGATCCGACTACTTTCAAAGAAGCAATGTCTTCACAAGACTCTGATCTTTGGAAAGAAGCGGTGAACAGTGAGATAGAATCTATCTTACATAATCATACTTGGGAACTAGTGGATCTTCCTGCAGGTTGTAAACCACTAGGCCACAAGTGGATCTTCAAGAGGAAGATGAAAGCTGATGGTACTGTAGATAAGTACAAGGCTAGACTTGTAGTAAAAGGCTACAGACAAACTGAAGGTGTTGATTATTTCGACACATATGCTCTTGTATCCCGGAAAACGTCTATAAGGTTAATAATTGCATTTGCTGCATTATATAACTTAGAGATCCATCAAATGGATGTTAAAACGGCTTTTCTAAATGGAGAGTTAGAAGAGGAGGTTTACATGGAACAACCTGAAGGTTTGTAGTTCCAGGTAAAGAAACGAAGGTGTGTAAACTTGTGAAATCCTTGTATGGATTAAAACAAGCACCTAAACAATGGCACGAAAAATTTGATAGCGTCATGCTTTCAAATAGGTTTAAAACAAACCAATGCGATAAGTGTGTCTACGTGAAAGGAGACAATACAAACTATGTAATAGTATGTCTATACGTAGATGACATGATAATTGTTGGTAATAACGATAACATCAAAATTACCAAGAAAATGTTGTCACGAAATTTTGAGATGAAAGACCTAGGTCTTGCAGATGTGATTCTTGGAATGAAGATCACCAAACATGCAGATGGATATTTTCTCTCTCAGGGTCATTATGTCGAGAAGATACTTGACAAGTTTGACAAGGGAAATAATACCATCGCTAGAACACCTATGGAAGTGGTGTCAAATCTTTGCAAGAATCGCGGAGAAGGTGTGCAACAACTGGAGTACTCTAGAGTCATAGGCAGTCTAATGTACCTCATGGATTGCACTAGACCTGATATAGCTAATTCTGTCAATACATTGAGCAGATATACGAGTAATCCCAGTTATGAGCACTGGAAGGCAGTAGTTCGGGTTCTTAGATATCTAAGATATACTTCTAACTACGGACTACATTATACGAGATACCCAGCAGTAATTGAAGGGTATTCAGATGCCAATTGGATATCGGACTCCAAAAATATAAAATCTACGAGTGGATATATATTTATAATTGGCGGTGCTGCTATTTCATGGAAATCATGCAAACAGACATGCATTGCTAGATCAACTATGGAATCTGAGTTCATAGCTTTAGATCTTGCGGCAGAAGAAGCTGATTGGCTTCGGAGTTTCTTGGAGGATATTCCAATGTGGTCAAAACCAATGACACCCATTAGTTTGCACTGTGATAGTCAGTCAGCTATGGGAAGAGCACATAACAATGTGTATAATGGGAAATCACGACACATTCGTCGGAGACATAAATCTGTGAGAAATTTACTAAAAACCAGTGTCATTTCTTTAAATTATGTGAAGTCTAAAGAAAATTGCTGACCCATTTACGAAAGGTCTGACAAGAGACCGAGTAGAGGTTTCATCGAGGGGAATGGGGTTGAAGCCCATGAAATTGATTTCCAACCATGATGGCAACCCAACCTGAATTGTAAAATCCAATTTGCAGGTTCAATGGGAAAACCGAATTGTGGGGGGATCGAACAAAGCACTCGGGAAATTGAGTTCCTTACCTATTCCTGTGATGAAAGAGTGATAGACCTGTACTTTGGGAAGGCTGAGCTCATGCTCTTAATGATTCTTCTATCTCGAGATGATAAAGTGGGGTATTACAGGATACTCTTTAGGAGAAATCACCTATGTCGAATGTGAAGGGGCCGCTTCTATGAGATGACCTGAGGGCTAAATCTCTAGAGCATTCGATGAAATATCCAAGGCAGTCCAGGGCCAAAATGGACAACAACGAAAGAACCAATAATAGTGTGAGATGAAGCTGTGTGAGTATTGTTGTCTTGTTATACATAAAACGTCGAACAGTTCAAGGCATCGCGTCCACTGGTTGACAAGTATAGCCGATGATACTTTACTAAGGAAGGTTCAAGGTTAATCACCACCTATCCTGATGCAGTGGATTCTCAAAGTACTCTCAAATCTTCATCTAGGTGCATTGTGTAATTTTTTTCGCCATATTGCATTCATGTGGGGGATTGTTAGGATTATTGTGTTTTAATCATTAAAAGCCCAATATTATTATTAATTTTGTTAATGAGAATAAAATTATGGTAAGTTAATTATGAAAGGCAATTAGGCTAAAGAAATCCCACATTGAGTAATTGAGGCACTTATGGTTTGTTTATATTGAGATACAAATCATTAGAGTGTAGTTAAGTAGAAAAAATGGGTGCCCCTCGCGCGCCGTCTGTCCGTCCGCTTGGCTCGGCTCGTCTCGACTCGACTCGCCTCGCCTCGCCACGCCACGCCACGCCTCGCCTCGCCTCGCCTCGTCGCGTCGCGTCGCGTCGCGCGTGTCGCTGCCGCGAAGGCAGTCCTATCTTTTTACTACTCGGATTTCTGAAATGACTTTTCATATGCCTGACTTTTCATATTCTGCTGAGTATTAAGTTTTAGACTTTTCACCTACCTGCAGAATTGATGTCAGATTTAAGTGTGAGACTTAAATCCGAAATGAATATGATGTTAAGTGTTGAGACTTTTCATCTAACCCACTATGCATTGTCATTTAAGTTGTGGCCTTTGGTAGGCCTGCTGTTGCAGCTATATAAGCTGCTCCAGCCTCATTCTTTATCTCATCCCGAATTTGCATTTGCATATCATATCATCTTCTTGAGAGTACTACACACTTCTTAGTGTTCGAGTGAGTCTGTCTGGGTTTCTGCTTCAACCCATACAGAGGTGTTTGGGACGTTGTACCTTGAAACTCTCTTGTCCAGGAGGCCAGAAGTTGTAGGCGGGCAATTTAGAGTTTACGGGCACACGGTTTACTGTGGCCTCGTCCAACAACAAAGTTTCTGCCCAGTTTATTTAAACTGTTTGTTGTAAGTTTTTTTACTGTTTCGAGCATTTTATAATAATAGAGTATTTGTGATCTTCTTATGCTTTGTCTATTTGTTTTAAGAAAACAGAACCAACAATCTAATCAGGTAATAGGCGACATGCATTATTGCCAAATAAATGCCGACAAGAAACTTTGATAAAGTTGTATGTATCATCCACTACACATAATTATTAATGTTATTGTTTAATATTACTGTTTTTTTTTCAAGTCCATGTATTTTTTTTCGCGTCCATTCGTTCCGATATATAGGTATGTTTCGTTTCATTGAGGGACATCCCCTCGAAAAAGAAATCCCCTAAAAAAATCTTCTCTCTACCCTGTGTCTTGTACTACTCTTGTATTCCAGCAATAAAAGAAAAGTCTGTGTACGTTTCTCTTCTCCTCTCTTTATTTATCTGTTGTTTATTTCTCCTTAAGCTTAATGATAGGCTAAACATATATTTGTGTTAAATTAGATCTAACTCAATGATGTTTAAATATGGTTCATATCTATGGAGTGCTTCTGCATAATTCTGGTTTGAATTTAAACATGTGACTTTAATTCTTAAAGAATTATGTCTTTTTGTTTACCTGCTTTAGCCTAAATTTATGGCGTTTAGGGTGTTTTGTGAGACTAAGTTCTAAGAGGATTAATGATTCCGCTCGTTTAAACCTCACTAATTTTACCTGATATTTGTATATGCAGAATTTGTTTAGTGTCCTGTGACTCCTTTGTAAAAAATATGCTATTGAGTTTTTCTCAATATGACAGAAACTGAAGGGGTTCATGGACTTATACTTTTCTTGCATTCCTCCCCGTTTTGTGATCCTGCCCCGAAATGGTATCAGAGCCAGTTTAAATGTTTATTTAGCCAATAACTAATTTAACACAAGTCTATTTTAATGAATATAATCGGGAGAAACAATACTATTAAAAATAGTATTAAAGAGGAATATGATATTCCACAAAATCTTGAATTATTAAACAAATGGATCATTTCTAAGATAAACCCTAAGGTTATATACCAATTAGGTACTTTGAGAAATTAGGTATCAAACAAGTAGTAAAAACTACTGAAGAAGCTATTTCTTTACAAAATGAAAAGATGCAAATAAGACTTTTAAATGGAAAGGATATAGTCTCTTATAGTCATACATATAAATTCCTACACATAGGATTAGTTCAAATAGCATTCAAACCCATGATATTAGAAGGATTACCAGAAAGCTTTATAACAGCTCTAAGTGATGGTACAAATCTTAATTGGAAACAGTCTTTAATGGGAATTATACAATCCAATTTGGCTCATGGCCCTGTTTGTTTTAATGTTTATACTAATCTCCAATCATCTTTATCTGATATGAACATATGAGATGCTTTAACATTAAATGTTAAAACTCATAGTTATCATTATGCTCCAGGTACATAACTTATTTGTATATGTTATCGTATATATTATAGATGTCTTACAAAACCCTGATGGTACGGTAAATTTACAGTTTGAAAGAAATAAAAATTTATTACGTTTAGATAACAGATCAATACGATCCAGATCTCAATCTTCATTTTCTCATATATCACCTTTTGACTATATAGTTAAATCTCCTTCAAGAGCTTCTACATCCCGGCTTCATGAATCCTATAACACAAATGAAGTAGAAAATCAAGAAGGCAGAGTAAAAAAATTACATATCAATTCTGATAATATAGTCCAAGGTATTTTTAATACTAAGGAAGCAGCTATAATTGAATCTAAAATGAATTTTTCTTTATTATTAATATAATAAAAATAGATTTTAGTCATGGTTCTCAAACCAGAAGAAAAATTGGTCTTGAATTTAATACACCCAAATTGGATTCATTTCACACATGGTTTTTTGATAATTTCTCAACTCAAGAAATAATGAAATTTCAAAATGAATTTTATAAACTTTGTTCTGATCATAATAAAGTTATACCATTTGTTCATTGGTTTATAACGACTTATGTAGAACCTTACATTTCAGTTTTAGAAAGATCTCATAAACTTTCAAATGAAAACATACAAACTAGTCTTTATCCTCAACATCAATCTTTTCAAATAGAAAAGAACGGAAATTTTTTAATTTTTAGCTTTTTCAAAATTATTTGAAACTGATACCTTACAACTTACTTGTCAGCATATCAATATTTTGTTAGAAAATCAAAATTTTACAAACTGATATCTTACTATTCTAGGAGAACAAATTACATTACTCTATAATCGTATCGAAAATATTGTTTTTCAAATGAATAGAATCCTGCCCTTGATTAATGATCCTCCACTACATGATATTACTGTGGCTTCCCCTAGTATTCAACATCCTCCTGATATTTCAGAATTTAAATTAAAATCTATGGCTGAATTAGAAAATTTTTTAGAAGACAAATTTAAAATTTTTAATTTAACAACTCTAGATCAAGAGTTTATAGACGCTTTTGCCAGTAATTCTCCCCCTAAACAAATTATAGATGATCAAATCAATAAAATAAAATACAAGATGGGTTGATAAACCCAATCAAAGGCTATTTTATTATTCTAGATCTTCTATAATGGATGTTCTTCATGAGGAACAAGAATTTATTGCCAATATTAATTATAGTGGTAAAAATATTTATGAATTGAATTTAGATGGTTTTACTGATAAACAAATTTATAATTTGGCTCATAGAATTCTCATGTATTCTATCATTTGCAAAAATAATGGTAATACAGATAAAACTGTTGCTAAAATGATTATAGCTGGTTTTACGGGCAACTTAAAGGTTGGTGGGATTATTATTTATCCCAAACAAATAAAGATGAAATTTATAGTACTGCAAAACAAGAGAAAAATATTCAAGTAGAAAATGTAGTTTATACCTTAGTCGTAAATATTATAGAACATTTCACAGGAAGATATTCTGATAATAGCGAAATATTCGTACTCTTTTACAAAATTTAAGATGTAAAACTCTTACTGATTTTAGATGATATAAAAAAATTTCTTAATTAGAGTTATGAAACTTACTGATTGTAATAGCTCTCATTGAAAGTCAAAATTTATTGATGGGCTTTCTAACCTTTTTGTTGAAAGAATTCGAAAATCTCTTAGAAAAGATCAGATTAATATTCCTTATTACAACTTATGGCAGGAGCCACACTCTCGCCTTACTTGGTTTCTCGCCTACCTAAACCAGACGAGGGCTTTTTAGAATCATGCTTGTGTTGTATGGTGTACCTATTTCTTGGATTATAGACGCATATTGAAGACTAAATGTGCTTGTTCGCATAGCACCAGTAGATTGGCACTCTGAACACTCAATTAGTCCTCTCCTACCCATGTTCCCAAATCTTTTGGCAAATAAAAAAATTGAGGGTGCACGTGGATTGGAAGATTTGGAATTCATGATCTAAATGCATCCTACTTATTTTGGTGCTTTTGAATCAATGGATTTGAAATCCCTCCCCTATCATTTTAAGCTTGTTTATAAATAAACGTAGAATGGAATCATTTGATATCCATCTAACAAATCCCTATCTTATATACAAATCACTTGATCCAAACACAACCTTAGCGTCTTAGTCATAACTATATGTGTCAAAATAGGTCAAGCCCGTGGGCCTGGCACAACCCGACCCGCCAAATAGGCCGGTTAGGCCAACATTTTTTAGGCCCGTTTTCAGGTTGCCCCAAGTGAGCCGCGGGTTTCGACGGGTTGGCTCGGGGGTTGGCGGGCTGGCCCCCGGGCCTGGCACTTTTTTTAAAAAAATAATAATAATAACAAGGACAGGTAAATTCTTCAATTCGACATTACAAGCTGCACAAGAAGCAGTGTTCGAAAAATACTCCATGCAAGAACAGAGTAGATATATATATATATATATATATATATATATATATATATATATATATATATATATATATTAATGTTTAGCATTAACGCTACATAAATCAAGCACGCCAAGGGTTGTTACTGTGCGTATTGTTTTTGTCACAAATTGGAGGAGCCATCTTTAATTCTCTAATCTGCTTTCTTTTCTTTCTTGCATGTTGTTTATTTGACTTATAATATAATATCGCTTTATGACTTAATATTAGGTCAAAATTGAGTAAAAATAATTATTGGTACATGATTGTTTTGTTTTATTTTATTTTAGGTTGGCTGGCCAGTCTCGAGTTGGGTTGGGGCAGACCCAAATGGGCAAAGCCTGTTTGGCCCTCGGGTATGGCGGGCCAAACCCATTTGAATCGAGATGACCCATTTTGACAGCTCTAGTTATAACTAAGACCCAAAAGCAGTGTTGTTCGTCTCATCAGGTTAAAAAGTAGCTGAATATGCATAAAAAAGTTAAATAAGCTAATAACACAATACTAGGTCCATGATCATCAAAACATTTCCCGGTGACATAAGAAGGTGCTTAATTTTTTAAACCCAAAGATTTTGGGCACTTTCTATTACTAATATTTGGAGTGTCGAGTTTTTTAGGATTAAAAACTTTGTTGTTGTGAGTTCAATAAATACTTTTATGATCGTGATAACTTTTCCAACTATTACATGAGTATGGTGGTTTGCTTGTACACATCAAAATCGTCTTTTCGGTTAATGAAATAAATTTAGATTTTGGAACAATCACGTTCTACCATAGAGTAATAATAAGATAATAACTAGAAAATAGCTTTCTTTAACAGTTGGTGTTTATAAAAATATTGTAGATTAAGAAAATATTTCAAGCCAACATTAATCTTAAATAGGAAAGAATTTGAAATTGCAAGTGAAAAAGCAATAGGAAACAAAATGAATAAATATAAAAAAATATAGGGCAAAGATCAGGCCGATACCCTATAATAAAACTTTATTCATCACAGTCCGGGAAAAAAACTTGCAATCATTTTGGTTAATTTTAGGTTGAAATGACAAAAGTGCCCTTAATAAGAAAAAGACGGTAATCTCAGAAATTTTCAGTCTCTTCCTTTCAGCACTTCGTTCGAGCTCCTCCTTTCACGACTGCGATTCAAATCTCCTCGTAAATCCCTCTCGCTAGTTACGATTTATTACAATTGGTTTTCTTTTCTCTTCATCTCTTTGATTTTCCATTCTATCAGTTCATTTCAATTTTTTTTTCAAATCTGGTATATGTGTGCGTGTGCCGTCACGCCCCGAGACCGGGACTGATGACACCGACGTTATTCCCAAATTAAAAATTCGAAAACAACAAGCCTCTGATACAGATCTCAAATAAATCAGTCTTTCATTCCATAAACAAACTTTAATTGTCTTTACAACTGAATTGATTTTAAACTAAGACTGATTACAACTGATTGAAAATGCAATACGATGCGGAAGCATAAACTAATAACACTAATTTAATCATCAGTAGCGATAGGGTTCATGTCAGTAGGAATAGATCACAATCCCCAAAACTGATATTGTACATCGTCTTCTACCTCTGACTCAATCTTATCTGTGGAGGGGCGTAAGGGGTGAGTGTTTTGGGAAACACCCAGGAAGCGAGGGTCAATCAATATGACAATATAATACGTATTCATAATTTTTCCGAGCATAAACTGATATGAATGCATCTTAACATAATTGCTCCCACCGAACCATAAATTATCATAATTGCTCCCATCGAGCCATAACATAACATATCATATCCGCAATACTTTTCATATACGTTAAGCACAATAAATCCTAATTTCCTTGGTACTAACATCAGTCTCTAGACTTAACCCTCCTAGAGATGAGGTCATGACATCAGATGACCCAAAAATTAAGGATTTGGACTTCCCAGAATAACGGTTAACCACCGTATCAGGTCATGTAAACGGTTAACCACCGTATCAGGTCATGTAAACGGTTATAATCCCACCGCATCAAGGCCATAAAGAATTCCTTCCAATCAGATTTCGAAATTTAGAGTGCTTAAAAATTATAATTTTCATCAGAACTGCATAGTTTTAACATAAATCACATAATCGATTGAAGTTTTAAAACATACATATGATTTTTCAAAAAAAAAAAAAAACGAAACGAATATATAACAAAAACCCACTTACATAAATTGTCTCAGAAATTGATGCAAAAGCTTCGAAAATCGGTCTTCTTCCTAACTTGAAAATGGTTGCTTGTACTGTGTGAAAATATGCAGAGTTTTGTGTAATTCTTGCATTGGGAATGCTCGGATATTTATAGGGTTAAAAGTCAGGGTGTTACAATCCATGATCTACATTAACTCTGGTGTAATTTCATTTCAATGCCAAACCCCTAAAATTCTGTAACCGTAGCCTCTATTATCTTTCTTTGTAAATGAGTGGTTAGTGGGGTTGACTAAGTCTCTTGGTCTGATTTAGATCAGTAGAGCTGAATTCATCTTCATAGGTTGAGCTGGGACATTATGTAAGTTAAACTTATTTAATAATCGGTACAATAGAATAAATTTCCATAGGTTCAACAGGTTTAAAACATCTGCTGTTAGTTCTTAAACGTCTGCTGATCGGTAGTGTATATGGATTGGTAGATTTCGGATCTTCACATCTGCTGAACTAGTTCTTAAACGTCTGTTGATCGGTAGTATATATGGATCAGTAGAGTTTGTGAAATCTGCATAGGTAGAGTTTATACAAATCTACACAGGTAGAGTTTATACAAATCTGCACATGTAGAGTTTATGAAATCTGCATAGGTAGAGTTTATACAAATCTGCATGGGTAGAGTTTATGGTTCTCTTCTACAGATAGAGCTGATGGATTTCTTCCATAGGTAGGGATGATGGATTTCTTCCATAGGAAGAGCAGATTGATCTTCCTCTATAGATTGAGCTGATGGATTAATATTAGTTCTGCTCACAGAACTAATTTTTACATCGACAACAAGTCTACAAATGAATATTGGTTAGACTGATGGGATCGATTATCTCCTTAGGACCGATCTATTTTTGTCTCAGAACTGATCTGGTGATATCGCGGAACCGGGTTTTCACATTCCTCCCTTCTTATTGGATGTTTCGTCCTCGAAACTTGAGCCAAGTTGGTCTAAAAAAGATATATGGTTAGCGTTTGTGCTTATCTTCTAATACTTCCCCAAAATATCTTTAAACTATTCCATGCTAGGCTGCTGCAACATCACTTGCATTAATCGTTACCTATAGTGTCATGGCGAAGACACGAGCATTGGGTTGGTTCTCATTTGGCTGACTACCTAACGAATTTGGTCGTTTGACCTTCTGGTCATTGATGGAGTGCTGGTTAGGAATATATCGCTTGAGCTAAATTCCTATTCGTGACATTGGATGTCAGTCTCGGGTACGTGGTTCGGATTGGCTATGTATGTTCTCAATTGTGATACATGGAAGACATTAATGATTCTTGATAAATTTGTTGGTTGAGCTATCTTATAAGCTAACATTTCTGCATTCTCTAATTTCAAACGGTCCCTCGCATCTTGGACTCTACTTTCTTGACTTGACGAATTGAATTACTCCCTTTATAGACTTTGTTTCTGACTTAAGACTCTGCATTCTCTCTAATTTCAAATAATTATTTATTAAATATTTTTAAAGCTATAAACTAGCTTTCGTATTAATAATATAAAACTACTTATATATAAAAATACATTTAATATTATCTAATTGTATTATTATCATATTATTTTATTTTATTTGTAATTATAATGATAAAATGATCTTGTTTTAGGCCATGATCTTTAATGACAATTATATGTTTATTTGATCTTTAATGACACTCAGTGTTTTATCGAATCGTTTTATTCGATTTAATATAAAAATCAGCCATTTCGGTTGGCTGAAAATAAATTTGGTCAGTTCAATTTAAATTTCGGTTCTGAAACTCACCCCTAATTGAATATGTATATGAGTAGTTTGTTTTCAAAATTTAGATTTTCATCTCATTACTCAAATTATTAATCATAAAGACAGTAAAATTTTTGGTCAAAATAGTGGTCAAGTTGATCAGGGGCAATTTGGGGTTCAATAAAAATTAGGGAATGTTTTTATAATATCCGTTAAATTTACTAATGGCAGCGAATATCTATATAATTTTTCAAAATCGACGAGAGTTTTTATAAATTTGTCAAAAGTTTTTATAAATATGTCAAAATCGACGGTTGTCGATATGATTATACCTTTTATTTAATAGAAATTGTGAATATGGCTGACAGGTTGAGCTATCATATTGCCACGTCACCTATATAATAACTATAGTTTTAATTATTCGATTAAGTTGGACAAAGCTCCATCCCTAACAAATCTTCATTGTTTATGATTCTTATTATTAGCTCTGTAACCCTCCGGCGATGCTCTGCTCATTCTCGTCCCGGAAAACCGGATCGAGCTGGCTGAATCGGTTGAGAATCGCCAAAGGATTTCCAGATAATGGCGCCTCCGATCTCGAAGAATTCCTCCAGAACCCTCATTCTTCCAGCTCCGATGCATCGACGCCGTGTCCTGATAAACTTCCAACCTTTGACTCAACCAAAGACGAGGATAAGAAATTGTTCGATATGATGAGCAATGTCATCTGTGAGTTGTTCAATTTTGGAGATAGTTGCTGTTCTTCGACAAAAGTCAAAAGATCCAGTCGCAAACAGGTGAACCCTAGAGTTTGTGCTTTTTTGAATAATGGGAATGCTGATATCAACAATTTCGATATGGAGAAGACTTCCGAGAAGGCAGCGTCGCGGAGTGGCGATAGTTATGGTGGAGTGGAGGACTTAAAGGAGTCCCATGAGAGGAAAGATGAAGGGGATGGTCGGGATGTGGATTTGACGGGTTTTTCGCGAACGGAGGTCACGGTGATTGACACAAGCTATGAGCAGTGGAAGTTTGAGAAGTTGCTGTTCAGGAAGAAGAATGTGTGGAAAGTGAGGGATAATAAGAGCAAGAGTGAGCTTTTGGGGAATAAAAAGAAAAGGAAATCGAGTGGATGTGTGGAAGACGATCGACATGCAAAGAACAAGCAGAAGGTTGAAGATACAAATGGGTATGGTGAAGGGTGTGAGCCACCATTGAATGAAGTAAGTTGTGAGGATTATTGTTAAGAATTATTTTGTGATCTTATGTTTGTTGAATGCTGAAATCCTGTTTCTAGAACTTAGCAAGTAACGTGCTCAGTAAATGATATGCAGTTTGATGCCTATCATAGATTGTAATACCATGTGTGCTTGGGCAACAAATGATATGCAGTTTCAATCATATAAATGTGATCGCATGACTGGGATTATGCGGATTATGCTAACTTATTGTGGGGAATATATTATATGGTAATATTCTAGTTCTAGCCATTTTGTAGTTTGAGGCTCTTAGTTTGCAAATAGACGGCATGAAATGTAAACTAACTCTATATTATGAAGGAATAACATTATTGGGCTTCTCTTATGAAGCCTAGGATTTTACAGGAATGGATTGCAGGATTGTTGAAAGATACCTTATTGATCAATTTGGCCTTGGTATTTTATGATGTAGAGGTTTAAAGATTCATGTTAGTGGTTTGCTGTGTAATTACTAGCTCATCATAGATTTTGAAGCAGTATTTGAAGATCAAAACTTTGTTTGGTTGCTTGGTTGCAAAACTTTTTCCTGAAGATTTCTTCTAACTTGTTTCAAATTTGCTCCCAAGGCAATGTTTACACGACTCTTCATGGTATGGTGGAGAAACTAATTGGAATTTCCTAGCTGTTGGTTGGCAGTTGGCACATCATACTCACATGACATTTGAACTTTCATATTATTATTCTGCATTCTTAAAAGTCACTTCCTTCTTTTTCCCCTAATGTTTATTTTTTATATTTAGAAATGGCGAGTTTAAACTCCCAAGTTATGTGCTACAACATATAATATATTATGGCATCAAATGATTTTTATGGCATACTCTAAACTTCAGGTCTACCATCCGAGCAATAAATCAGTTCATGAGAGGGCTCCTGAATCCTGATAAAGTTGGCAAGGTTCTCAAAATGAAGCAAGCAGACTTGAAAGACACATGATATTCTTCTCTCTTCGTACCAGATACCATATTTATGTTGGATGTGTTCCATCTCTTAACAACTACATTTTACGCCATCCAGGAATTGGAAAAGGAAAACTCATAAGTTATACTCATAAAGAGCATTCCCATCAGCATAAAAACTCGAACGAGCGTTTCCAAAAATTGTCTCAAGTAAAAAATAAAATAAAAAATTAAACCTTAAAGAGAGTAAGTTGAAAATCCTGTGGGCTCTGCAAGCTACCATCTTGTTTGATTGGAGTAAGATTCGATATGTTTACCTGAAATGCATTTATTCATCAAGCACTTCTTATTCTGCTTGTTTGCTTCTGCCTTGGTCTCTTACTGCATTTTTCTTAAAGGATTAAAGGACATTTACCTGAAATGCATTAGTTCATCAAGCACTTCTTACTCTGATTCTTTTTGCTTCTGCCTTGGTCTCTCCCTGCATTTTTCTTATCTGTGCCCGTTGAAAGTCGAAGATGGGTCACGGGAATTACACATTTTACTGTCAATCTTGTTCGTATATGATGTTCAGAATTCTTTGCAACTATTTAGGTATTCTGTAGTGAAATTATAGAATTTGCGATTCTTCGTGGACTAAGGATCAGAATGACAAGATTATTTTCAGACTTGGAAATTGATGAACTGCAGAAAATACCAAGAAACTGTTATCTTACCTGGTGTAATACCTTTTTCTTCTGCTAGATAACCGTGCACGATTTTTGTGTCCGCCGCTCAGCTTGGACACTTATCCAATGACTCAATAATTTGAAATGAAGAATTTTATAATCTTGATTCATTGTAGTTGTTTGAATAAGTTTCATATGATAATGTCCCCTTCCAATTTAACCCCTTCCCTTGCACGAGCAAAAGCATATGTTACAAATTGTGGCGGAGGAAGAAAGGGACGGTTGCTCCCGCTCCCTCCCTCCCTCTCAAAAATTTCCCAGCATTTTTCATGTACAGCACGAAGAATTAAGATGTTCTAGTAAGCTTAAAATTTTTTAGATCAATGTATTTTTGGATACTTTACATGAACTCGAAATTATTCGCGTCTATTTTAAATTTATAATAAAATTAGTCTAATGGATTTTAGAATTTGAAGAAAAAAGAAGTGTCTATAAAATCCTTTTAATTTATTATGCTCAGGCTTAATATCAGTCTCTTCTTGAGGTTATTGTTGGAGTTCTACCTAGCATCTTAAGTAGTTATAAATTAATCATGTTATAGCTAGGGGTGCTTACCGGGCCGGGTCAAATCGGATCCGGCCCGGATTCGGACCGTTAAGTCCGGTCCGAAACCGGAACCGGACTTAACGGTTCCGGTTCCGGTTTGCCCCGGAACCGGTTACAAACCGGTCCGGGGCGGTCCCGAAGAACCAAACCGGTAGCACCGTCGGTTCCGATGTACCGGTTTGGTTCAGGTTCCAGAACCGGAACCGGTAGATTTTAAAAAAAAATAATAATAAAAAAAGAAGAAGGCAACGTTAACAAATGTTAATGTTGCCTTCAACGTTAACATTTGTTAACGTTGGCAACGGCTCTTAGCCGTTGCCAACGTTAACTTTTTATTTTTTATTTTTTAAAATATTTTAATAAAAAAAAAAAAAAACTATAAATAGGGGATGTTGTGTTGTGTATTGCTTCATAACAATTCTTGTAACGAAAATTACTTCACTCTCATATTTTTCTCTCAATTGTGCTATCTACAATTTACTTATAGTCTTATATCATAATGACATCTTCATCTAGCAGTGGTGCTGGTCGTAGCCGGGGTCGTAGTCGGGGTCTCGTTCCGGGTCGTCTATTCCTGAGTTCATCTTCTGCAATGAATTTGCCTGTGCCAATTCCTGAGTTAAATGAAAGTTATGATTTTTTTGCTGACCTCAATGTTGGTGGTTCTTCTACGAATGTCGAACCACAACAATCCCAACAACCTGCCGAACCTGTTGCTGCCCAAGCCCAAGAAAGACAACACGTGGAGTCATCCGGAGCCACTACAGCAGCGAGTAGACAACCTACTCGTGCCAAAAGAAGTAAGATATGTGATCACTTTGAACTCGCTCAAAAAGAAGGTACTAATGAATCTGTTGCAATATGTAAATTATGTAAGATCCAGTATTCATATAAAGCTGGTGGTTCCAGTGGAGGCACCGGAACATTTAAAAAACACTTAGTAAAAAAACATAATTTTGAGGAGACAATATTACAACCATTAAGTCGAGAAGCAACACAAGCACAAATTAATGTTCTTACTGGCACGAATTTTATTTTAACTGCTGAAATTAATCGTAGGTCACTTGTTAGATATGTGATCAGATGTTAACTACCTTTTATACAAGCTGAACGTGCTGGTTTTATTGAATTTGCTTCGTCTATACAACCCATGTTTAAACATATTTCCAGGCACACACTAAAAAGAAATTGTATGGACGTATTTGTTGAATATAGAAATACATTGTTTCAACATCTTTCTAGTTTGCCTTGTAGGGTTAGTTTAACAACTGATATTTGGACAAATGTACATTCGGATTCATATCTTGTTGTCACTTGTCATTGGATTGATGATAATTGGTGTATGCAAAAAAGGATTTTGTCTTTAGATGAGTTAGATTGTGCACATACTGGTTATGTAATTGCTAAATATGTATTCAACACTTGTAGACATTATGGAATTCAGGATAAGGTATTTTCAATCACATTAGACAATGCTGCGAATAACAATGCTGCGATGCGTGATTTAAAGACCTATCTTAAACCAATGCTTGATGGTATTTTTTTTCATGTTAGATGTGCATGTCATGTGATTAATTTGGCTGTTAAAGTTGGTTATGAGGACAATCACTCAGCATGTATTGACAAAATGAAATACTGCGCTAAATGGTTACGCACGAGCCGTGTTAAGCGTGATTGGAAACAATTATGTTTATCTAATGGTTTAAAGCATCTTCTTTTTCCATCACCAATAGAAACTAGGTGGAATTTGTTGTACAATTTGTTGAATGCTATGTTACCTTACAAAGATATTTTAACTCCATTTTATAATTCATATCAAATGCCTGATAGCGATGAAAGTATTTATTTGACTAATGAGGATTGGGAATTTGTTGAAAATTGTGTATCATTGTTAGGTACTTTCAAAGAAGCGACGGAACGTTTCTCTGGTGTTACTTATCCAACTTCCGTTTATTTTCTTCCTTTAGTATTTAACATGTTTGATAAATTTATAGAATTTAGAGATGACTATGACTTGCATGCTTTTGTTAATGCAATGGAAACTAAATTTATAAAGTATTGGGAACAAATCCCACCCGTGCACTGCATCGCAACATTGCTAGATCCTAGTCAATGTTTATCTTCATTTGAGATATTTTTTGAATATTATGCTAAATTTTTGGGGAAGGTTGTTGACGATCAAAAGACGTCTACAATGCAATCTCTCCAAAATATGTTTCAATTGTATTATAATCAACATGCAAGTGAATCATCGCAACAAAGGCCTGTTGAAGAACAACCCCAAGCTCAATCTAAAGGTGGGGGCATCAATTTGCTTAGAATGCTGGGCAGGAAAAAGCTTAAGGGAAAAGGACCTTCTACTAGCACGTCGACTGAGTTGCAAATTTATCTGAATTATCAATTTCTAACCGAAGACAACTTCGACGTCTTACAATGGTGGAAGTCCAATGCAGCACAATTCCCTATCTTAGCCAAAATGGCTAGAGACGTGTATGCTGTACAAGCTTCAAGCGTCGGTTCTGAATCGGCATTCTCAACATGCGGCCGTATTATTGGAGATTACAGAAGTAGTCTATCAGCTGATTCGTTATGCATGCTCACGTTACTTAAAGATTGGTTTGAAGCAGAATGCAAAATAGAAGAGATGGGACGGTTGACGAATTCGTAAATCATTATGACGAGCAAGAAGAAGAGAACGCCAAAACAATACTTATCAATTATGAAGACTGCTAAGTACTAAATTGTAATATTTTTTTATTTAGATTTTCAATTGTCATGTCTTTACAATTATTTGTATGCATCTATATTATGAAATGAAGAAGAAATGTATTGAATTTGTGATGAACATCATTGAAGAAACATTTACAACATTTAAAAAAAAAAAACGAAAAACCGATAAGGATCCGAACCAAACCGGTTGGAACCGGTTCGATCCGGATCCTTAACGGACCGGACCGGTTCCGCCCATAACGGGTCCGGAATCGGCCGGTTCCGGACCGGACCGGATCGGTTCCAACCGGTAAGCACCCATAGTTATAGCTTTAAATATTTTTTATATTACATATTTATTAAAGGTAACAATTTTTTTTTTTTAGTTTAAAAAATATTCACTTGGTTAGAATTAGAATGTCATTATGGGTAGTACATACATGATGACAAGTTGGGTACATATTATATACTATATACTAATATAGTACGAGAAATATTTTAGGAAACGAGAAAGTAACACCACATAAACAAAAAGTGGTTATCTTTGGTAACTTAAGGTAGACCCCGACCAAGGATTATATATGATTATGAATTGGCTTGTGATCAATGGGTCGGTTAACCGGGTCAACAGTTCGACTGGTCGGAGACGGGCTGGTTAATGTTATAATTTTCTAATCCGTGAACGCTAATTTAAGGGTTTGTTTTAATTTATTTATTTTTTACATTTTTTAATTTAAAACATATGTTATGTGTAAATTTGAATTTACGACCTCCAACTTGTATAATTAGCTTCAACCACTAAGCTATAAGAGTCTTGTTGATCTAAAATAGAGTGTTATAATTTACAAATTATTAATCAAACAAATATATCTTACACATTTCGATTATTTGAGCTTGAATTTATTTCAAGTTATTTTATGATTAGTACATGAAGGAAAACACATTCAAATACTTTATATACTTTTTTTCAAATTTTATAATGTTTTCAATTTAAAAAAAAAATTGTCGAATCGTAATCGTAAGCGTTGGCTAATCATAATCGACCGTTAATGAACCATAACCGGAACCGTCAAGGAAGGTTAAGGGTTTTCGGTTAAGGGTTGATATTTTTTAAACCATCAAATCGATGATTCTGAACCGTGGTCGGGTCTAACTCATTGGTTAGAAAAAAGACATTTCTTTTTGAGGATTAATTTAAGTTTGTAGGCAAGAAAGAACCGGCACAAACCATTGAACCGGGCTGAGTTTATCTTTTACCAAGTCCACGGTCTCCACTAATTTCACTCTCCTCTTCTCAATTATTATCAATGGCTGCGAATCCCCTTTCTATACCTCGGAGTTCTCGAACCCAAATGCCACAGTTTTACTTCCCAACTCCCACTTTCAAACTCATAGAATTTTCTTGTATTTTTGTGCGTAAAAAACCCGCAAATGATCGCTTACTTCTCAGCTGCTGCCGCGGTGCTGTTGCTATTAATGGAAATCGCTCTTCTAAAATTTTCGATGATTCCGGTATGCCAAGAACACTTGATTATACTTTTTATTCTGTCATTTTCGTAATGTAAATCTCTTATTCTATTTAGATTTGAAAGATGAAATATTGCTTCTGTATTTAAATTTAAATCTGAGGTTTCTCATGTTAGCGAGTGCTTATGTACAGTTTTGTTTTCGTAGTTGTCAGAATTGGTGCTCAATGAGATATACTGAAGCTCTATATTATTATTGTTGTGTTGTCGTTACTATCATTTTGAATTTTTCCTTGTTATGCTATTTTCGTTGTTAAAAAAAAGAAGAAAAATAAGAAGTTGTATAGAGAGATAATAACACGCTTCTAAGTTTATGCATTTGAATCTTAGGTACAATGATGTTTGTATTGTTTCAAGAAATGGGGTTGAATGTGAAAGACACTGAAGCACTTTTAAAGGCCAATACATCTCTCATATTAACGCCTTTTGAATCTGTTCGACATAGAATTGAAGCCCTGCAGTCTTTGGGAGTCACGGGTTTCACTCTTTCGAGACTGATTGTCAAACGCCCTGATGTGTTAACAGCTCAAGAAACAGAGGAGTTGCTGTCTTTTCTTGAAAATGATGATGCCAATTTGGAGTTGAAAGGGAAAATCGAGCCAGTGCAAATTGAGCGGCTTTTGAATTCAACAGAGCCTGGATTTCTTGCAGGATTTGAGAAAAAGGTGCTATTGTTATTTTTGTATGGAATTCCCAAAGAGAAGCTAGCCCATGTGCTTAATACCGTTAATTTGACAAAGGCATTGTGTCTTAAATCATTGGAAGAAATAGAGAGAATGCTTACGTTCTTGCAGCGTTTTGGCGGTGTTCATTTAATTCTTCGACGACCTGCTGTTCTGAATTTTGATTTGGACACTCAGTTGATACCAAGAATCGGGTTCCTCTTGGACTTGAGTGGGGGCGATGAATCAGCCACTGCCACGGTTTTATATAAATTCCCATTTGTGTTGTCTTATACTGTGGGCCATGTAAAAGATCATGTCGAATTCTTTAATTCATACGCTGGGTTGAACAACGAGGAAATCTTTAGAATTGTTCTTATTTATCCTAGTGTGTTTAGTGCCAGCAGACAAAGAAAGCTGCAGCCAAGAATCGATTTTCTTAAGCAATGTGGTTTGAGCTCCAATGACATATTTAAGTTCTTGATAAAAGCACCACTGTTTCTGAGCCTGTCATTTGAGGGAAATCTTGCCCATAAATTGATTTTCTTGGTGAAGATTGGATACGAAAACCGAACTAAGGAATTGGCTTTGGCAGTGGGAGCTGTTACAAGGTGCAGCTGCAAGAATTTACAAGAGGTGATTGGGGTATTCTTGAACTACGGTTTGACTTGTGAGGATATCTTAGATATGAGCAAGAAACATCCGCAAGTTTTGCAGTACAACCACGAGTCGTTGGAGGAGAAGCTGGATTACTTGATCGAAGAAATGGGTCGTGATGTGCGAGAGCTGCTGGGTTTTCCTGCTTTTCTTGGTTACAAGCTTGATGGCCGGATTAAACATAGATATGAAGAGAAAAGAAAGATTTTAGGTGAAGGGTTATCGATCAATAAGCTATTAAGTGTCTCTGCAGCAAGTTTCTCAACTAAAAGTAAGAGGAAAGTACCTGTGTCCCGAACGAAATTGAGGATAAACGAGGGACGGGAATAACTGTATTCACTTGGCACCTTGTATTTGATTGGGCAGTGATCTGATTTTTCATCAACTCACATATGATTGTTTAGTCGATCTCACTGAGTTCGTGGATCGAAGATTTTGAACAAGAGGAGATCAAGGGTACTTCTTGTGCGAGCCAAGTTAATATGAAATCATCACTCTTCACAGTGAAGAAAGCCATAACTTGAGCAGAAGTGACATGCAACTCTAAAACAGAATGCCAACGGTGGGGAACTGGTTGTTCCGGCTCTATCACGGTTCCATGCACATGCTGATTAAGTCGGTCTTGGATGGTTAATTTTCTTGTATATCTTTCCTTCAAATTTTTTTTTCAATTGTTCGATTATGTTTAAAATATTTCTACATAAACCTGCTAGCATCTATTTTTGGGGAAAGTTCAGGCCGGTACTCAACGGGAAAACTTTATACATCCGGGTCCAGGAAAAAAACTTTCAATCATTTAAGTCAACTTTAGGTTAAAATGACAAAAGTGCCCTTAATTAGAAAAATGCGGCAATCTCAAAAAATTTCGATCTCTTACTTTCAGCATTCCGTTCGATCTCTTTCTTTAACAACTGCGATTTAAATCACCTCGTAAATCTCTCTCGCCAGTTACGGTTTATTACATTTGCTTTTTCTCTTCATCTCTTCGATTTTCCGTTTCACTTCGTTCCAGACTTCTGTTTTTCAATTCTGGTAAGTGTGTGTATGTTTGTGTGTAATATATATATATATATATATATATATATATATATACTGTTTGTTGCCTTTTGAAGGTTTTTAATTATTGTGCATTGGTGTCCGTGCCTCTTTGCTCATTTTCAGTCTGAAACTTGCAACGAAGAAGATGACCTAGAGAAAAAATAATTGGTGCACGAAAATTATAAAAAATAATTGGTGCTCGAAAATTATAAAAAATAACTGGTGCATGAAAGATTGAAATTCAGTAACTGATGCACGAAAAATGAAAATCAGTAACTGATGCACGAAAATTAAAATCAGCCACTGATACACGAAAATTGAAAATCAGTAATAAATGCAAGAAAATTAAAATCAGTAACTGATGCACGAAACATAGAAAAAGTATGTGATGCATGAACCATAATCGCAAGTGGGTGATGCACGAACCATACAATTAAGTAAGTTATGCACGAGCCATTTTATTTCGTGCAACAATTATAATATTTCGTGCACCATTTTTTGCAAATTTTGTGCATCAGTTAATTAACACAAATTTCGTGCACAAGGGTTATATTTTCGTGCACCAGTTACTTTTTATGATTTTCGTGCACCAGTTATTTTTATGATTTTCGTGCACAAATGTTATATTTTCGTGCACCAGTTATTTTTTTATCATTTTCGTGCACCAGTTACTTTTTATGATTTTCGTGCACCAGTTACTTTTTATGATTTTCGTGCACCAGTTATTTTTATGATTTTCGTGCACAAATGTTATATTTTCGTGCACCAATTACTTTTTATCATTTTCGTGCACCAGTTACTTTTTATGATTTTCGTGCACCAGTTACTTTTTATAATTTTCGTGCACCGATTATTTTTTATGATTTTCGTGCACCAAGGTTATATTTTCGTGCACGAGTAACTTTTATAATTTCGTGCACCAATTACTTTTTCTCTAGGTCATCTTCTTCGTTGCAATATCTTGCTGCCTGGCTGTAAATTTTGAAAATGAGCAAACAAGCCCGGACACCAATACATACCTTACTTCTTCATCTATATGCATCAGTCAAAGCCATGATAATTTTTTTTAAAAAAACACATACCTACAGACTTTCGCTATCTAAAATTTAGCATCGGTAGTCAAATTTATAATCACATACACACAAACGATGGAATGTGCAGAGCAGATCCGTAAATTATATGTGCAGAGTAGTCCGATGTTTTCTTCGATTCAAAAAGATTCCAAATGCTACGAAAATTATATGATTCGATTCAAACATATTTCATGTGCATAACATTTTAGCAAATAATTTTTAGGTCGGGGAGACGAGATGAGGCGACAAGATGATGAAGAAAATAATGATCTGAGATTCACCCAAAAATTTGAGATTTTACCTACAGAGGGAACGACACAACACTGTATTATGTTTGTTTTTTTTTTTAATTATTTAACTGTTTTTAACAAAAAAATTAAATAATAAGTTTGTTAATTTTATAAATAATTTTTATTTATATTACAATTAATTTTTATAATTAATTTTTATAAAAAAATATATTTAGTAGTTATTATATGACATAAAACTTGTTTAAAAAGTAATTATGTGAGGGCCCAATCCTAATCATGTGATTAATGATCACACAATGATAATTATAACGTAAACAGCGGAAGATTTGTTTGATATTTCTTAACATGTGGCCCTAAAAATTTCGGCATGACCTCATCGCACGAGGAACATACCACCAACACAAATCAACATATACTGAAAATATATATCATCAGTTCATATCCAGCATACACCAGTTAAACTGCTAAACAGATATCCACATTGGGTGAAATAAACTAAAATACATGAACTCCTCACACACCACAGGGTTAAACCCTTGGTACACATATACATATAATACTGGGATAAACAAAAGAATAAACCTCTCAAGTGTGGCTTCCACCAGACATGCCCTCTCTGGGTCCTAGCCACCTGTATAACCTGCCATTGTCCACACACAAAGACAACAACAGCCCCCCTTGGGGGTGAGCAAAAGCCCAATATGGAACTATCATGGCATATACAACATGTATCTATAAAATGTGATATATGATGCAATGCAATGCAATGCATGCCATGCCATGTCATGTCGGTATCATATCGTACACCCATCCACTGGGTATATCTGAATCAATAAACGAAAGTCCAACCATATCAGAATAGCTCGAGCCTGTCAAGCCTATAGGGTATCCAGACGGATGGACGTCGGCAAAGCGCCACCAACCCCAGGTCCTGACATCACATAATCATATAGGGATATCCAGACGGATGACATCAGCAAGGTGCCACCAATCCCCGTCTCAACAAATCATATCAATCAAAGGGGACCACGATTCCCTATGCCTATCGGGCCATGTAATGCCAACATAGTATCGCAGTACCAATCCCCAATGTTCGATATCAGAATCCAAGAAATATCAGGGTATTCAAGGATAATAGCTCAACGTGTATGTCATGCATCGATGTATGTATAAAAATGACGTGTGTTAACAAAATATTTATTTTCATACACCGATGTTTCAATCTTGCATGTTATGAATGCCACATAATTTAAATAAAATCACGTAGCCACATAATCTCACGTAATTCACAGACTTCAACAACAAATCATATATCAAATGATACAGATACCTGTCGTATGTTACCCGATCGCAACATACCTTATTTCTTTCTAATCAACAAGGAACCGATATCTTTCCAAAAGTTCACTACAAAGAATCAAATAACACGCCATTTCATTACTTCTTTATTTCAACGTATGGTGCTGATGCTGGATTGATATAATGCAAGAGTTTACAATGTATAATCAAATGGTACATGGTTTATTCACTAATTATCTTGTCCCTCATTTCATAAATTAATCTTTAAAAGAATAATGTCTTTTAAATTTGTATCAAACATCTAAGACAAAGCAAAAATAGGCATATAACCAAGTTTACTAAGATTTTCAGAATCAAGTTGTTCTCGATTCTTATTATTATTATTATTATCATTATTATTATATTTTCATTTCCAATAGCAGAAAAGGGATCCAACTGATTAAAAGAGAAGGGCAGAACATGAATTAATAAATCATTCTTCATGGTGAATCTGTATGCGTTAATTCATGTAATTCTTTGGTCACAGACATAATTCAGCTTTGACTAGTACTATGACTCAGCTCAATTAACATCGGGAACAATAACAGAAGCATAAGTCATGCGATCACTAACGGCACTACGAATTTAATTCGACAGTTGGTTTGGAACTTTGATTGGGAATTGCGTTCTTCAGCCTACCCTACAAATCTTCTACTTAATCTCGACAGGAAAACTAACAGCAGCACAGTACCATGAATAAACCCATGTGGTCAATTTAAGGAGAAGCAATGTAATTTAAGAAAATCGGACCATATTTTATCCACAAGTGACTGGAAATTGAATTTCTACATGGATCAACAAATCATTTCCATTACTAAAAGAAGAAGAAGAAGAAAACATTGCCTTAATGACGACCTCCGATCAATTCACGTGACACGAGATGAAATTACACAAATCGGGATTATTTTCACCATTATTCTTCGATCTTATCTTTTTTTTGAAAGACTTAATATTGGTAAAATAAGGAATACATGCACACACCCACGTTTCCTCGTCAAGTCCCATCACATATGTACACGTATCATGTCTGACAAAGTTTTACTCCATCTCAGTGTTTTTGTATTATTTATGTTTTTCAACATTTTTTTTTTCAATAAATGTTCGAAAATACCATTACATTTTGCATAAATTAGTTTTAACGAAATATAGTAAAGAGCTATTCAAACACCATTTCTAATTTCTTACTACCAATAATACCCAATTATCCTTAATGAAATCGTAAGAACTTATAATTATATTATATTCTCATTAATTAACTTCTAATTAATTAACAAATTAATGTACACATTGTACTTAATTCACGTCATCAAATCTCGGGCATCACATTTACAAAATATTAAGTATGATATCGATTGTTATCAAATATAATTTTCCTCTTGTTCATTCTCAACCATATGATTAACATGAGATAAATCACATAATTGTTGAGAAGCTAAACCTGATTTCTGATAATACTGTACGAGGGCCTTACATTTCTCCCCCACTTAAAATATTTCGTCCTCGAAATATCACAAGCAGATCACAAATCATTCACCAATTACAGTACATGTCAATACTATAATCGGAAAAACATCAACTTCATAAACTCAATTCATTTAGCATTAAGCTGAATCAAAATCAATGACTAGTTTATTTATCTTATAACAACGGAAGAGATTGGTTATAAGAAACCATATGTTCAATTGGGAACACAAAATTAATTATTCAGTGCAGAATATTGAATAATTAAATTCAACATCATCAGATTGAAGAATACTTATCAAGTCATGTTCGTAATTCATCAATGTTGAAGTACGAAACACATTACAAACAATATAAAATGCTAATAATGTTAATATGAAATATTCACAAAACTCAACATACCTGTAACATGAGAGATTTTTGAAAATGATTAGATCACCATGTTGCCATTTTCAGAAGCGTCCACACTTATTCTTATAAATAGCTTACTGAGTCTGGGCAGCTTTCCATCCTTTGAGCATCCACCGAATCTTATTGCACTGTCTTAAGGATTCGAATATAATAAATATACGACATATAATCAAGCATATATTCAACTCAAATGTATTCTGAAATGAATAACAGAATTCCAAAATAAAACCAAACTTCGACTACGACATATTCGAGAAAATAAAATACTCTCGACAGTCTTCATTAAGTTAAATAATATAAATAGTGTGATTGCCAGTCTATGAATAATATGTAGTCCTTGCAATCTAGAATATCCGTTTTGTATTCTACAATGTTGCCAAAGTTTAAAAATAAACTCTGGGTACTAAACAAATAAAATCAAGACAAATGATTTTATCAATCTTGGTCCATGAATGTATAAACGATCCATTTAATTATACATATATTACAATTCTAGAGTCTCACGGACAATCCATTGACCGTGTCATTTAAATAAAAGATAAAATCAGATATATATCCCAAAGAGAATAATTTTTCGGATTCCATAATCAAAGTACGATTTCGTTGAGCATTTGACATAAGAAATCAATCATACCATAACATCGTTGATAAGAATCAAATATCTAACCTGAGATACGAACATTTACGTATACCTTGGTGATTTGAACAACATAAGCTAAACCACTTAGGAGATCTATCCACATGTGTTGCGTCATATAGATAGTAGATTGAGAGAATTGATATTTCAAGCTCTTGTAGTCCGAATAAAGAATGAATTTTCCCCCGGATAAACAATGGCGTCCAAATCTTTTAAGCAAAACAATTGCCGCCAATTCTAAATCACGTACAGGGTATCGAATCTCATAAGATTTAAGTTGGCGAGACGTAACCCAAACCTTTTAAAAATACAGATGTGCAAACCATTATCCTCCGGCCGGAAGGAATAATAAATGAATATGCAGTGGTTAGTCTCATTTTCAAGTTAAGAAACTTGTGTTATACTCATCTGACCAAATACAGTTTTTTATTTTTCTGTGTCAGCTGAGTAATAGGTTTAGCAATTTTAAACAAACTTTTCGATAAAACAACTTTACAAATCCTGCTAAACCCATGAACAATCGGACCTCGAGAACATTAGTAGGTCTTCGCCAGTTTAACACTGCTTTAACCTTAGTTGGAGCAACAGGAATACCATGTCGATCAATGACGTGGCACAAGAGTATCACTTTGTTCATCCAAAATTTTCATTTGGATAGTTTGACCTATATCATCACTTCGTCATAGGAAACTGAAATTATAATTTCAGATATCCTCCAAGTACCAGTTCCTTTATAACATGAGTAAAAGGTTACCATTCATTACAATCCAAATTCAGATTGGACAGCTGATCAGAAGCATTTTGTAGATAGAATCTGAAATATCAACTTTCAGATAACCAACACATCATATTTTCATCTTTGAATAACCAAGAGATCATTGATAGAAACAATCACAATCAAATCAAAGATTATTTTTTTTTTAAAACATTTGACTCATCAAATACATGAAAATATCAAAAATTAGAAGACTCGTATGACTTAACAATATATCGAGCTTCTAAGATAGTTGTCGGCACATCTTGCTTTGGATTGACACCTGATACTACTCAGAGTGCAGATCCATTAGCAGACGTAAATAACTGCAATTCATAGTCATACAAAATATCATAATAATTTCGACTCATTCAAGTCGAATCATGTTATGTACATAAAAAGCTTTGAAATAGTCATGATTCCCAAATAGATATTCTTATTCATCTCTCTGGAAATATATGCAGGACTCTTTCCCAAAACCTGACCACAATGCATGGAGTCTATGCCGAGGTAATATTCGGGTCCATGCAAATTCTATTCAAATCCATAGCAAAGAAAATCAGCATTCTTTGAACACGAGATCCATACACATACGTGCATAGGTCCATGTCAGTTTCGAGTATAAAATAAATAAAATTTGCTAAAATATTGGGTCCATGCCACATCCGGGCATGTCTATGTCAACAAAAATTTAATCAACAATGTTACCATTGATTTAATTCTTTGCCCAGAGTCCAGATCACGTCGGTACAGATATACATTCATTCTGTAATAAGAACGTGTCACACATCTGTGCTGCATCTGTATTACAACCAATTACTCATAATTTACCTTTTATTAATCGAATTATGAAATCGCACAAACATAAAGGAATTTCAGCTTGGACAACCAGGCTATAAAATTCCACACTTATATTAAGCGAAAAAATCGAACTACCTAATGAAAGTGATCCTCAGTAGTTTCGATCATTCACCTGATAATCATATTATTATCCCAACAACAATAACATATCATAAGGATAAGGAATAGACTTTCCTTAAAAACAATTAGTACTCAACCAGATATCATCTGATCAGAGAAAATAACCTCCCCCACTTAAAAAAATAAAGTGGGTGGATAAAACAAATTACCAACACCAATTTTGCCATTTTGCTTTCCTTATTATATCTCTGTAGCTGATAGGTAAGCATTTGATAACTTGTGCATACCCAGCTCTAGACTTATCACGTATAGGAGACAAATCAAGACAAAACAATCAATGCACATTTTGCAACAGATAACTTGTTGCAATTCACTATTCAATTTCATTTCAAATATAAAGAAATACATGAAAAATTATTCGAATGATAAAATCTCCAAGAATATTTCCAAAGGTTCAAAATCTATATAACACATAGTCGTATCTTCAAAACATATAACGATGTTTTATACGACATGTTCATTACTTTACTATTTGTAACAATTTTAAACCCCATCTATCATCATCTTATCAAAGCAATGTCTCACACTTTCCAGCATTCTCAGTGCCGAAAATGTAGGTGGCTCAATCAAATCCAAGGACATTACATCACAACAAATCTCTCGTTCGACATTGTAGCAATTACATTGCTCTAGCCACATCCTTTTACATCCAAGTTATATAGAATGAATACCATAAACGATACCCATACTATACATTAATTTAGTCAACAAAGTTAAAATCATTCAGCATTTCATTGATAGTAGGTCTCAGATTACATTCTTTCCCTACCTTATACTGCCACATATAACAGTTTATTCACAATCGTATAGTATTAATATCGTGAGCGATATCACTACTACACGAAATCAACATATTCACATATCAATCTCATGTAACATTATACCAAGCCAAGCCAAGCCAAGTAAGAGCAAATAAGTCAAATAATTCAAACACAAGCGCACACATTTATTTGTGCCTATTCAAGTGTACACAAGACTCAAAATTGAGCATTCCCAGTTATGCTCTGATACCATACTGTGAGGGCCCAATCCTAATCATGTGATTAATGATCACACAATGATAATTATAACGTAAACAGCGGAAGATTTGTTTGATATTTCTTAACATGTGGCCCTAAAAATTTCGGCATGACCTCATCGCACGAGGAACATACCACCAACACAAATCAACATATACTGAAAATATATATCATCAGTTCATATCCAGCATACACCAGTTAAACTGCTAAACAGATATCCACATTGGGTGAAATAAACTAAAATACATGAACTCCTCACACACCACAGGGTTAAACCCTTGGTACACATATACATATAATACTGGGATAAACAAAAGAATAAACCTCTCAAGTGTGGCTTCCACCAGACATGCCCTCTCTGGGTCCTAGCCACCTGTATAACCTGCCATTGTCCACACACAAAGACAACAACAGCCCCCCTTGGGGGTGAGCAAAAGCCCAATATGGAACTATCATGGCATATACAACATGTATCTATAAAATGTGATATATGATGCAATGCAATGCAATGCATGCCATGCCATGTCATGTCGGTATCATATCGTACACCCATCCACTGGGTATATCTGAATCAATAAACGAAAGTCCAACCATATCAGAATAGCTCGAGCCTGTCAAGCCTATAGGGTATCCAGACGGATGGACGTCGGCAAAGCGCCACCAACCCCAGGTCCTGACATCACATAATCATATAGGGATATCCAGACGGATGACATCAGCAAGGTGCCACCAATCCCCGTCTCAACAAATCATATCAATCAAAGGGGACCACGATTCCCTATGCCTATCGGGCCATGTAATGCCAACATAGTATCGCAGTACCAATCCCCAATGTTCGATATCAGAATCCAAGAAATATCAGGGTATTCAAGGATAATAGCTCAACGTGTATGTCATGCATCGATGTATGTATAAAAATGACGTGTGTTAACAAAATATTTATTTTCATACACCGATGTTTCAATCTTGCATGTTATGAATGCCACATAATTTAAATAAAATCACGTAGCCACATAATCTCACGTAATTCACAGACTTCAACAACAAATCATATATCAAATGATACAGATACCTGTCGTATGTTACCCCGATCGCAACATACCTTATTTCTTTCTAATCAACAAGGAACCGATATCTTTCCAAAAGTTCACTACAAAGAATCAAATAACACGCCATTTCATTACTTCTTTATTTCAACGTATGGTGCTGATGCTGGATTGATATAATGCAAGAGTTTACAATGTATAATCAAATGGTACATGGTTTATTCACTAATTATCTTGTCCCTCATTTCATAAATTAATCTTTAAAAGAATAATGTCTTTTAAATTTGTATCAAACATCTAAGACAAAGCAAAAATAGGCATATAACCAAGTTTACTAAGATTTTCAGAATCAAGTTGTTCTCGATTCTTATTATTATTATTATTATCATTATTATTATATTTTCATTTCCAATAGCAGAAAAGGGATCCAACTGATTAAAAGAGAAGGGCAGAACATGAATTAATAAATCATTCTTCATGGTGAATCTGTATGCGTTAATTCATGTAATTCTTTGGTCACAGACATAATTCAGCTTTGACTAGTACTATGACTCAGCTCAATTAACATCGGGAACAATAACAGAAGCATAAGTCATGCGATCACTAACGGCACTACGAATTTAATTCGACAGTTGGTTTGGAACTTTGATTGGGAATTGCGTTCTTCAGCCTACCCTACAAATCTTCTACTTAATCTCGACAGGAAAACTAACAGCAGCACAGTACCATGAATAAACCCATGTGGTCAATTTAAGGAGAAGCAATGTAATTTAAGAAAATCGGACCATATTTTATCCACAAGTGACTGGAAATTGAATTTCTACATGGATCAACAAATCATTTCCATTACTAAAAGAAGAAGAAGAAGAAAACATTGCCTTAATGACGACCTCCGATCAATTCACGTGACACGAGATGAAATTACACAAATCGGGATTATTTTCACCATTATTCTTCGATCTTATCTTTTTTTTGAAAGACTTAATATTGGTAAAATAAGGAATACATGCACACACCCACGTTTCCTCGTCAAGTCCCATCACATATGTACACGTATCATGTCTGACAAAGTTTTACTCCATCTCAGTGTTTTTGTATTATTTATGTTTTTCAACATTTTTTTTTTCAATAAATGTTCGAAAATACCATTACATTTTGCATAAATTAGTTTTAACGAAATATAGTAAAGAGCTATTCAAACACCATTTCTAATTTCTTACTACCAATAATACCCAATTATCCTTAATGAAATCGTAAGAACTTATAATTATATTATATTCTCATTAATTAACTTCTAATTAATTAACAAATTAATGTACACATTGTACTTAATTCACGTCATCAAATCTCGGGCATCACATTTACAAAATATTAAGTATGATATCGATTGTTATCAAATATAATTTTCCTCTTGTTCATTCTCAACCATATGATTAACATGAGATAAATCACATAATTGTTGAGAAGCTAAACCTGATTTCTGATAATACTGTACGAGGGCCTTACAAATTAAAGATTGAGATTTTTTTCTTAAAAATTTAATGATTGAGTTAAGTTAATTAAATATTAAATTAAATTAAATATATATGTATATAACTTTTTATTTAAATATTATTATTTCAATAAATTAAATTAATTTAATAAATAATAGTTATAAATGAAATAAAAAGGAATATTCTATGAAAAATTCTTTATAGAGTAAAGTTTGAAGTTAATGAGTTGGAGATGTGTTTTGTATTTGATGTAAAAATTGTATTATTATGGTGTAAAAATTGCGCTAAAATGATGTTTGTAGTTGGAGATAGCCTAAGGCAGCTACTAGTCTTTTCTTAACGAGTTCTTGCACTGAACTCGATGAAGGCTCCACATTTCCACCTGTTTGTCCAATGAAATGCAAAATTTAGGGTTCAACCCGACTGGTCAACCCTAGCCCCTCCCCACTTTCCCCTAGAATTGTTGCAGTTATCCTCACGACATGTACTAGGAAAGTAAATGATGATTCCAACAAGTGTAGCCTCGACTTTTGAATCATAAGTCTATATAGCATAAAACATTGGAAAATAAATTTGGAAGAAACGGAAACTCTTTTGGTAATTGCTATACAAAAAAAGAGTGGGAATTGGATAAAGGAGAAAACCATAGATAATAAAAGAGCTCGTGACCATATGTCAGAAAATTTAGTGAGATGGATATTTGTGCAACCACGCTATGCCTTACAAACAACTTCTTGTTTCCTTTATTTCTCAGCCACTCAACAAGCTATCTCAATGATATAACGTGACATGGACCATATATGTTATTAATTGCTGAGGATCGACTAAAACATAATTTCAAATTTTATGTATCCATTAAATTTTTTTTTTCAAGATTTTGATCATACTTAAGGTGTAATGGTCGATTTTTCCGTTCCGTACACTTTGAGATCAGATGATGTCGCGGCCATTTTATGGCTAAGAGTCTCATCTTTGCGTGAAGGTATTTTGTTTGGTGGGATCAATCATTGGAATATAGAAATTCTTGAAACTGATGCTCTTAACGTTGTAAAAGTAATAGTATCCCTCGACATGAATCAGCATCCGTTATCAACTTTATTCATCACTTTAGCGCTTTTGAGGCTAACATCATAATCAAACACTGTTGTCGAACGACTAATGAAGTTGCTCACCTTCTTGCAACTAGCTTTGCCTATTTGTACTGACTCTTTACCATAATTATCTTTGAGTCCTGTTGTAAACTTTGATGATATCCCTGGTTCTGGAGGCCCAGTAGGTCTTGAGGGTCCGAACTTTATTTGGGCCATCAGTGGGGGGCCCATTTAGTCAACAAAGAAAGTTCACTGCCCATCCCGGGTTATCCTTGTCGAGCTCTCCGCCCGACCCGGCCCTACCAAGCTTATTGCGGCGCGATCACCTCTGTCCAGCAGCCACTATCGTTTCCGAGCCGGGGTGGCGAGGAAGTACACCAAGAGGCCGGGGAGGTCCGCCATGGAGCATGCCGCCCAAGCTGAGGCGCGGCCCCTCATCAAAGCAGGACGGCCTATCTTTAGCAAGGCAGCCGGGCTGAGGCGCGGTTTCCTCAATAGGTCGGGACGGGCAGTCATTGGACATGATAGGCTAGCTGGGACCACCTAGGGTGGTCCTGTGTACCGGGACTAGGGTTGCAGGAATCGGACACCTATTAAAGCAAAAGCTGGACCTGCTAACCAATCAAAGGGCGGCCAAGCACTGCAGATACGAAAAGCATATTCGCGGACACAGAGAATCACCAGAGCAAAAGGATCGTACGAAGTAGGCAACAGATGTAGATGGTCCCCCATCTGTGGTCCCCCCTCGGTTTCAGATATTGTCTCCAGAATCCCCGGCAGACCAGAACCCTTGGCATCCCCCCCCCCCTATAAAAGGGAGAGAGCCTTCCTCTAAGAAGGGATCCAATCATCGGAGATCCAGGAAGAAAAACGAGAGGATCCTCCGGATTCCGGCCCCAATTGCGACTCCGCAAAACAACACATACTTTCCCATACATAAATTCATTTGTTACCAACGCGAACCAAAAGGAGGGGTAACAAATTGGCGCCGTCTGTGGGAAAATTTGAGCAAGAGACGTTGATGCGATGGTAAGAACAAGGAGAACGGAAGCAGAGGAAAATCGAGAGCACCACGCCTCCACCAATGGCGAGGAGCAGCCACTGCCCGGGGTAAACATGACAGTGGGAGCTTTGACACTGGAGCAGCTCACAAGACTGATTGCAGTTACGGTGGAGCAAACCATGAGGAAAAAGGAAGGTCCGTCCGAGGGCGTGCACGGGGAAAGCTCCCAGCAGATGAAGGATCCCGAACAAGGAGCAACTTCCCGGCCTAAAGTGACTGCTGTTCCGGATCTGGAGGGCCAGGTGGAAGAGCTGAAGGACGAGGTCCAGAGGATGAAGAGAGGGATGGGGGGTACCTCTGTCAGGAGGGGAACCCCTTTCTCGGGTGAAATAGTCAACGAGGAACTCCCAAATAACTTCCGACCCCCCAATGCGGGGGAATATGACGGGAGCACGGACCCAGAGGAACACCTGGGCAGGTTCGAAAATGCTGCCATGCTACATTGTTACTCGGATCGCCTTAAGTGCAAGGTGTTCCTAACCACTTTGGTGAGGTCGGCCCAGAAGTGGTTCAATCAGTTGGAGCCGGGCTCCATTACTTCCTTCGCCGGATTTAGCTCCGCGTTCTTGCATCAGTATGCCAGCAGCAAGCGGTATAAGAAGACCTCTCTGAGCTTGTTCGAGATGAGGCAGGCCGAGGATGAGTCGTTGCGGGAGTATATCAAAAACTTCAATACTGTGATACTCGAAATACCGGCCTGCCCGGCGGAAATCCTGATCAGCGCCTTCACCCAAGGCCTGAGAGGAGGAGACTTCTTCCGATCATTGGTAAAGAAGCCTCCTGTTACCTATGATGATCTGCTCACCCGAGCGGAGAAGTACATCAACGTGGAGGAGGCCCAGCAACTGAGGAGGAAGGAAGTGCGGAGGACTGGGGAAAAACGGATCAACCAGGGCGAGAAGAGGCCAGTGGAAGGGGCACAGCTCGGTCGATTTTCCCATTATACGCCGCTGAAGGTCTCCAAGGAGGAGGCCGTCCGCATATGTGAAGACAAACAGGTGTTGCAAAAGCCGGCACCAGCTAGTGTGGAGCCGAGCAAGGAGGCCCCGGAGAAATACTGCATCTTCCACCAAGCGACTGGGCACACCACACAAGATTGCCATCGTTTGGATGAGGAGCTCGAGAAGGCAATACAGAACAGTTCCCAGTTCAAGCAGTTGTTGTCCCGACCCGTCCCACCAGGGGATAATCTTCCTCGGGGAAGGGGTCGAGGACCGTCATGGACGAGAGGGAGAGGGGGACGGACCAACTTCCGTCCTCCGTTCCGTGGTAGAGGACGTGCTCGAGGACCCCCAAGGAGCTTAAATGACGTCAACCCTACCCGCGCTGACTCCCCAAAGCGGGGAGTCATAAACATGATCTCGGGCGGGACAACGGATGGGGATTCCAACAGGGCTAGGAAGGCTGTTAGCAGGAGAGAGACCCTGAGTGTAGGAGGGATTTGTGGAGCCGAGGAGGAGGTGGTTGTCAGTTTTGGGCCGCATGATCTGGAGAACATTTGCACACCCCATAACGATGCCCTGGTCATACGGGCCACTGTTGCCAATTATGAGGTTGGGAGGGTGTTTGTAGACACAGGTAGTTCCGTGAACGTGTTGTTTGATGAAGCTTTTCGGCAGATGGACTTAGGAGGGTATCAACTCGAGCCAATCAACACCCCACTATTTGGCTTCGCTGGGCACACCGTGTACCCCCTCGGTCAGATTTCCCTGCCCCTTTCCCTGGGAGGTAAAGAAGATCGGAAAACCAGGCTGGTCACATTCACCATTGTGGCGGCCTCATCTTCATACAACATCATTCTGGGGAGGCCAGCTATGAACGAATTCAGGGATGTGGCCTCCACCTTCCACCAAAAGATCAAGTTCCCTGTAGGAAAAAGAGTGGGGGAAGTTAGGGGAGACCAGCCCTCATCCAAGAAATGCTACGCGGAAACTGTGAAGTTAGAGGTGAAAAGATCCCGAAGGGGCGGTGATGAAGGACGGGAGGATAGGGGGGTGCAGATGGTGCAGGAGGTGCAGGCGATGAGGGACGGAGAAGAGGAAATTATATTAGTCCCAGGACAGCCCGATAAAACCACAAGAGTAGCGGCTGACCTAGACAGCGTCCTGAAACACGACTTGTCGAATTGCCTGTCCAAGCATGCCGGAATATTCGCCTGGTCCCCGACCGAGCTGACAGGGGTGTTGCCCTCTGTAGCCCAGCACCGGTTAAATGTCAATCCAGAAGTAAAAGTAACCCGGCAAAAGAAGAGGCATTTTGGACCAGATAAAGACAGAATTATCCGAGCCGAGGTTCAGACCTTGCTGAGGGCCGGACAGATAAGGGAGGTACAATTCCCCACTTGGTTGTCAAACGTGGTTTTGGTTCCCAAGTCGGCGGGAAAATGGAGGATGTGCATCGACTTTCGTAATTTGAACAAAGCCTGTCCCAAGGACTGTTATCCCCTACCTCGGATCGATCAGCTGGTGGACTCCACCTCGGGGTATGAGCTGTTAAGTTTCATGGACGCGTACCAAGGATATCACCAAATACCCTTGGCGAAAGAGGACCAAGATAAGGTCAGTTTTATCACGTCGGATGGAACATTCTGCTATGTGGTCATGCCCTTTGGCCTCAAGAACGCCGGGGCCACATACCAGAGGTTGATGGACAAAGTGTTCGAAAACCAGGCGGGAAGGAACATTGAGGTTTATGTGGATGACATCTTGGTAAAATCTAAAGGCCAGGCAGACCTACTGCCCGACTTAGAGGAAACTTTTGCCACACTAAGCAGGTTTGGTCTGAAATTAAATCCAGCTAAGTGCGTATTTGGTGTGAAGAGCGGTAAATTCTTGGGTTTCATGGTAACAGAGAGGGGAATCGAGGTCAACCCGGAAAAAGTTAGAGCAATTCAAGAAATGACCTCACCTCGCAGCATAAAAGAGGTGCAAAAACTGACAGGGAGGATTGCGTCCTTAGCTCGTTTTATTTCTAGGTCAGCTCATAGGAGTTACCCTTTCTTCCGAGTGCTAAGAAAGGCGAAAAAGTTCGCTTGGGACGACGAGTGCGAGGAAGCTTTCTCTGACCTGAAGAAGCACTTAGCTGAGCTACCAGTCCTGGTAAAGCCGGAGCCCGGCGAGAGGTTATGGATCTACTTGTCTGCTACAGAAAGCGCTGTTAGCTCGGTACTGATAAAACAAGACGGTACGGACCAGAGGCCGGTGTACTATGTCAGCCATGCACTGAAAGGGGCGGAACTCAGATACCCAGAGGTCGAAAAATTGGCATTAGCTTTGGTCCTAACCGCAAGGAGGCTGAGACCCTACTTTTTGTCACACCCCATCTCAGTGCTAACCAACAGCCCCATGGGGAGGATAATGACCCAGCCTGATGTATCGGGTAGATTGGTGAAATGGACAATCGAGCTCGGCGAGTACGACGTAACCTACCAACCTCGGTCATCCATCAAAGCCCAGGCTTTATCAGATTTCATCGCGGAAATGATAGAGGTTGAAGCTGAGGAGCCCTGGAAGGTGTACGTGGATGGAGCAGCTAACAGTGAAGGCAGTGGAGTGAGGATTGTTCTGATATCCCCCGCGGGTGAGAAAATGAAGGTCATTATCAGATTAGACTTCCGGGCTTCTAATAATGAAGCAGAGTACGAGGCTATACTGATCGGGCTGAGGTTGGCAAAAGAGGTCGGTGCCAGCCGAGTGATCCTTCACTCGGACTCCCAGCTGGCCACTCAGCAGGTGAAAGGGAATTACGAAGCCAAAAGCGAGAAGATGATAGAATACTTGAAGGCTATACAGGAGATGTCAGAAAGTTTCGTGGAATGGAGCATAGTGCAGATCCCTAGGGAGGATAATCAGGAGGCCGATGAGCTCTCCAAGTGGTCAACATCCCTGGTTCCTTTGTCGCAGAGGGAGTACATATTTCAGACAGAGTTGATTCCGGCAGCTCGGCCCGTCACCGAGGCCCCCGAGGTGTTGGGTTGGATGGCCCCGATTTTGAACTACTTGAAAAAGCTGGAAGTACCCGCTGATAAGAACCAAGCCCGACGGTTAAAGAGGCACGCATTCCGTTTTGTTCTGATGGAGGATGTGTTATATAAGAGGTCATTTGCCGGACCCCTCCTCCGATGTCTCAACTTGGAAGAAGCAGAATATGTGCTCAGAGAAATTCACGAGGGATGCTGCGGGGACCATCTCGGGGGGTTGGCTCTGGCCAGAAAGACTCTCCTTGCTGGGTATTTCTGGCCTACCCTGAGGAATGACGCGATCAGGACTGTAGTCACTTGTGAGGGTTGTCAGAGGAACAGTAAGTTCCAGTCAAGGCCAGCAAACCTCATGAAAGCGGTAACGTCGGCCTGTCCTTTCGATAAATGGGGCCTGGATATCGTGGGACCTTTCCCGGTGGCCCCGAAGCAAAAGAAATTTCTGTTGGTGGCTGTAGATTATTTCTCGAAATGGGTCGAGGCCGAGCCTTTAGCCAAGATCGCCGAGGAGAATGTGCTGGACTTTCTGTGGAAGAATATAGTTTGCCGCTTTGGAGTACCCAGGAAATTAATCTCAGACAATGGGAGGCAGTTCCAGGGGCAGAGGTTAATGGCTTGGTGCAAGGAAATGAAGATCGAACAAGCCTTTACATCAGTAGGTTATCCACAGAGCAACGGGCAGACAGAGGTCACCAACCGATCAATTGTGCAAGCTTTGAAGGCCAGACTGTACGGGGTTGGCAAAGACTGGGTGGACGAGTTACCAAGTGTGTTGTGGGCTTACAGAACGACAGCTCGCGTCCCAACTGGAGAAACGCCTTTCAGCATGGTATATGGAACGGAGGCCGTGCTACCAGCTGAGGTTGGAAAGACCTCTGCCAGGGTCCAGGCATATGATGGCGACAATGAGGGAAGCCGGGCTCTGGACCTGGATCTGATCTATGAGAAACAGGAAAGGGCGGCTATAAGGATGGAGGCTTACCGCAGCAAGATAATCAGGGCCTACAACAAAAGGGTGGTACCCCGAAATTTTCAGGTAGGGGACCTCGTCCTCAAAAAGGTCAACCCAGCAGGGGAGGTAAGAAAGCTTGACCCCCGATGGGAGGGACCATACAAAGTAGTCCAGAAGCTGAGTTCCGGGTCGTACTACTTGGAGGAGGACGGAGGCCGACGCCTAAAGAGACCTTGGAATGCATATCACCTCAGAAAATATTATTCCTAGGCATTTTGTTGTTATTTCAATTCAATGTACGAACGCTGTTATTTAATGAATTTTTCCTTTAAACCTCTTGTCCGAAATTAAAAATGCAGGTCCGCCCTGCATGCTAAAGCCCAGGTGTATGAGGCCCTGGCAACAATTAAAAGTGCAGGTCATCCCTGTCACTAAAGCCCAGGTGAATGAGGCCCTGGCAACAATTAAAAGCACAGGTCCGCCCTGCATGCTAAAGCCCAGGTGTATGAGGCCCTGGCACAAATTAAAAGTGCAGGTCATCCCTGTCACTAAAGCCCAGGTGTTTGAGGCCCTGGCACAAATTAAAAGTGCAGGTCATCCCTGTCACTAAAGCCCAGGTGTATGAGGCCCTGGCAACAATTAAAAGCACAGGTCCGCCCTGCATGCTAAAGCCCAGGTGTATGAGGCCCTGGCACAAATTAAAAGTGCAGGTCATCCCTGTCACTAAAGCCCAGGTGTATGAGGCCCTGGCACAAATTAAAAGTGCAGGTCATCCCTGTCACTAAAGCCCAGGTGTATGAGGCCCTGGCACCAATTAAAAGCACAGGTCCGCCCTGCATGCTAAACCCCAGGTGTATGAGGCCCTGGCACAAATTAAAAGTGCAGGTCATCCCTGTCACTAAAGCCCAGGTGTATGAGGCCCTGGCAACAATTAAAAGCACAGGTCCGCCCTGCAGTGCTAAAGCCCAGGTGTATGAGGCCCTGGCACAAATTAAAAGTGCAGGTCATCCCTGTCACTAAAGCCCAGGTGTATGAGGCCCTGGCACAAATTAAAAGTGCAGGTCATCCCTGTCACTAAAGCCCAGGTGTATGAGGCCCTGGCAACAATTAAAAGCACAGGTCCGCCCTGCATGCTAAAGCCCAGGTGTATGAGGCCCTGTCACAAATTAAAAGTGCAGGTCATCCCTGTCACTAAAGCCCAGGTGTATGAGGCCCTGGCACAAATTAAAAGTGCAGGTCATCCCTGTCACTAAAGCCCAGGTGTATGAGGCCCTGGCACCAATTTAAAGTGCAGGTCCTCTTTGCCTCATAAAGCTCGGGTGTAGGAGCGCGGGTCAGGAGGACATCATCTGCTTGGAAATAATTATTCCCTGAGATCGGGTCGGATTGATCCTTTGTGCATCTTGGAGTATGTGGATTAACAGGTTAGCACTGTTTTAAGATTTAATTTTGTTAGAATTATGTTAGTCGCGGTTACACGAAGGCGCTATGCGGCATCCAGTTCTGCCCGGGGAATTATGTTTAAGTTGTATTGTTTGGATCAATCCCAATGTGAAATCACGGGTTGGCTCGGCTGATATAAGGGGTCGGGACGCTCGTAAAATTGCGAGAAACCAATTCCTAACAAGTCAAGGCAATCAAAATTCAAAATGACTTCAGTACAAAGGGGTGCCTCCGAGGCACATTAAAAAAAAAAAAAAAAAAAAAAAAAAAAAAAAAAAGAGATACAACGGTTAAGTCAAAAGCAGTTCAGACTACTTGATGAAGTCGGGGGGGATGCTGGCAATGATGGCATTAAGGTCCAGGAAGTCGTCAGGGTCCTGGTCACTGGGCGGGAAGCCCTGGGCTTTGAACTGGCCCTTGCACCCCTCGAAGCCGAGGTCCAGAAACTTAAAAGCCTTGGAGGCCAGCATGCTCGTAAATTCCTCCGACTTAATAAAGGCTTCGCGTCGGTCTGATTCACCTGCTACATAGGACTCCAACTCGGACCTAACCTTTTCAAACTCAGCCCCGACATGGGAAAGTTCTCGCTCCTTCCCGGCCAGAGCAACACGGAGCTGTTCTGCCTCCGCTCGAAGTCGGGTCATCGAGGCCCTATAAGACTCCAGTTCGGCAGCGTCCGCCTCGGATTTAGCTCTAGCATTCTCAGCTTCTGACTTTGCCTCCCGAGCTGTTTTCTTTGCGTCTCTTGCTGATTGGCCGTAGTTTGCACCCCGGCGAAGGCTCTCGCACATCATCACTAGGCCCTGCAGAGAAAAGGGGGAGAGGGACTCAGCAAAAAAAAAAAAAAAAAAAAAAAAAAAAAAAAACTTACTGATAGGGCCCGGGATACACCTTCCTCTGCTAGGGGTTTCCACCTCAGCTCGGACAAGACTTGCTGATCAGCGGAGGAGGTCAGACACTCGACAATCCGGGCGGACAGACCTGAAGGGGCAGAGTTGATAAGGCTGACATCTCGGGTATAGCCCACTGGTACCCCTGGTGAACCCGGGTCGGCAGGAGCGACTGATAGATGACTGGGGGGGGGAAGCAGGTGGGGTGTCGATCTCATGAATAACCGGGGAGGTAGCCACCTCTTCCCGCGTCCGGACCCTAGCTGCACCTCCGTCCCTTTTTCTTTTCCTCAGGCCTGTCTCCAACCCAACCTCCTCGGCGCGAGGAGGGCTGGCCACTGGAAACGGGTGGTTTGGGGGAGCATCGGGCGCACTGGGGGGTTGGCTCGAAGGGCCCGCCCCGGCCGCACCTTTCCCGGCCTTTTTCTGAGACGCCATGGTGGACAGTAGCTGCTGGAGAGACATGTTATCTACAAGACAAAAGATTCAGCTCAGACAAAAATAAAAAATAATAACTATAAATGTATATATTTAAATATCATAAGCGGGGCCGGGGAGGAAGAACGTACCACCAGGGACGTCTGGATAGGAGCTCAACCCAAAACGCCTGAGTACGTCCTCCCTGATTAGGGCAGCTGAATCAAAACGCCGACCCCCAAGGGTTGAGATAACCGTTTGGAAGAACACGTCATCTTTATATTTTTTGGGCAGAGGTCGAGAGGTAGGTAGGGTATCTCGCCAGGCCATTGGACAAGCCCAGCGTCGTGGTGGTTTGACAAAAAAGAAGCTCTGTTTCCATCCCTTACGGGAGCTCGGGATGTTGTTTAGAAATTTGTAAAAGGTCCGGGCACCAAAGTAAAACGCCCCGGGAGAGGGGGTTTTCTTAACTTGGAAAAAATAATTAAGAAGGGTAGGGGAGAAAGGCAGACCCAAGGATCGGAAGAGGGCAATGACAGATACTAGGCTCTGGTAGGAATTGGGGGTGAGCTGGCTCAGAGAGACGCAGTGATAGTGGGAGAACTCCTGGAAGGGAAGGGGGATAGGAAAGCGGAGTCCGCTTTTAAGCTGCTCGAGGAAGAAGGGAAAGTACTCGGGCGGGGGGAGGTGCGGACGCTCACCAGCCCTAGGGACCCGTACGTCGTGATCTGGGGGGATAAACCACGTGCGGAGAAGGTGCTCGGCCTCAGGGGAAACACACGAGTCGAGGATCTCGTACCAAGGAAGTCCGGCCTGGGCCAGGCTCCTCGGGTCGAGAACCTCGAAGGTGGGGAGACTAGGGTCAAATACCCTAGGAGGGACTTGTCGGAGGGGCACCACCTCGGGAATGTCCCCCTCAGGAGCATCTGACCTCCGACCCGAGGGACTGGGTAGATCAGACCCCTCGGCCTCCTCGTCCCCCCCTCGAAAGAGGGCACCGGAAGTGGAAGAAGTAGAGTGCGACATTAACACAAAGGAAGGCAGAGCTGACTTACAGGGTTTTTGGGAGAGGCAATTGATCCGACCTAGAGCGCAAATGGGGGAAAATGACTCGAGAGCCTCAATTTATAGAAGGTGTGGCTCGTGGGCCGAGGAAAGCCTGGCCCAAACCAACGATGCAGATGAAGGGAGATGAACGGTCGGAGCACCAGATACGGGCACGTGGCCTGACGGCTTACTAGGGTTTGGTACGGGATAGCTGTCACCCCGAGGCCAGAAGTTGTCTAGTCAAAGGACCGGGGGTCAAGAACCAATAAAGTTCGCCACAAGCCCATTAGTCGAGGCAGCGCTGCACTAGCTCGACTAGAGGGGGATACTGATGATATCCCTGGTTCTGGAGGCCCAGTAGGTCTTGAGGGTCCGAACTTTATTTGGGCCATCAGTGGGGGGCCCATTTAGTCAACAAAGAAAGTTCACTGCCCATCCCGGGTTATCCTTGTCGAGCTCTCCGCCCGACCCGGCCCTACCAAGCTTATTGCGGCGCGATCACCTCTGTCCAGCAGCCACTATCGTTTCCGAGCCGGGGTGGCGAGGAAGTACACCAAGAGGCCGGGGAGGTCCGCCATGGAGCATGCCGCCCAAGCTGAGGCGCGGCCCCTCATCAAAGCAGGACGGCCTATCTTTAGCAAGGCAGCCGGGCTGAGGCGCGGTTTCCTCAATAGGTCGGGACGGGCAGTCATTGGACATGATAGGCTAGCTGGGACCACCTAGGGTGGTCCTGTGTACCGGGACTAGGGTTGCAGGAATCGGACACCTATTAAAGCAAAAGCTGGACCTGCTAACCAATCAAAGGGCGGCCAAGCACTGCAGATACGAAAAGCATATTCGCGGACACAGAGAATCACCAGAGCAAAAGGATCGTACGAAGTAGGCAACAGATGTAGATGGTCCCCCATCTGTGGTCCCCCCTCGGTTTCAGATATTGTCTCCAGAATCCCCGGCAGACCAGAACCCTTGGCATCCCCCCCCCCCTATAAAAGGGAGAGAGCCTTCCTCTAAGAAGGGATCCAATCATCGGAGATCCAGGAAGAAAAACGAGAGGATCCTCCGGATTCCGGCCCCAATTGCGACTCCGCAAAACAACACATACTTTCCCATACATAAATTCATTTGTTACCAACGCGAACCAAAAGGAGGGGTAACATTTGATATTGCATATCTGAATTGATTTCCTTTTTCGACTTCAAGAAAAAAAAAATTTCTTCAATATGGATCTTGAAAATAAAAAAAAAAGATGCCAACAATTCTTATATTCGGTAACCATGAAATTTGTGCCACCTGATATATACGTGTAATAAACACACAAATTTCCAACCAATCACAATGAGTTGATGACTACCTTAATCTCCTCCTCCTCCTCTCATTGGCCACCCTTTCCAATGATAAAGATACGTGTTTTGATTGCCCCATGGGCATAGCCGAGTTGGTAAGGTATGTGGTGACGTAGGGGAATCCCTTGAAGCCAGGTTCGATTCCTGTGTGGAGTGCATTCCTTATTGAAATATTGTGGAGGTGTGCTATGGGGTCGTGGCCTATAGGTCCTCTCCCACATATGTCTGTCAGCTCGAGCAGTTTCGTCACTTAAGGATTAGTCAGACGAAAGCCTGATACCTTATAAATAAACCAAAAAGATACCTGTTTTGACAAATATAGTGTCCCCTTTTCAAGGTCATATCCAAAAATATCTTCTGTTAAAAAAATATCCACTATATTTTATTGCATTACTTCCAGCCAAATATTTTTTGAAAGCCTGATCCGATAGCTCTTTTAAAAACAATAAAATAATGAAGATGGCAAATTTGGGCCAGTCGTTTAGATATTTTGTGTCATATATTTTTTTTTTAATTTGTTGCGAGTTGGGATTTTTGACACTTTGGCACATGATATTTTCGTAATTTAACCTCAATCAAATTTAAGTTTGTTATTCCACGAAATATTTCCTTACATGTTTTATGTGGTGTACAGTGTTTTAAATCCGACCTCAAATTTCGACTCTGATGTATTTTGAGTCAATTACTCTATTTATGTCTCAGTAAAGGGTGAACATTTTTAATCGGGCATCAGTGTTAAAGTATCACCCAACATTTAAATCAGATATGAGTTTTAAAATACTACCCAAAATATTTGGGTATCCGACTTATACATAGATATATATTTTGTATTTATATTATGATCCAAAAACCCGAATCGATGCCCACCCTATACCTTATTCATAGGGAGTAAATATTCAATCACAGCTGTATTTGTATGGCTAACGAAGGAAATTGGAAGAACATTTTATGTATAAAGGTAACAAGAAATATAATTAGCTGGCTATGTTAAGATCAAGGGTGCAGACTGCTGTAATTTCCAACTTTTGGGGTGTGAAGCATCATTTTCATTTCTCAAGGGTGTTCAATGCGGAGCAGAAAAGTAGCTACAGTGTATTGGTCCAAGTAAACAAATATCTGCTACAACAAATTTGAGTCGTTGGATGTGAGGTGGTTAAAGATAGATCAGTAAAAGGTCACCATAGGATCAAAAATAAAAATATTCAAGATAGATTGGGTTCTAAAGATTTTAATGCTTTGAAAATGCGACAAATGTACTTGAAAAATGTTATAAAAAATCTAGTACACGGTGTTCTAGAATTTCCTACTGCTGCAGCTGTTATTTTACCTGGTGGTCACATTCTCTGAAATCTGCAAGAATTGTGAAAAATGGGCGAAGTTGTGGTGAGCAGCGAAGATGGAATGGAATTAGAACTCCAACAAACAAAGGTGGGAACAGGGGAGGAGCAAAAATCTGAAAAGAAGATCGAGAAGAAGAAGAAGAAGAGTAGAGTAGAAGGTGATGGAGACGCAGCTGCGGCGGTGGAAACGGCCGCGGCTGGTGCTTCTTCTTCTGTTGTTAGGTGGGAGAGGTTTCTTCCAAAAATGGCGGTTAGGGTGCTGTTGGTGGAAGCTGATGACTCCACAAGGCAGATTATTGCTGCCCTTCTCAGGAAATGCAGTTATAGAGGTTGGTTTTTCCTCTTCAAAATTACTGATGGGGGTTTATGTATTTTTTTGCTCTGAAGATTTGAGGATTTGATAATTGGTATTTAATGGAGGATGGTTTTTGGTGATCAAGATATATTTTTTTTTTTATCGTAAGATGTGTGTTGATACTTTGTTGATCAGCTAATATAGCTTTAGGTAATACTTGGGGGGATCTTTTTTGCTTAAATATTATGTGGCTTTTTTGTTTTTTTGGAATGGTACCCGTCAATCTTCAATCTTAGTTCTGGTGGAACTTCATAGGTGGAATGACGCAGCCTACATGATTTTCTTTTTTTAAATTTGATGCATAAGATAATATTTCATTCGCTGAAATCTTGATTTCCCCCAAATTTGGCCTTTTTAGTCCTATTTGATTCAAGTTATTTGGGTAATTCAACCCCACAATGGATATTCTGGTCAGGTCAGCGGTGTGACATGTTCTTGTCTTCTTGATGTAAGCTTGATCAGAAAAATATTACTTTTGAGTGTTGATTCTTCTTCTTTGACAGTCTACTTAGATACACACCTCCTAATATCTGAGAGGGTTTCACTCGATGGCTGCTTACAAATGTCGTTTTACGCACACATATTAAGTTTGAATGATTAAGATACAAACTTGATCTTGCTTTACTATTTTTGCCCTGCTCGCGTAAGGCACCTATTGTTATTTCTACTGTTAATGTTTGAGAATCAACTCTTTTTTTCAAAACAGTTGCTTCAGTGTCCGATGGCTTAAAAGCATGGGAGGTATTAAAAGAAAGATCCCACAACATAGACCTTATTCTGACAGAAGTTGAATTGCCCTCGATCTCTGGATATGCTCTTCTCACCCTGATTATGGAGCATCATCTCTGCAAAAACATTCCAGTAATAAGTATGCTGCTTTGTTTCGCATTGAAATTATTCAATTTATTCGAAGTTAAGCCATCTTAAAAAAAAACCTAAGTTATTTGGTAATGCAGTGATGTCCGCACACGACTCGGTTAGTACTGTCTATAAATGCATGATGAGAGGAGCAGCCGACTTTCTTGTAAAACCGGCGAGGAAAAATGAGCTGAGGAACTTGTGGCAGCATGTCTGGAGGAAACAAGCAGTAAGCCCAATTCTCTAAATTTCTAGACAATTTCTCCTTAGTTTTTTTTCCAGAGTGTCATCTGGTACAGTGTTAATGTTCTCTACTTACCATATACCGCCGATATCAGGCAAATAGTGCTACTGGCCCGGGACATCAAGATGAGAGTGTAGCTCAACAGAAGCTTGAAGCCACAGCTGAAAATAATGCTATTAGTAATGATCATTCGAGTGGTTATATGGCTTGCGTTCAGAGAAATAGGGAAAGCATTGAAAAAGAAAGTGATGCTCAGGTATTTTTATATCTTCTTCATTACATATTTTGTAACGGTACGCATCATTCGACTAAAAAATGTCGACAATATTTTCTTGGAAGGTATGTTTTCTTCGCTTCTTGAAAACAAAATTCAAATACATTGATTTTTAATCTTTGCCCTATTTTATCTGCAGAGTTCCTGCACAAAACCGGAGTTAGAGGCCGAGGGAGCAGATATTGAACATGTCCGTTTCCTATCACAGCAAAAAAATGGTAAATGTCTTTCAGATGACAAAAATATTCGTATGGGACCAAATGATGATAGAACTGGAGGTAATATTCTAGTTCACTTTCTAAAGGATCCCCTTTGTCCTTCGAGCTCCACGGCTCATAAATATTTAAAATTTAGCCATTTTTAAAATACAAATAGGGACGGAGGCCAAGATAGATAGGGATCATGCCGTAACACGAGGACAAGACAAGAAGTCTGATGACCAAAATTCTGAGAATAATCGGACATGTGGAAATTCTTCCATGGAGGCTATCGATTTAATTGGAGCTTTTGGTAATTACCTTAAAGGCGATTTTGGATGCTATGCGTCAAATTCTAGTGCAAATAAGTTTGACATTTTGCCAGTGTTGGATCTGTCTTTGAGAAGATCTAACCCCAGTGAATCTGTGAATCAAGTAAATGATGAGAAGCAAAGATTAAACCACTCTGATGCATCCGCCTTCTCCAGGTGAGTATGTACTATTTACTAATTTCCATTTCTTATTGTTCCTAATGTTTTGGTATAACAATTCTTGAGATATCAGAATAGAATCATGGAGACATTTCCTAAAATAGGAGAGAAAATAATGGGAGAATTAAAGAAAATAATGAGGTAAAAATGCCATGCAATGTATAAGTTCTCTTTGGTAGACAAAGCTAGCTGATTTTAAGGCCAAAAGCCCTTCAATACGTAATATTTTGGAATAAATATTAATTTATTTTATTACTGTTTTTGTATAATGTTGATGCAATGAGACCTCATCAAATAGTTAAAAGTTCCTTGTCCGATCAAATGCAGGTATAAAACCAAGCCACTGCAAGCGAGTGACTCGATTTCACCAAGCACTTGCAATAATAATCAACAAAAAGACCAAGAAGCCAATTCCGAAAAACAACAATCCAATCAAATCCCAGATTATAATTCCGATACACATGGCCCTACAATAACCTCTCAAAAAACCTCTCAAAAACATGTTTCTGTGGCTAATATTCGATCAGGACAAACTGAAATCACATTATCTTATCCTCTGCAGAGAAATACATATCTCCCTATTCCGGTTAAAGGTCTAAGATTTGATAATGCAATAAATTCCTATGGTTCTGTAATGCCTACCATATATTGTTCACAAACTAACCTATCACCGTTGCCTAGTCCAGGTTCAGCCCACCATTCCGAACCTTTCCCTTATTTGGGTTCATTTTATTCCTTAGAACGACAATCCTCGGTTTCTAAGCAATTTCAGAATCTTATGGATCAAAGAATGAGTAATGCCATTGATCAGACTGATAATAAACAAGGTCAAAAATTGGAGAATTCGGACAATCGGGGGCACATTTATCCTGAGAATGATCAGAGTGGAAATAACAGTTTCTGTAATGGAAATATCAGCCAACATTATAGCAAGTGTTCAGGAGAAAATAGCGACATTAATTTGACTTCGGTTGGGAAATCAGAATGTGGTAATGAAGAGGCTCCCCATGTTTACGAAGGGGCCTTTCACAGATCCTTGCAAAGAGAAGCAGCTCTTACGAAATTCAGGCTGAAGAGGAAAGACAGATGCTTTGAGAAGAAGGTAATATGAGTTCTGTAATGATTTTGGTATTTAATATATTTACCTTTTTCTCTAAGAAATTATCTTCATTATGAATCTTGAATAATTATTTTCGGTTCTTGATTAATCTAACAACTTAAACCACACGAAATCTCTCGACGACATGCTAGAAATACACACACACACACACACACACAGAGAGACACACGTTATATATAAGATCAATATATAAATTATATAATTTCTGGTGAGTTTATTGAAACCTGTTCATTTATGGTTTTGGTGGCAGGTGCGATACGAGAGCAGAAAGAAGCTGGCTGAGCAACGGCCACGCGTGAAAGGGCAGTTTGTTCGTCAACCAATTAACGAACCTCAACTCGAAAACATTTCAGCTGGTTAGGTTCAGTCCATGTGAAGCAAGCATCGAAGAAATTTGGCCGAAGATATCAGATTTTGTCCTGTATTTTACCAGCAACATGTAAAAGATCACTTATTGTTGTAAATAATTTATGGGTAAATGACTTTTTAGCAAGAATGTCGAGGCGAGATTTATAATCTCTGTCCTAAAGACAATATTGTCCCGCTATGGTGCTAACGGTTTACTTTCGCAATCTGTCTCTCAAGATATAAAATACAACGACTATGGTGCTAACGGTTTACTTTCGCAATTTGTCTCTCAAGATATAAAATACAACGACTATGATTTGTGATAGGAGCACTCCAAATCACAAATCCTTTAAACCACAAAGGTTTAAAAGCGCTCAATATTCAACTAGGATGAAGATCCACAAAATTACTCAAATTTTGATCTTCTATATGATGTGAATTCCTAAAATTTCATGTCTAATTCATTCAAGGGTTGTTTTTTTATATATTATACCAAGTTGGTGTCATCAAGAGACACCATTTGGAAGCATCTAATCATGAAAAATTGCACCCCAACATGAATGGATACCATTTAATTTGGAAGCATCCAATCATGCCAAAATACACCCCAACATGAATGGACACAATTTAATTCAATTTAAATTTTCAACAATCCCCCACATGAATTAAATTAATGCATGTATGTAATTGAGCTCTTTTAACGAACTATTATGGCATCTGGAGAGATAGCTTGCGGTTTTGAATCTTCCGTAGTAGTATTCAATCGGATTTACTTGACTTAATAGTGAACTTATTGTCTTGAACTATTAAGTAGTTGGTGTAAACCTAGACAATTGAACCTACACCATAACAATTCTAACATTCGTATTAGTTTCTTACTGTTGCGTCCATTCCGGCCATGGTCCACGCTTGGTTTCATAAGTGCTTTCCAATTTTGAAGCGGACACACTTCGCACCTACGTAGGTGATCTCCTAGAAGAGTATTCTGTTATACTCCAACATATTCATATATGTCTTAGGAATCATTAAAGGCTTTTTGCCTGTCCTCGTACCTTTTTTTGCAGGCTACACCCCTTATCATAGGAATGTGTTGGTGATTGATATCCAATGTGTTTATACAATCTCATAATTTAGTTGTCCATTCGAACCTAGATCTTGGGATCTCCAGTTAATAAGGTTGGGTATCCACAATGATATTTTGATTATAGGGTTTTAACCCCATTCTCATCGATAAACTTCCACAAGATCTCTCAGTTAACCATTTCATATGCGGATCCGCGGTTTCACATAATCACTCGTGATTATGCCACTAGTTATCATTTTGTCATATGTCGTTAGTGCAACACATTTTAGTTGCATGCACATGATTTTTCTCTAACAACTTATAAAGTCACTCGGCCGATGAAGCTTTATATATTTTGCATAGAGAATTTTTCACAACAGTATATCTTCAGTTTTGGTAATCATATTACCTCATTTGCATCATTTTATCCTTTTAGAATATTTCCATCATCGAATTTTTTTTAAGCATTGTTAACGCGTTATTTCTTATAAAATTCGAGACAAGAGAAAATATTCAACTTTAACTCACTATTCATATTTAAGCGCATAGATTCTTAAAAATTACAAGTTCAAGATTCTATTTCTTGTAAACCTGAAATTTAAGAGCAAAGCTTAAAATTTGAAACTCGAAGTAATCATTGAGATTTCATTCTTCAAATGTCTTGGAAACTTTAATTCCAAGCATAGTTCTTGATGCACACACGTCAAAATGTCTTGTCAACATTTTTCTTTGTTATTTGATGATTTCTAATTTGCTTCTCCAATGAGCATATCATCAATTCACAAGCATACATATGCTTAGGTGTGTTCACATTTGTCACACTCGTTAATTTATTTGACAACATGATTTGTCAAACTCTTCATGTCTTTTATTTGACGTTTGTTATGACTTTACTTTGGCCTTCATATTTCTAGTTTAGCCAAACACCCCCACATTTCAAATATTGTAAGAAACTCTCTTTTTCCTTCAATCTTAAGGTTTTTCGTCATTGCCTAATGTAGTACTTAATATGTGATTGACTCATAGAATTGCAACCCCTCACAACTTCGAGATAGTCACGAATTGCACTGGCGTTCAAATTTTCATGTTTCAAGTTATAAGTGTTATCGTCTTACAAATCCAATTCAAGTTTTTAATTGTTGAAAATTTCGGAATACTTGCTTACAAAAGTTGAAACTTGGATAATATTATCAAACTCGGTTCACAATTTTGCAATTTAAGCGCATTAACTTAGAAAACTTGAATTCAAGATTTTAAATCTTGCAAATTCATGTTATAAGCGTACTAGCTTAGAAATTCATAATGAACCAATTTGAGATATTACAACGCCTAGTCAAAATTTGTAGTTTCGATTTATCACTTGGGTTTTAACCGTACAAAGCTTAGAAACTCAAATTCAAGATTTTATAGTCTTGCAGATTCAAGCTTAAGCGTCAAATTCTTTGACAACACAAGTATAATCTACTCACAATTTCCTATAGCAAAACTCATTTGCTAAATTTTAATGCAATCTCATTGGCCTCGTTTTTGCTTCATGACAAAAAAGTCACAACGTTATCATGTGCAAATATTGATAAAGTAACAAATTACTTTTCCCACATCTCTAGTTGCACAATATTTCCATCACAAACATTATTATGAGTTAACTATAGAGACGTTACGATTCTTCTAACAAATGAATGACGATTTTGTTAACTTAGCGCCCACACAAGCAATAAATTTAACATTACAATTTGTGCTATGAACTATGGTTTAAATGATCCTAACAATCATGCCACAAACCATAAGATTCAATACAAGAAGTAACTTCATAAATTTTATTACTTTCAATAAATATCGTCATTATATTTATTTAGAATCACTCCATTTCTTGGAGATTACAACTTTCAAAGATACACAATCTAATTAAGCGGTAAGCGCTAGATCATCCAAATCATTTGAGAGACGATCATCTTCGGTCACATTTATTTGATCCATAGCCTTCCCACGATCGTCTTTATTACGACAATCCTTCGCCATGTGATTTGGTTTTCCACATTTGTAGCACTTGCATTTGAACTTCTTCGCCTTTCCAGATTTGGAGGCCATGCCGTCAAACTTTCGCTTTGTTCCGGCGTGTTTTTCCACTAAGTTCACTCGTGCTTCATGTTGGTGCCAATTTTCATTCCTTTCAGAAATTCTGTTGTCCTCTTCGATTCTCAATCGAACTACAAGGTCTTCAAGATTCATCTCATTCCGTTTGTGCTTGAGGTAATTCTTGAAGTCCTTCAATGACGGAGGCAACTTCTCAATCATTGCGGCCACTTGGAATGAATTACTTAGAACCACTCCCTCCGCATGAATTCCGTGCATGATTACTTGCAAATATTGCACTTGTGCTATCATTGCTTTGTATCAATCATTTTGAAATCCAGGAATCTCCCAACAATGAATTTCTTCATGCCAGCATCCTCGAATTTGTACTTCTTCTCCAAGGATTTCCACACCGTCTTCACTAGACAATACACATTGTTTAATGCGTTGTCCAATCTGTTGAGAATATAATTCTTGCACATGAAATCGCTTTGATTCCACACATCAACCGCAACCCTTTTTTGGTTGTCGGTTTCATCCTCCATAATAGTAGGAGCATCCTCATTGAGGAACCTTGCCAACCCCAAAGTTTTCAAATAAAACAACATCTTTTGTTGCCATCCATTGAAATCGTTCTCATTTGAACTTTTCAGGTCTTTCACCATGATGAACGGAAGTCGTTGTTTCACTCGACGAAGCCATTTGTTGCTAATATTTGTCTCCCAAGATACAACGACTATGATTTGTGATATGAGCACTCCAAATCACAAATCCTTTAAACCACAAAGGTTGAAAAGGGCTCAATATTCAACAAGGAATAAGATCCACAAAATTACTCAATTTTTGATCTTCTATATGATGTGAATTTCTTCCATGTCTAATTCGTTCAAAGGTTGTTTCTTATATAATATACCAATGTCATCAAGAGACACCATTTGGAAGCATCCAATCATGAAAAGTTGCACCCCAACATGAATGGACACACCATTTAATTTGGAAGCATCCAATCATGAAAAGTGCACCCCAACTTGAATGGACACACAATTTAATTCAATTCAAATTCCCAACACTTATGTAATCTTTGTATATTAATAACCTTCGGCCCTCAAGAGAACAATGTTGTATTCGATGCTATTCTTGAATGAAAATCTACCGACCGATTTTTACCATCCCAAAATATGATTATACATCATCCATACCAACAATCAAAATGCCAAAACAAGAGTTTTCATTTGATTACATAATTAGTTATTAAGGCCATAATGTTGGCCTATTTCCACACACACGCGAATCAAAGTCAAAATAATTCAAATTAAAACTCTGGTACTAGAAGAACCAAAATTTTCTGAATAAATAGATGTGATTGCAATACTCAGCTTCTCCAATCATGATGACTACTCAAAAATCATGGAGATAATCTTACAAGATATGGATGAATCTGGGAAGATAGAACTAAATATGGGAACAAACACAGAGTTTGTGGGATTATAACTCTCACCTTATAAATATAATATCGATCACAGCGGGAAAGTTACAAAAACTATGCATCAAAATCACACAATATTTAAACTAAAACCCATCGATTCAGGTTGTTCCAGCCAGAAAAAAGAACAAATTTGTTGCATTTTTGCACCCAAATCCGTTCAATCAAATTTAGGAACCATCTTTATCAATTTGTGAGTAGGCTTAATGCTTTAAAATCATATTTATGTGTTAAATCTCGAATGAACATGTGAAAGAAATTTAAAGTGTATTTCTGAAATTATGAGATTTTGATTTAAATTTCGAAATACAATTGCCAGGGAATTCAAAATTCTGACCATACTGTGGTGGGGTTATGTTACGACCCTCATGTTTTCTGGCCTAGATACAAGCCAAAGCCAAGAGATGGATAACAAGCCCAAGACAATGATGGTATATTCTAGGCGGGAAAAAGACATCAAAAGTGGCCAAGAGAAATATAAGAGTGGATGGATGTAGTGGGTGGTAGTTTTAATTATTCAGTTAGTTCCTTAACTTGAATAGAAGTTGCTAGCGTGTGTTGCTAGGGTTACAATGGAGTCCTATGTGAGTCTTTTCTTTGTTATTTCAATTTCCTTTGTAATCAAACTAATTTACATTTCAAGTATTATAATTATTGTGTTTCAGATTCCATCTTCTTGTGAATTATTATTATGATTTTTAAAAGTTCATAATATTGGTTCGACCTGCCGGATCCGAAAGGGCGAGTAACATCAATGGCTAGTACAAGATCAGTTGCAAAGATGGAAACTATGGAGAAATCAATTACGGTTCTACAAGAAAATGTAAACGGAATTCAGGAAAATGTGTCCAGCATGCATGTTCAGTATATCCGAGTTACGTGGGTTAGTGGAGCAGTTGGTCAAAATCATTACAGATACCAGCGGTACAATTCAAGGATAACATCGATCAACAAGGAGGGTTCGGGTTTCAGACAAGTGTTGCATGAGAGAATGAGGAAGGGGGAAGCGGTCGAGATGACATGAGAGAGAAGATGAAACACGCGTTAAAGAAAATTGAATTGTCAAATTTTGAATGGGAGGACCCAATGGGATGGATAGGGAAGATAGAACAATATTTTGATATTCACAACACTCCATATGATCTACGACTCAAATTAGCATATGTTTGTATGCAAGGGTTGTCGGTTCATTGGTTTCGTTGGGTGAAGGCTCGAATCCCAAATCTGAATTGGGATCGTTTTGCGGAAGAAATGATTAAGCGATACAGTGGGTATGATTTGAATCCATATGAATGGTGGCTACTTTGAAGCAGGGCCGACAATCGCTGGAAGCATATGTGAGCAATTTGAGTTAATAATTGATCAAATGGACGAGGTCACAGAAGAACAATGTTTGGGATTCTTCCTTAGCGGGTTACAAGATGAAATACGACGTAAAATGTTAGTACATAATCCACGAACAATTGATCGATCTGTAACTTTAGCTAGAGGGATTGAGCTGGAGGTTTATGGGAAGTGTTGGATTAGGGGAAGATATGAGGAAACACCAACGTAACTGGGGAAACAAAAGGTGGTTCCTCTCTTGGTGGACAAACTCCATCCACCCAGGGGAGAATGACTGTAATCGAGGTTACGTTAGACCAAACTCTTTGAAACAACAGAGTGGGGTCCGCTACAATGCATGAGGAAGTGCGGGAATGGATAAACATAACACAAAAAGTCCAATATACAGAGGAAGAGATGGCAAACTTATGTCGCATCAGGAGTATCTCCACCGAAGGGAGAAGAATCTTTGTTTCAAATGTGGAGAGCCCTATAGTCCAACACATAGATGCACCAATAAATCTTTGAGAGTCATTAGGTTGGTAGAGGAGGAAGAAGAAGGTAGGGATGTGGAGTTGAATGTTGGGGATGAGGATCCTAATGTGAAGCAATGGCGGAAGTGAAGATTTTCCCGATACGGAATGCAATACACTAGAATTGTCTCTTTATTCAACACAAGGGATTAATCAAGCCCGTAAGTTAAGTTGAAGGCAATGATAGCATGACGAGAGGTGGTGGCCATGATTGATAGTGGGGCAAGTCATAACTTCGTCTCGAAGAGATTAGCCAATGACTTGAAATTGTTGATTGATGAAGGTGTGCAATTTGGTGTGTGTTTAGGCGATGGTGGCCAAATATATTCTCAGGGAGTAAGTAGGGAATTATGCGTGGATCTTGGGTAGTGCCAAATTATCATCGATAGCTACGTATTCGAGCTAGGTGGGGTTGACTTAATCCTTGGAGGTTGAAAACGCTGCGAAATGTGCTGCTCAACTGGGCCAAAATGATCATGAAATTTAAGTGGAATGGAGACAGTATAGTTCTTCGTGGAGACCCCTCTCTTAGTAGGGCATTTGTATCATATCAGTCCATAATGAAGGTGGCTAATATCGAGTACTGTGCAACTGTTTTATTGAGATGGAACGAAGAAGACAAGAATAAAAAACAACAACACTCTGGTTCATATACAATAGACATAAAAAAAATTGGTTACTGAACATGTTGGGGTGTTTCAGGAACCCCAAGGACTACCACCAAAGAGGGGAAACTAACATAATATTACAATTACAATCAAAGAAGGGTACGAGCCAGTGTCCGCGAGGCCTTATCGTTATGCTCATAAACAGAAAGATGAAATTTAGAGAATGGTGGCTGAAATGATTAAAACAGGTGTCATACAACCAAACAATAGCCCATATTCTAGTCCAGTAATTCTAGTTAAGAAGAAGGATGGTAGCTGAAGATTTTGTGTGGATTACAGGGCATTGAATGCCATTACAATATCTAATAAATATCCCATCCTAGTGGTAGATGAGCTATTTGATGAATTGCATGGTGCCAAGCATTTTACAAAGCTAGATTTAAAGTCTGGATACCATCAAATCCGTGTTAAGGATGAGGACATTCCGAAGACAACATTTAGTACTCACACAGGTCATTATGAGTTTTGTGTAATGCCCCTCGTCCTAAAGAATGCTCCTGCCACCTTCCAAACCACAATGAATGATGTATTTCGACCTTATTTACGTAAATTTGTACTCGTATTTTTTGATGATATATTGGTTTATAGCAAATGTTGGGAAGAACACTTGATGCATTTGAAAATTGTGTTAGATATTCTATTGAGGAACCAATCGGTTATTAATGAAAAAAAATGTCAATTTGGCTTGAGCCTAGTAGATATCTAGGACACATAATCACAGCTCAAGGAGCTCAAATGGATCCAAAGAAAGTGGAGAGTGTTACTCAATGGCCAAAGCCGAATACTGTGAAAGCTTTGAGAGGATTTTTGGGGCTAACGGGATACTACATAAAGTTTATCAAGGATTATGGGAAGCTAGCTCGACCATTAACCAATCAACTGAAAAAAGATGGGTTTGAGTGGAATGAATCAGCAGATAGAGCTTTTGAACTTTTGAAGAATGCTTTGAGCCAAGCTCCAGTATTGAGGATGGCTGATTTAAGCAATGAGTTCGTAATAGAATGTGATGCTTCCGGAATGGGATTGGGTGAGGTATTGACACAAGAGAAAAAGCATGTTGCATTCTTCAGTAAAGCATTGGGAGACAAAACTTTAGCCAAATCGGCGTATGAAAAAGAACTGATGGCGTTGGTTTTGGCAGTCCAACGTTGGCACCATTACTTGTTGGGTCAAAAGTTTGTGGTAATCACTGACCACAAGCCCCTAAAGAATTTGATACAACAGAGGATATCCACTCCGGATCAACAATATTGGTTAGCAAAGTTGTTGGGTTATGAATTCGAAATTCGACATAGAGCTGGATCTGAAAATGGATCAGCCAATGCACTATCGAGGAGGGATGAATAGGGTTGTTTGAACGCTCTATCGTGGAGGGATGAATAGGGTTGTTTGAACGCTCTATCTACAGTTAATTGGATAGGAATAGAGGAACTCCAGGCTGCGGTACACACTGATACAAGTTTACAACTTATTATACAAGGTTTAGTACAGGGCACCAGCAAATCATCACAATTTTCACTGACCAATGTATTACTTTTATTTAAAGGCCAATTGGTTGTGCCTCAAAATTCAGTGTGGGTTACGAAATTACTACAGGAGTTCCATTCAACCCCTACAGGTGGACATGCAGGAGCTTTATGAACATACAAAAGGTTGAGCATTGCGTTTTATTGGCATGGAATGATGGCTGATGTGTGTCGATTTGTGGCTGAATGCATCGTGTGCCAAAAAAAAAATGAAGTAGCTTCTCCTACAGGATTGTTACAGCCTTTGGACATCCTAAAGCGATATGGGAAGATATAGCTATAGAGTAAAGTGGGGCTACCAAAATCAAATGCTTATGGAGTCATTTTGGTTGTAATCGATCGACTTTCAAAGTATGGATATTTTGTACCCATGAAGCATCCATACACGGCAGTAACAATGGCTGAAAATTTCGTAAAAGAGGTGGTTCGTTTGCATGGTATTCCCAAAACCATATTGAGTGATCGTGATGCAATATTCATGAGTTTATTTTGGAAGGAAGTTTTTAAAGCCCAAGACACTACATTACAAATGAGCACTGCATATCACCCTGAAACGGACGGGCAAAGTGAGGCGTTGAATAAGTGTGTAGAAACTGATCTACGGTGTTTCTCATCTGAACAGCCTAGAGGGTGGGTAGCATGGATTCCTTGGGTAGAGTATTGGTATAATACATCGTTTCAAACAGCCGCTGACATGTCACCTTATGAGATTGTATATGGAAAAGTCCCCAAACATAATTCATTTCTGCCAGGAGAAACTACTGTTGCAGCAGTGTCTCAAGCTTTGATTGATAGAGATGAAGTGCTTAAACAACTGAAATTCAACTTGCAGCGGGCACAACAACTGTGAGAGCCCAATCCTAAGTATGTGATTATTGATCACACAATAATAAATTATAGCGTAAACAACGGAAGATTTATTTAACATTTTTTAACATGTGGCCCTAAAAATTTCGGCATGACCTCATCACACGATGAACATACCATCAATACCAATAAACATATACTGAAAATATATAGATATATATATATATCATCAGTTCATATCTATTAACATAAACCAGCATACACAAATCAAATTAGTAAACACATATCCATAGTAGCTAAAATAAACTAAATATATATAAACTCCTCACACTCCAGGGACATACCCCTGGTACATATACAACTGGGATAATGAGGAAAATAAACCTCTCAAGTGTGGCTCCCACCGGATGTACCATGTCTGGGATCCTGGCCACCTGTACTACCTGTCATTGTCCACACACAAAGACAACAACAACCCCTCGTGGGGGCGAGCAAAAGCCCAATATGGAACAATCATAGAATATACAACATGTATCTATAACATGATATATGAAATGAAACGAAATGCCATGCATGTCATGTCGGTATCATACACCCATCCGCTGGGTATCTCAGAGCCAATAAATGAAAGTCCAAATGTCTCAATAGCTCGAGCATGTCAAGCAAAGGAATGTCTATATGGTGCGTCGTCAAAGCGTCACCTCATTCCAGCTCTTGACATCATATCATATCATACAGATGACGTTAGCAAGGCGTCATCCACAACAATCTCAACAAATAGGGATAATCCATAGGATGACGCCGACAAACGTCACCAATCCCCGTATCAACAAATCATAGCAATCATAAGGGCCACGAATCCCTATGCCTTTCAGGTCACTTAATGCCAGTCGTAGCACCATGTATAACACCATGTACAACCCTTATGATTGATCGAATCCAAACGAACAAGACAACAAAGAATCGTAGCTCAACATGTATGTTATGCATCAATGTATGTATAAAACTTGGTGTGTGTTAACAAAATATTTATTTTCATACACGGATGTGCAATTATGAATGCTATGAATGCCATATAATTTAAATAAAATCACGTAGCCATGTAATCTCAAGTAAGTCATATCAGTCATCAAATCATATACCAACTGATACAGATACCTGTCGTATGTTACCCGATTGCAACATACATTTCTTCTCGATATATGAGGGTCGACTTGAGCTTGTAAAGTCGATGTATTCACTGTATATCGATATAAACTCACAATTCAATAAACTAATCATTAAAAATTGGTTATCAATTTTAGTCATAGCTTAACCAATTTATGGTAATTAAATTGATGTGATTACATCATAATTTTAATTTGCTAAATTATTTTTCACCAATTCAAATTATTATTCAACAATTATAGTCCATATTAACTGGTAATTGTCGAAGCAAAGTCGGAAAAATCGGATATCAAATTTTACCCCCTCGCGCACAGTATCACGCACGCTTGTCAGCCGATTCCGGCGAGCTCCGGCGACGTTATGGGCGGCGACCAGTTTAGAAACCTTCATCCACGTGAGGGGAAGAGATTTGGTATATGGCTTCGACAATTTGTTGTAGAATCGAAGAAATCGAACAAAAATGCTCAAACCCTAGTCTGTGCGAGTTCGTCCGTTCCAGGTCAAAATTGAAGCACTTTTCGAACACCAAAATTCAATTATCTGGTATGTATGGTTATACCTCTGAGTTGTGAACACGATGGTAGGTCGGGATCTTCGAGAGGTGGTCGGACGGTGGCGAACGAAGCTGATTTACACGCGACTGTCGGTGGTCGCCCGAGAAGTGCATGTTTTTGCACCTTTTAGTAGGTGTCCGTGATCTGTGTGTGCTTTTACGCATTTTACTATGTGTTTTGCGTCCGATATATATTAATTTCTGACCAATTATGAACATCGGGGTGTCACCGGCGTACTGGTGCATGTACAGTACATGTATAGTCCACACCTGACTTCGTGTCCCTATTTCAATCACAAAATAAAATCTATCAATTTAATACAAAATTAAATGTAATTAACGTTAATAGAGCATCGGGGCATCACATTTCTCCCCCACTAGAAAAGATTTCGTCCCGAAATCTCCAGCTTACATACATATTACAATACAAGCATATATCATATCATCAGTCATAATACATATCAAAACTAAAATCAGAATATGGATCTGAACAGAAAACAGGATACATGGAATACAATGGAGCAGAATCAAACAAATGTGGATAAGATTCTCACATCTTGCTTTCCAATTCCCACGTTGATTCTTCAATGCCATGTCGTGTCCATTGTACTCGTACCAACAGAATAGATTTGTTACGCAATACTTTATCTTTTCGATCCAAAATACAAACAGGGATATTCAACATAGCATAACGAAGGATCAAGTTCGACTTCATCCGGCTGAAGTACATGTGATGGATCAGGTTCATATTTTCGTAGCATAGAAACATGAAATACATTGTGAATGGCGGATAAGGCTGGAGGTAATGCCAACCGATAAGCAAGATCTCCAACTCGATCAAGGATCTCATATGGGCCAACATATCGAGGTGATAGTTTGCCTCACATGCCAAAACGAACAGTGCCTCGAAATGGAGATATTTTCAGAAATACACGATCACCTTTCTGAAATTTCAAGGGTCGTCTTCGCTTGTTAGCATAACTTGCTTGACGATCCTGTGTGGCCTTCATACGCTATCTAATTAGCTGAACCTTATCATTCATTTCTTGTATCATATCAGGTTCAGTAATTGTTTTTCACCAATCTTTTCCCAGAATAAAGGTGATCTACATCGTCTTCATATAATGCTTCAAACGGTGCCATACCAATGCTTGTCTGGTAGCTATTATTATAAGAAAATTCCACCAACGGCAAAGCTTCTTGCCAACCAATATTAAAATCCATCACCACAACACGTAGCATATCTTCAAGAGTTTGAATAGTACGTTCATTATGGCCATCGGTCTGATGATGATAAGCAGTACTCATTGCCAAACGCGTACCCATAGCATCTTGGAAACTACTCCAAAATTTAGAAGTAAATCTGGGATCACGATCAGAAACAATTGAAACAGGCACACCGTGCAGTCTCACAATATTCTCGATATACAATCGAGCCATATTCTTATATGGATAAGTCCGCTCATACGGAATGAAATATTCAAATTTAGATAGTCGGTCAATAATAACCCAAATAGCATCACAACCTCTGGGTGATCGAGGAAGATGAGTTACAAAATCCATAGCAATGTGTTCCCAATTCCATTGAGGAAGTTCAAGACTATGAAGTAACCCTCCAGGTTTCATTCGTTCGGCTTTAACCTGCTGGCAAACCAAACATTTGGAAATGAATTCAGCTATATCCTTCTTCATACGTCTCCACCAAAATTGAGGTCTCAGAGTCATATACATCTTTCGGCCTCTAGGGTGGATACTGTATTTGCTACAATGTGCTTCACGAAGAATGTCAGATTTCAATCAGAATTATCAGGAACAACCAACCGACCATTAAGTCGTAAGGAACCATCAGAAGATATCCGAAAGCCAGAAAGATGTCATGCTAACACAAGTTCTTTAGCTTTCTGAGTCTGAGAATCATTTCGTTGGGCTTTCTTTATTTTCGAAATCAATTTCGGCTGAACTTGTAATGCAGAAACAATGACAAAATTCCCATGTGAGTGAAAAGTCCTGCCAGAAGTACAGATATCCTCATGTACTTTAGCGATACGAACATAAGCTAGAACAGAATCATGAACTTTACTGCTGAGAGCATCCGCAATAACGTTCACTTGTCCAGGGTGATATTGAATCTCACAATCGAAGTTCTTTGAAAGATCCATCCACCTGCGTTGCCTCATATTAAGATCAAATTGAGAGAGATATTTCAAGCTCTTGTGGTCAGAATAAATAACAAATTTTTCCCAGTATAAATAATGCCGCCAAATTTTTAAAGCAAAAACAATTGCTGCCAATTCCGAATCATGTACAGGGTATCGATTTTCATGAGATTTAAGTTGGCGAGACGCATAAGCAACCACACGGCCATGTTGCATCAATACACATACCAAACCTTTTAAAGATGCATCTGTGCATACCACATATCCCCCGGTACCTGAAGGAATAGTAAGTACAGGTGCATTGGTCAGTCTCGTCTTTAGTTCAAGAAAACTTGCTTCACACTCATCTGACCAAATAAATTTCTGATTTTTCCGTGTCAGTTGAGTAATAGGTTTAGCAATTTTTGAAAACCCTTTAATAAAACGACGATAATAACCAGCTAAACCCATGAAACTTCGGATCTCAGGAACATTGGTAGGTCTCGCCAGTTTAACACTACTTCAACCTTAGTTGGATCAACAGAAATGCCAAGTCGAGAAATGACGTGGCCCAAGAATACCACATTGTCCATCCAGAATTCACATTTTGACAATTTGGCATAAAGATGTTTGTGCGGAAAGTTTGAAGTACCAACTTCAAATGTTTAAAATGCTCATCTTTGGATTTCGAATAGACAAGAATATCATCAATAAAGACGATAACAAATCGCTCCAAGAAATCCTGGAAAATTCGGGCTCTTCGAGAGGTGGTCGGACACAGGGAACGGAGCTGTACACTCGGTGGTCTGTGGTCGCGCGAGAAATGCATGTTTTCGCACCTTTTAGTAGGTGTCCGCGATCTGTGTCTTTTTACATGTTTTACTATGTGTTTTACGTCCTACATCGATATATATTAATTTCCGACCAATTATGAACATCGGGGTGTCACCGGTGTACTGGTGCTTGTACAGTACATGTACAGTCCACACATGACTTTGTGTCCCTATTTCAATCACAAAATGAAATCTATCATTTTAATACAAATTTTATATGTACTAAATTAATTTAACAAAATTAAATGTAATGAACGTTAATCGAACATCGGGGCATCACAACAACACATGGTCAATTATGCCAATAAGAAAAGAAGAGACGTTGAGTTCCAAGAAGGACAATGGGTTTGGCTTAATTTAAGACCTCATAGGCAGAGTTCGGTGTGTACCCGGATTTTTCAAAAGCTTGCTGCAAGATTTTATTGTCCATTTCATGTGCTGAAAAAGGTGGGAAAGGTGGCCTACAAACTCAAATTACCTGAAGGATCAAAGATACATACTATATTCCATGTATCTTGTTTAAAGAAAACTCTAGGGCAAGTGGGAATGGACGCACACTTACCCCGTGATCTGGAGAAGGATTTCCTGATAGCTTTCGAACCTGACAAGGTTTTAGGCTACCGCAAAAGACTGAAGAATGGGAAAGGATATATTGAAGTCTTGGTGACATGGAAATGGAAAGATGAGGTAGAAGCTACATGGGAAAGGTTGTCAGATATTTCGATGCAATTTCCAGAATTTCGCCTTGAGTACAATGCGAGTTTTGAAGAGGCGGGAAATGTTACGACCCTCATGTTTTCTGGCCCAGATACAAGCCCAAGCCAAGAGATGGATAACAAGCCCAAGCCCAAGACATTGATGGTCTATTCTAGGCGGGAAAAAGACATCAAAAGTGGCTGAGAGAAATATAAGAGTGGATGGATGTAGTGGGTAATTTTAATTATTCAGTTAGTTCCTTAACTTGAATAGAAGTTACAAGCGTGTGTTGCTAGGGTTACAGAGGAGTCCTCTGGGAGTCTTTTCTCGTTATTTCAATTTCCTTTGTAATCAAACTAATTTGCATTTCAAATATTGTAAGTATTGTTTTTCAGATTCCTTCTTGTTGTGAATTATTATTATGATTTTTAAAATTTCATAACAGGTTATAACCGATATTCTGTCATGATAAGGTGGGCAACCATTGTTCTGGGATGTCAAATCCTTTATTCGGGAGTGAACTGATGTTTTGAACTTATCTCTAAGAACTGATCTCAGTACTAAAGAAATTAGAAGATTTAATGTGCTTGTATAAAATATTTTGGTTATGATATGTTATGGCTCTGTTGGAGCAAATATATGTTTAAGCTATAAGGGAGCATTATAGTATTTCGATTATGTTATGATGTGAGCAGTTTTGTTTCGGTTTAAAAAATTCAGTTATGTATATATATAGTGTGTGTGTGTGAGTGTGTGTATGTTTTGACATGTTTGATTAACTCCCATTTGCTGAGCGTTTTCCCAAACATTCACCACCTTCCCTTCCCTCCCGAGATATAAACGAGTCACATATCGAGGAAGAAGAGCAGTACTAGTTTTAAGGACGATGATTTTGTAGTTGTTGATGGAATAAAAATTGAGCTTGTTTCGAATTCATATTTGAAAAGAACGGTGGTGTTATCGTCTCTGGTTTCTGGTTTCGGGCGTGACTGTGATCAACCTCGTCCACTCTCAGCTAGTTAGCCTCCGTTCAACTGAAGGAGCCAAAGGCAAACACAAGAAGCCAAACCATATAAGAAAAAAAATGTAATGCATGGTTACACGCATTGTGTAGAATGATGGCCCCCGTAATTCAATCAAACTTGGTCATGCCTAATGACTAAACATGTGAATTATGTAGTGGCAAAATATGGATCTTTCAAATTTCATGAATTCTTTCAATTAGAGATGGGTATAGGCAGGACAAAGAATTCATGAAATTTGAAAGATCCATACTTTGGTGATGCCTAATGACTAGCATGCTTGATCTCCATTCAACAATGAAAAATCTTTTAATACAGAGAAGAAGACAATGATATAAATACGAAATATCAATTCCAAAATTCAAATGCCTGATATTTCAGATACTTGGATTCAGCATAATTCTTGGTCAACTTATGTTCATCCAAACTGCGAACTGTTTTTTTCTAAATATAAAAGTAAAGGTTCAAAGGGACACATTATGTTCCTAGAATCTCCATGTCTTGATCTTCTTTTGAAGTCTTCAGTCATCGTTTTGGCATTTTATGAAACAAGAGATCTATAGAGAAACTATTTAGGCATGGGAATTAGATGTTACCAATAACAGCTTTAGAAATAAGGGCGGGTGCGGGTTCATTTATCACCTTTGACAGTAGTAAAATTTGTCACTCAACACCAATGAGAATGAATGGGGAAAGGGTTAAAAGGCTACTGGATCTATCTCTTAGCACTTAAATAAGTGCATTAAGTTTTCCTCCCAATAATCTTACAATACTTTTATCATTTTCCTCATTGAAACAGATTTCCAATGTTTATAGGAAATTAATATTCAAGATTTGCTACTTAAGTATATGCAGAACAGTGATGCGCATGCGTGTGCAGGGATAACAAGAACTCAGAGAATATTGGTGACATAAAATTTATCTACAAGGTTAACAGTCAACACATTATGTATCTTCTTTATGTATCAATAGAAAAAAAAAATATTTACACGGTTTTAACTATAATTTTTCACTCAAATCTTAAAAGATTGTACAACCCCAACATTATAGAAGGGAAGAAAAACTTCTGCCAGAAAACAAATGCTGCGTCATTTTCAATATCACGTGAATCTTTTTATAAACCCTATAGCATAACTACCCTCTCTCTCTACATTTCTTTGTGTCTGCAAATTGTCCACCGACAAAAAACTCCTCAGTTTGTTCAATCAAGAAGCTGAAATCAATCAGATCAATCTATCAGGCCCATCACTTCTCAATTCCTCCATTCAACTCATTCTCCTATCCATAAATCCAAACAAGAAAGCTGCTATGTATCATGATTGAGTTGCTCTTGTATGCATCTGACAAAGACCAAACGTTACTCCTGAAACTTCAATATCTCTATTCTATTAATGGCACAAAGAAATGACAACACTCAGCATGTCACTACGTGGAAACCAGCAACCTGTTGCCTCATCATTTGCGTACGAAGTTCAACGTGATCTGGGCACTAGAAAACTGGCCTCAAATTTTAAGGCTATTGGCCCGCTCAGTTGGAAGGTGGGAACTTGGGTATCATGGAGGATAGGTTTTACTGTACACTGTGTAACTAATAAGAGTTGCTTCCTCTCCAAAATATTTCCACCTTTGACAACCATATCATACAAATCTCTCTTAAAAAAGAATAAGATAAATAAATAGATTTAAGAAAATATTTGTATCGAAATGTTACAACATTGTTGTAAAATTTAATGCGATTTAATTAAGTACATCATTAAAAAGTCATAATTTTTTAAAGAAATTATATATTATAATTATTTAATAATCGGTTTGATTCGGACCAAATCAATTTTTTCAGTTTGGTTGATTTTAAAGCCTTATCTAAACCGTGATGCACTAAAAACCAACCCAACAGTGCGTTTTGGTTCTTTTTTTTTCGATTTGGATTGATCGATTCGGGTTTTGAACACCCTAGGTTGAAGAGCTAGAGAACATGCCTACTCATTATTTTTTAAGGGTTGGTTTTCTGTTAAATATTAACTTCCTTTCAGAGTTCAAATGCAGTTAAATGGGATTACAATATGCATATTGATAATGGTGATGAAAAGTTTGTAGCAGATTTCTTATCTTTCTCATCTTTTTTCTCGTTTTTGAGCTTAACTTGGCATACTATATACCTTTAATTTGGCATACTATATACCTAGGATTGGGAAAGAGAAGAGATGGATATTGGAGTCTTTTTGGTAGCTACATTGTTCACTTTTGTCTGAAATTTAAGGGACATAAGAATATAGCAATACGTGCTGGCACTTTCCGTTTGCACAGTGTCATGCCGTGCGGCTCGACCCGTTTCCACAAAGGAATTAATGGCCCGCCATGGACCCCGGCTATTTCATTTTTTTAATATTTTTTTGACTTTACACCGATCGATTGGCACAATAGTGCCGATCGATCGATCGGTAAAGCCAAACATTGAAATGTAATAAATATATTGCTTCGGATTCTACCGATCGATCGGTGGCATTAAAAAATTAAAAAAAATATTTCGTGCACACGGGCTGTGCCGTGCCTGCACGGCACACGGGCTAAATCATTGGCCCGGCACGGCCCACTCCTATGGGCCGTGCCGGCACGGCCAGTGGCGGGCCGTGCTCGTGCCGCCCGTCCCATTTGACACCTCTAACCAATTGTGTATATTCACATCAACTGTCTTAATAATCAAACTTGGAGGGACACTTACTCACAACCTTGTGCTATATCCTATTACAGAAATAAATTTACAATGATTCCAGACTAAGAATGAGTGCTGCATATTTAGATTCTGTAGATTCAAAAGTTTTTGATACCCAAATGAAGCAAGCCAACCAAAGGTCCAAGATGAAGGTCTCCCATGAAATAGAACAGTTTGAAATAGAAGTTTATCATAGATGACAGGATTGTCAAGTTTCAAAAGAATGAAGACTTTCTGGTCAATTGCAAGAGCATTTAACCATCTTAGAAATATATTTATTTTTCGTAAATGATGGCTATGAAGAAATTGTGAGATGTTCAACCCATTAGACATTTCAACTACTTAGATTAAGACTTAAAGCAGGGCCTTATGGTGTTGAAATAATATACATCAGACAGCATATGACTTCGAACATAAATAAAATTTTATCAACTTCGTCATAAATAAAGACAGCAAGTATCTCCAATTTTGAACTGATGAAATCTTGTGCAGAACTCTCAAATACATGTGGAGCAGGCAACATACACATGACTCAAATACTCAAGAAAAAAAAAACGTCTCTGAAGTCTGAACTAACCTAATCTATAAAACATTAAAACCACCTCAAATAGGTGACGTTAGTCACATAGATTACATTGAAAATATCAAATAGAGGGAACAAGCAATCGACTATCAAATCATATGAAGTAAAAACCTACTAAATTGAGATGGAAATGAAATTAAATTAAAAAATAACTCCAAAGACACGAAAGTTTTTCCATTTCAAATCTATAGAAAGAAGTGCACAAATAGATGGACACCAATACGAAGAACAAAGGCCTCATTGTCCATCCCCTTCTTAGTTTAGATAAATTTGCTAATAACTGTAGACACAAGGGAATATAGATAGGCGGCGATATAAAAAATGGTAAATCTAGAATTCAACCGAAAGATCATATACCATACGATCAATCTATTTACTCATTACTTGGTATAGTTGAACATAGTTTATGCTCTTACATAAATATATATCAATTCCATTGTACGTTTATCAAAGACCCCGACAACATCAACTTTATCGATGCAGAAATCCAAGACTAAGAAATAAATATACATCAGTCCATGCAATATGTGACAATAGAATATAATTATCGGACTACACAAACTGTAAATGATCCAGGTTCATCTACATTAATCCCACAAAACAGAGACGAAACTAGCATATAATTTATACTTGCTAAAGAAAAAAGCATGCAACTATCTCATACTTTCAACATCTGCATCTTGTTCCCGAGTGCCACAGCTATCCAATCTGATAACGCCCCGGACCACTGCAGCTGATTAATCTCAGCATCAGAACAGTACATCAACGTGGGATCAATCCCGTTTGGCCCTGCAACCGTCGGCAACTCCCAAAGCAACGCTCGCCCATCATCCCCAGCAGAGCAGATATGCCTACAACTTTGAGGGGCCCAAGCAATAGCATTCACACTCGCATCATGTCTCTGCAATTCTGCCACAGGCATTGCAGGTGATCTAATATCTAAAATGACAATCTTATTACTATCCATTAAAATAGTTGCCATGTATCTCAAATCTTGTTTATTCCAAGCCAACCTCAACAAAGGTGTATCAGGGGTTGGACTTTCATAAATGATCGTCGAATGCTCTTTATCCCTCAAATCAAAAATCCTCACGGAACCATCTGCCGAAACAGAAGCAAACACCCCAGCTTCCCCCCAAGCTATATCATACACCTCTTTATCATGAGCTATTAACTGTGTCTCCACAGCACCCTTCTCAATATCCCATATAGTATACGTCGTATCGATGCTCGAAGTCCCGACTCTGCGCGGCTCAAGCTCATTCCAATCGAACGATGTCAACGGAGCACAGTATTCACTGCTTTTACTATTGTTAAAGATAGAAACAGGTTCAATCGAAGCTTCTTTGACTTCCCAAAGGCGGAGATAGTCCCCAGAAGAAGCCAGGAGGTTTGTAGCAGGAGCGGAGGAAGGGTGAAAAAGTAACTTGGTAGGCGGGTAAGGGTGATCAAATGAGAGGCCGGGGATAACTTTAAGGGAGTGTGAATCAACAGAGAAGGAAAGTAATTCGACAAGGTTGTTGAGTTCTTCGAGGTAGCTTCCAATTGCGATGGTGCTGGGGTGCGCGGTGGAGATGGCCATTGCATAAATGGGGTTGGGTGACTCAAAAGTCACCACATTTTCGGAGTTGAGCTGAGTTTTATCCATTGATACGATGAAACTTGGAAGAGCAAATGAATTAGGGCTTCGTCCCGTGAATGCTGTCTTGCGCCTGAAACAAACTCAATTTTTTTTGATCTTATAACGCCTTATCGTTTTTATTTGTTAAGTTAAGTTGGGAAGAAACCCAATTGCAATAAAGGCCCAAATATACATAGGGGTCATCATGGTCCTATTTGTGTCGTTTTTTTAGGCAAAACTTCAGGTCGGAACCTAAGTCACATAATCCTCCTACCCCCCTCCACGCACTGGCGCTCCGGCCGCGAACTGGCGAACTCGATGCGCGTGCGGCGCATTAAGGCGACTTAAGAATTTCTAGTTCGCGCTTTAAGAATTTCTAGTTCGCGCACTAAGATTTCCTAATTCGCGCACTAAGATTTCCTAATTCGCGCATTAAGATTTACTAAGTCGCGCACTAAGTTACTAAGTCTTGTTAATCCTCCTTAATTCTCCGTTTTTTTTTTGTAATTATAAAAAAATTCTTCGATTTTGGGTTTAGATGAATTTTTATGGTTTCTAGGTATTTCGGATTGGTAAGAAAATTATATGTAAATAGATAGATAATGAATCATGAAAAGACATAATAACGTATGAAAGATTAAAATATGTGATAAAAGAAAGTATGATAAATCTGTGATTTTGTAACGTTTTTGCGGAGTAAATAATAATAAATTTGATATCTTACTTTTTTGCATGAAAATTAATAGAATGAACTTTATAAATAAAACTTTTATTTTTATTGAGTTAATTTAAATGTTTATATTAGTCATTTCATAAAGTAATAATATAAGTCTCCGGAAATAATATGAGTCGTTTTTAATAAATTCATACTATTACCAAACATGTTGAAATAAATATGAACAATTTGGTTTCATGTTTTAAATTCGTTATTTTATATCTTAAAATAAAACAAAACATTAATACTTCATTTCTATTTCTACAATATATTTTTCGGAGAATTCTTACTAGACGAACAATCAAATACAATATTCAAATTACGTTGTATCACTGGCTATAACATTTTTGCAAAGCTGCAAATGTTAGATTTTTCAATAAAATCTAATTTTAATATTTTTTAAGATTGGTAAAGCTGCAAACACCAAAGTTGTTAAGAACTTCATATTGTAAATTTGTAAATAATATAATAATGATGTGAGTTTGTTAAATATGATGTATATTATGTATGTTTAACTTCATTTCATCAGTGTGTATGTATATATTTATATATATATATATTTATTAATTTTTAATAGGCGCATTAAGGCGCACCCGCACTCAAATTTTTTGCAAATTGACGCACTCACGCATCCGCATCTGCATTCGCATCCGCTCCCGCATCAGACTTATGTGACTTAGGTCGGAACCTATTCCAAAAAAATATTCGAATTAGTCCGTCAAAAATACTCCAAATCTTTTAATTCCACTTTCGAGAGAAATGACAAAATTAGACTTGGATTGTAAATTCACAGAGTGATAAGAAAATGTCTCCAAGGATGTTGGTCTCGACTTCAAACAATTTTATGATCTTCTTATGAAATGGGTGCTGCAGATTTGTTCATTGGAGACGTCGATGGATTTGATTCAAGTAACGAAGATGGCAGTAAGTTTTCTAGGCTTGAAAATGTGGATGTTTTGTGTTTGAGGTTGAGTTGGGGCAGTATCGTGAAGATTGAAAAGTGTAATTAAGTATATGGTTGTAGCAAAAACTGTAGTCGGTTATTTTCTTTAATCAATGTGTATCTTAGGAAAGTAGTAACGAAATAACAATGGCTTCAAAGTTTATGTCGATGCGAGATTTGTAATCTCCGTCTTTAAGACAATATTGCTCCGCCTTGATGCTAACGGTTTGCTATGGCAATTTGTCTCCCAAGATACAATGACTATGACTTGGGAGCACTCCAAATCACAATTTCTCAAACCACAAATGTTCAAAACACTCAATAAGAAGATATTTGATGAGCAAACAAAATGCTCTCAATTTTCACTTTTTATCTGATGTAGATTTCAAAATCTCTTGTTTAAACAAGTGATGAATGTCTTATTTATAGTAAACCAATAAATATGTTCAAACGGACACCATTTGGAGGTACCACATCGTGAAAAATCGCACCCCAACATGAATGGACACATCATTTTACGCAACAGACACATGGCTCGATCGATCGGCGATTGATGCTCGATCAATCGAGCCCCTGATTCTAACAACCGAAATTTTCATGTCTTGCTCGATCGATCGAGGCCTTGTGCCCGATCGATCAATCGCCAATTTTTTTTTCTCTTTTTTCTTTTAATTTACTTCAAACTTCCAACGAAAACCATCTTCTTTTTCTTATTCTAATTCTCGATTGTGTTGATTTGGTTTTATACTTCTTATGAATTTCAATTTTTTCTATAATGGCTGTGTTGAATAGGGGTGTTCATCGGTCTGGTTTGAAGCAAAATGTCAGAAATTTGAAAAACCAAAAACCAAAATTTTTCGGTTAGTTCGGTTCGGTTCGAACCGTTTTTTATTTTTATTTGAGATTTTTTGAATTTTTTTTTAAATTTTAGAATTGGATGATTAGTCGAAAGGCAATCTAACATAAATACAAATACGTCATACATTGGATTCAAAATGATTTTTAACATTTTAGTTCTAAAGTTCTTATATTATTTTGAAGCTATGTATACCAAAAAGTCGAGTTTAAAGGAGATAATAAAATAAATTATATTATACTTGAAAACACGTGCTAAATTTTTTTAAATTTTGGTTTTCGGGTTGGTTAACCGAACCCTGTAACCGAAAACCCATTTTTTTGAAACCCAAAATTACAGTGCATTTGAGATGTTCAATGAATGATTTGAATGAAAATTTTGACATTTTTAATTTTAACAAAGATGTGCACTTAATTTTAACAAGTGCACCATTTGAGTATAGCAGTGCACGTATCCTGCGAGCACATGTAGATTCAAGCGATACACTTATTAAAACACATAGATGTACTTGTTTATATTAATGTAGTGGTTCACTTGCTAATATTAAGATGTTGCACTTAATTTAACAAGTGCACCACTTGAGTCTAGCGGTGTATGTATCTTATATGTACCGGTAGATTGCACTTATCAAAACACATTTTTTTTTTACATTAAGATGTTGTGCAATTGCTTATATTAAGATGATTGTACACTTGCTTATATAAGATGGTACACTTGATTATAAATCGGCTTTTAATAAAATAATTTATGCCTGAGATTTTAATTAACTTGAAGTTTAAAATCCTACAATACAATTTTGGTACATCATATGCATATACAATTATATATCAAATTTTCTTATACTTTTCTTAAGATTATAGTTATATTATTTATAATATAAAACATGTAATTGTAAAATAATGAACTAATAACATAAACATTAATAATTCAATATTAATATCTTATTGTTTAACTAATAAATTGATTTTCCATTGATGATGTAGGCCAAGTCAGTTCAACGAATTTTTTTTAATCAAAACATTGAATTTTAACAGTGTCTAATTTTGTTTCATTGGAGTTTGGAAATAAATACTAATTTTTTGACAAACTGAAGTTTTTGGCATGAAAATTATTAAATTATATATATATATATTTAAAAATATTTAATAATGTTTGGATATAAACTTTTGGTGAGTGGACTTTTAGGTACGTCCCAATTTTTAGTGTCCATCATACAATCGCAACTTGTACTTTATAAGCAAAGAGTAAAAACTGATGATTTCTAAAAGTTTGTTTTAAACAAACTTTTAGAGATTAATTTGATAATGTATTCTTTTTTGTTGAATTCATGAATCTCGAATTAAATTCAATTGATATAATTTACAGAACGAAAAGATTTTGATACAACAAGATGAATATTTACACAGAATGATAACTATATATGAAATGCTATGGATTTGTCAATATATCCGCGGCTTGCTCTGCAACAGGAATATGGATTCAATCATTCTTGGACCTTTCTCTTATGAAATGGCAATTATATGTGTTTGTCCTTTCATAAAAAACTGGTTTGTTAGCTATAGAACAATCAGACCATATGTATAAACCAATGCATGAAAATTATGAGAAACTTTAAAACCATTTGGCAAATAAAATAACCACTGGACTTCACTTGTTGATGACAAGGCTCTATATTCCGCGTCTATGGATGATGTACTCACCGTTGGTTGCTTCTTTGGTTTCTAAGAAACCTACAAGTCACCAAATGGGAGATGATCTTGACAAAAATATTCAATGTCCTGCAGTTGATTTTAGAAATCTCAATACCCTATGAGTTGCAGCCAAATGGGACTTTGTTGGTTTGAACATATACGAGGTTATTACTAGGTATGGTCTTGTGACATATCAAGAATAATAAGCTTCCAACTAGTCTTCTATATGATGTAGGATCCGAGATTAGATCATCCTCGTTTGAAGTCAATTTTAAGGAAGATTCCATAGGTGTAGAAGATGGTTGCAATCTTAAGTAGTCTGCCTCATCTAATATATCTAAGGCATGTTTACTTTGGCTGATCTAGCTATTTCAAGGCCTAGGATATACTACAGATTTCCAAGATCTTTTATGGTGAATTTTTCGTCAAGGTGCTTCTTGGTTGCTTCAATCTCGGGCAAGCTATTACCTGCAACGAATATGTCATCTACATAAATCAATAAAGCAGTAAAATGAGTTTGAGTAGATAAAATAAACAGTGAGGAATCAAATTTTGACTGGCAGAAACCATAAGCAAGTAAGCATGTTGTAAGCTTATGAAACTACTGATTTGATGCTTGTTTGATGCCGTATAAGCTTTTGAGGACCTTGCAAACTCTTGTATAATTTGATTGTAAGTATCCAGGAGGTTGGGACATGTACAATTTCCATGTAGGAAGACATTGTTGAGCATTGTTGATATCACATTGATGCAAGTGCCAATTGTGATGAGCTGCAATTGCTATTAGTACTTAGACTGTTGTTAGTTTTGCCACTGGAGAAAGGGGTCGAAGTAGTCAATCCCTTCCTCTTGAGTGTATATTTTAGCAACTGGTCTTGCTTTGTATCTTTCGATGCTCCCAATTCTTTCGAATTTTACCTTATATACCCATTTGCATCCAATACAATGTTTGCCCGGGGGTAGTTCTATGAGTATCCAAGTGTGTCTTTTCCAATGCCTTGATTTCTGTAGCCATGGCTTTTTCCAATTTTGGATCTTATGCTGCTTGCTTATAAGTCCTTGGCTCGGGCACTTTGGATATTGAGACTGTAAATACTTGATGTGAATCAAATAAGTTATGAGAGGAGATTAGCATTATGATACTGTTTTCCAGATTGAACTAATTCAGTTGAAGGCTGTGCTATTGATTGTTGGAGATTGTATGACTTGAGCTTGAGATAGGCAGGTCGATTTGTACTCTTAGCAGATTTCATAGGATGAGTTTCATTGGTATGATGATCTTGAGATGAATACTCATGAACATGGTTTGTTTCAGCATCATGATTCATAGAATTAGTAGCAAGAGGATATTCATTTTCATGTGCTTCTGTGGTATCTTCCAGAGACATTGAGATATTTTCCTCATTATGTTGAACATCTTTATTATCTGATGAAGAAATATTTCTAACAACAGCACTAGGACAAATGACTTGTCAATGGAAGGGTCTGAATGAGGAAATAAAGGTGTATCATATGGATGATCATCATAAATTTAAAGATCTTTTCATAGAATTAGACATTTCTGGGAGCTAAAGTTCTTATATATAACCTTTATAGCCTAAAAGATGGCCAACAAATATGCATTTAGAAGCTCACAGCCAAATTTGTGTCTATTTGCAGCCAAGTTGATGCATAACATAGACATCCTATGACTCTCATATGGGAATAACTTGGAAGTTTCTTATACAAAAGTTCAGAAGGGGACTTGTTATCTAAAAGTTTTGATGGTATCCTATATATAATGTATGCATAAGCAAATACACAGTCAGGCCAAAACTGAAGTGGAAGATGAGCATGAAATAACTTTGGCCTTGAAATTTGCAACAAGTGCTGATGTTTCTTTTCAGTCTTAACATTTTCTTGTGGACTTTCCACACAATTATATTGGTGTATGATTCTATTCGTATAGTAGAAATATTTTAGCAGAAATTCAGATCCATTGTCTGAACTTAATATCTTTATTTTGGTGTTGAATTGAGTTAGTAAATTATAGAAATATTATAAATTATTCTCGGTCTTTGATTTAATTCACATTGTATATATCCATGTGCAATGAGTAATGTCATTAATAATTGTTAGAAAGAACCTATAACCATTGTAAGAATGAACATAAAAGGGACCCCAAATATCGACATGCATCATTTCGAATGCATATGAGGTTATAGATTCACTAACATAGTAAGTAACTCTTCTTTGGTTTGACTATTGCACTTAAGATTGAAGTCAGAAAAATGAAAACAATTTATCAAAAGATAAGTATCCTAGTGTGAAGTACGATGTGTCAACAAATCCAGGTGAAGAAACAAAACTTCATACAACTAGAGAGTGTTTTTTTGGTAACACGAGGTGATATAGACCTTCATGCGTTTCAGCAAAACCAATCATCTTCATGGATACGAGACTCTGCAGAAAATTGATTACCGATGAACTTAAGAGCAATATTATCCGATTTTGTAAGTTTGGATACCGAGACAAGATTGCAAGTAAAACTAGGGACACAAAGCACATTTTCAAGCATAATATCAGAAGTAAATTGAATATCTCCTATGTGTGTTGCTTGGACTATTTCACCATTAGGCAAATGAGCACTAGCCGAAATGGATGCTATAACTTTTGTATAGAAAGAAATATCATAGATCGTATGATCTATAGTTTCTGTATCGAGAATCCATGCTTTATGATATTTTGAACTTAAACCATTACAACAAATAACATCACTACTACCCGTAGTACGACCTTTTCACCGCGATGGCCACAATGTGTGGAGTTGTTTCATATGACATTTGAGCATGATTCTGATGACTTTGAGCTTTTGTGAAAGATAAGAACTGGTTATACAATTCTTGAGAGAACTGCTTTGGTGGAGAAGACGTGGAAACAACATTAGCTCCCTACAGAATCTTGCAATATTCTTGTCTCTCTTGAGCCTTTCCAACCAGCAGGGTATCCAATTAATTGGTGACATTTATCAACCATGTGGCTACTATAAGCACAATGAGAGCATTTTGGGCGTTTTTTGTCTTTATGGTAAGCGTTCTTGACCATCAAAGCAACTGAGTCTCCGACAGAACTTGAGTGAGAAGATGACTTACTCATTTGCTTAACCATCATTGCTAAAGAAGCTAGTGAGATAGTAGATTGTGCTTGAATGGATCTCTGAATTTCTTCTTGCAATAACCAAGAGTAAACTTTTACAAGTGAAGGCAGAGGTGAGACAAGAAGAATCTAACTACGAATGACCTTATCAGAGTCATGTATACTAGTTAGAAACTTTAACACTGTTAGTTCCGAACCTTATCGATGAGATTTTAAAGATGACAAAACATATCAGACCGGATCGAGGGAAATCAGACTGACCAGATCGATCGCCCAAAACAGATCAAGCTGATATGATGACAAAGCATATCAGACTGGATCGAGGGAAATCAGACTGACCAGATCGATAGCTCAAACAGAACAAGCTGATAAGGCATATCACATATCAGACCAGATCGATGGATATCAGACTGACTAGATCGAAGCTTCAGATCGATCTCAATCTTTATCAGATCAGAGCAGTCAAGGATGCATAAAGAATGGCTCTTCAGTCCGAATCATTAACGGCTATTTATTGTAGCATTTAATGTCGTAATTAATGCTACAAAGGACCAAAGACTGAAAATTGCCATAAAAGGTAAGAAGACAAAGAAGAGCTTACCTGACAGTCGCCGAAAGCATGAACCAGAACGGCAAGTATCCTGAAGAAGAAGACTGTAGCTTACTCAGAGATTAAGCAGAGTCAAGAGTTGCACATTAAAGGAAATAATGTCGTTGGTACATGCAACTATAAAAGGATGCAACATAAGAGCTCAAGACAGAGCCTGAAAAATTGAAAAACGCACAAGAAAGCAAAACAGCACAAGCTTACAAGCTCAGAAGCTCTCGAGCTGAAATTATTCTTAAGCACGATTACTTTGTAATATTTGATCATTTAAGATCACTGTGCGCATCTTGTGTATTCTGTACTGAAAAACAAAAGTGAGAAACAAATTGTAACTGTCAGACAGAAAGTGTCTGAACAGATTGAGTGACTAGGAGTTTCAGACTGGTAGTGAGGTAAATCCAGCCTGAATCGGGTTTGTACAACAGGATTGTATAAATCAAAGTCTTCTAGTATAAACCTTCCTTAATTGGAAGAAGGGGAGACGTAGAAGGATTACACCACCTTCGAACTTCCAGAAACATATTCTGTGTTCTTATCTTTCTGCACTTGTTCTTTCATTCAAGCCATCGAGCCGCTCTTACAAATATAAACAGACCGTTCCGCACTTATACATTCAGTGGTCTGTTCTATAAATGAGTTGATTAAGAAACAGATTTCTTTCACTAATCCGAAAGAAATTACAAGGGATTAAATTTTAGAAGGAGTGTTCATTCACCCCCCCCCCCTCTAAACACTCCGGACCGATCCTAACAAGTGGTATCAGAGCAGGTCATCTTAATCAGCACAAAGACACTTGAGCTGATGGCATCATTCAACAAAATTCATATGTTCTCAAAAGAAGACTATGATGACTGGAGAATCAGAATGCAAGCTCATCTGGCAGCTCAGGATGACGATATGTGGTTCGTCATCACTGATGGACCAATGAAGATTCTGAAAATCAATACAGCAGTCGCCATTACTGGTGAACCACAAATGGTAGAGAAGGACAGATCCCTCTGGACGAATGAGGAAAGAAAGAAAGCAAATCTTGACAACGTTGCCAAAGACATCTTGTTCAAGACATTGGACAAGAACATGTTCAGCAAAATCAAAATGTGCTCTACTGCCAAAGAAATTTGGGAGAAGATAGCACAGCTATGTGAAGGCAGCGACCAGACCAAAGAAAACAAGCTGACTGTTCCTCTTCAAAGATTTGAGAGCATAAAGATGAAGAATGGAGAAACTCTAAACGAGTTTGATGAAAGAGTCACTGGCATCATTAATGAACTGAATGGTCTGGGCAAGGAATACTCAAACAGAGAGATCGCTCTGAAAGTTATGAGAGCCCTGCCAAAAGAATGAGATGTAAAGACCATTGCTATGAGGGAGTCCAAAGATCTGAACAAGGTTGAACTTCATGATCTGTTCGCAGATCTTAAAGCATATGAGTTCGAACTGATAAGCAGAGGTGAAGCAGAGTCATTCATCTCTTAACCAAACAAAGCACTGGCAGCTATTCCAGACCAGATCGCCTCCACATCAGATCGATCTATCGAACAGATAAGTAATGATGCTATGTCATTATTTATCAAGAAATTTGGTAAATTCATATCTAAAAATAAGAGGAACTTTAAACCCTCTCATCATTATAAGCCAAGAAAGGACGATGATGTTAATGATCAGGCTTGCTACAATTGTGGTAAGACCGGAGATTTCATTGCAGATTGCACCAGACCGAAGAAAGAAGAACAGAAGGAGAAGCATCGCGATGACAGGAAAAAGAAGCACTACAAAGATTGCAAAAATCATGGAAAGTCCCAAAAAGTCCTAGTAGCTGAAGAAGGAAACAACAAGTGGGCTCAGACTGACTCCGATTCAGACAGCTCCGAATATTCTTCCAGCGAAAGCGAAGAAGATATTCAATGTCTAATGGCAGACGAAGAGATGAGTCAAACAGACGAGGTATTTGATTTTGACTTAAATGAATTTACACGTGAAGAGCTCATGTCCGCACTGCAAGACATGGCTAATGACTATAGGATCTTAGCTGAATCATTTGAGAAAAATAAAGCTAAATTCAATGATCAAATGGATGAGCACAACAAACCAAGCTGCTCTGAGCAGGGTGAGTGCAACAATCTCCAGATCGAGCTGAATAAGCTGAAAATCTCCTATGATCAGCTCCATGAAGAAAATAAGAGAATTAGCACACAAAATGCTAAGCTTTCTCATATATTCAAAACATGGACAAAGTCCAGAACATCTTTGGAAGAATTACAAGAGGTACAAAGAAACGTTGGTGATTTCACCGGCATAGGCTTTGACACCAAAGATGAATCTGAACTGTTGCTGGTAAAGAACAAAATCAAACAAATGACATTTGTTAAATCCAGCACAGTATATGAGACTGAAGCACCTACGATTCAAACGGGAGTCTCTTTCGTGAATCAAGGTTTGAGAAAAGGAATTGGATATGTCAACCAAGCCAAAGAAAAGGCACCAGCAAGCTTTGCGTATTTCAGACCAAATCTAAGGGTGCAAGATCGAAGGCAAGGAAGACAATACAATTACTATAATTCAAACCAGTTCAACGAAGATATAGACTACCCCATGAGAATCAAAGGGTTCCATATCGCACACATTATCACACACAACATCGAAACAGACCAGCTCACAGCACACCACACACACACAAGCCATTAAAGCTGATACAGGTGTGGGTTCCCAAAGGGCTAATCCGTTCTGGACCCAAATAAGATTGGGTACCAATAATAAATATGTTTGATGACAGGTACCGAAGAAACTTGCATCAGACTGGTACTTGGACAGCGGGTGTTCTCGTCACATGACTGGAAACATCGAGCTGATATCTGAAGTTACAGAATGTACTGGACCCAAGATCATTTTCGGGGATAACTCAAAGGGTAAGACCGTGGGCAAGGGTAAGATTGTCCATGGTAACATTATTATCAATGATGTGCTGTTAGTTGAAAATCTGTGCTATAATCTGATTAGTATAAGTCAACTTTGTGATAATGGTTATGCTGTAGAATTTCACAAACACACTTGCACTGTTAAATCATCAGACGGTATAACCATGCTTGTAGGAATCAGGAATGGAAATACATATAAGATTAACTGGAATCATGCTCAACCTGATAATCCTACTTGCTTCATCGCTAACAATGATAATAAACACTGGCTATGGCATAAACGCTTGAATCATATCAATTTTAAGACTATTTCTAGCCTGTGTAAACATGATTTAGTTATCGGTCTGCCCAAGATCGATTTTGCTAAGGATAAGATCTGCGAAGCTTGCCAAATGGGCAAACAGATCAAATCATCCTTCAAAAACAAGAATGTCAAATCCTCATCTCGTTGTTTAGAACTATTGCATATGGACTTGTTTGGTCCCATACCAATAACAAGTTTAGGGGGAATGCGGTATACTCTCGTTGTTATTGATGATTACTCACGCTTTACATGGACTATATTTTTGAGCACTAAAGATCAGACCGGTCCGAAGTTGATCAAGCTGCTGAAACGCACTCAGAACGAGAAATCATCCAGCATAGACAGGATTCGAAGTGACAAAGGCACTGAGTTTTCAAATCAGAATCTTGAATCCTTTCTAGAAGATCATGGAATCAAGCATGAGTTTTCAGCCGCTCGAACTCCTCAACAGAATGGAGTTGCAGAACGAAGAAACAGAACGCTCAAAGAAGCAGCAAGAACAATGCTTGCTGATTCTGCAATTTCACAAAAGTTCTGGGCAGAAGCTGTGAATACTGCGTGCTACACTCAAAATCGGTCTATGATTAACAAGAAGCTGAATCTCACTCCATATGAAATATGGACTGGTAACAGACCGTCTATTTCTCACCTTCATGTATTTGGCTGTAAATGCTTCGTTCACAACAATGGTAAGAATCATCTTACAGCATTTGAAGCTAAGTCAGATAATGGAATATTCTTAGGATATTCATCAACTAGCAAAGCTTATCGAGTTTTTAATAATCGAACCTTAACTGTAGAAGAATCAGTTCATGTAATTTTTTATGAATCTTTGTGTGTTGAGGGTAACAAAGAATCAATTCAAAATCAGATGGAAAACATCCATCTCGAAGCTAACAGTGATGATGAGATTGTAGCTAACAGGTCAAGAGACAATCCACCAGAACCTGAAGTACCAGCCAGATCGGATCAAGGCAATGAAGCTTCTCCAGATCGAGCCGATCCGGATGATCCAAACTCTCATATCAAAGCAGATGCTGATCATACCTCTACTACTACTACTCATCCGGCTGGACCAGGCAATCCAGAGTCAAGCTATCGATGGACTAAGAGGCATCCACCTAATCTAGTGATTGGAAGTCCCTCTGCACCGATTAGAACCAGAGGACAGATGATGGATGAGTTCACTCATGCTGCCTTCATCTCAACTCTGGAGCCTAAGAAGATCGATGAAGCTCTGACTGATTTCAACTGGATTAAGGCCATGCAAGAAGAACTTAATCAATTCGAACAAAATCAAGTTTGGAATCTAACCCCCAGACCAAGCTATCTGCCTGTTATTGGAACCAGATGGGTTTTCAGAAACAAGCTGGACGCAGATGGAAATGTGGTTAGAAACAAAATAATACTGGTGGCACAAGGATTCCGACAAGAAGAAGGAATTGACTTCGATGAATCTTTTGCACCAGTAGATAAAACTCTCTTTAAATTTATTAAGAGGGAACATACCCTGTTAGTTCAGATTTATGTTGATGATATAATCTTTGGGTCAACTAACCCCATTTTATGCGAGAAATTTTCCAAGTTGATGCAGGGACAGTTTGAGATGAGCATGATGGGAGAACTCTCATTCTTTTTGGGTCTCCAAGTCAAACAGCTCAGCAATGTAATTTTCATCAACCAAACCAAGTATACCAAAGAGATGCTTAAGAGATTCGGAATAAAAACATGCTCAACTGTATCCACTCCAATGAGTCCTACAATCAAGTTAGACAAAGACGAAGGGGGAACGGCAGTCGAAGTGACTATGTATAGAGGACTAATCAGATCGTTCTTATATCTTACAGCGAGCCGGCCTGATATTATGTTCTCAGTCTGTATGTGCGCCAGATTTCAGTCAGAACCAAAGCAATCACATTTTATTGCTGCTAAGCGTATTCTGAAATACTTGAAAGGATCTCAGACCGTTGGTCTTTGGTACTCCAAAGATTCTAACTTCAGCCTGATCGGATATTCAGACGCAGACTACGCTGGCTGTAAGATTGATCGTAAAAGCACCAGTGGAACGTGTCAATTTCTAGGTGAAAGATTGATCTCTTGGTTCAGTAAGAAGCAAACATCAATTGCCACATCTACAGCTGAAGCAGAATATCTTGCCGCTGGAAGCTGTTGCTCTCAAATGCTCTAGATTCAACACCAGCTCAAAGACTATGGCATCCAAGCTGTTGACTCTCCGATATTTTGCGACAACACAAGTACAATCGCTATAACATATAATCCAGTTCTGCACTCTCGAACAAAGCATATTGATATAAGACATCATTTTATTCGAGATCATGTTGGCGAAAAGGAGATTCGGATCTAACACATCTCAACAGAGCAGCAAGCAGCAGACATCTTCACCAAACCGCTCCCTGAGGCTAAGTTTAATTATTTCCGTCAAATTCTTGGTTTAATTGACTTATCTTGATAGTTTAGATGTTTTCGTCTTTCGCGTTTAAAGATTTTTGTTGGCACAGATCGATAATACAATATTCAGAAAGACACAGACCGGTCCGAACTTTCAGACCAATCTATGTCAATCTGATGTTATCCAATGATCTGTCTGGACAATAAATCTTTTATTTTGTTTTTATTTAAAACAAAAAACAGCCCGGACTGATTGCATTTTAACCGCCTTATCTTTCTTTTATCCTGACCGTTTATTTTGAATTATTTATTCATCAGTCTTCGAGATAAAGACACGTGTCTTCTCTCTCTTATTTAGCGGGCTGAACATTTCATTTTCATTCATTTTTTATCATTTACCGTCTGTCTGCGTTCTAACTCTCTCATATTCTCTCAAAACTCTTCGTATATTGTTTTTCATTTTACTCCAATGGCTAACATAACTCACAACTCTCTCTCCGTTGAGTTCAATGATATTTACAGGGCTGAAGATGCAGAGATGGTCTCCATTTTCCGAGCTTTGGAATCGTCTGGATTGAGAAACTTTTTGGAGTGTGGCGCAGTGGTTTACGAGTCGGAGATTCGTGAACTGTTTGCCAATGCTGTATCCCAGAAGTCATTCATCTCCACATCTGTCGAGGGCAAAACAGTTGAAATCTCGCCGATGACGCTGGCCAAGACCTTTGGTCTACCCAACTCCGGACTGACTGAGTTTGGACAGATTCCTCAAGCCTCTCTCACAGCTCTTCAGGGGAAGATTTCTATTTTTGGCCATCGTCTGCAGCCCTCATTCAAAAAGAAGGAAATGCTCTTTCATTTCCATGTACTGTGCGAAATTGTGGGCAAGCCATTATTGGGCAAAGCTGGAAGTTTTGACGCCGTCACTACCGAGAAGTTCAGGGCCATGGCTGCTATTATTTCCGGACAAAAGATGAACTGGTCCGTGATTCTTTTTGGAGTTCTGATGGAAACAGTGATCGCCTCCAAACAGGCCGTCTGCTTCGCTGTTCCTCTCAGCAAGCTACTGGAAACTTTGGACATTGAGCTGGGGAAGCAGTCTGCTCTGAGTCCCTTCAAGATTCCCAACTCCAAAGGGCTAGCACTGCTGAAATCCAAGAGTGCTCCACCTACCCCTACAGATCTGGTGGCAGTCAAGATTGAGAAGGGAGAAGAACAGGCTGCTGCTCGCAAACCACGAGTCAAGCGAAAGTTAACCATCCAGACTGACTCTGAAGAAACTCAGTCTGCTCCCTCGCCACCAGCCAAGCCTCTTCCCAAGACCTTACCTCTCAAAGCCTTACCCATATTGCCTCCAACAAAAGCCATCCCTGCACCCCAACCTACAACCCAAATTTCAACCACTTCAACCACTGCACCAAATGTAACCATCCGAGTCCCCTCTACCATTCCCGTGGTCAAAGGGATTGTTATCACTGAGTTGGGCGACTATACCCAATCAGGGATCAAGTCCCCTCCCTCCACCGGCAAGGGCAAAACCATTCTCTCCAAACCACTCTCCTCTAAGCCCAAATCTGCAGCACAGACAGCAATTGACATTGCTATGGAGGACGTTGAAGAAAAAGTGAAGGAGCTCATTGTGGTTTTTTATGAGTACGTCGAATACAGAACGATCAACCACATTGAGCAGTTTTTCGGCAAACTCAGACGCCTTCAGAAAATGGAAGAAGAAGTTCTGAAGGGGACAGAGACCGATGATGTTCGGATTGCTGTGTAGCGCAAAGAGCTCTTTAAGGCCAATCAAAGATTCAAAACTGGCGTCTCTGCTCTTAACTGCTAAGAAAGCGAACTTCGATCCGAATGTTCCAACTGCCAGAGATGATGGGGCTGTTATTGCTCAATTAGAGATGGATATTCATGCTCTGTATTTAGCTGTCCGCTTTCAACGACAGAAAATCAGCATATCCACTCCAGTAACCAGCCCGGATCATCCCTCTGCAAGCAAAACTCTGGCAGAACCTTTCATTGAGGTTATTCCCTCTGGAGTAGCAGATCAGACCGCAGATCGCGCAGCAGATCAGACTGCAGACCTAGTAGCAGATCAGACAGCAGAGCAGCCATTGCCTAATGCTCCGTCTGCTACAGAAGATGAACCATTGAATGTCTTGTTGGACTCTCCAACAACATCTATTCCTTTGGGATCGTCAGACTCCCACGTTCAAATCAGTCCAACCGCAGAACTTGCAACAGTTGGCGCACCAGAGTTTGTTGATCCGGATCTGGTGGTCTCCACAGTTGTTGCAGCTCTACAAATTGAGGAGCCCTCCAGACCCAGCACTCCTCCAGTCCAATCAGATGAAGATATGGCTTTCATACAAGCATTCTCTTCGGATCTGGTCACCTTGATCCGGTCCGAAAGTCACCAAGCTGCTGTATCTTCACTTGTACCGATTGCTGAAGAAGATGATCATGTATTGTCCTCATCAGATCACTCTCCAAGCCGACAATCTGATGCACCTCCATTTCTGGCAAGGACCCTTCAGCACGTATCTGACAACTGCATGTCACTCTCTCAACGTGTTCTAGAAGTTCATCAAGGTCAGCGGCTTACAGCTTTGGACTTTGATTCATTCAAAGAGAAGATGACAGCCAGTATTGGCAGCCTTCAGCGAGGACTGAACGATTTGTTCTCTCAGCAAGCCACTTATAAGAACAGCCTGAGAAAAGAGCAGATCGAGCTGGCCACTGAAGTCAGAGCATCCGTCGCCAACTCCCTTCGCGCTCAAGATACTCGTCTTGACGCTATCAGCGCTCAGCTAGCACAAGTTGTAGATTTTCTTCAAGCCGCATCAGTCTCAGTCTTCAAGAAAATAGATTGTTTATATATTCAGACTGTCTGTATGCAAGAATGTTGATCAATAAAGAAAATCTTTCTTTGTTAAGTCCTTGTTCATTTATTTTGAACTAAACTAAAAGGCTTAATAATAAAAGGAAATCGATCCAACTTAATAATGTTCATTTATTTTGAACAAGAAGAAGTAATCGATCCAAAAGTATACGCTTCAGAGTTCTTATCAGACTGGTTAAAAAGACTTGGAAGCTAGGTTTTGTCATCATCAAAAAGGGGGGAATTTGTTAGTTCCGAACCTTATCGATGAGATTTTAAAGATGACAAAACATATCAAACCGGATCGAGGGAAATCAGACTGACCAGATCGATCGCCCAAAACAGATCAAGCTGATATGATGACAAAGCATATCAGACCGGATCGAGGGAAATCAGAATGACCAGATCGATAGCTCAAACAGAACAAGCTGATAAGGCATATCACATATCAGACCAGATCGATGGATATCAGACTGACTAGATCGAAGCTTCAGATCGATCTCAATCTTTATCAGATCAGAGCAGTCAAGGATGCATAAAGAATAGCTCTTCAGTCCGAATCATTAACGGCTATTTATTGAAGCATTTAATGTCGTAATTAATGCTACAAAGGACCAAAGACTGAAAATTGCCATAAAAGGTAAGAAGACAAAGAAGAGCTTACCTGACAGTCGCCGAAAGCATGAACCAGAACGGCAAGTATCCTGAAGAAGAAGATTGTAGCTTATTCAGAGATTAAGCAGAGTCAAGAGTTGCACATTAAAGGAAATTATGTCGTTGGTACATGCAACTATAAAAGGATGCAACAGAAGAGCTCAAGATAGAGCCTGAAAATTTGAAAAACGCACAGGAAAGCAAAACAGCACAAGCTTACAAGCTCAGAAGCTCTCGAGCTGAAATTATTCTTAAGCACGATTACTTTGTAATATTTGATCATTTAGGATCACTGTGCGCATCTTGTGTATTCTGTACTGAAAAACAAAAGTGAGAAACAAATTGTAACTGTCAGACAGAAAGTGTCTGAACAGATTGAGTGACTAGGAGTTTCAGACTGGTAGTGAGGTAAATCCAGCCTGAATCGGGTTTGTACAACAGGATTGTATAAATCAAAGTCTTCTAGTATAAACCTTCCTTAATTGGAAGAAGGGGAGACGTAGAAGGATTACACCACCTTCGAACTTCCAGAAACATATTCTGTGTTCTTATCTTTCTGCACTTGTTCTTTCATTCAAGCCATCGAGCCGCTCTTACAAATATAAATAGACCGTTCCGCACTTATACATTCAGTGGTCTGTTCTATAAAGGAGTTGATTAAGAAACAGATTTCTTTCACTAATCTGAAAGAAATCACAAGGGATTAAATTTTGGAAGGAGTGTTCATTCACCCCCCTCTAAACACTCCGGACCGATCCTAACAAACACACTATATGATTGTTGTGCGGATGAAAATGCATCAAGAATTTGGCAAGAATAGTTATTCAATTCTCCACAATTGCAGCAAAATATTGGACGATAACCAATATACTCTTCCCACATAGATTTGAAAGAATTGTAGTATTGAATAAGAGATTTAGAACCTTGGTTCATTGTACACAACACTTTCTCCAGTTGGAATAATCTAGTATGGTCGCTTCTTGTGAATCTTGTGCGCAATTTTGTCCATACATATTGAGCAGAAGTAAAATACAATAACCTCTGTCGAACGTTCTTCGAAATTGAGTTTAAAAGACATGATATAACCAAATTGGTCACCCTTGTCCAAGCCAAATACAAAATTTTCAAAGAAAGTGTTGGACATAACAATGAACCATCAAGAAAAGCATATTTATTCTTGACGCTAAAGGACATTTGCACCAATTTTGACCAAGAAACATAATTCTCAGTTTCTCACCGATGAAGATCTCTCCAACTATGAGAGCACCAGGATTATCACTTAGATGAAAAAAATAAGGAGAAGAAGAATCTTTTGTTGGATTGAGCTGAACAACTTCTGATTCATGTTCATCATTCGAAACAAAATGAGTTGACTTTGCGATTGAGAACAACCTCAGAATGAGAATGAAAAGAAAAAAGATTTGTGCCGAATAATGAAAAATTGGATCAATATTCCTGATCGATTGATACCATGTTGAATTCATGAATCTTGATTAAATTGCATTGATACAATTTATTGAACAAAAATAGTTTGATACAACAAGATGAATATTTACAGAAAATGTAAGCTATTTATATCTTGAATTATTTGGTTTTGGTAATTTTTAAGAGCAAAATATGATTTTAAAGTGGAGAATTTTAATAAGAAAAGAATTATTAATAAGAAAAGCCCAAAATTTTTGTTAATGAGAACAAAATTTGGCAAGTGAATTTTGAATAGTCAAATGGCTAAAGAAATCCCACGTTGGAACTTTGAGACATTTATGGTTTGATTATATTGATAAACAAATGAATAGAGCGTAGTTAAGTAGAAAAGAGAGGCGCCCCTCGCGCGCCGTTCGTCCGTCCGCTCGGCTCATCTCGTCTCGTTTCGACGCGTCGCGCCGCGAAGGCAGCCCTATCTTTTTACTACTCGAATTTCTGGAAAAAATGACTTTTCACCTACCTGCCTTTGCACCTTATGCTGAATATTATTAGATTTAAGTGTGAGACTTAAATTCATGATAAATGTGAGTCTGCTCGGAATTCTGCTTCCATCCGAATAGATGTGATTGAGTCTTGTACCTTGAAACTCACTTGTCCAGGAGGCCAGAAGTTTAGGCGGGCAAATTTGAGTTTGCGGGCACATGGCTTGTTGTGGCCTCGTCCATAATCATTTCCAGTTTCCTGTTGTGATTTTACAGTTTTTTTTACAATGTTGATGTAAGTTTACTGTTTCTGTATTTTTCAATATAATTTATTTACCATCACAATTGTTTAAACTGATTCAATCCGTCAAATTACATATATAGTTTCAACAATCGTAAACTCAAATTTTCTTTATTTCTGTTCTTTATTTTACGGAACTGAATCAGTTGGAATAATCATACTTTGCTAATTAGAAAATTATTGAATTTCAACCAATCACTGTTTGTGCACTATCAAATTATTTATACTGTTGTTTTTAAAAACTAGTTTGTTATTATTTGTGTTCTGTAGTTTGTGTTATGTTTTAGCTTATGGCTGACAAGATTCCAAACCGAAATGCTGATAATACAGAGATTCCAGTGGTGAAAACTAGCGGCGCTGAGGTCTTCTCTCAATTTGAGAAACCTGAAAAGTTAAAAAAGTTCCGACTTTTAGCGTTGGCAGCAGAAGATGATGTTTTTCTTGACCACCTTGAACTTGACCAGGTTTCTAAAAGAGGAGAAACCAGTGGAGGACAAATAGGATCCTATATCTGCTGTAATAGTCGAATCGTGGTTGAATGCCGACTATCTCTGTCACAACTACGTACTGAACTCTCTAGATGATGCACTTTTCAATGTGTATTTCCCCAAAGAAATTGCGAAGGATATTTGGGAATCATTAGAAATGAAGTACAAAGTTGACGACTTAGGCGCAAAGAAATTTTAGCCGGACGATTCCATGACTATCGAATGGTAGATGGCAAGATGGTTGTTGAGCAATGCAAAGAGCTGCAGCTGATATATCATGAACTTTTTGTCGAAGGTATAGGGCTAAATGATGCCCTCTAAGTGGCAACAAAGATCGAAAAATTGCCGGCATCTTGGAAGGACTTCAAGAGCTACCTGAAGCAAAAACGAAAGATGATGAGTCTCGAGGACCTTATCAGGAGGCTGCGCATCGAGCAAGACAACCGAAAAGTTGACAAGAAATCAATTAGAATGATTTCCAAGGCCAACGTGGTTGAAGTTGGGGACAGCTCCCGCGGGAATAAGTGCAATCGCACTTATGATTCCAAGGGAGATACTCAGAACATGAGGTTCAACGGTGACCGTTACGTGTACGGTAAACCTAACCATAAGGCCAAGGACTGCAATCAACGTCAAACCAATGAGGGTAAAAGGAAGGCAGCCCCAACCAAAGCAAAGGCAAGAGACCTGCTCATGCCCACATTGCTGAGGACAACCTGAGCTCAGACATGGATGACATGCATCTGACTGCTGTGGTGTCGGAGGTGAATCTTGTTGGTGAGAACTCCAAGGAATGGTGGGTGGACAATGGGGCTACTCGCCACATATGCGTCAACAAATGAATGTTTAATACCTATCAACCAGTAACTGATGAGCACTACTATATAGGAAATTCAATTGTCCCAAAAGTTGAAGGCAATGGGACGATTGTGCTAAAGATGACTTCCGGCAAAGAGTTGACCCTTACCGAGGTGCTCCACGTGCCAGAGATCCGGAATAATCTCATCTCGAGAGCAGTGCTGAACAAGAAAGACTTTCAGCTCGTGTTTGAATCCGACAAAGTCATTCTGTCCAAGGGTGGTATGTTCGTAGGCAAAGGCTACTTGGCCAATAACCTCTTCAATATGACTGTAATGACTTTAGCTCCAAAGGCTAAGTCTAGTATATAGGTTGAGATTGATGTAAATGCAGCCAATAAGGTTAGCACAAGCAAAAAATAATGTATTGTTGCCAACGCGGCTAATAAAACTTTAAAGTTTGATTATTCTTGTGAGTCGTTACATTTGTGGCATGGTTGATTAGAACATGTGAATTATAAGTCATTACAAAGGCTAATGTCTCTTAATCTATTACCTAATTTAACATCAATCATAAACACAAGTGTGAGACTTGTGTAGAGGCCAAATTAACCAAGTCTTCATTCCACTCAATTGAGCGAAGCACCGAACCGTTAAATTTGATCCATACGATGTATGCAAGCTAAAGTATGTACAATCTAAAGGCGGTAAAAATTATTTCATGACTTTTATCGATGATTTTACAAGATATTATTATGTCTACTTAATGAGAAGTAAAGACGATGCAATTGACATGCTCATTCACTACAAGAATGAAGTTGAGAATCAACTCGACAAAAAAAAATTAGAAACATCGAAGTGACCGATGCGGTGAATATGAGTCGCCATTTGCACAAATATGTGCTGAGAGTGGCATTATTCATCAAATCACTGCGTCTTATTCTCCCGAGCAAAATGATATTGCTCAAAGTAAGAATAGAACTCTTAAGGAAATGATGAATGCATTACTTATAAGTTCTGACTTACCTCGGAACTTGTGGGAAGAAGCTCTACTTTCCGCCAACTATGTGCTAAACAGAGTACCACATAAAAAGTTTGATAAAACGCCTTATGAATTGTGGAAAGGTCGCGCATCTAGCTACAAATTAAGGGTTTGGGATTGTCTAGCGAAGGTACCAATTCCTCCTCCTAAACGGACTAGGATAGGACCTAAGACAATGGACCGTGTATTTGGATATGCGCAAAATAGTAGTGCCTATCGATTTCTAATACACAAGTTAGATAATGCAGAAATGCTTGTAAATACTATCATTGAGGCTAGGGATACTTCATTCTTTGAGGAAAATTTTTCCTCACAAAACTCAGACAGTAACTGAAATCAATGTTGAGAGATATGTGAGGGATAGATAATCTCAAGAGAATGTAGAATCGTTTAGACGAAGGAAAAGAGCGAGAAAAGAGAAGTCTTTTGGCTCGGATTTCCTAACATATTTATTGGAAAATGATCCGGTTACTTTCAAGGAAGCAATGTCCTCTCAAGACTCCAATCTTTGGAAAGAAACGGTGAACAGTGAGATATAATCTATCTTACATAATCATACTTGGGAACTAGTGGATCTTCCTGCAGGTTGTAAACTACTAGGCCACAAGTAGATCTTCAAGAGGAAGATGAAAGCTGATGGTACGATAGATAAATACAAGGCTAAACTTATAGTCAAAGGCTACAGACAAACTGACGGTTGATTATTTCGATACATACGCTCATGTATCCAGAAAATTTTGATAAGGTTAATAATTGCATTTGTTGCATTATATAACCTAGAGATCCATCAAATGGATTTAAAAACGGCTTTTCTAAATGGAGATTTAGAAGATGGGGTTTACATGGACCAACCTAAAAGGTTTGTAGTTTCAGGTAAAGAAACGAAGGTGTATAGACTTGTGAAATCCTTGTATGGATTAAAACAAGCACTTAAACAATGGCACAAACAATTTGATAGCGTCATGCTACGATAAATGTGTCTACATGAAAGGAGACAATATAAACTATGTGATATTATGTCTCTACGTGGATGACATGATAATTGTTGGCAATAACAATAACATCAAAATTACCAAAAAAAATGTTTGTCGTGAAATTTTGAGATGAAAGACCTGGGTCTTGTTGATGTGATTCTCGGTATGAAAATCACCATGCAGATGGGTATTCTCTCTCACAGAGTTATTATGTCGATAAGATACTTGACAAGGGAAATAATACCATCACCAAAATACCTATGGAGGTGGTATCAAATCTTTGCAAGAATCGCGGATAAGGTGTGCGACAACTTGAGTACTCTAGGGTCATAGGCAGTCTAATGTACCTCATGGACTGCATTAGAGCTGATATAGTTAACTCAATCAACAAATTGAGCAGATATATGAGTAATCTCAGTTATGAGCACTGGAAGACAGTAGTTAGACTTCTTAGATATCTAAGATACACTACTAATCACGGACTGCATTACACGAGATATTCAGCAGCAATTGAAGGATACTCATATGCAAATTGGATATCGGACTCTAAGAATATAAAATTCGCGAATGGATATATTTTTATAATTGGAGGGTGCAGTTGTTTCATGAAAATCATGCAAACAGACGTGTATTGCAAGATCAACTATTGAATCTGAATTCATAACTTTAGATCTTGCACCAGAATAAGCTGATTGGCTTCGGAGTTTCTTGGAGGATATTCCAATGTTGTCAAAACTTGTGCCACCCATTAGTGTACACTATGATAATCAGTCAACTATGAGAAGAGCACAAAACAATGTGTATAATGAGAAATCTTGACACATACGTCGGAGACATAAATCCGTGAGAAATCTACTGAAAACCATTGTTATTTCTTTAGATTATGTGAAGTCTAAAGAAAACATTGCGGACCCATTTACAAAAGGTCTAAGGAGAGACCGAGTATAGGTTTCATCGAGGGAAATGGGGTTGAAGCCCATGAAATTGATTTCCAACCATAATAACAACCCAACCTGAATTGTAAAATCCAATTTGCAGGTTCAATGAAAAATCAAATTGTGGGGGGGGGGGGACAAAGCACTAGGAAAATTGAGCACTAGGAAAATTGAGTTTTTTACCTATTCCTGTGATGAAAGAGTGATAGACCTGTATTTTAGGAAGGCTAAGCTTATGCTCTTAATGATTTTCTATCTCGAAATGATAAAGTGGGGGTATGACAGGATAATCCTTAGGAGAATCGCCTATATTGAATGTGAAGGCGCCGCTTCTATGAGATGACCCGAGGGCTAAATCTCTAGAGCATCCGATGAAACAGCCAAGGCAGTACATGACCACGATGGAGAACAACGAAAGAACCAATAATAGTATGGAGATGAAGCTCTGTGAGTATCGTTATCTAGGTATACATAAAACGTCGAACAGTTCAATGCATCGCGTCCACTGGTTGACAAGTATATCCGATGATACTTCACTAAGGAAGGTTCAAGGTTAACTACCACATATCCTGATGCTTTGAATTCTCAAAGTACTCTCAAATCTACATCTTGGTGCATTGTGTAATGTTTTCGTCAATAGCATTAATGTGGGGGGTTGTGGGAATTGTTAATAACAAAAGAGTTATTAATAAGAAAAGCTCAACATTTTTGTTAATGATAACAAAATTTGGTAAGTGGATTTTTGAATAGTCAATTGTCTAATGAAATCTCACATTGGAACTTTGAGACACTTATGATTTGATTATATTGAGAAACAAATCAATAGAGTATAGTTAAGTAGAAAATAGGGGTGCCCTGCGCGCGCCTCGGCTCGTCTCGACTCGTCGCGTCGGGTCGCATCGCGCGTGTCGCTGCAACAAAGGCATCCATATCTTCTTGCAACTCGGATTTTTGGAAAAAGTGACTTTCACCTACCTGACTTTTCACATTCTGCTGAGTATTAAGTGTGAGACTTTTCAACTCCTGCATAACTGATATCAGATTTAAGTGTGAGACTTTAATCCGTGATAAGTGTGAGACTTATCATTTGCCCCACTAAGCATTACCATTAATTTTTCTGACCTTTGGGAGGTCTGCTGCTCTGTATATAAACTGCTCCAGCTCTATTGTTTCATAATCATAACAATATGCATTCATACATATTTCACATACTATTTGAGAGAACTGCACACTAGTAGTGTTCGAAAGAGTCTGCTTGGAATGTTTCCATCCGAACAGAGATGATTGGACGTTGTACCTTGGAACTCACTTGTCCAGGAGGCCAGAAGCTTAGACGGGCAAATTTGAGTTTACTGGCACACGATTTGTTGTGGCCTCGTCCATAATCATTTCTAGTTTTATGTTGTGATTTTACAATTTTTTTAAACTATTGCTGTAAGTTTACTGTTTCTATATTTTTCAGTATATACCATCATAATTATTTAAACTGATGCGATCCGTCAAATTACATATACAGCTCCAACAATTAACACTCATTGTTTTCATTTAAAGTCTGTTTTAAAATGTGAATTGAATTGAACTTTTCTACAAAAATTAAGGTATGAGTGAAAGTTTACCTACCCATTTAAGGTACTGATTATAGGCGTCGACCTGCAAAATTATTTGGCGCCGTAATTTTATTGGTTCACACGACTTTTCACTTTTTATATTAATAGAATGATTAGCTTAAATTTTATTTTTAAATTCAGATACGTAAAATGTGTCAAACGATGAATAAAAATGGCGGATTCGATAAGATTTAATGACGATGGAAAGTTTATTTTATTATTTTATCTTTTAGTTAAATATGTATTTAAATCAATCTGGTGAAACTTTTTCAAAATCCCAAAACTGTTCTTCGAACTCCCTCATTTTTAACGTCCGTGTTCCACTTTTTAAAATTTTAAATTTACTATCTCCTCCCAATTTTCAAGATTTTCACACTCATCCTAACAAATATATCAATATGTTAAATAACCGCAATGCCCCTACTAATTTAGATGACAAAATAATATCAAAAATTAAATGGGAGGATATTAAGCTACAAAGTCAATTTTGAAAAAAATTATTACATCTCAAAAGCCCAAATTAAAAAAATGAATTTACAATTACCGCATCAGTTTACAGAAAATACTATATATGTGCGCAACGCGTAACGAAAGAAGGTTAGTTTGAATAAAGGATAATTAGATACGTACGTGCCGTTCCACTAAATTGAACATATGGAACGATGTTTGAATGAGCAATATGTGAATGCATTTGGACAGTAAGGAAATTAGCAACTCAAAAGTCTAACAAGTTGTGCTGACAGATATTGATAAATAGAACGATTTGAAATTAAAGTCATCAAGATTTATTCTCAATTAACGTTTAAAGGAAATTAAAAATTTACAGAAGACATTTTACATTTTGCCATTTATATTAATTAATGAAAGCTTTTTTGATGAGATGAGGGTGCCAAGAATTATATCAATTAAAGTTTGTTTCGGAGATTTTAAGGTAAGAGTTTTACAAAAAAAAATTAGAAGAATATGTTAGGAAAATAAAATATATATTCGATTTTATTATTTATTTGAGCAAGTAAATAAGAAGTGAAAGTGCTCTCAATACAAATGGGGTATGCAATCAATTGGTAGGACTGAAATAATGATCTATTAAGAATTTATGTTTGTGTGGCTTTGAACAAAACAATCAGTTACTTTCAACGTTTAAAATAAGTAGATATGCACGATCCAATCCACCCGTCTAACCCACACTCATCTACTCATATCCGCCCATTTTAATATTCGAAAATTGAAAAATTAAGTAACCAGCATGTATATGGGTGGGTAATGGATTTTTGTATATCCACTTAGCTACACACTCAATCCGTCTGCATCTTTATATATTAAATATGTCCTTTATTATAAAATTAAATACTTTAGGAGTTTAAGTTGTAAATTGTAATTTCTAAATGCATCGATGTTTGAATTTGATAATTTTTTGTGTATTATTTAGATAATTTGTACTTATATTTTTAATTAATTTATCTTGCATACTAAAAAAACGTTATTGATTCATTGAGAAACAAAAGTTTCAAATACATTTATTATGCATCTTGTAATAAATTTATTTTGAGAATTTCATCTTGTAGTAAGAAGAAATATTTTTTTCTTTTTTGAACTTATAAATTATCGTCTTCTTTTGTACAAGTAAACGTTTAAAGTTATTGATGCCCTAATTTGATGGTGGAATATTTTGATACATTTATTATGTTATTTTGTATCATATTGTAAGATAACATTTTCAATTTCAGTTATAGTACATGATTTGAATATATATAATTTTAGGATGACGCTGATATGATTGATGATCTATCGTTTTAATTATCTTTGATTTTCAATTACAATGGATTTGATAACTTAGGTTTCATATAATACTTTTGTAGTTTTGTTCACATGATTGTAGATTTTTATTGTTTTATATTGCACTATCATTTTATTTCATTTTTTTTTATTTTACTATCATCGACAAAAATACCTTAGTTTAGTGACTTGTAAAATGCACTAATTATAATTTATTTGTATTTAACCAGCTAATCATTCGGACCCACCTGCATCCACCCGCACCCGCATCCACCCAAACCACGCGATTTTGTATATTTATTGAGCAATCGTGGTTAATAATTTAGCAATTCACGTGTATTTAGTTGTATGATATTTTTCATACTTAAAACATATACCCCTACTTCTGCGGTAAAAATAACAATTTTCTGAATTGTAAGAGCATAAATTGTTAGCCTCATTTTATACACGATGTACAGTATTATGTACTAGTAGTATATCTAATTCTCACAAGAATCCCCCAAAATAATAAAATGTCATTTTTACCAAGTTAATCATGTGAGCAACTGAAACAAGATATGAATAATCTTATTCGTCCATGGTTTCTCCTAGCTTTCACTGCCAAAAACAAAATCGAAGTTTCGGTTCCCATCAGTTTCTTCATGGTCCCTTTGATATCGTTTTTAAGGGCATCTATATCACATATCTAATATTTGTACTCAAAAGACACAACATATGCTGAGTGTAGATGCCTTCAAGAACACCACCCTTATTGATTGTGTCAGGATCGATCAGGGTGGGTGGCCAGTCCATATACAAGTTAAATCAACTTGAGATTCAATAGCTCCGTGTTTTTGAAATGATTACACGATAAATTATAACTAGTTCGGTTTCTAAACGGTGCGGAAGACATTTGACATAACTTACTCTAAAACCAATTATCCATTTGAAAATCAAAAGGGATACAAGTAAAAAAGTAAAATATACAAGCATTTGTTTATGGAAGTTCGAAAGTGGTGTAATCATTCTACGTCTCCCGTTTTTCCACATCATGGAAGGATTCTACTAGAAGACTTTGATTGATACAATTATTTGTACAAACCTGATCAAGCTGGGCATTCCTATCAAACTAGAACTCCTAGCAACTCAATAATGTAGATTATTTAATGCCTCACATACAAAGATCTATCATTAGTTGATAGATCACCAACCGCTATAATGATATTCACTCATTTATTTAAGTTCTTAGTACAAAGAATGGAGTGAATATAAAGGCACAAATGATTCCATAATGAATCTGATAGAGCAAGGTAAGTGCTGCCTAAAATCTGGGCTTGCTCTTATCTAAGTTGTTCTTCTTTGTAGACTGCCCTTTTTGAATTTCAAGTTGGTTTGCTTTGTTCTCTCTTGGATTAATCTCCGATCACCTTCTTTGAGATTCCAAGTCTTGTATATAGCCCCGAACAATTATATATATGTTAGACACAAGATTATGTCAGTTGGAAAAGGTTCTACATGATTTCCGAGCTTGCAACGATCATATTCTGTTCCAGGCTATCTTCATCAAAGCCAAGATTATTCGGGTTCCAAAAACCAATAATCTTCCACTTCTGATGATATCACAAACTTGGATAAATATATGAAAGTTAAAGCACAATGTTGCATAATAAGAAACCATGTTTTATTTTAACATACTTCTCCCATTTTTATGTGAATCAAAAAGAAGATAAACAAGAAATATTCTCCAATCAAAGATTGAATTAAATCTTCCCTTTAAAATTTGAGTAAATAAAAATGTCAAACAATGAGAGATGAGAGAGATCCGTTCTCATATTTTATTTAGAAAAAAGTTATGCAATATACAGATAAATTTTAAATAAAAATTGTGTCTCATGACAAAACCTAAAAGTGTCCATAACATACATTCTGTTGCGGCACACTAAGTCCGACTTGAACCAATAAATTGTTTTTCCTCGAGCAAGTTTGGGTTGCAAGACTAATACCGCTAGATCCTCTATAAATCTACTTTGCAATGCAAAAAGTGGTTGGTCATTTGGATACTCGAGCAAGGAATTATATTTTTTCCAAGACTGCTGCAAACTGCTAGAAAAAACTCGACATTTCGAAAATTGTTTGCAACAAATCTCAAAATAACAATTTTGAACGTAAAATGAGTTTTGGACAATATAATCTTTTGTGTAAAATGAATGCAATGAAAATAAATTATATGCTTAAAACTAATTTTACACCATATTTTGAAAAAAATGTAATGCAAATATTTCATGCTCATAAAAAGGTTTGAAAATGATTTTTCATAAATGATTTCAGTCTAAAAATCAGTTAAATGCTTCTCAATAGACCCGACCAAGGGTCATCATCGACATTGAACCGGCCCGAAACCGGCCAGTGGTCAACGGGTCGGGTCAACGGGTCGAAGGGTCGGACCCGTAATCGGCCCGTCTATAGAATGGCCGGTTAAGGGTCATAATTTTGCTAACTCGTGAACCGTCGGTTCAAGGGTTTATTTTAATTTTTTTTTTACATTTTTAAATTTAAAATATATGTTATGGTATAGATTTGAACTCATGACATCCAATTTGAATAATTAGCTTCAACCACTAAGATATAAGATCCTTGTTGATCTAAATATAGTGTTATAATTTATATATATTATCCAAACAAATAGATCTTATACATTTTGATTATATGAACTTGAATTTATTTCACGTTATTTTATATTTAATCCATTTACGAAAACACATTCAAACAATTTTTAAACTTTATTTCAAATTTTAATATATTTAAAAAAAACAAGGGTCAAACCGTAACAGTAACCGTTGGTTAGCCGTAATCGGAACCGACGGTTCATGAACCATAACAAGAATCGTCAAGGAAGGTTAAGGTTAAAGGTCGATGTTTTTTGAACCATCAACCGACGGTTCTGAACCGTCTAACCGACGGTTCTGAACCGTGATCGGGTCTACTTCTCAATAACAACCAGCTCTGTCAGGATCGATCGGGGTGGGTGGCCAGCCCACATTGAGTTCAACAAACTTGAGCTTCAATAGCCCGTGTTCTTGAAATAATTGCATCGAGAGATTATATCGAGTTCGATTTCTAAACCGAGCAAAATTCACTCGACATAACACACTGTAAAACCGATTACGATTTGAAAATCATTTTAAAGGTATACAAGTAAAATATGTAAATTACACAAGTGTTTGTTTATCAAAGTTCGAAGGTGGTGTGATCTCTCTAAGTCTCCCCTTCGTCTACCTCATGGAAGGATTCCACTGGAAGATTTAGTTTTATATAATTCTTTGTACAGATCCGATCCAGAAAGGCATTCCTCATCCAACTAGAACTCCTAGTGACTCAACAATGTATTCTCGTTAATAACTCACCTACAAAGACCTCTCAACCGGTTGTGATAAATCACCAACCATTACAATGATATTCACTCATCTATTTAAGCTCTCAACTACAAAGAATAGAGTGAATATAAAGGCACAAATAATTCCGTAATGAATCTGATATAACAAGGTAAGTGGTGCATAAAATATGGGCTTGATCTTATCTAAGTTGTTCTTCTTTGTAGGCTGCCCATTTTAATCCCAAGTGGATTTACTTTTGTTCTCTCTTGGAGTGATCTTCAACCACTTTCTTTGAGCTTCCAAGTCTTGCACATATAGACTCAAACAATGATATATATGTTAGACACAAGAATAAACCCGTTGTAAAAGGTTCTGCACCATTCCCAACTTACAATGGTCATGGTTCCAAGCTATTTTTCGTATTCAAGCTTGATCCTATTCAGACCGACTGAAATCTTGGGAAGACTAGCTCAATAAGTTCAGACCAGCTCGGTATTTTTGTCTGATTCACCTCGGAAGATTCAGCTTGATAATTTCAGCCTAGTTTGATAATCCGAGTTCTGATTTGTTGCATGTAGCTCTTGATTCATTGATTTCTAGGCAAAGTGATGAACATGAAGTTATATCCCGTTGTCTTGGCTTTCCACAGAATCAAGAGTCACTCTACAAGACCATGGCGCCTGCTATTGCAGCAGCAAGACCAGTAACTTATAGACTCATTTTCACCATCTTCGATTCTGATTCAGCTCTTGACTCCTGAAGATGACTTGTAGGTCATCTTCTTCACTTTCCAACACATACTGAATCATTCCGTTTTGATGAGTGAGCTGAGAGTTATGGCTATCAGACTAATATTCGCCTGTAAATGCTTGTTGTTTCTTCGAGGTCCAGCTTGATCTTCCAGACATATTTTCTCATTGATAACATTCAAACTAGGCAATCTGATGTGAAATATGACTTTAGTAATTTGAGTAGGCTGTTCAACCACTTTGGAGCTTGTCCATTGATTTATCTAGTGCACACCTTAAAAGTAGCGACTGCGGATTCCCACGTTATAATCGATACGATTCTTCCTATGAAACTATATAAAATGCATGTCCAGTGGTATGTAATTAAAATAACTACTATTATTTTAAAAATCACACTATCATTTCATTTATTCACTTCTTAGCTAATAATGAACCTATACAACATACAATTGATAATTAAACAATTTATTTTACTAAAATATATTATCAATACAAGAGTAACATAATATGCTTGCTAGCATTTAAATTCTGTTACCCTAATTCCTCCAAAAAAATGAAAAATTCGAAACATGTTTTTCCACAAATTAAGGAAGTTGAATGCAAGAGTAGTAATAGACGTGTAATTTGGTCGATCAAGTCAATGAAGCATAATATTTTTTCCATCACTCCGTAATTTTTGTGCCTGAAACTTCCAACGTGTTCACTGGGAAAACCGTTGATCATTGAATATGCAACCTAACATGGATCTCTCACAATAAATATTATGTTATGTCGATATCAATTAATATAGAATATAGTTTTTTTTTTTTTAAATAATTCTTGCTATGTTAGTGACGTTAGATATTCATATTTTGTGACTTAATTGCATGACTTCACCCAGTCCTGTCCCTTTTCGCTTTCGTTTTTTATTGGTTTTTTTTACCTACTACAATAATTGTTATTAACAATAAATATTATTCAATTTAAAATTATTGAACTTGAGCTTAATTTAAACATGTTCGGATATATATTTTAGCCAAATTTGAGGTTAGTATTTTTTTTCTCTGAGAAAAACACAATATATAAAATATCAAATCAGGATCTCAGTCAATATAATATTATGAATAAATGCTGGTAAATTTGAAATGCCTACAGCCTATTGATGAAAATAAAACATATCTGACTAAATGATGAGCTACTTCATTCCCTGTTCGACGGACCAAGCTTATGTAAGTTGATGTAAACGTCCTCAACATCTTTTGTATATCAGCTATTATGGGGGCCAATTGCTGAAAAGTTTTCTGTTTAATCATTTAACGCTTAACTATACTCAAACAATCGCTCTCTATGACCACCCGAACCCAACCAGGCAACCATGTAAACGCGCCAATTGTAAACCTTCTTGGATTGCTAGAGCTTCTGCCAATTCCGGTGGCACTGGATAATTGTACATCTTACAAGCCCATGCTAAATGTTGGGTATTGTGGCCCAAAATTAGTTTAAGCCCATTATCATAAACCCTTTATTTAAACCTACCCTAATCTCCCACTTAAAACCCTAACCCTAAACCTAAGTCTGAGATTAAGACACCTCCACAGTTGAAGCGCCTCTCACGTTTTCATTCAGCCTCCTTCAGTCTGAAAAGATTCAGACGTGCGTACCATTCTCCAATCTGATTTTGAGTCTCAGTCGTCCGCCTCTCAATTCCTTAACCAGTACGTGCGCCGCCTTCACCACTCTTCACTCTCGTTTTTCTTCCTGCTCCGATTTTGTGCGTGGTCGAGTGGTTGCGTGGCTTTGTGCTGTGCGTTGGAGTGGCTGTGCGCTTTGCTGGTGAGTGGTGGTTGCTGGCCGTGTGGGTTAGGCAGCAGGCGTGAGTGCTGGTAGCAGGCGTGAGTGCTGGTGAGTGGTGGTCGTTTGCTGTGTGTTCGGTGGTGGCGTGAGTGGCTGTGCGCACTTCGCTTGTGACTAGTGGCTACTGGACGTGTGGTGTGAGGGTGCTGGCCGTGTGTGTTCTTGTCGTGTGCTTTGTGCTTTCGGGCAGAACGTGGGTGTTGGGTGTTGTCCAAAGCTTCCGGCCTTTACCTTGGATCCTCTCCGTGACGTAGATTGGGAAAACAGCAGATCTGAGCCTGCCTCGATATCCTTTTGATAATAATAATATATTTGTATATTGTGTATTTGTATTTGTTTTGCTGGTGCACATGGCGATGCCAAGGCGGATACCCTCCTAACAGTGGTATCAGAGCGGCTATCCGCGCCTGGTGGGTGAACAGTGACGCTCGGGCAACGGCTGTTTGGCGGTTCAGATTCTGCGCCAGTTCGGCTTTTCGGTGGAAAAACCCCAGAGCGTTGGCCTCTGGGTTGTAAGTGATTGGCTTGAACCCTAAAACTTTTACTGCTTTGTTGAGCGTCTAGGTCTTAGGTTCTGAGGCTTGCTTGCTGTAGAAAACTAGGATTTGTGTGATTCTGTGTTTTCTGTGTTTTTCAGTGTGGCTCACTGAAATTTTAAAATTGTCTAAAAACTTTCAGTTTTTTCGTTATCTGTGCCTGTTTTGTGTGGTCTTGCTTCTGCTGCTTACTTTGTGTAATTTGGTAGCCTGTGATTTAGTGTGCGTAATTTTGCTTGTGTGCAATGGCTTCTATATCTGGCTATAACATGGAACCATTTAATGGAAAATCTGATTTTTCTATTTGGCAACAGAAAATGAAAGGAATTTTAATTCAACAAAAAGTGTTTAAGGCGATAGGTGGTAATTATGCTGATGATATTACCCCTGCTAAGAAAGCTGAAGATGATGAATTTGCTTACTCTTCCATAATCTTGAATCTATCTGACTCTGTGCTTAGACAGTGTGGTAAACTTAATTCTGCAAAACTTCTTTGGGAAAAATTAGAAGAGCTTTATACGGAAACCTCTTTGCCTAGTAAATTGTTTTTACTTGAAAATTTTTTCAGATTCAAGCTTGACTTGAACAAAGATGTTGATGAGAATCTTGATGTGTTTACTAAATTGATTCAAGATATTAAGTTAACTGGAGATAGGAATATTGATGATTATACTCCTATTGTGCTTTTAAATGCTATTCCTGAGACATATAGTGTTGTCAAATCTGCTATTAAGTATGGTAGAGATTCTATTACGCTTGACACTGTGATTAGTGGTCTTAAGAGTAAAGAACTAGATTTAAAAGTGAACAAAGATAGTAAGCAAAATTCAGATGAAGTTATGCATGTTAGAGGTAGGTCTCAACATAGGTATAACAAGACTAGGTCTAAGTCTAGGCCTAAACCAGAAAGTGCTTTAACTGTGGTGATCCTAATCACTTTATTAAAGACTGTCCTAAAAAGAAAAACCAGAAACAAAATGATAACAACCAATCTTATGAACAAGTGAATCATGCTTCCTCATCCGGTGAAAACTCGGATGATATCTTTATGATGACTGATTTATGTGATGCTGTGAATTCTGTGCATTCATCTACTGTGTGTGAAAATGAATGGCTAATTGATTCTGGTTGCTCTTATCACATGTCACCCTTTAGAAATTTGTTTTCTAATTATAAAGAAGTTGAAAATGGTTCTGTGTCTATGGCTGATGAGAAACTTTGTAAAGTGTTGGCATTGGTGATGTTTACTTGAAATTGATTCTGGTTATTCTATGACTCTAAAAGATGTAAGACATGTTCCTGCTTTGTGCAATAATTTGATGTCTTGTGCTGCTTTAGAATCTGGTGGTTTTGAGGGTAGATGGGGAAATGGAGTTATGAAAATCTTAAAGGGTTCTTTGGTAGTTTTCAAAGCTGAAAAGAAAAGAAACCTTTATGTTTGCAAAACTGAATCTGTGTATGATAATGTGAATTATGTGACTGATGACTTGACTAATCTGTGGCATAGAAGATTAGGTCATATGAGCGCTAAAGGTCTAGAGATTTTGCATAAAAAAGGTTGTTTTGGTAAAGACAAGTTGTCTTGCATGCTTTTCTGTGATTCTTGTGTTTATGGCAAACAACAAAGAGTTAAATTCCCGGTTTCCCCTTCCCCTAATATGACTAAGAGTTCTGTGATTCTTGAGTACTTGCATGCTGATGTGTGGGGTCCCTCTAGTGTTCCTACACAAGGTGGTAATAGACACTTTCTATCTGTGATTGATGACTTTTCTAGAAAAGTATGGGTTTTTCTAATGAAAAATAAATCAGATGCTTTTGAAAAGTTTCAAAATTGGAAGATTTTAATTGAGAATCAAACTGGTAAAAAGATTAAGAAACTTAGGACTGATAATGGCTTGGAGTTCTGTAATTCTTTGTTTGACAATTTGTGCAATGAATCTGGGATTCAAAGGCACAAGACTGTTCCCTATACCCCTCAGCAAAATGGTGTGGCTGAGAGGATGAATATGACTCTCCTTGAGAAAGTTAGAAGTATGATTGCATCTTCTGGCCTCTCAAAGAAGTTTTGGGGTGAAGCTGTTGTGACAGCTGCTTACTTGATCAATAGATCTCCTTCTGTGCCTTTATATGGTTTGTGTCCTGAATCTGTTTTTGTTAGTAAAGAACTTGATTTTTCTAATCTTAAAGTGTTTGGTTATTCTGCTTTTGTGCATAGGAAATGTGATAAACTTGAACCTAGATCTACTAAGTGTGTCTTTCTAGGTTATCCCGAGGGAGTTAAGGGATATAGACTATGGCTAAGAAGTGAACCTGGTTTTAAAAGTATTATAAGTAGGGATGTAATTTTCAATGAGTCTGAAATGTCTTGCTTGCTTCCTTCTGTGCCTATTGATGAGTCTGAGTCTAGTGCTACTCCTAGCAAGGTGGAGCATTTCTCTGGTGTGCTTCCTGTTAATGAACCTGAGATTCATGGAATGCCTGAAAATCATGACATTGTTATTGAACATGAACCTGTTGTGCATGATGAATTGGTTGCTAATGAACAAGAAGATTTGCATGATTATCAATTGACTAGAGATAGGGCTAGGAGAAACATAAGACAACCTGCTAAGCTAAGTGACTTTGACATTGCTTCTTATGTGTTCAATGTGTTTGAATCAATTGATAACTGTGAACCTAAAACCTACAATGAAGCTTTGAAATCAGAAAATGCTAATGACTGGCTGTGTGCTATAAAAGAGGAAATGCATTCTTTGATTGTGAATCATACGTGGATTCTTGTTCCTAAACATGTTAATTGCTCTGTTGTTGATTGCAAATGTTTGTTTGAGGTTAAGAATGAAAATGATTCTGTTAGGTTCAAATCTAGGCTTGTAGCTAAAGGTTTTACTCTAAAAGAAGGTGTAGATTTCACTGATGCGAAGCCTGTTAATGTGCCATTAGCTGCTAACTTTGTGTTGAGTAAAGATCAATGTCATAAATCTGGTTTTGACTTTGATTCTATGAAGAATGTGCCTTATTCAAATGATATAAGATATGTTATGTATTTGATGGTTAGTATTTGGCATGCTATATCTTATGCTGTTAGTTGCTTAAATAGATATGTGTCTAACCCTGGCATGTTGCATTGGAATGCTGTTAAATGGTTGTTGTCTTTAGTTGTTAAAATCAAACGTTATGCGTTTAATCATGCTGATAAGTGTTTGTCCCTTAGTAAGTTTCAATCATATTTAAAAATTTTAAAATTTGATACTGGTGATTGATGCATGTTTAGTCCATTGGTTAGTGTTTTATAACCTGCTGTGTGCTCGTTATAAAACTGTTACCCTGGTTACTTTCCCACTTTAACCTGCTGTGTGCTTGTTATTGTTTTCCTTGTCTTTACTTTGTGTTTTGACAGGAACTTGGTCCACACAATTACTTTGTGTATTGTGGGGACCATAAAGCGATGATGATGTCTGCTTGTATGTTTTCCCTACGTCTGAAGAGAAACCGATATTGGGCCAAGATGGAGATTTGTTGGGTATTGTGGCCCAAAATTAGTTTAAGCCCATTATCATAAACCCTTTATTTAAACCTACCCTAATCTCCCACTTAAAACCCTAACCCTAAACCTAAGTCTGAGATTAAGACACCTCCACAGTTGAAGCGCATCTCACGTTTTCATTCAGTCTCCTTCAGTCTGAAAAGATTCAGACGTGCGTACCATTCTCCAATCTGATTTTGAGTCTCAGTCGTCCGCCTCTCAATTCCTTAACCAGTACGTGCGCCTCCTTCACCACTCTTCACTCTCGTTTTTCTTCCTGCTCCGGTTTTGTGCGTGGTCGAGTGGTTGCGTGGCTTTGTGCTGTGCGTTGGAGTGGCTGTGCGCTTTGCTGGTGAGTGGTGGTTGCTGGCCGTGTGGGTTAGGCAGCAGGCGTGAGTGCTGGTAGCAGGCGTGAGTGCTGGTGAGTGGTGGTCGTTTGCTGTGTGTTCGGTGGTGGCGTGAGTGGCTGTGTGCACTTCGCTTGTGACTAGTGGCTACTGGACGTGTGGTGTGAGGGTGCTGGCCGTGTGTGTTCTTGTCGTGTGCTTTGTGCTTTCGGGCAGAACGTGGGTGTTGGGTGTTGTCCAAAGCTTCAGGCCTTTACCTTGGATTCTCTCCGTGACGTAGATTGGGAAAACAGCAGATCTGAGCCTGCCTCGATATCCTTTTGATAATAATAATATATTCGTATATTGTGTATTTGTATTTGTTTTGCAGGTACACATGACGATGTCAAGGCGGATACCCTCCTAACACTAAACAAATTCCCATATGATCTCAACCGATAATCCCAAAGCCAGCACTAGAACCATGGTTAAAAATCGTTGCATCATAATTTACCTTAATAGAATCTTCTAAGGTGGGGCTGCCAAGTGCAGGTTCCGAGAAATCGGTGCTGGAGTGGCCATGAAGGATTCCAAATAATATCGAGTAAATTTCAACATAATCTTCTCAGATCCTCTTATTTATAGTATTCGACAATGTCCATCATCCAATTAACACGAGATCAAATTCATCTTTATCCAGTCCAGCTCTCATTTTACAAATCCAATACACCCATTTCACGACTTTCCAGAGAGATGTACTTGTGGGATATATTCATGCAAGCCCAGAAGACACGAGCGTAATGACAATCTTTTAAGACACGCAAAATTGATTCCTCTTTATTTGGGCAAATATCGCATTGGTTGTTGTTAGTTATATGTCTCCTATATAATGGAGTATTCATTTATACCTCCAAGAAAATTGTACGACAATTCTGAAGTCATACACAGCTTCGTACCACTTTGAATCTTCGTTATTCATACTCATTAACAACTTGATGGAGCTCAAATCTTGGTGCGTGCTTGTTGGGTCGCCGAACGGTGTAAATGCCTTTGTGAATGATAGTTTGGTTGCCCAAAGGCCAAAACCAACTATAGAAGGTTAATTTTTTCTATTATTATTATCTTATGATACTAATTATTGTTATATTATTTTTTATTATGATATTTATTATTTTTATTATTCTATTTATTTATTATTATTGACGTTGACGTAGACTACTTTTGCCAATTATGATATCGTGCAAGTGTATTTCGGTGCCAAGAAAGCATTTTTTTCAGTGCAAGTAGTTTTTAACCAAAAAGGTTCAAAATAATAAAAAAAAATTACAATTTAGTGCACGTCTGCACGAACCACCAAATTTTGACCGGTTACATGATAAAAAACCAAAACATACTAACTTACGGGACCAATTTTGCGACTCTCGCAGACACTTGGCATCCAAGACGGTCATTTTCCTTCATTTTTAGGCCATGTAAGCATCTTCGATATCAACTAAGCAGTTTCAGAGGTTTCCGGACAAAAAAGACCAAAACAAAAAAAACCCAAGTTAGTTAATTAAGATCATTCTTTGACCAGTTACGTGACGAAAAACCAAAATAGGCCAAGTTACGATACTATTTTCAATATTTCCTTAGTTACGATACTATTTTCAATATTTCCTTGAAGGCAGGGCGGAACACCCCCAAAAAAAACATTTAATGAAAAAAAACATTTTTACCCTTATTTTGTAAAAAAAATATTTTTTGCACCCCCAACAATTTTTTAGCCCTTAAGTATTATAAAAAAAATATTTCGCCCCCCAAAACTTTTTTTCTGGTTCCGCCACTGCTTGCAGGTGAAGGTTTGTGGTGGATGGTATATTCAAGATGGTGCATCAATGGAAGGATGACACTTTTGTAGATGCTAGCTCCCAAGTATGTTAGATTCTAAATTCTTACAAATTTTATAATAATTATCTTCATAAACTTATTCAAATTCTATTGATTTAGTTATTTTCTTTCAATTACGTGATGATATGGTTGTGAGAGTTGTTAAGGCTTCGCAGCCATCTAATAAGGAGGGGGAGCCACAGCCCTGATAACTGATGCATCGATAACATGTTGGTGGGAGAATAAAAGATATCTCTATGAGTCTATGGCATAGGCTCAGTGGGCATCCTTGCAGTTCGAATGGTGAGGTGTAGGAGTTGAGGACCGTGTTGCTAATTAGCGACGTGGGCCAGCAAATTTGCAACATATATATAAGGAGTTGGCGTGGGATCAACCCCAAAAATTATATTTTCGTTGGCCCAACCATGCCAGAGCACCAGATATATGGGTGGATTCAAAAAAAAAATTTGATTGGCGAATTTTTTTTGATAATATTTAAGGGTTAAAGAAATTTTAGGGTGTAAAGAAAATATTTTAAAAAAAATAAGTGTATAATATTTTTTAAATTTTTTTATTTTCATAATTTTCTCCCCCTAGTTCCGCCCCAACCACCGTATATAAGAATGACTAACTAGTAAGTCAAAGTCAACTCCTCCAGCATCTATAAATGGACCTCATGATATACATACATACATACTCCAGAACAATACATAAATATCTAAGAATTCATGGAAGCACAGTTAATATCAAATGGGTTACGATATTCAACCCTTCCCCGGTGCTACGTCCGTCCCAAATCCGACAGGCCGAGAACATCTGAATCTGCAGACTACCAGAATGCTCCGGTCATCGATTTGGGATGTGGGGACAGACAATTTCTAGTTCAACAGATAGCTGCCGCCTGCAAGAACTATGGTTTCTTTCAGGTTAAAAATTAGATTAGTAGTAATCATATAGTTCTCTACAAATCTGGAACTAACATGAATTATTTTTATATTGAAAAATAAATTTATATCTGATTTTTTTTTATAAATGATCAAAAAGGTGATAAATCATGGGGTGGCAAAAGAAACGATGGAGAAAATGCTGGAGGTGGCGGCTGAATTCTTCGGGTTGCCGGTGGAAGAGAAGATGAAATTGTACTCAAACGATCCCTCAAAGACAACAAGATTGAGCACAAGTTCAAACCCACAAAAGGAGAAGATTCACAATTGGAGAGATTATCTTAGACTTCATTGTTACCCTCTTGAAAAGTATGCAACCGAGTGGCCGTCCAATCCATCTTCCTTCAAGTAAGAAATTCTAATGTTTACTTACACAGTAAATATTTAATTGCTATATATGTATTGTTTCTTAGATGACTCTATGTTTTCATATGCATGTGTACGATTATAACCTAATCCAAACTCCCGCTTTAAACAACAATTACTTGATCACACAACAAGATTTTAGCCTAATGATTGTCATCTATTTCCCAATATAACAGATTTATGGTCCCCAAAAAGTAAAAAAAAAAAAAATTACTTGATCAGAAGATACGAGTGGAGACTGTCTAAGACCCATGCAGTTACTCAATATATATATATTACACACATATATATATATATATATATATATATATATATATATATGTGTAATTTCACTAACTTATAGTATGCAGATTATGTATCCAAAATGCTTTTCAAATGTTAAACATAGTTTTATTTTTTTACCCTTGTCAATGTACTTGGTTATTTGTATTTTACCGTTGATACAGAGTTTAACATCACCAAATTTCATATTTTAAAGAATCACTCGCCACTTAAATAGTATTTCTAGTGTATATTTTCAATACTTTTTATTTTTGTTTATCTTAATATAGTATATTGCATATTATTTTTCTATGTTTATAGAGTTATTCAAAATAAATTTTAGTCTACCGAATTAAAAATTTCTGCTTGTATATTTATATATATATTTCAACAAAAATTAGGAAAAATAGATTAGCATATGAATTGTTTGAATGCGAACCCAATAAATAGTGAAACATGATCTTCGATTTTCTATATACTGTTATTACACATTGCAATAATAAATGTGTAAAAATATTTTATTCTTGCACACATTCAAAAAGAACTTACATAAATTATATTAGACGTCATAATGGCGACGTCATCTAATGACATCATCAGTACTGAAATATTCCCTACATGTGGGTGTTGATACGTATGCAAGGGTGTAGTTGACGCCAAATCCGTGTTGACGTAAAGCGTGTAGGCAATAAATAAAAATTGGCGTAAATTCCATAGCAATTTCATAATTAATTAACAATTACTCTTTGTCGTGTATAATTGGTAGATCTACAATATATATATTATATATCCATACCGGTCTACAAATACTTATGTGGATCTTACTCAGCGTTTCTAGAGATTGAGGCGGTTCCTTGCAGATTGAAGGTATTTAATTTTTGTGTGTAATGTATGTCTTATGAGGGTGAGTCTTCGCACAACGATAAAGTTATTGTGGAAACATTCTCTTGTATTACAAGGGATGTTGTGTATATTAGGCTCAATTGGGCCTTGCGGATACAACCTATTGTTTTATAGGGGAAGACTGCATACATTAGGCTCAATGACCTCTCACAGGCCCCATCGAGGGAGTTTCGTGTATCGAGTCGACAAATAAATATATTCCAATTTTTTAATAAATAGAATAAACAAATGAAATATATTTTGTGCGCACTTACGTGATCTATATTTGCTCAAATTAAACATATTGTTGGTATAATTTAATTAAATATTGATGGTTAATTGGGATCCGACCGGATCAACACCAACGTAAAGAAAGTGGTGCGCTCTTTATGACTTTAGGCCTCCACCCACCAACCCTCCTATTTACAACTTTGATTGTATTTATATTTAAAAAAAAAACATTAGACGAACTGATTTTGCATGTGTCACGGAGAAAATATCCAACTAATAAAGCACAATGTCGACATGTTTCAATTGGGAATGAGCTGGAGTTGTTGAATCTTTTATAGTAATTAAAGTTCATGAATCCGGAACTCATGGGTTTAGTCCAGCTGACAAGAGCTCACATCTATTTTGGAGAGACTCGAGTTCGAGTCTCACAGTGTGAAAAAAAGTTCATGAATTGTTGTGTAATTAAATTCCAAACTCATTATATATATTTTTTTAAAAAAAAAATTCTAATGAAAATTTCATTGCTTGAGGAAGGGAAATCGTAAGCAAGTACTGCAGGGAAGTACGTGGTCTTGGGCTTAGATTACAAGAAGCAATATCAGAGGGTTTGGGCCTTGACAAAGACTACATCAACGACAGTTTAGGGGAACAAGGCCAACATATGGCCATTAATTACTACCCACAATGCCCAGAGCCCGAACTAACTTATGGGTTACCGGCCCATACGGATCCAAATACCCTCACCATTCTTCTTCAAGAAATGCACGTCACAGGCCTACAGTTGCTTAAAGATGGAAAATGGTTGACTGTGAGACCTTTCCCAAATGCATTTGTAGTAAACATTGGTGATCAATTGCAGGTATAATTTAGAAAACAGTTTTATTAACTTATACACATATTTTCATTTGGAGCTAGTGACCATTACTCTTGTGGTTTTAAAAATATGCAGATTACTCATGTGGTTTAAAATAGGCATTTTAGCTCATTGTAATTTTGAAAATAGGCTGATTATCCCCACGGTTTGAAAATAGCCAGATGTCTGTTTGAATATAGAACTGTATCCCCTTGTGATTTGTGAATAAGTTCCCTCCATGTATGTCATTTTTGCAAACCTCAAATGATTAAAGTGTCTATATTCAAAATTATAAGAAGGTAATGACTATTTTAAAATCACAGGCGTAATCTACCTATTTGTAAAACCACAATGAGATAAAATGTTTTTTTTTTCAAACTATAAGGATTTAGTTGTATATTTTTAAAATCATAGAGGTAATATGTTGCTAGCTCCCTTTCATTTGAGAGGAGAATATATAATATTTATTTTTTGCAGGCATTGAGTAACTCAAAATACAAAAGTACTTGGCATCGTGCCGTTGTAAACGGCGAGAAAGCAAGAATCTCGGTGGCTTCCTTCCTATGCCCCAGCAACACTGCCATTATCAAAGCTCCGAAACAACTCATCCAAGAAGAAGGTTCTGTTTACAAAGAATTCACGTACGCAGAGTATTACGACAAGTTTTGGAGCAGAAACCTTGATGAAGGACATTGTCTGGAACTTTTCAAGAACTGAATTCCAACTATTTCAATAATGGATTTAAGTATGCAAATGTTGTTTCCTTTTTTAGCAAACTTCTATACAAACATGTGTAGTTGCTTTAAATCGATACTTGAAGTTGTGATATTTGCATGTGGTTCCATAATTCGAAACATATCATTAATTAAGTTTGAGATTAATCTAAAAGGTATTACTTGGCTTTTGACATTTGATAAGTGAAGTGATAAAAAAATACTGATAAATTATAGGATCTGAAAATACATGTTATTTGATATGATTTTAAAACGATATATTAATTTTGTGAATTTGTATTGTAAATAAATTTTTAAAAAAAATTATATTAATTATTAAATAAAATAAAAAACAAGAACTAATAAACAACTATTTTGCTATAATATTTAATTAATAGAAGTACACATTTTAAAAAAATTAGCTTCATACGTCATTTGCATCATATTATTTATTTTACTGATTTCAAGCAAACTTTTTAATGTGTGATGTGAAGAGATGAGAGAGGTTGGCCTCGGAAATATAAGTGAAAGGAAAGTGAGTTTCATCAAATTGGACATGATGGGTAAGATAAATTTTGGAGGTGGTAGGATCAAGAAAACGATCAATTTTGGAAAATCGAAATTTAAAACTTAACATCTTAAATAGTAAAATCGTACTTAAATAAAGTCTTGGGATCTTAATTCTTAGAAATACGCAGCGGATATATCACCAACCCCAAAATTGGTGATCTTCTTCGGCTTCAACTTCTTCCTCAGCTTTATCTGGGGATGTAGAGTAAGGGGTGAGTGTTTTGGAAAACACTCAGCAAGCGGGGGCCAATCGATATGACAATAATATAGTTTTCATAATTTTCCAAAACGAAATTCTTAATCAAACATATATTGATATGAATGCATCTTAACATAATTGCTCCATCGAGCCATAGCATAGCATAACATATCATATCATAATTTTCTTATAAGTTAAGCACAATAAATCATCTAGTTTCCTCTTGGTACTGATATCAGTCTCTAGAATTATCCCTCATAGAGAAGAGGTCATGCATCGGCTTACCCACGAATAAAGGGTCTGGACATTCCAGAAACAACGGTTAACCACCGTATAAGGTCATGTAAACGGTTATATCCCACCGCATCAGGGTCATAAAGGAATCCACTTCCAATTAGATTTCAAAGTTTAAAGTGCTTAAAAATTACTACTTGCATAATTTTAAAATAAATTCATATCGATTGAGATTTAAATGCATACATACAATCATTTTTAGAAAACGAAACGAATAACTAGCAAAAACCCACTTACTGCGATTATAGATGTTTGAACGATTTGGGGTGCAAAAGCAACACGAAATCCTTCCTTCCTAAGCCTTGAAGTGGTCGAATTTTAGGTAGGATTTGGCTAAAGTTTTCGGCTCTTGATGAATAATTTCGAAACAAGAATAATGGCTAGATTTGTGCAGAAACTTATGACTTAATAGAATGAGTTTTCGAATCATAATGGAGCAAAATAATGGAGAGGAAAGGTTGGTGCTAGATACACTTTTTAATGGTTCAACTCAACTATATAATTTTGGTACAAAATCTGAAAATTAAAGATGAGAATTTTCGAAATTAAGGCCACAAAATCTGTGCAGATTTTTGTATTAAAATATGCTGATTTTGATGGTAAAAGAAATGGTGTAGATTTTTCGAAAATAAGGATGCAAATTCTTGAATTAATGGTATAAAATATGTGCAGATTTTGATGACAAAATGGTGCATAATTTTCGAAAATAAGGAGGTTAATATCCTTGAAAATCACGGTCTAAAAATCTTTCCAAAACTCTCGATTTAAAAATGGAATTTTCGATTTTTGATGACAAACAAGGTGAAGATTTTGATGAAATTATGGTAATGATTTCCATGGTAACAAAGTGTAATCAAAATTGAGATTTCCATCCAAATCCTTTGAGTTGCTTGGAGATTAAAAACCTTCCATAATTCTTGGTTCAATGATAGATTTGGTTCGGTTATGGTGATGCTAAAATAGGATGGAAAATCCTAATTAAAGATAGCAATACTTGCATAGGTTGTGATGATAATTATAGAACCTAGGAATATTTAATTCTACAAGGAAACTAAATAATAAAGTTTAAGTCATGCTATATCATTTAATAATAATATAATAAATAAAGTTTTAACTTGAGCCAAAATATTTTAATTTGATGAATACCTCAAATTTCCGGGTCTTTACATCCCTCCCTCCTTATTGGAAGTTTCGTCCTCGAAACTCGAGTCAACTTGATCATGGAAAAGGTAGGGGTATTTTTCCCGCATCACTTCTTCTACTTCCCATGGAGATGTGTTCCCATTTCCATTCAGGGATTTTCAGAGGTTGAAGAAGTCCTCCAGGTCTTTGATGCTCAGCTTTAACTTGCTGACATACTAAGCATCGGGCGACGAATTCTGCTACGTCTTTCTTCATGGCATTCCACCAGAAACTTTCCTTCAAATCTTTGTACATCTTTGTACTCCCAGGGTGGACTGAAAATTTGGACTTATGCGCTTCAGACATTACCTCGTGTCTTATGTTGCCCACATTTGGTACGCACAATCGTCCCTTCATCCACAGAATTCCATTACTATCAGTCTCGAAGTCAGTGATTTTTCCATCTTTGACTTGCTCTTTTAACTTTGTCAGACTAGGATCCTGATCTTGACTTAATTTGATGGTCTCTCGAAGGCAAGGTTGAGCTGAGACCGAAGCTAATATCATTTTCCCTTTGCCTTTCCGGCTCAATGCGTCTGCTACTTTGTTTGCCTTGCCGGGATGGTAATTAATTGTGAGAGCGTAGTCCTTCAAGAGTTCAATCCATCTTCTCTGCCTCATGTTCAGTTCTTTCTGAGTAAACAAGTATTTAAGGCTTTGATGGTTCGTGAAAACTTCACACTTGGCGCCATAAAGGTAGTGCCTCCAAATTTTTAAGGCGAAAACCACAGCGGCTAATTCGAGATCATGCGTAGGGTAGTTTTGCTCGTGAGGCTTGAACTGCCTTGAAGCGTACGCAATTACTCTTCCCTCTTGCATGAGTACACATCCCTGTCCCTCTTTCGATGCGTCACTATAAATAGTGAAACACATGCCTTCAGTTGGTAGTACCAGTACCGGTGCAGATGAAAACTTTTCCTTCAAGGTCTCAAAACTTTTCTCACACTCTTCACTCCACATGAATTTTGAGTTATTCTGTGTGAGCTTTGTAAGAGGTACTGCTATTGAGGAAAATCCTTCAACAAACTTCCGGTAATAACCAGCTAGCCCCAAGAAGCTTCGAATTTCTGTTACGGTCGTTGGCCTTTGCAAGTCTAAAACTGCCTCTACCTTCTTAGGATCTACGGACACTCCTGCTTTTGATATGATGTGTCCTAAGAAAGATACGCTCTCTAGCCAAAATTCACATTTATTAAATTTGGCATAAAGCTCTTTCTCTCTCAGTGTCTGGAGAGTGAGGCGAAAATGTTGTTCGTGTTGTTGTTCGTGTTCTTCATTGCTCGACGAATAAATGAGGATGTCGTCGATGAACACCACTACAAAGTTATCCAAGAATGGCTTGAATATTCGATTCATCAAATCCATGAACACTGCTGGGGCGTTTGTCAAGCCAAATGGCATCACCATGAATTCGTAATGCCCATACCTCGTTCTGAATGCAGTTTTCGGTACATCATCAGCTTTTATCTTGAGCTGGTGATAGCCTGACCTTAGGTCGAGCTTAGAAAAGACTTTAGCTCCTTTGAGTTGATCGAACAGGTCATCTATCCTTGGAAGAGGGTATTTGTTCTTGATTGTGATCTTATTCAGTTCTCGATAGTCGATGCACAATCTCATGCTCCCGTCTTTCTGCTTCACAAACAATACTGGAGCTCCCCATGGGGATACACTTGGTCTAATTTGTCTCTTGTCTAAGAGCTCCTGCAGTTGTTCCTTGAGTTCTTTCAATTCGGCTGGAGCCATTCGGTATGGTGCCTTTGAAATTGGTGCAGCGCCTGGCATCAAATTGATTTCAAACTCCAATTCACGGTTTGGAATAGAACCTGGCAGCTCTTCAGGGAAGACATCTGGAAATTCTTGTACTATCGCTATGTCTTCGACCCTGAGTTCGCCTTCTTCTTTTACCTCGCTTATTGTTGCTAGGTATACTTCATCACCGTTCTTCACGGCTTTCCAAGTTTGTGCTGCCGATAGTAGGAATTTTCGTTCCTTGCTTTTACCGTGATATACGATCTTTCCCTCGTCTGGAGTTCACAGTTTAACATTCTTGCTGCGACAGTCAACTACCCCATGGTGTTTGGATAACCAATCTATTCCGAGTATAACATCGAAATCCACCATGTTGAGTTGAATTAACTCAGCACTAAACACCATTTTGTTAATACTGAGATTACAATCTCGGTGTATACTGTGTGCTATTAAGGTTTTATTGGCGGGTGTTGCTACATTGTATGGTTTACTAAGCAATTCCGTTTAAGAGCTAGTTTCTTAGCAAACCTCTTAGATATAAACGAATGCGTGGCACCACAGTCAAACAATGCATAAGCAGATAATTCATTTAATAAAATGGTACCTGCCACGACGTCGTTCGCGTCTTCTGCCTCCTCATTTGATATGGCAAAGACACGGGCATTCGGTTTGTTCTCCCTTGGTTTGTTTGGAGGCCCGTCATTTCTTACAATTGTCCCCTTTACATCAGGTTCGGGGCATTCGGCAATCCTGTGTCCTAACTTTCCACATCGAAAACAGGCTCCCTTTCCCTTAGGCATTCTCCGGGATGATGATAGCCACAGTTTGAACATTTTGGAAACCTCTGTTGGTTTGGGCCGAGTGTTGGTCCTTTTCGCTGGTTGCTGGACTGATTAGGCCGCTTGGAATTGTGACCAATAGTAGCATGCTGGTTAGGGGAAGGTCGCTTGCGCTTGAATTCCTCTTCGCGACGTCTTATATCAGCTTCAGCCCTGATGGCTGCTCCCATAGATCTCCAAATTTTGAGGTTTCAAAAATTGCGAGAGCAGACTGGATACGACTATTCAGTCCAATCCTGATGCGATGGAGCTTCAAGGTCTCATCTGCCATGATACTTGGTGCATACGTTCCCAGTGCGTTGAACTTTGCGGTATATTCTACCACTGACATGTCAGGAGTTTGAGTCAAGTTCTCAAATTCTCTCAGTTTCTGATTTTGTACTGCTGTTGGGAAGTACTGCTTTAGGAATGTGCTTCGGAACCGTTGCCAAGTGATTGGTCCCGTTTCTATCATCATTGGTGACACATTCTCCTACCATTTGCCTGCCTGATCAACAATGAAGGATGTTGTGACTTCCACCTTGATGTGCTCCGGCACTTCAAGCAGCCTGTGGTGATTTTCCACTTGCTTAATCCAGTTTTGGGACATCTCTGGGTCTGAGTTGCCATCAAACGTGGGCACTCTGTTCTTTCGCAGTGATTCATAGTGATACTTCACTCCATGCGGATGTGGCGCTGGTTGCGGATGTGGCTGATTAATAGCGGGGTTAGCCAGACCTTGTAGTGTCGTGGCCACAATGGTGGCTATAGCTGTCAAGTCCTCACGACTTAGACCCACCCTCGGGGGTTGAGGAGGATTTTGGTTTCCATTCGATCTTTCCTCATTAGTGCTAGGAGGGGCAGCGTAGTTGGGGTTACGGTTGTTATGTACAGGACATCCGGCCATCTCCTACAATACATAAAGATCTGAGGTCCATGCGCAGTAGTAAAGTTGATAACAGAACATATCGAAGACATGATTTCGAAATTTGCAATCTGGAAATATATATATATATTTTTTAAAAAAATATTAGGGTTCATATGGCTAGAATTAGGGTTTAGAAATTAACCCTAAATCGACGACTGGAATTCAAAATTGGCAGAGGGCTTCTGATCGAAATAGACTAAGGATCGAAATTACAAATTTAATTCGAACAAAAATGTTTACGGAACTTAAGAAATCGAGAAAAGAAGTTTCGTGGCTGCTAGGGTTCTTGGACCCCAAATCGATCCGAATTATGGTTATCTTCCAGTGGCTGAAATTTGAAATTGATAAAGGGCTTTTGATCGACATGTTCAGACGATCAGACTAAAATTTTTTAATTTCAAAACGATCAAGATATGATCAGAAAATCGGGGAACGAACATAATTTGGGAATTAGGGTTCTTGATTTCAAACGCAAAATTGATCGAGCAAATCAAATCCGATCGACATGAAATTTGGAAAATAAGATCGACTGGAAGAGACGGTTCTAATGGTATACTTGTCGACAGTTATCGTGGCGGCAGGCGGCGGCGGCGGCTTGGCAGAATAGGGTTTCGAATCTTTTTCCAAAAATTCTATTTATTATTATTTTTTTTAAAAAAAATAAAATTTTGGGAATAGAATAATCGTTATTCACGTGATCAATCAGATTGAACTTCCGATTATCGTAATTATCGTGAATCGATCTTTTCCCAGCGGGATTATGGAACCTGGCTAGCTCTGATACCACTAAAATGTCACGCCTCGAGACCGGGGTCATTAACACCGGCATTGATTTCCATACACAACTTGGAATCAATAAGCCTCGTAATATCGCAATAACCAAAAACCAGTCTATATTCCATAAACAAAGAAATCATTGTCTTTACAACTGAATTAAAAACGCGAAATTTAAAACTTAACATCTTAAATAGTAAAATTGTACTTAAATAAAGTCTTGGGATCTTAATTCTTAGAAATACGCAGCGGATATATCACCAACCCCAAAATTGGTGATCTTCTTCGGCTTCAACTTCTTCCTCAGCTTTATTTGGGGATGTACAGTAAGGGGTGAGTGTTTTGGAAAACACTCAGCAAGTGGGGGCCAATCGATATGACAATAATATAGTTTTCATAATTTTCCAAAACAAAATTCTTAATCAAACATATATTGATATGAATGCATCTTAACATAATTGCTCCATCGAGCCATAGCATAGCATAACATATCATATCATAATTTTCTTATAAGTTAAGCACAATAAATCATCTAGTTTCCTCTTGGTACTGATATCAGTCTCTAGAATTATCCCTCATAGAGAAGAGGTCATGCATCGGCTTACCCACGAATAAAGGGTCTGGACATTCCAGAAACAACGGTTAACCACCGTATAAGGTCATGTAAACGGTTATATCCCACCGCATCAGGGTCATAAAGGAATCCACTTCCAATCAGATTTCAAAGTTTAAAGTGCTTAAAAATTACTACTTGCATAATTTTAAAATAAATTCATATCGATTGAGATTTAAATGCATACATACAATCATTTTTAGAAAACGAAACGAATAACTAGCAAAAACCCACTTACTGCGATTATAGATGTTTGAACGATTTGGGGTGCAAAAGCAACAGGAAATCCTTCCTTCCTAAGCCTTGAAGTGGTCGAATTTTAGGTAGGATTTGGCTAAAGTTTTCGGCTCTTGATGAATAATTTCGAAACAAGAATAATGGCTAGATTTGTGCAGAAACTTATGACTTAATAGAATGAGTTTTCGAATCATAATGGAGCAAAATAATGGAGAGGAAAGGTTGGTACTAGATACACTTTTTAATGGTTCAACTCAACTATATAATTTTGGTACAAAATCTGAAAATTAAAGATGAGAATTTTCGAAATTAAGGCCACAAAATCTGTGCAGATTTTTGTATTAAAATATGCTGATTTTGATGGTAAAAGAAATGGTGTAGATTTTTCGAAAATAAGGATGCAAATTCTTGAATTAATGGTATAAAATATGTGCAGATTTTGATGACAAAATGGTGCATAATTTTCGAAAATAAGGAGGTTAATATCCTTGAAAATCATGGTCTAAAAATCTTTCCAAAACTCTCGATTTAAAAATGGAATTTTCGATTTTTGATGACAAACAAGGTGAAGATTTTGATGAAATTATGGTAATGATTTCCATGGTAACAAAGTGTAATCAAAATTGAGATTTCCATCCAAATCCTTTGAGTTGCTTGGAGATTAAAAACCTTCCATAATTCTTGGTTCAATGATAGATTTGGTTCGGTTATGGTGATGCTAAAATAGGATGGAAAATCCTAATTAAAGATAGCAATACTTGCATAGGTTGTGATGATAATTATAGAACCTAGGAATATTTAATTCTACAAGGAAACTAAATAATAAAGTTTAAGTCATGCTATATCATTTAATAATAATATAATAAATAAAGTTTTAACTTGAGCCAAAATATTTTAATTTGATGAATACCTCAAATTTTCGGGTCTTTACACCAGTGGTCGACAGAGTTGACCACCTGGAATTTAGTAGTGATTTATTATATTTTCATACAAGGTTAAATGCATTTTGTGGCGATGTTCTGGAATCAATGGTACATTGTTATTCACTGTGTTCTTCTCACTTGATAAGACCTGGATAGTTTAATTACCACTCATCATCTCATGTTCTTCTCAAATATTAAAAGGCCCAATAACATCATTCGGCCCGTGATAAATTGGAAAATGGTGGGTTGAAGCATCTCACCTCACCTTCACCATGTGATGTATAATCCACTACCATGGGTGAAAATGCACTTTTATAAATATGCCCTTTTTAGTGCTGAAACCGACCTGCCACTTTGTTTCCCTCTTACAGTGCAGTGACCTTGAAAGGAAGGGGACTTGAAGGCCAGTAGATGGAGCAACAAGGGTCGGTCAAGGTAAAATGCAGCTGGATTAGAAATCATGTTCTTTGAAACAATCATATGTGCGGAAAATGGCTTCAATTGCAATAATGCCCACCGCAGTTTGCCATTCATCGCCCACCAAATACAAGTTCTCTGATGAGAAACCCAGAATCAGCGATCTTGAAAAATTCCCTTTTCCCACTTATCCACATTTACGACCGTCCCTATTAACAGGAATGCCAGACTTCATACTCACGTATCACCAAATGCTGCTACATCTTCTTCTAGTAAATAATTGTATTATTTTGTGTTACTCATGAGATTCTGTTGAATATTTTGTTGAGATGTTAATTTTATGTCATAATTTAACTGAAGAAAAATGTTTTTTTTATGTTGTTAACTTGTTTGGAAAGCATACTTTGCTTTTCGAAGTTCTGATATTTCACTTTTTCCTCCAAGAATTTATCCAAGTTGGTCTCTTGTGGATTAGTGACTCAAAAAATGTCCTTCGGTTGGTAGTGTATGGGGTTTACTTTTGATGGGACTGTTATTCCGATGGAACAACATTCATTTAATTGTAATTTTTTTCTAAATCATTAATTTCAACATTCCCTAACCGAATAAACTCGGTCCTCTAATCATGTCATAATAAGTTTATGTGATGAGGAGGTGGTGTCGTATTTCGTCATGGTTTGAATGTGAAATGTGGTTTAATCGACATTTTCAAAAGCTAGTCAATAAGAAAGTTGGGAAGAATATGATACTCGCACATAGTTTGATAACATAGATATGTCAATCTCAAGTGGTAAACTAATATCAATAATGACTGCTGAAGTAGAGTAACTTGCGGTAAAGTTGTGAACCACTATGTGTTAGTCGAGGAATCTTGACTCGATGTTCAAACCTGCTGAGAGGAGAAGCATAATAGATTAATATTCTTGCATTGAATGGAACTTAATGAAAATTTTAGTCTCGAACATTCAAACATAATAGATTACTTATGCATTTCTAACGAATAAATCATGCATATTGATGTCTTGACCTCATAGGTGGATCACAATATATAGAAGAACCTGGGACCAAAGTGAAATTTCAATCATCACTTGGCCTTCCAGGTTGCTCCTCTTCATTGTCCTTTCTAGGAGCTGGTTAGTTCCTTTGCCATCTGCTTCAAAATTTTAAACATTGTTGCAGAAACTGTTCGAAATAAATGTTATTTAAAGCTTCTTTAGATTTCATGGTCTGGTTGTTGCTGTCTTGACACGAATTTTGTTGCTGCTGTTTTGTTTAGAGCTTCTTCAGATTTCTTGATTTGGTTGATGCTTGAAGTTTAATTGGCATTATAAGATTTACTTGTTTGGTGTAGCTTTGTCGCTTCTTAGTTGTCAATGGTTATTGGTAATTAATTGTTGTTGTAATAGGTTGACGTTGGACTTTGTTTTATGTAGATTGCCCCATGTACCATTTTGTATGCATGGTTGAAATTAAACATGTGATTTGCACTTGAGAATATGAAGTAGATTTGCCTTCATTTTTTCTATCCATACTTTCAACAAATTGAAAAATAATTCACGAAATGGTTACATAATTGTCCAAGATCTACTTGACAAAAATTAAAATTTATAATTTACATTTGAAAATACATATATGAAATGATAACAAAGAGAAAAGGGTGTGAATTACTGAATATAATTAATTTAGAGTTATCTTAGGTATTTCATATAATTTTTAAATATAATCCCTACACAATACCTACACGAAACAAATTATATATTATCTATAATTTTTAATCATACAAACCAAACATGATATACATCATCACACTAAATTATTTATCCTTATTTATCATATATTTATCATCCTTATTATTCATCATTCGTTTATCTTATCCACGAACCAAGCGCACCCTAATTAAAAATGACGAAAAATGAAAAATTAATCAGGAATTCTTAAAAGTTCATAGTATTGAACCCTATCTACATTTCGGTAAGGACAAATGAAGATAATTCCAATATGATGTCATATGACATATTGACTTCCTCGGGTAAAATCCCCTCAAGAGCCGAACAAGTCATATACCGAACAGAGTGCACCGAGCAGATAGCACCGAGCAGGGTTTTGTCGAACAACTATTAAACCCTCCTTGGTTCTCTGGTCAAAGATTAGCGGAAGACCCGGGAGTAACTAACAAATTAACCGGCGTGAATGAACGTGCAGTAATGGGGCGCAGATTTCTCGGACACGTTGGGCTCCAGTTAAGCCAGGATCAGAGGACATCGTGTTCCGGATCCACCGCGAGCCAATCACTAGGAACAATCCTATAAATACCCGTGATTTTTCTCTCAATTTGAGGGATTTCCACGTAAAAAATCTTGGTGTGTTTATCGTTATTTTTCATTAACACTTTATTCTACCTTATAATCGAAAATCACGAATCACATCATTGGCGCCGTCTGTGGGAACAAAAAAAGAGTAAAGACGTTGAAGCAAGGATATTTCATTAAGAATCCAAGGCGAAATGGTTAGAAGCAAAGGGCGATGGCCAATGTCGGGGAGGGATAAACCAATGACCCCCCCACGTTCATGCCCAGAACCAGAAGGAGCGGGGGAGGCTGGATCATCGCAGAATGTTTCACGAGTATTACCCACCGGAGGAATACCCATGGAACATTTGACTGAGATGATTGCTAAAACTGTCGGAGAAGTTATGAAACAATTTATGACCCCCCCCCCCCCCCCCCCCCCTGTCAGGAAGAAAATAAGGAAGAGGAGGAAGACTCAACCTCTATAAAGAAGTCGGAGGATGAGGCTGAAGAATCGAAAGATTTTCCTAATCGTTCAAATGATGAAATAGATAGGGCTTTGCACCATCAAATGGAGGATTTAAAGGAGGAGTTACAAAAAATGAGCAATAAAATAGAAGGTCGTATTAACTCGGCAAGAAGGAGCACCCCATTCACTCCTCAGGTCATTGATGATCCTCCGCCTCTTAATTTCAGAACTTTAAGTGTGGGGAATTATGATGGTAGCACGGATCCAGAAGAATATTTGTCTCGATTTGAGAATGCTTCACTCCTTCATCAGCTGTCAGATGGGGTGAAATGTAGAGTGTTCTTGACTACTCTAGCCGGCGCTGCTCAATCGTGGTTCAATCAATTACCATCAAGAATAGTGGATTTCTTTCCCAAATTCAGCTCGTTGTTCCTTCATCAATTCGCGAGCAGTAGAAGTTGCAAGAGAACAGCCTTGAGTTTGTTCGGGCTCAGACAGATGGATAAAGAGTCCCTGCGGAATTTTCTGAAAAGATTCAATCAAGCATGCCTTGATGTTCCGCATGTGACGTCCGAAATACTAGCCAGCGCTTTCACCCAAGGGTTGAGGGAGGGGGATCTGTTCAGATCGTTGGCCAAGAAGCCACCATCGGATTATGATGAATTACTAGGGCGTGCCTCTAAATATAATAATTTGGAGGAAGCGCAGAGGATGAAACAGAAGAAGGAAATAAAAAATGGTGGTGAAGTCAATAGGAAGGAGAGGCCACTGGAACAGCCTAAGAGGAACTTTGATCAATACCTACCGATGAGATCTTATCGGGAGGTAGCCATGAATCAAATTATACCGAAGCGGGGTCGGGGGGGGGGGGGGGGCCTTATGGACGAGGAGTATTCCAAGGAGGAAGCACCCGAGGAGGGAATGTTCATGAAGGAAGAATGGATATAAGGCGAGGAGCTGGCGATGACCTGAGGAACAGTGCTCCTTTCCCTCGAAATAATGTTAATCCAGGGAGAGGAGCACTTCAGCCAGTTCCTTGGGCAGTACGAGGGGAAAGAGTGGACGGAGGAAATCAAGTTACCAGGGAAAGAACCATGAGCAATGTTCCTAACCGAGGGACTATACATATGATTTCGGGAGGAACATCATGTGGAGATTCTAACCGAGCAAGAAAAAGTTATGCTCGAAGACTCGAAGTGTTATCCACTAATCCAAGTCATACTCAGGAGAGTCCCTCTATAGCTTTTGGACCTGCAGATTTACAAGGGATTTATTTTCCCCACGAGGATGCATTGGTTATTTCAGCCATAGTGGCCAACTACAATGTGCAAAGAATCTTCGTCGATACAGACAGCTCGGCAGATGTGCTCTTCCTTAATACTTTGAAACAGATGGAATTGGGAAGTATAGCTGTACAAAAAGTAAATACTTCTTTGCATGGGTTTACCGGAGAAGTCATAAGTCCTATAGGACAAGTGTCTTTACCCGTCACATTAGGAGAAGAGTACAAGACAAAGACAAAGATGATCACCTTCCTCATAGTGGATGCACCCTCCTCCTATAATATAATATTGGGTCGGCCGGCATTAACGGCCTTCGAAGCGGTTGCTTCTACTTACCACTTGAAAATAAAATTCCCGGTAGGAGAGGAAGTGGGACAAGTAAGGGGAAGTCAGAGTTCATCAAGAAAATGCTATGTGCAAGAGTTGAAGCAAGACAATGGAAATAATAGAGAAGATGGGGAGCGAAGAAATAATAAGAGGAAACATGGACAGCCTGAGGCGGAGGAGCGGATAGTCCCCGAGGAGGAATTTATGAGTATCGAGTTAGGTCACCCGGCAAAAACTACTCGCATCGGATCCAAGTTGGATCCAGAATTGAGGAAAAGGGTGATTGAGTGCTTAATAGATAACGTGGATGTATTCGCTTGGAATACCTCTGATTTAATTGGGGTAAACCTGAGATTGCTGAGCATCATCTAAATGTGGACCCGAGTGCTCGGGCAATTAAGCAGAAGAGAAGGCATTTCGGACCCGAGAAGGATGCCGTCATAGCTAAACAAGTAGAGGAGTTGCTGAAGGCAGGCCATATACGGGAGATTAGTTTCCATACATGGCTCTCAAATGTGGTTCTAGTACCTAAAGCAGGAGACAAGTGGAGGATGTGTGTATATTTTCGGGACGTGAACAAAGCGTGTCCCAAAGATTGTTATCCATTGCCGAGGATTGATCAATTAGTGGACTCTACTGCGGGACATGAGTTGTTATGTCTTATGGATGCTTATCAGGGATATCATCAAATCCCTTTAGCCCACGAGGATCAGTCCAAGGTTAGCTTTGTCACAGCGGGAGGAACTTTTTGCTATTTCGTAATGCCCTTCGGATTGAAAAATGCGGGGGCCACTTATCAGAGACTGATGGATAAAATGTTCAGAGATCAAATAGGACGAAACGTGGAAGTTTATGTTGATGACGTCCTGATCAAAAGCAAGAAGGCCCAAAATCTGATCGAAGATATGGAGGAGGTCTTTGCCACTTTAAGAAGATTTGGCATGAAATTAAATCCAGCCAAATGTACTTTCGGAATTCATAGTGGAAAATTCTTAGGATACATGGTGACAGAGAGAGGTGTGGAAGCTAACCCTGAGAAAATTCGAGCAATCCGAGAGATGAGTCCTCCTCGGACCTTGAACGAAGTACAAAGGTTAGCAGGAAGAATAGCAGTGCTTAGTCGATTCATATCTCGATCGGCTGATAGGAGTTTGCCTCTCTTCAAAGCATTAAGGCGAGGAATGCAGTTTGAGTGGGATGATCAGTGTCAGAAAGCTTTCGAAGACTTGAAAGAATATCTAGCTCAGTTACCCTTAATGAATAAACCCGAGCACAATGAGACCCTCCTCGTCTACTTATCGGTAACCGAGGAAGTTGTCAGCTCGGTGTTAATTCAAGAGAAATTAGGGCAGCAGCAACCGGTATATTATGTCAGTCGAGCTTTGCAAGGAGCCGAACAGAGATACCCTGAAATTGAAAAATTAGCTTTGGCTCTCGTGATCACGGCAAGAAGGCTTCGGCCGTATTTTCTATCTCACCCTATCATGGTGGTAACGAGCACTCCCTTCGGAAGGCTCTTGTCAAAAGCTGAAATTTCAGGAAGGATGGTGAAATGGGCCACAGAATTGAGTGAGTTTGATATTTCTTATCAGCCTCGGACTACCATCAAAGCTTAGGCCTTATCAGATTTCTTGGTTGAAGTGACCCATACTCGCGAAGAAAAAGATTGGAGCCTATTTGTAGATGGATCATCTACTCAAATAGGAAGCGGCGCAGGAATTATACTTATCAGCCCAGAAAGAGAGGAAATTGCCATAGCTATTCAGTTCAGTTTTCATTCTTCAAGCAACGAAGCCGAATTTGAAGCTCTCCTCTCAAGTTTACGAGTAGCATTAGACGCCGGAGCTCGGAAAGTGAAAGTGTTCATTGATTTAATGTTGGTTGTTCAGCGGGTAAATGAGGTGTACAAGGTGAAAGAAGAAAAGTTGAAAAAATATATGGAGAAGGCTCAAGTATTAATGACTCAGTTCCAGGAAGTGGAATTGAAGCAAATACCGCGAGAAGATAATAACCGAGCGGATGCACTCGCAAAATTAGCCAGTTCCATTCATGAGTGGAAGAACAGGAAAGTGCTGGTGCAAGATCTTTTGGTCTCGCACATAGTTATCAACAGTATAATGAATTTGGAGTCTTGTATCATATCCGATTGGCGAGAGCATATCGTTAAATTCTTGAAAAATAGGGTGTTGCCATTGGATCCGAAGGAAGCTGCTCGGGTGAAGAGAATGGAGAGGCGTTTTGTGTTAGCAGAAGATAAGTTGTTCAAAAGGGGATTTTCAGTTCCCTTCTTGCAATGCACATCAGTACAAGAAGGAGAACATTTGCTAAAGGAGATTCACGAAGGCTGTTGTGGGAATCATTCGGGAAGTAATATGTTATATCATAAAGCCCTTCGGGCAGGATACTATTGGCCCAGTATGAGAGAAAGTGCCGGAGAAATTGTTAAAAAATGTAACAATTGCCAGAAACATGCAAATTTATCTCATATACCTGCAGAGGTCCTAAATAGCAGTGTTACTTCATGTCCTTTCGATCAATGGGGGATGGACATTGTCGGACCTTTTCCTCTTGCCACGGGGCAAAGGAAATTCCTTCTAGTAGCAGTTGAGTACTTTACTAAATGGGTGGAAGCTGAGCCTCTAGCAAAAATAACTGAGGAGGAAATTATCAGATTCTTATGGAGAAGCGTAATATGTCGGTTTGGAATACCGAGGAGAATTATTTCGGATAATGGAAGACAATTTCAGGGAAAGAAACTACAGGGGTGGTGCGAGAATATGAAAATCAAGCAAGTATTCACGTCGGTGGCCTATCCACAGTCAAATGGGCAAGTCGAAGTTATTAACCGTATTCTATTACATGGGATTAAGACGAAGTTGGAAGGGGCCCGAGGAGAATGGGTAAATGAACTACCTGGAGTCTTGTGGGCTTACCGAACAATGCCTCGGGTATCTACAGGGGAAACTCCGTATAGTCTGGTATACGGTTCGGAGGCCCTCATTCCAGCGGAAATTGGGGTTGAATCTCTCCGCGTACAATGTTATGATCCAGAGCAGAACGAGGGTAAAAGAATGCAAGAGTTAGATGAGGTTGATCAGCTAAGAGAACAAGCTGTAGCAAGAACAGAGCTATACAAAGTAAGGATTACCAATGCCTATAACCGAAGGGTTTGACCAAGAACATTTCAAGTCGGGGATTTAGTGTTACGGAGAACAAATCCTGCTGGTGAGGTAAAAAAGTTGGCACCCAAATGGGAAGGCCCTTACAAAATCAAGGAAGTGATCGGAAGAGGAGCCTACAGGCTGGAGGATCATGAAGGTCGGAAGTTGGTAAGACCTTGGAACATTCATAACTTGAAGAAATATTTTATGTAATCTTTCTTTTTTAGTTCTTTTTTTATTTTATTCAGTAGTAATAAAATGAAGGTATTTGATTCATCGAGCTTGTTCGGAATTATCATCAGTTTATTCGTGGGATCGGGATGTTTGGTCCACGTTTAAACATTAAATTATCATCAGTTTATTCGTGGGATCGGGATGTTTGGTCCACGTTTAAACATTAAATTATCATCAGTTTACTCGTGGGATCGGGATGATCGGGATGTTTGGTCCACGTTTAAACATTAAATTATCATCAGTTTACTCGTGGGATCGGGATGTTTGGTCCACGTTTAAACATTAAATTATCATCAGTTTACTCGTGGGATCGGGATGTTTGGTCCACGTTTTAAACCTAAAATTGCCCAAGTGATGGTGCTCGGGGTAGCGAGCTTTGTTCGGAATTTTAGTTGTTTACTCGTGGGATCGGGATGTTTGGTCCACGTTTTAAACCTAAAATTGCATAAGTGTTGGTGCTCGGGTAGCGAGCTTGTTCGGAATTTTAGTTGTTACTCGTGGGATCGGGATGTTTGGTCCACGTTTTAAACCTAAAATTGCCTAAGTGTTTGTGCTCGGGGTAGCGAGCTTTGTTCGGAATTTTAGTTGTTTACTCGTGGGATCGGGATGTTTGGTCCACGTTTTAAACCTAAAATTGCCTAAGTGTTGGTGCTCGGGGTAGCGAGCTTGTTCGAAATTTTAGTTGTTACTCGTGGGATCGGGATGTTTGGTCCACATTTTAAACCTAAAATTGCCTAAGTGTTTGTGCTCGGGGTAGCGAGCTTTGTTCGGAATTTTAGTTGTTTACTCGTGGGATCGGGATGTTTGGTCCACGTTTTAAACCTAAAATTGCCTAAGTGTTTGGGCTCGGGGTAGCGAGCTTGTTCGGAATTTTAGTTGTTACTCGTGGGATCGGGATGTTTGGTCCATGTTTTAAACCTAAAATTGCCTAAGTGTTTGTGCTCGGGGTAGCGAGCTTTGTTCGGAATTTTAGTTGTTTACTCGTGGGATCAGGATGTTTGGTCCACGTTTTAAATCTAAAGTTGCCTAAGTGTTGGTGCTCGGGGTAGCGAGCTTGTTCGGAATTTTAGTTGTTACTCGTGGGATAAGGATGTTTGGTCCACGTTTTAAACCTAAAATTGCCTAAGTGTTTGTGCTCGGGGTAGCGAGCTTTGTTCGGAATTTTAGTTGTTTACTCGTGGGATCGGGATGTTTGGTCCACGTTTTAAACCTAAAATTGCCTAAGTGTTTGGGCTCGGGGTAGCGAGCTTGTTTGGAATTTTAGTTGTTACTCGTGGGATCGGGATGTTTGGTCCACGCTTTAAACCTAAAATTGCCTAAGTGTTTGTGTTCGGGGTAGCGAGCTTTGTTCGAAATTTTAGTTGTTTACTCGTGGGATCGGGATGTTTGGTCCACGTTTTAAACCTAAAATTGCCTAAGTGTTGGTGCTCGGGGTAGCGAGCTTGTTCGGAATTTTAGTTGTTACTCGTGGGATCGGGATGTTTGGTCCACGTTTTAAACCTAAAATTGCCTAAGTGTTTGTGCTCGGGGTAGCGAGCTTTGTTCGGAATTTTAGTTGTTTACTCGTGGGATCGGGATGTTTGGTCCACGTTTTAAACCTAAAATTGCCTAGGTGTTTGTGCTCGGGATAACAAGCTTGTTCCGAAATACAAGTAAGTGATTTCATTAATGAACGAAAAAAGAAATACAAGAAAGGGTAAAAGTTCTACCATATGGCTGGAATAGCTCCTCGGGGAGGCTCTCCAGAGCAGCACTGACATCAAGGAAATCTTTTGAAGCTCCTTCGGTTGGATAGCCTTGAGATCCAAATTGGTTGACGCATGCTTCAAAGCCATGATCAAAGAACTTGTAAGCACGGTCAGCCACCATGTTGCTGTACTCTGAAGACTTCAAAAACTCAGCTTTCTTCAAGAGCCAGAGTTTTTCCACACGAGCAGTAATGGAAGATTTCTCTTTAGCACGTTGCTCAGCCAGGGGATTTATACTGCTCTGACAAAGTAGAGTTAGCACCTTCCAGATCGGCGGATTTTGTCCGCTCCTCTGCCAGGGCCTACTCCGCCTTGTCTCGAGCTGATACCAGGGCCAAGTACCGCTCCTCCAGGATGCTCACTGTTTTCTTCAGCTCCTCACCCATACCCTCTAACTGTCTGATGCGCTTCTGGTTCTGCCCATCAGCCAATCGAACTGAATGAAAACGAGTGAGAAGTTCACCCACCATCATGTGGGCCTGCGTCATAGCATATATAAAGTTAAAGTAGCAAATGAAGGTATTGTAAAAAGACAAGCGAAACAGATTAAGGGGTAAAAGCATTTACCTGAGTAAAGGAGGAGGAGAAATCGTTCACCAAGTTGCTGAAAGCCAGTTCCCCGAGGTACTTTCGATCAGCTGAGTTGGGGGTGTAGCACAAAATGGAGTGGGAGGCTTTGGGATCGGGTTTTTTCAGTAGGGGAACAGTGGGGGAGTACGTCCACGAAGGGATATGGTATCTCGAGGTAGGCCGAGAAACGCCGGGGGCGGGTTGAGAGGAGGCTCGAGGTGCAGAAGGGATAAGGGAAGAAGAAGTTTTCTTATTGGGAGGTGCTTGGGGCGAAGAACTTGGACCTTCGGGAGTAGCCCTCTTCCGACGATGAAGGACTTGAGTCCCCTGAGGAGAAGCCCTCTCCTTAGGAGGGGTCAAAATCTCGACGGACGGGGGAGAGGCAGAAGTAGTAGCAGCCTTAGAAGTTTGACCTTTCTGGCTCTTCTCCTTCAGCTTCTCGGCCATCCTAGCCTTCATCATTTTTGTTTCTGAAAAGATCAGAGAAATATTAGTCCGAACATGATAAGTCGAAAGTAAAACGAAGAGGATTGCTTGAAAAGCACTCACCGAGGGGCATTTTCAAGGATACACCCTTGGGGCTCAACTGGAACAAGTATAGCAGTCCGTCGTCAATCAGCTCCATCAAGTTAAAACACTGATCGCCAAGTGCACGACGAACCTACAAATACGGTTCCTCCTCAAGATGACCCTTGATTGACTTGCCCCTCGGGAGATTTTCCCTCCACTCCATAGGGCAATCCCAAGGCTGGAGTGGACGAGCAAAGAAGTAAGAGTTTTTCCAATTTTTTATGGACGAGGGGTATTTTTTGAGGAAGCCAACCCCTGTCCTTGAGGAAAAGTAAAAGAGCCCGATCTCTTTCTTGTTCAATTGAAAAAAAACAATGAAAAAGTTCGGGAGTAGGGGTAAAACCCAGATAAGAAAGAACTATGAAGAAGCCTGCTAATAACCGATAACCATTGGGAAATAATTGACTAAGGGAAACACAGAAGTAGGAGGCCACTTCAATAAAGAAAGAAGGGACGGGAAAACAGAGGCCTCCTCGGAGCTGGTCTATATAAAAAGGAAAATACCCCTTAGGGGGTAAGTGGGGACGAGATCCAGAAGGGGGAGCAATAATAGAAGTCCCCTCGGAAATCCCCCATTTAGTTCGAATATTATTTAGTTGTTGAGCCGATTTGACTTCAGACTCAAAAATCTCGAACCAGGAAACGCGGGCTTTTACTAAATCTCGCTCAGTAGCACGTTTCTGCTCTTGTTTATGAGCAGCTGACGCAGCAGAAGAGCTTAGGGTTTTGTCGCTATCAAAAGAGGAAGAGGGTTGAGGAGAGGGGCTAAGAGCGTCTCCTTCATTGAACCTATCTATCGCTTGCAATGAAGAGTCGGCTGAGAAAGAAATCATACTTGGTGATGAAAGAAAAGGAAGACTGCGGGGGAAAGTTGTTCGATCGTCTGGTGCTAGCTCGGAAGCAAAATGCAGTAAAGTAAAAACAAATGAAGAAAAGGGAGGGGTATTTATAGCGGGGACCATATGAACAGTCATTCAATCTTCACCGTCCAAAAATGAGGGAATGAACGGTCATAAAGGTGCCTCGGGAAACGAAACGTCGCGCGGCATTTGAAATTTTTGAGCGGGAAATAAGGGCGGCAAAATATCCCGAGCAGGTTAAATTTAGGATTTTACCCGAAGACAATAAAACAAGACTTCAAAAGTCTCGTCTTGCTTTACTTTAGGGGGGTGAGGTGATGTCATATGACATATTGACTTTCTCGGGTAAAATCCCCTCAAGAGCCGAACAAGTCATATACCGAACAGAGTGCACAGAGCAGATAGCACCGAGCAGGGTTTTGTCGAACAGCTATTAAACCCTCCTCGGTTCTCTGGTCAAAGATTAGCGGAAGACCCGGGAGTAACTAACAAATTAACCGGCGTGAATGAACGTGCAGTAATGGGGCGCGGATTTCTCGGACACGTTGGGCTCCAGTTAAGCCACGATCAGAGGACATCGTGTTCCGGATCCACCGCGAGCCAATCACTAGGAACAGTCCTATAAATACCCGTGGTTTTTCTCTCAATTTGAGGGTTTTCCACGTAAAAAATCTTGGTGTGTTTATCGTTATTTTTCATTAACACTTTATTCTACCTTATATTCGAAAATCACGAAATCACATCACAATAATTTAACGACATAGTTTTACCGACAAAGTATTCAATTAACAAAAAGTGAATGATTATTTTGAAGCTCACCTTGAGCTGCGAGAGGAATATTGTACAAGTATCAAAATCCTTTCGTATAAACGCGGCTTTGAATCGCTCAAACAGTTGTGACATCACTGTGATCTTCGGATCCATCTCTCCCCATGTTTAATTTATTCAAATTTTGTGTGAATATTTTTTAGGTAGACTTATCAATGATACTCTTCTTTCTACACAGAAAGCTTTATCATATGTCGCTGATCAATATTTGCACGGCTATTCAAATCTGAGAAATGAGAACTTAGTAGGGTGTCAGGGTAAATGTGTAAAAATATTTCTCTATCTTGTTTACTGTACATGAGTGGAGTAGACATCACACTTTGAAAGAATGAATGCTTCGTACCGATGTTTTTCTCTTAATCATGGGCCTGCCGATTGTTATGGCTTTCTCAAAACTCGAGAAGAACAAGGGATGACGCTTGATAATTATCTAATCCTATCCTTATACATCGAGCAGAACACAGATAGTTTGTGGAGTTGAAATTATTGTGACAGGCCTGGGTTTCTCTTAATTAATGTAACTCGTCCTATCGGTACGGTAAGAAATTAGATATGGATATATTTATGGGTTGATTATTTTAGTTCATTTGTCTGTATTAATTTGAATTGGAGTCCTATGAATGCTTAGCTCTTGCAATATAAGATGATGTTGGTTAGAATATGTCATGATAGGATTTATGGACTTGTGTTAAGTTCTTGTCAATTTGAAGTCCACTTATATTTCAGCACCCACGAATTACCGTAAAAGTGCCAATGTTTATGACAAGTTCTTCGGCTATCTTTTTTTTCAATTGGTTTATCAAGACAAAAAAATAAGCATTCAGATAAGTTATTGGATGAGAGAAAATTTGTGTGCTGGAAAATGTTTGCTGGAACAATTAGTATTACTGATTCAATGTTGAATAATATTTCACCTACTTCAAATATATATGTTAGTGTGTGTACTTCATGTAATACAGCTTTTCCTCGGCTGTTGGCAGTAGAAAATCTTGTAAAATATTGCTTGCTTGTCAATGTAACTAAAAGGTAGTGTTTTTTTTCGTATTCTTCTCTCGATGTATAAACATAAGCTTCTTACCAGAACAATGCATTTCGAGTTCTTCTTGTTTGATACATATATATTGAAATGTTCTATACGAAGTGGTCCTCACTTACATTTATATTAATGACCCACCAAACACATTCAGTTTTGTCTGTCATATGCATAATTGCTACTACACAGGTGTTATCATGTGGCCTTTGATGGTTTCACCATGGAATGTTGTTTCTTTAAACTTAACTTTAGGATCACTCAATTGCAGGTGCTGGTGATCGTTGGGATGCAGCTGTTGAAATGATATATTTGTTTATTTTGTACTTCATTATTTTCTTGTGTTGTCCCATAGATGTTCAATGATAATCCATTATAATTTTTATATCTTATTGATAATCCACTATTATTTTTTTAAATTTGAATCCAAAGAAGCCTTTATTGACTCAATTTATTTACCTTTTGCAAATGTTATAAACACTATAAATTTTTGTATTTACATGTATTGAATCCACACACTTTCATTTTGTTCCTCGGATGCATTAGTGCAGATATTTGCTTTGTATTCAACTGGAGAAACTAGGGTGAATTTGTTTGCATATTTAAATTTTATGCACACTCCCTTGTGTAGAAGTATCATGAAAAAATGATTAATGAAATATTTGTAAGAAAAATATTAATAGTTGGTTTTAATTTGGAAAGTATATATTTACAAAATATATCCAAATTATAAGATTATTAATATGAATTAAAATAATAATAATAATTGTATAATAAGAAATACATTTATAATAAGAAGAAGAAATATTAGTATTAATATTAATACTATTAATCTTATTATTTATTATTAAAATATTTCATATTATAAATTATTATTCTTAGAAATAAATAATTTATAAGTCCTATTTTAATTTTATTTAATGACTAAAATAATAATTTCAAATTTAATTTTAAAAATGTTTAATATGTATATATATATATATTAATAATTTATAAATAAATAATTTATAGAATAAAAAAAATATTCTAAATAAAATAATATGAAATATTATAACAAATAAATTCAAACTCATTTAAGGGTGTTTCAGTCATTTTACTATCTACTATAAATCTATACAATATCTATATCTATATATACCTATATATATATATACCTATAAATGTGTGGATGTGTGGGCAAAGTTTTCCACATGAATTTTCTATTTTGCCACTAATCTATCCTTAAAATGATTTTAGGTTGAGGTCATGTTTGAAAAATATGTTCAAAAAAAAGGTCAAAGAAGGAATATCACGATTTTTTGAATTCTTTCCTTTAGTCTCTTCACTTCATTTGATTCCATTACAATTATATTTAAACAATTCATCCAAGTCTATTCAACTCCAACTTCAATATTATTTTTTAATTATTACATTTTTAAAATACGATCCTGTTTTAGATAAATTTTTGATGCCACAAATTGTAATCTATATAAAATAAAATATAGAGTGGAAAAGTCAAAGGTATATATAAAAAAAATATAGAGTGGAAAAGTAAAGGTTTTTTTTATTTCATAATAATATTTTATTGAATCAGTTGAAAGTTTTGAGTCCCTCTAGATTAATTAATACATTTATCAGTGTAATTTTCTTATTTACCGGAATGAAAAAAATTACGTTAAATCCATAACAAAAATCGAAAATATTATTAAATTTAAAATTTCTTTAACAATAAACGAAAATGTTATTAAATTTAAAATTTTGAAGACGATGGAACCACGGTTGGCCTTCAATCGAAAACCTCCATCCCTAAGGTCGACGCCACCATGCTCTCGGTCACCTCCTCCGGAAAGATCCATTCTAACGCCATTTAATAGTGTAAAAATTACATATTCAATGTCGTGTGGAATTTCTTACAAATCAAATGCCTTGATGTGTTTTTTGCTTTGCATAGAGGCTACAGATAACTATCGATGACTTTATTGATTGGCTACTTGTTTTAGCTTTACACTTTGTAATTATTTGGAATGTTTGTTCTTATTATTATTGTATGAATTTTATGAATTGTATGAACGTAATTTATTAATGTAATTATCTGAGATATTTTATACAAATTGAATTTACATCTCTCATATTCAAATTTTAAATCTCATATTATTTAGACATCTAAGTGTGTTAGAAAAAATAATACCGTACATCAATCTCCATAATTAATTATTATTCAAATCATTAATTTTAACTTACATACAATTGTCCATCTAATAGTTTCTTTAATCTAATTTATATTTAGTATTTTGTTATACTACAACATTACATAAATATAATTCTATTTTTTTCAGATAGTTATTTGTTTAGATTTAGATTTCTTAAGATAATCATATCTTTTGCTGATTATTTCCTAGAAAATTGATTAGCTTTATGTTTAGTCTTTTCCTGATTAAATGCAGGGAGCTGAATGGAAGAATTGGAATTAATTACAGTTAATATAATCAAACTAATCAGATCCATTATATTATTATTTTATTATTATTATTATTATCTTTGTGAATTGTAGAATTGGTGATTACGTTTGTTTGGCAGTTAGTATTTTATGTTATTTGAATATGTAATTGCAGGGTGCTCTTGTATATGAAATTATCTTTGCAAATGCGATACAATTTTTCGAAGATCAACTCAAAAGCAATAGAAGTTATCTCATATCTAATCCAACCATAAAGGATATAAACAAAAGTTTTCCGAACGTGAATCGTAAAATTGAGTTGGTCCTACAAACGAATACAACAATCAAAGAAGTAGAGAGGAATTTCAGGTGCTCTAGTGTCAGTTTCAGATTTTCAGATTTTGCTGATGTTAAGATAAATTCACAAGATATCAACAACTCGGTAATTCTATATCATTATATTTATAAGAAAGTCAATAATTTTAAATAGGATAACTGATTAATCTTCACAATTTATTAGATGTAATAGGTGTCATCATGAAGGTTAAGCACTCGGTCCAATTTCAAAGGAACGACAAGAGCATTGGTTATCGAAGAAAAATCATATTGATAAACATTCAGTGAGTACGAATCATAGTTTTAGAAATAAATCATTTAAACATACATTATACTGTAATTTGTTTTCTCAGACTTGATACTATTATCATAAATTTGTGGGATGATCTTGCAATGAATGAAGGCCAATGGTTACAAGAAATTCAGAATGAACGGCCAATAATAGCTTTCTCAAATATGAAAAGACATATTTATCAAGGTAAATTTTTCCCGTTTATTGTAAATATCATTTAGTGTCTAAATGTAATACTGCATTATTTTAAATACAGAAATGGTTCAGTTGAAGTCCACATATACGTTTGCAATATTTCAAAACCCAATATGCCCTGAATCAGAAGACACAAATTTATGGTAAGCAAACTCGACTATATTAGATAGTCATTCTTCAATTTTTTAACACATATTATTGATATGTCATCTGTATTGCTCTTTAGAATGATCAATTTAATAAATAGTATTGTTTAATATATTATATGAAAACCAAAACGTTTTCTTATAGATAATTAAGTATCTACTTCAAAACTTTACTTTCCGTTAGTCTAATATAAATTGTTCAAATATATTTTAATCCTAATATTTCCTATCGTTGTTGTCAAACAGTAAAATTAAAGAACAATTTTTTGAGGAATTGTTGATGTGTAGAAGAATAAAAGAATCCAAGCAAATCACATTGAAACAATTGATACATGAACGCGATAATTTAATCGAGGTCAGTCAATTGTTTTATAACGCTTTTTACACATCCAAAATTATAACATTGTCTCACATACCAAATACATATGATATTCTCTAATGAATATAGAACACGTACTACTGTTTCAAAGGATGTGTACAAGAAGTGGAGAACATATCGCAACCTTGGTATGAAGCTTGTAACAATTGTTCGAGGGCAATTATAAATACGAAAGATGCGCCAACTTGTAGGGTTTGTGTTGATTTAGTTGTAGAAGCAGTGCCAATGTATAAAATATGTCATTATTTTCAAATTCGATTGCATAAAAAAAGTCACTTGCTTCTTTATTAAAAATGTTACATGCACAAGCATCGATTAACAATTAATGTCGAATATGACAATGAGAAAGATAGGCTTACTATTGGTTGTCCGGTGAAAGATTATACCAACTCAATCAGTGAGGTTTGTATAAATTAAATTTTTTACAACAACCACCGTACTTCTTACATTTACAACTACCAAAACTATTATTATTTTTGTACAGGACGTCAAAACTTCAGCATATTATATGGCTCTCGAAGTACCAGACAAGGGCCAATACAAATTTCTTTTCAAGCTCGATAAAAAGGATGAGTCTCGTAATGAGATTTTATCTATTATACTTGAAGGATTTGAAAAGTCGTTTCAGAGGTTCAACAAATCAAAGAAATCTCCAAAAAATGCCTCAAAGAACATTGATGAAAATAATGGCGGAACAAAACAAAGTCCTACCACAAAATCGTGGAGCAAAAGATATAATAAGCAGCAAATAATTGATGATGTTTGTGGAAGTACTCTCATCGAAATTGAAGATGATGACTTGCTTGCTTCTTTTTCAAAGAGACGGATAACCAAACACAAAGTCCGTCCACCAAACTTCAAAGACAAAAAAATAAGGAACTCCAAATAATTGATCATGATTGATGTGATCCGTTATTTTACGTGTTTGGTAGAATTAGGTGTTTACGAAAAATAAAAGGAATACACCAAGATTTTTTACGTGGAAAAATCTCGAATTGAGAGAAAAACCACGGGACCTAGTCCAGTATAAAGCTCCACTATAAATATTGATGATTTACAGGACTCTCTAGACACAAAAAATAATTGTTCAATGACTTACATAAACTGTTTATAAAAATAACAAAAAAGACCGAACAGACGTAAATTTGCTCTCTTCGGAGTCTTTTTGCCCAGAAAATTTCAACCCTTTCTGTGATGACATCCACGGGTATTTATAGGACTATTTCTAGTGATTGACTCGCGGGAGATCCGGAACACGATGTCCTCTGATCGTGGCTTAACTGGAGCCTCACACGTCCGAGAAATCCGCGCCCCATTATTGCACGTTCATTAACGCCGGTAAATTTGTTGGTTATTCCCGGGTCTTCCGCTAATCTTTGACCAGAAAACCGAGGAGGATTACAGGTGTTCGGTACAAATCCTGCTCGGTGATTTCCGTTCGGTGTACTATGTTCGGTATATGTATTTGTTCGGCCCTTGAGGGATTTTACCCGAGGAGGTCAATATGTCATATGACATCACCTCACCCCCCCTAAAGTAAAGCAAGACGAGACCTTTGAAGTCTTGTTTTATTGGCTTCGGGTAAAATCCCAAACTTGACCTGCTCGGGATATTTTTGCCGCCCTTTTTTTCCCGCCCAACTATTTAAAAGATATTTTAAATGCCGCGCGACGTTTCGTTTCCCGAGGCTGCTTTATATCCGTCCATTCCCTTATTTTTGGACGGTAATGATTAAATGACTGTTCACATGGTCCCCGCTATAAATACCCCTCCATTTTCTTCATTTGTTTTTACTTTACTGCATTTTGCTTCCGAGCTAGCACCAGACGGTCGAACAACTTGTCTCACCAGTTCCCTTCTTTTTTAATCCCTTAAGTATGGTTTCTTCCTCAGCTGATTCTTCACTGCAAGCTATAGATAGGTTTACCGAAGGAGATGCTCTTAGCCCTTCTCCTCAAGCCTCTTCCTCTTTCGATAGTGACAAAACCCTAAGCTCTTCTGCCGCGTCGGCTGCTCATAAACAAGAGCAGAAACGTGCTACGGAGCGAGATTTGGTTAAAGCCAGGGTTCCTTGGTTCGAGATATTCGAGTCTGAGGTTAAATTGCCTCAGCATCTTATCAATATCCGAACTAAATGGGGGATTTCCGAGGGGACTTCTATTATTGCTCCCCCTTCTGGATCTCGTCCCCACTTACCCCCTAAGGGGTATTTTCCTTTCTATATAGACCAACTCCGAGGAGGGCTCCGTTTTCCCGTCCCCTCTTTCTTTATTGAAGTGGCCTCCTACTTTTGCGTTTCCCTTAGTCAATTATTTCCCAATAGCTATAGGTTATTAGCAGGCTTCTTCATAGTTCTTTCTTATCTGGGTTTTACACCTACTCCCGAGCTTTTTCATTGTTTCTTCCAACTGAACAAGAAAGAGATTGGGCTTTTTTACTTTTCCTCAAGGACAGGGGTTGGCTTCCTCAAAAAATACCCCTCGTCTATAAAAAATTGGAAAAATTCTTACTTCTTTGCTCGTCCCCTCCAGCCTTGGGATTGCCCTATGGAGTGGAGGGAAAGCCTCCCGAGGGGGAAATCAATCAAGGGTCACCATGAGGAGGAACCGTATTTGTCGGTTCGTCGTGCACTTGGCGATCAGTGTTATAATTTGATGGAGCTGATTGACGACGGACTGCTATACTTGTTCCAATTGAGCCCCAAGGGTGTATCCTTGAAAATGTCCCTCGGTGAGTGCTTTCCAAGTAATCTTCTTCGTTTTACTTTTAACTTATCATGTTCGGACTAATATTTCTCTGCTCTTTTCAGAAGATAAAATGATGAAGGCAATGATAGCCGAGAAGCTAAGGGAGAAGAGCCAAAAGGGCCAAATTTCTAAGGCTGCTGCTATTCCTGCACCCCCCCTTCTATTGAGATTTTGACTCCTTCTGAGGAGAAGGCTTCACCTGAGCAGACTCATGCTCTTCATCGCAAGAGGAAGACTACTCCCGAAGGTCCAAGTTCCTCGCCCCAAGCACCTCCTACTAAAAAAACTTCATCTTCCCTCATCCCTTCCGAACCTCGAGCCTCTTCTCAACCCGCTCTCGGTGTATCTCGACCTTCTTCGAGATACCATATCCCTTCGTGGACGTATTCCCCTACTGTTCCACTACTGAAAAAACCCGATCCCAAAGCCTCCCATTCCATGCTGTGCTATACCCCCAACCCTGCTGATCGAAAATACCTCGGGGAGCTGGCCTTCAGCAACTTGGTGAACGACTTCTCCTCCTCCTTTACCCAGGTAAATGTTTATGCCCATTAATTTGTTCCGTTTGTCTTCTTTCAATATCTTCATTTGTTACTTTTAATTTTATATATGATCTGATGCAGGCCCACATGATGGCGGGTGAACTTCTCACTCGTTTTCATTCAGTTCGATTGGCTGATGGGCAAAATCAGAAGCGCATCCGGCAGTTAGAGGGTATGGGTGAGGAGTTGAAGAAAACGGTGAGCCTTTTAGAGGAGCGGCACTCGGCCCTGGTATCGGCTCGGGACAAGGCAGAGCAGGTCCTGGCAGAGGAGCGGACAAAGTTTGCTGCTCTGGAAGATGCTAACTCTTCTTTGTCAGAGCAGTATAAAGCCCTGGCTGAGCAACATCAAGCTGTCTCCGAGCAGCTGGCTCAGGAGAAATCTTCCACAGCTGCTCGTGCGGAAGAACTATGGCTTTCGAAGAAAGAAGACTTTTTGAAGTCTCCAGAGTATAGCAGCATGGTGGCTGACCGTGCTTACAAGTTCTTTGATCATGGCTTTGAAGCATGTGTCAATCAATTTGGATCTCAGGGCTATCCGCCCGAAGGAGCTTCCAAAGATTTCCTTGATGTTAATGCTGCTCTGGATAGCCTCCCCGAGGAATTATTCCAGCCATAGGATAGAGCTTTTATCTTTTATTGTACTTCTTTCTTTTTTATTAATGAAATCATTTGCTTGTATCTTGGAACAAACTCGCTACCCCGAGCGCAAACACTTAGGCAATTTTAGGTTTAAAACGTGGACCAAACATCCCGATCCCACGAATAAACAACTAAAATTCCGAACAGCTCGCTACCCCGAGCACAAACACTTAGGCAATTTTAGGTTTAAAACGTGGACCAAACATCCCGATCCCACGAATAAACAACTAAAATTCCGAACAGCTCGCTACCCCGAGCACAAACACTTAGGTAATTTTAGGTTTAAAACGTGGACCAAACATCCCGATCCCACGAATAAACAACTAAAATTCCGAACAGCTCGCTACCCCGAGCACAAACACTTAGATAATTTTAGGTTTAAAACGTGGACCAAACATCCCGATCCCACGAATAAACAACTAAAATTCCGAACAGCTCGCTACCCCGAGCACAAACACTTAGGTAATTTTAGGTTTAAAACGTGGACCAAACATCCCGATCCCACGAATAAACAACTAAAATTCCGAACAGCTCGCTACCCCGAGCACAAACACTTAGGTAATTTTAGGTTTAAAACGTGGACCAAACATCCCGATCCCACGAATAAACAACTAAAATTCCGAACAGCTCGCTACCCCGAGCACAAATACTTAGGCAATTTTAGGTTTAAAATGTGGACCAAACATCCCGATCCCACGAATAAACCGCTAAAATTCCGAACAGCTCGCTACCCCGAGCACAAACACTTAGGTAATTTTAGGTTTAAAACGTGGACCAAACATCCCGATCCCACGAATAAACAACTAAAATTCCGAACAGCTCGCTACCCCGAGCACAAACACTTAGGTAATTTTAGGTTTAAAACGTGGACCAAACATCCCGATCCCACGAATAAACAACTAAAATTCCGAACAGCTCGCTACCCCCGAGCACAAAACACTTAGGTAATTTTAGGTTTAAAACGTGGACCAAACATCCCGATCCCACGAATAAACAACTAAAATTCCGAACAGCTCGCTACCCCCGAGCACAAATACTTAGGCAATTTTAGGTTTAAAATGTGGACCAAACATCCCGATCCCACGAATAAACCGCTAAAATTCCGAACAGCTCGCTACCCCGAGCACAAACACTTAGGTAATTTTAGGTTTAAAACGTGGACCAAACATCCCGATCCCACGAATAAACAACTAAAATTCCGAACAGCTCGCTACCCCGAGCACAAACACTTAGGTAATTTTAGGTTTAAAACGTGGACCAAACATCCCGATCCCACGAATAAACAACTAAAATTCCGAACAGCTCGCTACCCCGAGCACAAACACTTAGGTAATTTTAGGTTTAAAACGTGGACCAAACATCCCGATCCCACGAATAAACAACTAAATTCCGAACAGCTCGCTACCCCGAGCACAAACACTTAGGTAATTTTAGGTTTAAAACGTGGACCAAACATCCCGATCCCACGAATAAACAACTAAAATTCCGAACAGCTCGCTACCCCGAGCACAAATACTTAGGCAATTTTAGGTTTAAAATGTGGACCAAACATCCCGATCCCACGAATAAACTGATATTAATGTAATGTTTAAACGTGGACCAAACATCTCGATCCCACGAGTAAATCGATGATAATGTAATGTTTAAACGTGGACCAAACATCCCGATCCCACGAGTAAACAACTAAAATTCCGAACAAACTCGATGAATCAAATATTTTCATTTTATTACTACTGAATTCATAAAACAATAAAAAAGAAAGATTACACAAAATACTTCTTCAAGTTATGAATGTTCCAAGGTCTTACCAATTTCCGACATTCATGATCTTCCAGCCTGTACGCTCCTCTTCCGATTACTTCCTTAATTCTGTAAGGACCTTCCCATTTGGGTGCCAACTTTTTCACCTCTCCAGCTGGATTTGTTCTTCGTAACACTAAATCACCAACTTGAAATGTTCTTGATCGAACCCTTCGGTTATAGGCGTTGGTAATCCTTACTTTATATAGCTCTGTTCTTGCTACAGCCTGTTCTCTTAGCTGATCGATCTCATCCAACTCTTGCATTCTCTTAACCTCGTTCTGTTCTGGATCATAACAATGTACGCGGAGAGACTCAATCCCAATTTCTGCTGGAATGAGGGCCTCCGAACCGTATACTAGACTATACGGAGTTTCCCCTGTAGATACCCGAGGAGTTGTTCGATATGCCCACAAGACTCCAGGTAGTTCATTTACCCATTCTCCTCGGGCCCCTTCCAGCTTCGTCTTAATCCCATGTAATAGAATACGGTTAATAACTTCGACTTGTCCATTTGATTGTGGATAGGCTACTGACGTGAATATTTGCTTAATTTTCATCTCTTCGCATCACTCCTGTATTTTCTTTCCCTGAAATTGCCTTCCATTATCCGAAATAATTCTCCTCGGTATTCCGAACCGACATACTATGCTCCTCCATAAGAATTTGATGACTTCCTCCTCAGTTATTTTTGCTAAAGGCTCGGCTTCCACCCATTTTGTAAAGTATTCCACTGCTACTAGGAGGAATTTTCTTTGCCCCGTGGCAAGGGGAAAAGGTCCGACGATGTCCATCCCCCATTGATCAAAGGGACAGGAAGTGATACTGCTATTTAAGACCTCTGCGGGTATGTGAGATAAATTTGCATGTTTCTGGCAATTGTTACATTTTTTAACAATTCCTTCGGCATTTTCTCTCATACTAGGCCAATAATATCCTGCCCGAAGGGCTTTCTGATATAACATATTACTTCCCGAATGATTCCCACAACAGCCTTCGTGAATTTCCTTTAGTAAATGTTCTCCTTCTTGCGTTGATGTGCATTGCAAGAAAGAAGCTGAAAATCCCCTTTTGAACAATTTGCCCTCTGCTAACACAAAACGCCTCTCCATTCTCTTCACCCGAGCAGCTTCCTTTGGATCTAACGGCAACACCCCATTTTTCAAGAATTTAATGATATGCTCCCGCCAATCAGATATGACGCAAGGTTCCAAATTCATTATACTGTTGATTGCTATGTGTGAGACCAAAAGATCTTGTACCAGTACTTTCCTGTTCTTCCACTCATGGATGGAGCTGGCCAACTTTGCGAGTGAATCTGCTCGGTCATTATCCTCTCGTGGTATTTGCTTTAACTCTACCTCCTGGAACTGAGTCGTTAATAATTGAGCCTTCTCCACATATTTTTTCAGCTTTTCTTCTTTAACCTTGTACACCCCATTTACTTGTTGTACAACCAGCATTGAATCCATGAACACTTTTACTTTCCGAGCTCCGGCGTCTAATGCCACTTGTAAACCAGAGAGGAGAGCTTCGAATTCGGCTTCATTGTTTGAGGAATGAAAACCGAACTGAATAGCTATGGAGACTTCCTCTCCTTCTGGACTGATCAGTATAATTCCTGCCCCGCTTCCCTTCTGAGTAGATGACCCATCTACAAATAGGCTCCAATATTTTTCTTCGCGAGTATGAGTTACTTCAACCAAGAAATCAGATAAGGCCTGAGCCTTGATGCTAGTCCGGGGCTGATAAGAAATATCGAACTCGCTCAATTCTGTGGCCCATTTCACCATCCTCCCTGAAATTTCAGCTTTTGACAAGAGCCTTCCTAAAGGACTGCTTGTTACCACCATGATAGGGTGAGATAGAAAATAAGGACGAAGTCTTCTTGCAGTGATCACCAGAGCCAAAGCTAGCTTTTCAATTTCTGGGTATCTTTGTTCGGCTCCTTGCAAAGCTCGGCTGACATAATATACCGGTTGCTGCTGCCCCAATTTCTCTTGAATTAACACCGAGCTGATAACTTCCTCGGTTACCGACAAGTAGACGAGGAGGGTCTCATTGTGTTCGGGTTTATTCATCAAGGGTAACTGAGCTAGATATTCTTTCAAATCTTCGAAAGCCCTCTGGCACTGATCGTCCCATTCAAACTGGATTCCTCGCCTTAAGGCCTTAAAGAAAGGCAAACTCCTGTCAGCCGATCTAGCTATGAATCGACTAAGCGCTGCTATTCTTCCTGCTAACCTTTGCACTTCGTTCAGGGTCCGAGGAGGGTTCATTTCTTGGATTGCTCGAATTTTCTCAGGGTTAGCTTCCACACCTCTCTCTGTCACCATGTACCCCAAGAATTTTCCACTATGAATTCCGAAGGTACATTTGGCCGGGTTTAGCTTCATGCCAAATTTTCTTAAAGTGGCAAATACTTCCTCCATATCCTCTATCAGATTTTGGGCCTTATTGCTTTTGATCAGGACGTCATCCACATAAACCTCCACGTTCCGTCCTATTTGATCTTTGAACATCTTATCCATCAGTCTCTGATAAGTAGCCCCAGCATTTTTTAATCCGAAGGGCATGACGATATAACAAAAAGTTCATCCCGCTGTGACAAAGCTAACCTTGGACTGATCTTCGCGGGCTAAGGGGATTTGATGATACCCCTGATAAGCATCCATAAGACATAACAGCTCATGTCCCGCAGTAGAATCCACTAATTGATCAATCCTCGGTAATGGGTAACAATCTTTGGGACACGCTTTGTTCACGTCCCGAAAATCTACACACATCCTCCACTTGTCTCCCGTTTTAGGTACTAGAACCACATTTGAGAGCCATGTAGGGAAACTAATCTCCCGTATATGACCTGCTTTTAACAACTCCTCCACTTGTTTAGCTATAACGGCATCCTTCTCGGGTCCGAAATGCCTTCTCTTCTGTTTAATTGCCCGAGCACCCGGATCAACATTTAGATGATGCTCAGCAATCTCTGGTTTTACCCCAATTAACTCAGAGGAATTCCAAGCGAACACATCCACGTTAGCTATTAAGCAGTCAATCACCCTTTTCCTTAATTCGGGATCCAACTTAGATCCAATGCGAGTAATTTTCGCCGGGTGACCTAACTCGATGCTCATGAATTCCTCCTCGGGGATTATCCGCTCCTCCTCCTCGGGCTGTCCATGTTTCCTCTTATTACTTCCTCGCTCCCCATCTTCTCCATTTTTTCCTTTGTCTTGCTTCAACTCTTGCACATAGCATTTTCTTGATGAGCTTTGACTTCCTCGTACTTGTCCCACTTCCTCTCCTACCGGGAATTTTATCTTCATGTGGTAAGTAGAAGCAACGGCTTTGAAGGCCGTTAACGCCGGGCGACCCAATATTATATTATAGGAGGAGGGTGCATCCACTATGAGGAAGGTGATCATCTTCGTCTTTGTCTTGGGCTCCTCTCCTAATGTGACGGGTAAAGACACTTGTCCTATAGGACTTATGGCTTCTCCAGTAAACCCATGCAAAGAAGTATTTACTTTTTGCACAGCTATACTTCCTAATTCCATCTGCTTCAACGTATTAAGGAAGAGCACATCCGCCGAGCTGCCTGTATCAACGAAGATTCTTTGCACATTATAGTTGGCTACTGTGGCTGAAATTACCAGTGCATCCTCGTGGGGAAAATAAATCCCTTGTAAATCGGCAGGTCCGAAAGCTATAGAAGGACTCTCCTGAGTATGACTTGGATTAATGGATAACACTTCGAGTTTTCGAGCATAACTTTTTCTTGCTCGGTTAGAATCTCCACATGATGTTCCTCCCAAAATTATATGTATAGTCCCTCGGTTAGGAACATTGCTCATGGTTCTCTCCCTGGTAACTTGATTTCCTGCCTCCCCTCTTTCCCCCCGTACTGCCCAAGGGACTGGCTAAAGTACTCCTCTTCCGGGATTAACATTATTCCGGGGGAGAGGAGCACTGTTTCTCAAGTCATCGTCAGCTCCTCGCCTTACATCCATTCTTCCTTCGTGAAAACTCCCTCCTCGGGCACTTCCTCCTCGGAATACTCCTCTTCCATAAGGTCCCCCCCGACCCCTCTTTGGCATAATTTGATTCATGGCTACCTCCCGATAAGGTCTCATCAGTAGGTATTGATCAAAGTTCCTCTTGGGCTGTTCATGCGGCCTCTCCTTCCTATTGACTTCACCACCATTTTTTATTTCCTTCTTCTGCTTCATCCTCTGGGCTTCCTTCAAATTAATGTATTTAGAGGCACGTCCCAGTAATTCATCATAATCTGACGGTGGCTTCTTGGCTAACGATCTGAACAGATCCCCCTCTCTCAACCCTTGGGTGAAAGCGTGGCTAGTATTTCAGATGTCACATGCGGAACATCAAGGCATGCCTGATTGAATCTTTTCAGAAAATCCCGCAGGGACTCCTTATCCATCTGCCTGAGACCGAACAAACTCAAGGCTGTTCTCTTGCAACTTCTACTGCTCGCTAATTGATGAAGGAACAACGAGCTGAATTTGGGAAAGGAATCCACTATTCCTGATGGTAACTGATTGAACCATGACTGAGCAGCGCCGGCTAGAGTAGTCAAGAACACTCTACATTTCACCCCATCTGACAGCTGATGAAGGAGTGAGGCATTCTCAAATCGAGATAAATATTCTTCTGGATCTGTGCTACCATCATAATTCCCCACACTCAAAGTTCTGAAATTAATAGGCAGAGGATCATCAATGACCTGGGGAGTGAATGGAGTGCTTCTTCTTGCCGAGTTAATACGGCCTTCCATCTTATTGTGCATTCTTTGTAGCTCCTCCTTTAGATCCTCCATTTGATGGTGCAAAGCCCTATCTATTTCATCGTTTGAACGATTAAAGAAGTCTTTCGATTCTTCCACCTCCTCCTCCGACCTCTTTACAGAAGTCGAATCTTCTTCCTCTTCTTTACTTTCTTCCTGACAGGGGGGGGGGGGGGGGGGGGGGGGGGGGGGGGAGTCATGAATTGCTTCATAACTTCTCCAACAGTTTTGGCTATCACCTCAGTTAAATGTTCCATGGGTATTCCTTGGGTAGGTAATACCCGCGAAGCATTCTGCGATGATCCAGCCTCTCCAGCCCCTTCTGGTTCTGGGCATGAACGTGGGGGAGTCAGTGGTTTATCCCTCCCCGACATTGGCCCTCGCCCTTTGCTTCTAACCATTTCGCCTTGGACTCTTGATGAAAAAATCTCTGCTTCAACGTCTTTACTCTTTTTGTTCCCACAGACGGCGCCAATGATGTGATCCGTTATTTTACGTGTTTGGTAGAATTAGGTGTTTACGAAAAATAAAAGGAATACACCAAGATTTTTTACGTGGAAAAATCTCGAATTGAGAGAAAAACCACGGGACCTAGTCCAGTATAAAGCTCCACTATAAATATTGATGATTTACAGGACTCTCTAGACACAAAAAATAATTGTTCAATGACTTACATAAACTGTTTATAAAAATAACAAAAAAGACCGAACAGACGTAAATTTGCTCTCTTCGGAGTCTTTTTGCCCAGAAAATTTCAACCCTTTCTGTGATGACATCCGCGGGTATTTATAGGACTATTTCTAGTGATTGACTCGCGGGAGATCCGGAACACGATGTCCTCTGATCGTGGCTTAACTGGAGCCTCACACGTCCGAGAAATCCGCGCCCCATTATTGCACGTTCATTCACGCCGGTAAATTTGTTGGTTATTCCCGGGTCTTCCGCTAATCTTTGACCAGAAAACCGAGGAGGATTACAGGTGTTCGGTACAAACCCTGCTCGGTGATTTCCGTTCGGTGTACTATGTTCGGTATATGTATTTGTTCGGCCCTTGAGGGATTTTACCCGAGGAGGTCAATATGTCATATGACATCAATGATGATGGAAGTTTAAGCATTAATACTGAAGACGACGAGAAGATTTCTTTGTTAACAAAGAGGAAGAGACAATTGAAAAAAAAAAATAAAAATGGGAAAATAATGTTCGGTAACATCAAGTAAGAGAAACTTTGAGCCAATCATATCATCTACGTACTGATTGATGTTATTTTACATATGGATTTATGTTTATTAATTTCGTACATTTATGTGTTTTAATTCAATAATTTAATATAATTTAATTTCAATTTTAAATTCATTTGAACATGTTTTTCACTACAATTTGATAAGTTGAATTGATAAATCCCGTTTACGTTGCTTTGGATTTCAATACGGAAACAAATCAGAGACTGAGGACTTGGTGCAAGTTATTGCTTTTCTTGCTATGGAAAGAGAAGTCCAATCATCTTAAAGAATTTCAAGTCATTTTGCTACCTACCCAAATTTCAAGTTGTGTATTGAACAGGTTGTAGTTTGGCATTGTTGTTTGTTGGAGATTGCTGCCACTAATTTTTTTTTTTGTTAATTTTTGAAACTTTATTGACCGAAAGAATACTTGTCCAAGAAACAACTTAGTAAACATAACTGTATAAAGGCATGGATAGTAATCTCACTCTCTTTTAGGAGCATGTCGTGATTGGATTAAAGCCCGACCATTTTCCATTTTCCGGATGATCTTCGGCTAAATAACCATTGGCTAGAGCTCAAAAGGTTAGATTTTATTTCTTAAATTTAATTGATGTACAATTTTGTTGAATCTTCTAACAAGGTTCTCACATATGTAATGTTCATCGTAACACCTGTCTAAATAATTGCAATTGTATGTATTACTGATAGATTTGCAAAAACATTGAGTTGAATACAATGTATCCTGTTTTTCACAAACACACTCCATGTGTTATCATTCTATTAAGATGGCAGAGGAGTGGGAAAATTCTCATGATTTAAGGTGCATAAATCTTTTTGTACCTTGGAAACATATTGTTGATTTCATTCTTTTGTTTCTTTGTCCTCTGAGGTGGTTTGGTTGGTATTTGGATTACTTTATTAGGATTTAATCAAATCCAAGAAGATTGCATCTAATGAGGATAATTATAAAGAAAGCATTGAAGCATCATGTAATGTCTTTTCGCCTCAAGAAATTAGTAAGTTAATATGTTACTCAAACTATTACTTGTAGGTAACTTTTAGTTTGTTGATTGTTGTATTACTATGTTGCACCGATACTCCAAAAAATTTCACGGTCAAGTATCGGATACTTCTGGGATACGGATACGCGAGGATACGCCACCGATACGTATCGGATACGCCACATGGCGTATCTGGGGGCAAAAATTAAGTTTTTACTTCGGATACGTTTCGGATACGGTCAAGATACGCCGCTGACCGTATCCGATACGGCTTAGATACGGGAACTTTTGGAATTCTTTTAAAAAATAGGGTTAAAACTGTAATTAAAATTAAATTATTTAACTTAATCCCTATTTCCTAACCACCTTAATGTGTTTAATGTCGATTACATGCTTGAAATTTTTAGATGTCCTGGATTAATATTTTACCATTTGTCGTGAAGTTGGTGAGTTTGCAACTTTATTCTGATTTCTAATGTGTTTAATGTTGATTATATGATTGCAACTCGATTTTTTACAAATATTATTAATTATATATTTATATATATATAAATAAATTAATAAAATTTGCCGTATCCAGACGTATCGTATCCTACAAATTTCAAAAATCCCGTGCAATCGTACCAGTATCTGCGTATTCACGTATCCGCGTATCCGTATCCGTGCAACATAGTTGTATTATCAAAACCCATCAGAAAATCATCATGGAAAGTGTGCAGACAAAAGTTGAATTCTTGAAAAAAATTTGATTCTCCAATGCAGGAGCGTTGTTGGTTTTAAATCTTAGCCAGTATTGAAACTATCAAGTTCTGCTTTACCCATTGACCCCTAAAACAATATTTTTACAGTTCCGATGTATTTATCATGTCATTCAGATCAAGCTGCTAGATGGGGATAAACCAGTTTATGTAAATGAAGTTGTGCAAGTTTAGTAGTTTAGCTTGTGTGTGGGTGAGTATATTAGTTACCCACATCAGTGATTTTTAAAACTTATCTTGTCCTCTTCTACATGAGATATGTTATGCTCTAATCATATGTGAAGAAACATTTCTTGAGATTATCCTTTTGTCCTCGGGTCCAATCGTTAAGCAAAATAATTAATGATATATGTGCTGATGTTAATTCCAATTCATCAGAGTTTTGGGTGTTGGTGGCTGCTCTAAAGGTAAACATGGAAATCCTAATGTATTATGCGTGCCAGATGGGGAGCTTCTCACTTAAGCTTGTAATATTTGTGGCTACATAACTAAGATTGATGGTAGGTGAAACTCTTGCATTATTTGTGTTAATCGAACTTTAAATCTAAATGGTTTTTAAAAGATTTCCTTAAACTCTGATCATGACGCATTTTCAACCCATTTGCTGCACAATTTCAATTAAATCTTAATGGTTTTTAAAAGATTTCCTTAACTTTGATCATGACGCATTTTCAGCCCATTTGCTGCACAATTTCAATTAAATCTTAATGGTTTTTAAAAGATTTCCTTAACTTTGATCATGACGCATTTTCAGCCCATTTGCTGCACAATTTCAATTATTATGGCAAGTTTCTGCACAGTTTACTAATATAAAAAGCTTGATATATCGTAGTTGATTTCTTGATATTTCCACCTCACTGGATGTACGTGTGAGAATATCATGTGCTCTGTTTAATAGACCTCAAGTTTGTTTCCATTGAGGTATATTTATTTATTCTAATATGATTTAGGCATAATTATTGCATTTGTTTTCTCATGTTTCGGGAATTTATTGCTAATAAAGGTGGTGGAGATGCTCCTTTGGAGTGATCAATCTCATATATGACATCTTCAACCGAGTAAGCTTTTCAAGACATATTATCTTTTGTGTTTTGACTACGCCTTATGAAGCATTACTTCATGAGTTTGTTTGTTCCATATTGTATATTAACCTGCAAAGGATCTATCAAGCAAAGGCTGAGGCAGATTTTCTCGTTATTGACCAACATGTGAGAAAATATTAAAGAAGATAGGTAGAGATACATATAGCCTCTCAAAGGCAAACATATTTTTTTTTGCAAAAATCCAAGGAAAGTGAGTTTATGCTCTTGACTTTTTTTTTTTTCTTCTGTTCTCTTCTCACAGCTATTGAAGTGCTAATTAGATAGCTGATATTTCCTTTTGCTCTGGCTATTATTGTGTTTAAATATCACAATACTTCTGCCGTTTTTATTTTTTTATGGAAAATTATATAAATTTATGCTATACTTTTGCATTTAATCATATTTACACTGTTATTGATTCTATATACTCATAATTTTCTTGATAATTGAGTTTCCTTTTATTGTGATGGATTTTGTTTACATTAGTCAATCTCTTGCTATATTATTATTATATTGAATGAATACTATACATATATGATCATATATTGGTTCTATGAGATTCTACTTTTGCATTTATTCATATTTACATTGTTATTGATTCTATGTACTCATAATTTTTCTGATAATTGAGTTTCCTTTTATTGTGATGTATTTTGTTTACATGAGTCAATTTCTTGCTATATTATTATTATATTGAATGAATACTATACATATATGATCATATATTGGTTCTATGAGATTTTACAGGACTTTTGTTGGTGAATGACTCACATAGATTTTATGTTTAATCATGCTTCAATTACTCCATCGAATTAATATCATTGGATTTTGCTTTCTGTTTCGCCAACTTGTACTTAAAGTGCTCTGCATATTGCATGATTATTTTACAAGTATATTATTGTCAAAATTAAAAGATTAACATAATATTACTTGTTCAATTTCTCTACTGTAGAAACACAATGGATCCTCTAATAAAGACTCCATTCAAGTGAGTTACAAATGACATTAAAGGAAGGTCAGCATGCTAAAAAAAGACTGGATTGCTACATGTGGTTCGAATGCGAGGTGAAAATCTCGATGTGAATATATTGAATTTGTAGAAAGTACACTTTCTATTAATCAGCTCAGTACATAGGGTAACATGGTTATCTAATTTGTGTCCATCAATCACTCAGGATTCTGGCTCCAACAACATATATTTTATTTGCTTCGGCTCTCCCTGTTATTGCCTTTGGGGAGCAATTGAGTAGGGAAATAGGTCAGCCTCTTTTCTAGCTCACTGAATTGAAAATCCTTTAATTTGACGTACTAAACATTTTTCCTTGTGTAATAGAGGGAAGCTTTAATCCTTCCGAGACTCTTACTTCCACTGCTTTCGTCGTTTAAATATAATAATATCCGATAGACTTTTAACAAAAAACGTGAATCTATAAAACGAAATACCAAATAAACAACTCACGGGCACCGCGCAAGGCGCGGTGCAAGAGTGACTAGTATATATATATGTTTGTTAATCTCATTTTATAATTATTATATGTTGTCATCACATTACATTCTAGATTATAATTTATTATAGGGTCAAAACTTTGAATACAATAAAATTTAATTAATTTGGACTACAATCAACAGCTTCTACATGCAACGCACGTGCTTCTACCTAGTTTAATCAAATATACAAAACACATTATTATTTTTCCTTGTATTAATAATTATATACACCAAAAACAATATATTTATCCTTACTTTAATAATCATCTCTTTATCTACTAGATTATCCATCATTCATTTATGATATCCACAAACCACGCACACCCTCAAAGAATTCGGTATAGACTCGTAGAAAATAAACAAAGAGTTGGTACTTCTAAATATATTATTATGTGATATATAAATATTTGTACATCCACGGTGCAGCGGTGGTGGTGGTGGCGCAGTTGGCTAGTTCGTAGGTCTCATAGCTTGTTAAGTGATCCTGAGGTCGAGTGTGAACCCCCACCATAATTTTTTTTTCAATGCTTACAAGAAATGTCGAGCGTAAGAAACGAAATCGCATCCATTATCATACATTGTACATGATATTCGTCTTAACAAAATATAACTTCCTACACACAATATTCTGAAATGAAGATAATGTTCGTGCAAATCCCATCGTGCTAAAGACTGTTCATATTGAAAAAAAGCATTTCTTGTCTAAATCTGTGGGGTCCTCATTACTTAATCCATTATGTATCCATTAAACATACATATGTGAGTCTGAATTAAGTAATATACCATGCACGGATTAAGAGTTCATACTAGTTAAGTTGTTTACAAGATTATCAAAAACCTAACAAACTATACATAACATGTACATAAACAACCTAATCCAAAAGAACTCATAGGCAGTGGTTCCCCTCGCAGCGGAAATCATGACTCACGCTCCCCACGTCTATGAGTCCCTACAGAAACATTCACACAATGAGTATAGATAACAAATATCTCAGTGCAATATCAAACCATAATATCAATATCAATGATAAAGCACAAATAAATCATCAATACGTGAATGTTCTGTATCATGCATCCACAAATGCACTATGTCATGACATGTCTCAACAATTACCCTATTATCACGAGCCCCATATGATATGCTTATTCAGCTCAATATGTCAGTGGAACCACATCACATCTTCATATTAGCAGCACATATCATAGTACCATGCTCATCTGTGATAATAGCCAGAGCATATACCCACACCAAGTGTATATCTCTCAAGCCAAAGCATATGTAGTATATCTATCGTGGCAACGATCCCAGCCAAAGCATATACCACACCAGGCATATCTATCGAGGCATTGATCTCACCAAAGCATATACACATATCTATCAAGGCATCCATCCCAATCATATGAAATCCATGTATGAACATGCATATGAACTACCAATCATATGACACAAGATAACATAAATCATATGATATCAAAACCATAACATCATCATCGCATCATATCTATACTCCGTACGTCAACACGTACCTGTATTGCGACACAAAAGCGATAAATCAGGCGTTGATAGCTAATTGCCTCTTTGCCCTGTCCCCTGAGATGATGCTGTTAGGATCGGTCCGGAGTGTTTAGAGGGGGGGTGAATGAACACTCCTTACAAAATTTATCCCTTGTGAATTCTTTCGGATTAGTGAAGGAAATCCGTTACTTAATCAACTCTTTGAACAGAACAGACCACTAAAAAGGTGAGTGCGGAAACGGTCTGCTCTTGTAAAAGTAAGAACGGCTCGATGGCTAAGTGCAGAAGGATAAGACACAGGATATGTTTCTGGAAGTTCGAAGGTGGTGTAATCCTTCTACGTCTCCCCTTCTTCCAATTAAGGAAGGTTTATACTAGAAGACTTTGATTTATACAATCATGTTGTACAAACCCGATTCAGACTGGATTTACCTCACTACCAGTCTGAAACTCCTAGTCACTCAACCTGCTCAGACACACTCTGTCTGACAGTTACAATAAGTTCCTCACTTCTATTTTTCAATACACAATGCGCACAGTGATCCTACAATGATCAAATGTTACAAAGTAATTGCGCTTAAATAAATAACTTCAGCTCGAAAGCTTCTGAACTTTGTAAGCGTGTGCAGATGCTTTTTTGTGTGTTTTTCAATTGATCAGCGTGAGTTGGAATCAAGAGTCTTTGTCTTCCTTTTGTTGCATCCTTTTATAGTTGAGGGTAGCAACGGCATTGTTTCCCTTAATGTGCAACTTTGACTCTTTTTAAACTCTGAGAAAGCTACAGTCTTCTTCTTCAGGACACTTGCCGTTCTGGTGTATGCTTTTGGCGACTGTCAGGTAAGCTCTCCTTTGTCTTCTTACCTTTAATGGCAATCTTCGACTTTTGATCCTTTGTAGCATTAATTACAGCATTAAATGCTATAATAAATAACCGTTGATGGTTCGGACTGAGAAGCCATCCTTTATGTATCTTTGACTGCTCTGATCTGATAAAGGTTGAGATCGATCTGAAGTATCGATCTAGTCAGTCTGGAATCCATCGATCCGGTCTGATATAATTTGTCATCTTGCTCTGTTTTGTCCGATCGATCTGGTCAAACTGATATCTATCGATCCGGTCTGAAATGTTTTGTCATCTTTAAAATTTCATCGATAAGGTCCGGAACTAACAAATTCCCCCTTTTTGATGATGACAAAACCTAGCTTCTAAGTCTTTTTAACCAGTCTTGATAAGAGCTCTGAAGCGAATGCTTTCGGATCGATTACTTCTTTGTTCAAAATAAATGAACTTCATTAATTTGGATCGATTAAATCTTTATAATTAAGCTTTATGATGAGGTTCAAAATAAATGAACACAGACTTAATCAAACGAGGATTTTATTGATCACCAAGAAAATCCTAAGAAAATACATAGTCTGAAAATATTATTTTCTAGAAGGCGGCCTGAAGTCTGTCTTCTTTTCCCCCTTTTTGTCAGCAGCAATCTCTTGAAGAAAGTCGACAACTTGTGCTAGCTGCGCGCTGATAGCGTCAAGACGAACGTCTTGAGCGCGGAGGGAATTGGCAACTGATGCTCTGACTTCAGTGGCTAGCTCGATCTGTTCTTTTCTCAGGCTGTTCTTGTAAGAGGCCTGTTGAGAAAACAGATCGTTTATGCCGCGCTGAAGGCTTCCGATACTGGCATTCATCTTCTCTTTGAAGGAAGCAAAGTCCAAGGCTGTGACCCTCTGACCTTGATGAACTTCTAAAATGCGCTGAGTCAAGGACAGACAGGTATCAGAGAAGTGCTGGATAGTCCGTGCCAGGGATGGAGGTGCATCAGATAGCTTGCTGGGAGAGTGATCTGATGATGACATGGCATGGTCATCTTCTTCAGCAATCGGCACGATGGAAGAAATGGCAGCTTGATGACTTTCGGATCGGATCAGAGTGATCAGATCCGAAGAGAAACCTTGAATGAAGGCCAAATCTTCATCTGATGGTCCCGGAGGAGAGTGGGGACTGGGAAGTTCTTCAACTTGGAGAGCTGCAACCACTGTAGATACCACGAAATCCGGATCGATGAGGTCTGGTACTTCAGTTGTTGCACATGCTTCAGCTGGACTGGGTTGTGCATGGGAGGCTGATGACTTCAATGGAATAGATGTTGTCGGAGAGTCCAACAGAACATTCATTTGTTCATCATCTGTTGCAGACGGAGCATTAGGCAATGGCTGCTCCGCTGTCTGGTCTGGTACGTGCTCTGCAGGCTGATCTGGTATTAGCTCTGCAGTCTGATCTGTTATGACAGAAGGAATAACCTCAATGAAGGGTTCTGCCATAGTCTTGCTTGCAGAGGGATGATTCGGGCTGGTTGTGGGAGTGGAGATACTAAGCTTCTGTCGTTGAAAACGGACAGCTAAGTGAAGAGCGTGAACATCCATCTCGAGTTGAGCAATAACAGCCCCATCATCTCTGGCAGTAGGAGCAAGCGGATCGAAGTTCTTCTTTTTGGCAACTAGAAGCAGATTGGCCAGCCTGAATCTGTGAATAGCCGTAAATAAGTATTTGCGCTGCACGGCAAGTCGAACATCATCAGTCTCTGTGCCTTTCAGAACTTCATCTTCCATTTTCTTCAATCTGTGCAGCTTACCGTAGAACAGCTCAATGTGGTTGATAGTCCGGTACTGGACATATTCATCAAAAACCACAATGAGTTCCTTTAGCCTCTCATCAACATCCTCCATAGCGATGTCGATGGCAGTCTGCGCTGCAGATTTGGGTTTAGTAGAGAGGGGTTCGGAGAGAATGGCTTTTCCCTTGCCGGTGGAGGAAGGGGACTTAATCCCTGATTGGGTATAGTCTCCCAACTCAGTGATGACTATCCCTTTGACCACGGGATTGGCAGAGGGAATACTAAGGGTGACTTTGGGTGCAGGGGTTGAAGCTTGTAAGAGCTGGGTGGAAGGTTGAGGGGCAGGGGCTGCTTTAGAGGGTGGCAGTATGGGTGGAGGTAGAGATTTAGCTGGTTTGGTAATCTGGGTTCGGGGCTTTTTGGGAAGTGGCTTGGTTGGTGATGAGTGAGCAGACTGGGTGGCTTCTGAGTCAGTCTGAATGGTCAGCTTCCGCTTGACCCGAGGTTTGCGCACAGCAACTGGTTCCTCGTCCTGCTCAACCTTGACTGCAGCCAGAGTAGCAGGAGTAGGCGGAGCACTCTTGGATTTCAGCAGTGCAAGCCCTTTGGAGTTAAGGATCTTAAAGGGACGGAGAGCAGACGGCTTGCTCAGCTCGAGGCCTAAGGACTCCAAGAGCTTGCTGAGAGGAACAGCAAAACATACGGCGTGCTTGGATGCAATCACCGTTTCCAGCAGTACTCCAAACAAAATCATGGACCAGTTTATCTTCTGGCCGGATATAATAGCAGCCATGGCCCTGAACTTTTCGGCGGTTACGGCATCGAAGCTTCCTGCTTTACCCAAAAGTGGCTTGCGTACCACTTCGCACAGCACCTGGAAATGGAATAGCATTTCCTTCTTCTTAAAGGAGGGTTGCAATCGTTGACCAGAAATAGAAATCTTCCCCTGAAGATCTAAGAGTGACGCTTGAGGAGTCTGTCCGAACTCTGTCAGTCCGGAACTGGGGAGGCCAAAGGTCTTGGCCATCGTTGTTGGCGAGATCTCGAAAGATTTGCCCTGGACAGTAGTAGAAATGGAGGTCTTCCGGGATACGGCGTTGGCGAACAGCTCGCGGATTTCTGATTCATAAACAACTGTTCCGCATTCCAAGAAGTTCCTTAAACCAGATGATTCCAGGGCTCTAAAAATGGACACCATTGCAGCATCTTATGTTCTGTAAATGTCATCAAACTCAACGGAGAGTGAGTTATGAGTGATGGTAGCCATTTAAAAAAAGTTTAAAGGAAGTGCGAAGAGTAAGAGAGAGAGAGAGTAGGAAGGTAGAAAGCGGTAAATTGTGAAAAGTGAACAAGTATGAAATGTTCAGCCCGCTAAATAGGAGAGAGAAGACACGTGTCTTTATCTCCAAGACTGAGAATTAAATAATTCAAAATAAACGGTCAGGATAAAGAAAGATAAGGCGGTTAAAGTACAACTAGTTAAAATGGTTAATCAGTCCGAGCTGTTTTTATTATCCAGACAGATCATAGGATAAAATCAGACTGACAAGGATCGGTCTGAAAGTTCGGACCGGTCTGTGTCTTTCTGAACATTGTATTATCGATCTGTGGTGACAAAAAAATCTTTCAGTGCGAAAAGAATAAAAACATCTAAACTAATTAAGATAAGTCAATTAAACCAAGAATTTGACGGAAATAATTAAACTTAGCCTCAGGAAGCGGTTTAGTGAAGATGTCTGCTGCTTGCTGCTCTGTTGAAATGTGCTCGATCCGAATTTCCTTTTTGCCAACATGATCTCGAATAAAATGGTCGTATATCAATGTGCTTTGTTCGAGAGTGCAGAACTGGATTATACGTTATAGCGATTGCACTTGTGTTGTCGCAAAATATCGGAGAGTCAACAGCTTGGATGCCATAGTCTTTGAGCTGGTGTTGAATCCAGAGCATTTGAGCACAACAGCTTCCAGCGGCTAGGTATTCTGCTTCAGCTGTGGATGTGGCAATCGATGTCTGCTTCTTACTGAACCAAGAGATCAATCTTTCACCTAGAAATTGACATGTTCCACTGGTGCTTTTACGATCGATCTTACACCCAGCGTAGTCTGCGTCTGAATACCCGATCAAGCTGAAGTTTGAATCTTTGGAGTACCAAAGACCAACGTTCTGAGATCCTTTTAAATATTTCAGAATACGCTTGGCAGCAATAAAATGTGATTGCTTTGGTTCTGACTGAAATCTGGCGCACATACAGACTGAAAACATAATAAATCGGGCCGGCTCGCTGTAAGATACAATAGCGATCCGATTAGTCCTCTATACATGGTTACTTCAACTGCCGTTCCCCCTTCATCTTTGTCTAACTTGATTGTTGGACTCATTGGAGTTGATGCAGTTGAGCATGTTTCCATTCCAAATCTCTTGAGGAGCTCTTTGGTATACTTGGTCTGATTGATGAAAATGCCATTGTTGAGCTGTTTTACTTGCAGACCCAGAAAGAATGACAATTCTCCCATCATGCTCATCTCGAACTGTCCCTGCATTAACTTAGAAAATTTCTCGCACAATTTGGGGTTAGTTGACCCAAAGATTATGTCATCAACATAAATCTGAACTAATAGGGTATGTTCCCCCTTAATGAATTTAAATAGAGTTTTATCTACTGATCCGATCTGGAAATCATGGTTCAGCAGAAATTGAGATAGAGTGTCATACCAGGCTCTTGGAGCTTGTTTCAGACCATACACTGCTTTATTCAGTAGATATACATGATTGGGATACAAATGGTTCTGAAATCCAGGTGGTTGCTCAATGTAGACTTCTTCCTGAAGCTTTCCATTAAGAAAGGCGCTCTTGACGTCCATCTGATATACTTTGAAGTCTTTAAAGGCAGCATAAGCAAGAAAGATTCGGATAGCTTCAAGTCTGGCGACTGGTGCAAATGATTCATCGAAGTCGATTCCTTCTTCCTGTCTGAATCCCTGTGCCACCAGTCTGGCTTTGTTTCTAACCACAGTTCCATCTGCGTCTAGCTTATTTCTGAAGACCCATCTGGTTCCAATAACAGGCAGATCGCTTGGTCTGGGGGTTAGACTCCAAACTTGATTTTGTTCGAATTCATTAAGCTCTTCTTGCATTGCTTTAATCCAGTTGAAGTCAGTCAGAGCTTCATCGATCTTCTTGGGTTCCAGAGTAGAGATGAAGGCAGCATGAGTGAACTCATCCATCATCTGTCCTCTGGTTCTGATCGGTGCAGAAGGACTACCAATCACTAGATTAGGTGAATGCTTCTTAGTCCATCGATAGCTTGACTCTGGATTGTCTGGTCCGGTCGGATGAACAGTAACAACATGATCAGTATCTGCTTTAATATTTGAGTCAGGAGCATCCGGATCAGCTCGATCTGAAGTTTCTTCAACGCCTTGATCCGGTCTGTTTGGTACTTCTGGTTCTGGTGGATTGTCTCTTGACCTGTTAGCTACAATCTCATCATCACTGTTAGCTTCGAGATGGATATTTTCCATCTGATTTTGAATTGATTCTTTGTTGCCCTCAACACATAACGTTTCATCAAAGACTACATGAACAGATTCTTCTACAGTTAAAGTTCGATTATTAAAAACTCGATAAGCTTTGCTAATTGATGAATATCCTAAGAATATACCATTATCTGACTTAGCTTCAAATGCTGTAAGATGACTCTTACCATTGTTGTGAACGAAGCATTTACAGCCAAATACATGAAAGTGAGAAACAGATGGTCTGTTACCAGTCCATATTTCATATGGAGTGAGATTCAGCTTCTTGTTAATCATAGATCGGTTTTGAGTGTAGCAAGCAGTATTTACAGCTTCTGCCCAGAACTTTTGAGAGATTCCAGAATCAGCAAGCATTGTTCTTGCTGCTTCCTTGAGCGTTCTGTTTCTTCGTTCTGCAACTCCATTCTGTTGAGGAGTTCGAGCAGCTGAAAACTCATGCTTGATTCCATGATCTTCTAGAAAGGATTCAAGATTCTGATTTGAAAACTCAGTCCCTTTGTCACTTCGAATCCTGTCTATGCTGGATGATTTCTCGCTCTGAGTGCGTTTCAGCAGCTTGATCAACTTCGGACCGGTCTGATCTTTACTGCTTAAGAATATAGTCCATGTAAAGCGTGAGTAATCATCAATAACAACAAGAGTATACCGCATTCCCCCTAAACTTGTTATTGGTATAGGACCAAACAAGTCAATATGCAGTAATTCTAAACAGCGGGAGGAGGATTTGGCATTCTTGTTTTTGAAGGATGATCTGATCTGTTTGCCCATTTGGCAAGCTTCGCAGATCTTATCCTTAGCGAAATCGATCTTGGGCAGACCGATAACTAAATCATGTTTACACAGGCTAGCAATGGTCTTAAAGTTGATATGATTCAAGCGCTTATGCCACAGCCAATGTTTATTATCATTGTTAGCGATGAAGCAAGAGGATTATCAGGTTGAGCATGATTCCAGTTAATCTTATATGTGTTTCCATTCCTGATTCCTACGAGCATGGTTATACCGTCTGATGATTTAACAGTGCAAGTGTGTTTATGAAATTCTACAGCATAACCATTATCACAGAGTTGACTTATACTAATCAGATTATAGCACAGATTTTCAACTAACAGCACATCATTGATAATAATGTTACCATGGACAATCTTACCCTTGCCCACGGTCTTACCCTTTGAGTTATCTTCGAAAATGATTTTGGGTCCAATACATTCTGTCACTTCAGACAGCAGCTCGATGTTTCCAGTCATGTGACGGGAACACCCACTGTCCAAATACCAGTCTGATGCGAGTTTCTTCGGTACCTGTCATCAAATATAATTATTGTTGGTACCCAATCCTATTTGGGTCCAGAACGGATTAGCCCTTTGGGAACCCACACCTGTATCAGCTTCAATGGCTTGTGTGTGTAGGGTGTGCTGTGTACTGGTCTGTTTCGATGCTGTGTGTGATAATGTGTGCGCTGTGAAAACCTTTGATTCTCATAAGGTAGTCTATATCTTCGTTGAATCGGTTTTGAGTTATAGTAATTGTATTGTCTTCCTTGCCTTCGATCTTGCACCTTTGGATTTGGTCTGATAGACGCAAATCTTGCTGGTGCCTTTTCTTTGGCTTGGTCAACATAACCAATTCCTTTTCTCAGATTTTGATTCTCGTAAGAGACTCCTGTTTGAATCTTAGGTGCTTCAGTTTCATATACTGTGCTGGATTTAACAAATGTCATTTGTTTGACTTGATTCTTTACCAGCAACAGCTCAGATTCATCTTTGGTGCATTCTTTGGTGTCAAAGCCTATGCCAGTGTCCGACGTTTCTTTGAACCTCTTGTAATTCTTCCAAGGATGTTCTGGATTTTGTCCATGTTTTGAATATATGTGAGAACTTAGCATTTTGTGTGCTAATTCTCTTATTTTCTTCATGGAGCTGATCATAAGAGATTTTCAGCTTATTCAGCTCGATCTGGAGATTTTTGCACTCACCCTGCTCAGAGCAGCTTGGTTTGTTGTGCTCATCCATTTGAGTACTGATTTTGGCTTTATTCTTCTCAAATGATTCAGCTAGGATCCTATAATCATTAGCCATGTCTTGCAGTGCGGACATGAGCTCTTCTCGTGTAAATTCATTTGAGTCAAGATCATATACCTCGTCTGTCTGACTCATTTCTTCGTCTGCCATAAGACATTGAATATCTTCTTCGCTTTCTCTGGAAGAATATTCAGAGCTTTCCGAGTCTGAGTCTGTCTGAGCCCATTTGCTGTTTCCTTCTTCAGCTACTAGGACTTTTTGGGATTTTCCATGATTCTTGCGGTCTTTGTAGTGCTTCTTCTTTCTATCATCACGATGCCTCTCTTTCCGTTCTTCTTTCTTCGGTCTGGTGCAATCTGCAATGAAGTGTCCGGTCTTACCACAATTGTAGCAAGCCTGATCGTTAACAGTATCATCTTTTCTTGATTTATAATGATGAGAGGGTTTGAAGTTCCTCTTATTTTTAGACATAAATTTACCGAATTTCTTGATAAATAATGACATAGCATCGTTACTCATCTGTTCAGCAGATCGGTCTGATGTTGAAGCGATCTGGTCTTGAGTGGCTGCCAGGGCCTTGTTTGGTTGAGAGATGAATGGCTCTGCTTCACCTCTGCTTATCAGTTCAAACTCATAGGCCTTAAGATCTGCAAACAGATCATGAAGTTCAACCTTGTTAAGGTCTTTTGATTCCCTCATGGCGATGGTCTTTACATCCCATTCCTTTGGCAGAGCTCTCATTACTTTCAGAGCGATCTCTCTGTTAGAATATTCCTTCCCCAGACCATTCAGTTCATTTATGATGCTGGTGACTCTTTCATCAAACTCATTTAGAGTTTCTCCACTTTTCATCTTTATGCTCTCAAATCTTTGAAGAGCAACAGTTAACTTGTTTTCTTTGGTCTGGTCGTTGCCTTCACATAGCTGTGCTATCTTCTCCCAAATTTCTTTGGCAGTAGAGCACATTTTGATTTTGCTGAACATGTTCTTGTCCAAAGTCTTGAACAAGATGTTTTTGGCCACATTATTGAGATTTGCTTTCTTTCTTTCCTCATTCGTCCAGAGGGATCTGTCTTTTTCCACCATTTGTGGTTCTCCATCAGAGATGGCTACTGCTGTATTAATTTTTAAAATCTTCATTGGTCCATCAGTGATGACGAACCACATATCGTCATCCTGAGCTGCCAGATGAGCTTGCATTCTGATTCTCCAGTCATCATAGTCTTCTTTTGAGAACATGGGGATTTTGTTGAATGATGCCATCAGCTTAGTCTTTGTGCTGATTAAGATAACCTGCTCTGATACCACTTGTTAGGATCGGTCCGGAGTGTTTAGAGGGGGGGGGGGGGTGAATGAACACTCCTTACAAAATTTATCCCTTGTGAATTCTTTCGGATTAGTGAAGGAAATCCGTTACTTAATCAACTCTTTGAACAGAACAGACCACTAAAAAGGTGAGTGCGGAAACGGTCTGCTCTTGTAAAAGTAAGAACGGCTCGATGGCTAAGTGCAGAAGGATAAGACACAGGATATGTTTCTGGAAGTTCGAAGGTGGTGTAATCCTTCTACGTCTCCCCTTCTTCCAATTAAGGAAGGTTTATACTAGAAGACTTTGATTTATACAATCATGTTGTACAAACCCGATTCAGACTGGATTTACCTCACTACCAGTCTGAAACTCCTAGTCACTCAACCTGCTCAGACACACTCTGTCTGACAGTTACAATAAGTTCCTCACTTCTATTTTTCAATACACAATGCGCACAGTGATCCTACAATGATCAAATGTTACAAAGTAATTGCGCTTAAATAAATAACTTCAGCTCGAAAGCTTCTGAACTTTGTAAGCGTGTGCAGATGCTTTTTTGTGTGTTTTTCAATTGATCAGCGTGAGTTGGAATCAAGAGTCTTTGTCTTCCTTTTGTTGCATCCTTTTATAGTTGAGGGTAGCAACGGCATTGTTTCCCTTAATGTGCAACTTTGACTCTTTTTAAACTCTGAGAAAGCTACAGTCTTCTTCTTCAGGACACTTGCCGTTCTGGTGTATGCTTTTGGCGACTGTCAGGTAAGTTCTCCTTTGTCTTCTTACCTTTAATGGCAATCTTCGACTTTTGATCCTTTGTAGCATTAATTACAGCATTAAATGCTATAATAAATAACCGTTGATGGTTCGGACTGAGAAGCCATCCTTTATGTATCTTTGACTGCTCTGATCTGATAAAGGTTGAGATCGATCTGAAGTATCGATCTAGTCAGTCTGGAATCCATCGATCCGGTCTGATATAATTTGTCATCTTGCTCTGTTTTGTCCGATCGATCTGGTCAAACTGATATCTATCGATCCGGTCTGAAATGTTTTGTCATCTTTAAAATTTCATCGATAAGGTCCGGAACTAATAGATGCTACAACAATGCCAACAATATAACATGTTATTCATAGGCAGTAAAATCAAATTCTACAAAAAGATAACATTTTTCAAGATTTGAACTCTGGCGATCGATCGCACATTTCACCGATCGATCGCCAAACTGTTCTGCCTCCCTCGCGATCGATCGCCAAACCTCGCGATCGATCGCCAAAGTGCTCTGTTTGCTCGCGATCGATCGCCACATTTTCACCGATCGATCGCCACATGATTTAACCGCCTTAAAATTTACTCTGTCTCGGCGATCGATCGCCACAAAGCTCGCGATCGATCGCCGATGTCCAGAAAGTTCAGAACATGGCGATTTTGAGCTTATCCTCTTAGCTCTTCTCCTACAACTCGAATTTTAACATGTAAACATGTTTCATGCACTATCTAGGAACATCTTCACATGATTCTAACATCATAGATTCCAATTCCTAGCATATAAACATGTTATGATTGTACACATGAACACTTGATATGCTATGTCTCATATATCAACACCAATGACAAAATCAAGTATACAACTATGAATTTCTTACCAAGATGCTAAGAAATCACTTCACCCAACTTCCTAGCTCACTTCACAAGTGAAAACTCAAGCTTTGCCTAAGAAAATCTCCAAGGGTTGGAGAGGAGCTTTGTAGAGAATTTTAGGTGAAAAGTGGTGTAGTATGTGATTTCACCTCTAAGCCACTTGATATAGAACCTTAAGTCCCTAATTTACTTGATATCATGTCATTTGGAGATAATTACATGTTAAGTGTCATGTACATGAAGATGACATCCAAATGTAAATGCAACTCCAAGTCAAATTCAATTCACATGCATATTCAAATGCCCATTTGCAACTCAAATACACATGCTAATGCACCTTCAAATGCATATACATTTCATATTTCTTGATATATTATGGTTCAACTCATTGTACACCATTACCATATCTCTTTTCATACATGTAGTAAGTCATTCTTGGTTCCACTTGAACCCCCATTATCATACCGTCACGTGATATAATTACACCATAATCATATCATACGTATATAACATAAATCGAGGCATTACAAACTCAGCATAGTTTTGACTCATAATTTAAGATACCACAATGCCCCAACAAGTACGATAATGAGACTCGTGGTGACGACTATCTTGGGATACAAATATGGTGCAACCGAGAGCTTCCCAGACCGTTGTGAGCAGACAGAAGGAACATATTCATGGCTTTTATCAAGATATTTGAATTTGGTTATTATACTTCTCCTCAAATAATTAGGCTGTTTATCTTGATTTGTTTCATCTGATGTTGATTCCTCTGGCTTATTCGATGTGTGCAGATTCATAGAACCGTTGTCCTGTAAAAACCAGTCTTGTGAAAATCATAATTCTGGTATGGGCTTTCGTGTTAATATTTGGTTATCTATACGGCAAAAGTTATCTCACCTCAGGCAATGTTGACTCTTCCTCATCTTTTATTTTAATGTCATCAGAGTTTCCACGAAGGGGACATTGAACCGGTCCGATTTCCAATTTCATCTGCAAATGCATTCTCCTAGGCGCAATTCCATGTTCAGCAGAATATTGGGAATTTACTTGATTCGATGTTCGGCGTGTCCTAAACATAATTCCAGGTCCGAAAGAGCTGTTTCTGTCCACTGCAGGGATATAACCACCAGAGTTTTCTAAGATCGGCACAAAGCTCTGCTCCTCTGGATCATTTAAAATTGAGTTTAAGAAGAAGTCGATATCAGTAGCATTTGTTCCATATTGGAAAGGAACAACATTTGGGTCGTCAATGATTTCCCCTGAGATGCTGTTGGTACACAAGAATGGGCTTCCAAGGTCCGTTTGCATCTGTGAATGCATTGGAGAGAAGATTTTCCATTCCAGTGGCTCCTCAATAGGACACAAGCCCAACAATTTTTCCAAGTCAGGGTAAGGCTGTAGAAAAATATAGCAAAAAGAAAAAAGAATTAAAAGAGTAGCAGTGACTCAAATTTTTGTCACGATTAAGAGCAAGTTAGAAGTTGGGTTTCAATAATGGTTCTTTAGCTTACCGGAAAAGACGTTGAATCTGAATCTGTAACTGGAAATTTTTCATCAGTTGGAGGTTGCATTTCAATGCTGCCACCACACGCTGGTATAATAACAGCTTCTGATCGTTCATCATCAACAAAAGACCTAGGGAATGTTGGAGAAGAGGCAATATCCTCAACATCTTCGAGGTTCGAACTTTCGATAGCGTCATCTTGTTTGAGAACATCCTTTTTAAACAGACGGCAGAGTACAAAGGCACCCTGTCAAAGAAGTTCATTCACAAATGATCAATACATGAAGAGAAACCTGAAGAATACCATTGACTAAATATTTGACGTCCTAACCTGACCAGGATGAGTTCCATCAAGCGATTTCTCCGTAGCACGATACTCATGAATCACCCAATTCGTCCTCTTGCCATCCGGTGCACGGCCTCTGTAGAAAACAAGTGTCTTTTTCATCCCAATCTTTGCTCCCTTCTTAGAAACTATATTCCTATCTTTACCAGTAGCTTTCCAGTAACCTTTCTCGGTTGCACGGTTGGACCTCAGGCTATTCTGATACTTGCGATCCTTGGGGCAGAAAAAGAACCACTCGTTGTCAATTGATGGTATCACCGACAGATCTGCAAAAGACGACAACAATACAACATATTCCTTAACCCCAAGAATCGGAAATAAAACAATTCCTGATCAGAACACATCTTTGCTCTTTTATAACCAATTCAAGCTTTGATGACCAAATTTATCTTACATTTTAAACATTACTTTGAAACAACATTAACTACAGATTCAATTATCATCCCAACTTCAACTTCTTAAGCGAAACAATGGAATCAATAAATAAATTTAGAAAAGAAAAGGGTATTCTTTTTTGTAGTGAAACGAGGAAATATGAATCCAAAAAAAAAGAAAAAAGAAAGAAAATTCACCAGGTAAATCCCAGGGCTCCCATTTACAGACATCAAGCTCACGAATAGCACCGACTTCTGTATGATGTCCATTAATTTTATTCCTCAAATAATGATCGATCAACTCCAAATCCGTCGGTCGGAATCTGAAGCCAACCGGTAAAGCTTTTAACGGAAGCACAGCCATTAAAGAAAACAAAAGGATAAAGAAACGGGCTTTAGTAAAAGTTCAATAAACAAAGCAAAGTAAAAGAGAGCTGGTAAGTATTCAAGGCAAATTTTGATGACAGCAAAAGGAATCCATTATAGTGTGATTAGTCACCCACCCAGTGTATATACCGTGTAAGAATAAAATACGTGTTTTTTCTTGAGGTTTCAAATTACATATAATCATATTAATATATTACGACATGCTCCTAATATAATAAACTTATCTCCCTATATATATATATATATATATTAAACAAAATTGTGGACGTGAACACGTGGTTGAATGCAAGGAAGTCAATCCCTTAAGCCGACTTGAGGCAAATATTTTCTCTCTTCTTTTAAATTTTTAAAAAAAGGGATGGGTTAAATATTTTTTAACGTTGTGACACTCGAATTCAAGTATTTTTAAAATGAAAGTGAACTCTTACCAGCTATGTTAGGTTCATGAGCTCTTTGTCTCCTTTTTTCTTAACTTGGTTTCCTATGTATTAACATCAACTTTGTAAATGAAGACAATTCCCTTTATTTTAGTAGGTGTTAGGAGGGTATCCGTCTTGGCATCGCAATGTATGCCTGCAAAACAAAGATAAATGCAAATACACAATATGCAAATATAATACTAAATTCAAAATGATATCGAGTCAGGCTCAGATCTGCTGTTCCCCAATCTACGTCACGGAGAAACCTCGGCAAAGACCAGAAGGTGTCGACAACACCCTCGTCAGAATTCTGCTGGAATAACAAAGCTACACGGCAGGGACACTCACGGCCAGAATCCAAACCACACGGCCAGACCACCACTCACCCCAAGGGAGCACACTGCACTCACGTCCAGAAGCCAAACCACACGGCCAGCAACCTCCACTCAACAACTAAGCACACACAGCACTCACGCACGAATCACTCGGCGCACAAAGCACTTGAGAAAACAGAATCACTCACCACAGAACACTCAGCCACAAAGGAAGAGCTTTCTCAAAGAGAGGAGATGAAACGCACGTACAGGTTAAAGAATGAAGGAGGTGCACGTTCTGATTCCAGAATGAAGGAGGCGCTCGTTTGATATCAGAGTGAAGGAGACGGTAGTTTGTTAATCAGACTTAGGTTAATGAATGGAGGGGGATTAGTTTAGGTTAAATAAAGGGTTTAAGAGTTAATGGGCTTAACTAATAGAGGCTTAACAATTGGGCCACAAACCCAACAAATCTCCACCTTGGCCCAATACCGGTTTCTCTTCAGACGTAGGGAAAACATACAAGCAGACATCATCATCGCCTTATGGTCCCCACAATACACAAAGTAATTGTGTGGACCAAGTTCCTGTCAAAACACAAAGTAAAGACAAGAAAAACAATAACAAGCACACAGCAAGTTAAAGTGGGAAAGTAACCAGGGTAACAGTTTATAACGAGCTAACCAAAGGGACTAAACATGCATCAATCACCAGTATCAAATTTTAATTTTTTTTAAACATGATTGAAACTTACTAAGGGACAAACACTTAGTACACATATCAGTATGATTAAACACATAACCTTTGAGTTTAACAACTACAGACAACAGCCATTTAAAAGCATTCCAATGCACCATGTCATGGTTAGACACATATAGAGATGTCAAACGGAGCGGACGGCACGAGGCACGGCACGGGCACGGCACGACACGGAGCGGCACGGCACGGCACGTTTTGCTACAGTGCCGTGCCGTGCCAGGCACGGCCCGGAGTATGGGCCGTGCCGGGCCAAGCCATGCCAGCCCGTGGGCTGGCACGGCACGGCACTGTTTCATTTTTTTTTTTTTTTTTAAACAGGCGATCGATCGCCACATAAATGGCGATCGATCGCCTATAGGCAGTAAGCAAAATGCAGGGGTGGCGATCGATCGCCACAAAAAAGGCGATCGATCGCCTAGAGGCAGTAAGCAAAATGCAGGGGTGGCGATCGATCGCCAATGTCCAACGGTCAAAAATATAGCCGTTCAACGGCTTTTTAAAAAAAAAATTGTTTATTTTTTTGGTTGTTATATATATGTGTGTGTTGAGGAAACATTTTATTATCTTAATCTGTAAGCTCTATATACTTAAGACGCTATACTCTCAATTTGTTCACAAGAAGAAAGAAATTCGTCTTACGTTTGCCAAGACAAGCTCAAGCAACAAAGCCAACACTCCTCCTAGCAAATATTTGGTAACTTTTATATTTGTTGCATTAGATAATTCATAATTGTAGTCTATATACATAATGGCCGATTCATCTTATAATGTGAATTCTGATGATGAAATCGATCAATTCCAAGAAAATGAAGAAAGCACACCAAATATTCAATCATCAAGTAGAAGAACTTCAAAAAAAAGAACTAGCAATGTATGGCAACTATTCGATGTAGAAATTGTTGAGGGAAATGGATCAAGGGCAGTTTGTAAAAAATGTAAAAAAGATTATGCATATGCTTCTTCTGGTGGTACAGGTCATTTACTAAGACACATGGCTAAACATGAAAAAGAACCAACTGATGGTAACCAAACTATTCTTTCACAATTCGGTACTGGTAGTAGTAGTTCAAGTTTAGGTATTTTCACTTATAATGTTGAAAGAGATAGGAGAGAACTAGCTAAATACATCGTATGGGCGGAGAAACCTTTTTCAATGGGGGCGGACGCCAAATTCACTAATTATATTCATTTAGGTTTGCAACCTCAACATAAACGATTTTCAAGGAATACTATTAAATCGGATATTCACAATTTTTAATGAATATAAAGGAAATTTAATTACGTATTTAGGTAATCTTTCATCGAAAGTAGGACTAACAAGTGATATTTGGACAACTTATCTTGGCAATGCATCATATCTCTGTGTTACAGGACATTGGATTGACGATAACTGGGTGTTACATAAAAAAAATTTAGGTTTCACAAAAATTGATTGGCCTCATACGGGTGGAGTTATTTCCAATGCCATTATGCAAGTTACTAATGAATATAATATTAGTAATAAAATCTTCTCTATTTCATTTGATAATGCAACTAATAATACTGCTGCAATTACTATATTAAAAACTTATTTGAAACCAATTTTAAATGGTGATCTTTTTCATATTCGTTGTGCATGTCATATTTTAAATTTGTGTGTGCAAGATGGATTGAAACCACTTGAGCTTCATTTAGAAAAAATAAAGACTACTCTTAAATTTCTTAATGGTTCAGTTGCTAGAAAACAAGACTTCAAAAGTTTATGTATTTCTCATGGCATGAATTATAAAGATTTTCCTTATGATGTTCCTAATAGGTGGAATTCTACATATTTAATGTTGCAAGCATGTTTACCTTATAGAAATGTGATCACTTTATTTTTTAATGAAAGGATGGCCGAACATTTTCATATTGAAGAAACTGATTGGGAAATTGCTTCTAATATTTGTAATTTTTTAGAACCGTTTTACGATGCTACCAATTTATTTTCGGGCTGTTATTATCCAACTTCTTCAATATTTTTGAATAAAATTTATGAAATTAGTGAATGTTTTGCATTACATAGATCTGATCCGTTTTTTACAGGCATTGTCGAACCAATGGAGTATAAATTTAAAAAATACTGGAAAACTATTCCTATGTTGAATTGCTTGGCATCAATTATGGATCCTAGATTAAAATTATATAGTGTAGAAATTATAATAGAATCTTATTACACCAACATGGCTTATGAGAATATTAATATTAATCAAGAGAAAGAGCGCATTAATAAATGTTTGTTTGCTTTGTTTTCTTTATATGATTCGTTACATAATTCTAGAGCAACTCCAGTAAGAGAAAGTGGTAGTAGTGGTGGTAGTAGTGGTAAGGGTTCTGTGTGGACAATGTTAAGAAGAAGACAAGACACTACTTCCTCTTCTAGTTCTAATACATCTTCATTTACTGAGCTTCAGTTATATCTAAACCAAGTCATAAATTTCAGTGAACAAGAATTAGAAACTTTTGATGTTTTGGCATGGTGGAAAGACAATGCTAGACTTTGGCCAGTACTTTCCATAATGGCACGTGATCTACTAACTCCTCCGATATCCACAGTTCCATCGGAGTCTTGTTTTAGTGCAGGTGGAAGAGTCATTGATGAAAAAAGAAGTAGAATGAAACCAAACACTGTGGAGATGTGTATTCTTTTAAAGGATTGGTTGGATGCTGATAGCCGCTTACAAGGTCTGGGAGGACATGATGTTTCTTCGGATGAAAATGAAGAAAATTAGCATATTTTTTAGACTCTTTTGTAATTTATTATTTTCTTTTGTTCAATGTAATTTGTAGTTTTTCAATTCTTAGTCAATAAATTTTGATTTTATAAGTATATTGTGCCAATCTATATTTAAATATAATATTATTATATTTAAAAAAATAAAATTAAACAAAAAAAAATTAAAAAAATTGAAAAAAAAAAATTGGTTTTTGGGCCGTGCCGGGCCACCCAAATAAGGAGACGGGCCGTGCCAGGCACGGCCCGTCTCCTTAACGAGCCGTGCCAGCCCGGCACGGAACAGTGCCGGGCGGCACGGTTTTACGGGCCGTGCCGGGCCGGCACGGCCCGTTTGACATCTATAGACACATACATACTTAAGCAACTAACAGCATAAGCTATATCATGCCAAGTACTAACCATCAAATACATAACATATCTTATTTCATTTGAATAAGGCACATTCTTCATAGAATCAAAGTCAAAATCAAATTTAGGACATTGATCTTTACTCAACACAAAGTGAACAGCTAATGACACATTAACAGGCTTCGCATCAGTGAAATCTATACCTTCTTTTAGAGTAAAACCTTTGGCTACAAGTCTAGCTTTGAACCTAACAGAATCATTTTCATTCTTAACATTAAACAACCATTTGCAATCAACAACAGAGCAATTAACAGGTTTAGGAACAAGAATCCACGTATGATTCACAATCAAAGAATGCATTTCTTCTTTCATAGCACACAACCAGTCATTAGCATTTTTGGATTTCAAAGCTTCATTGTAGGTTTTAGGTTCACAGTTATCAATTGATTCAAACACATTGAACACATAAGAATCAATGTCAAAGTCATTTAAGTTAGCAGGTTGTCTTATGTTTCTCCTAGCCCTATCTCTAGTCAATTGATAATCATTCAAATCTTCATGTTCATTAGCAACCAATTCATCATGCAAAACAGGTTCATGTTCAACAACAATATCATGATTTTCAGGCATTCCATGAATCTCAGGTTCATTAACAGGAAGCACAATAGGCAAATGCTCCACCTTACTAGGAGTAGTACTGGACTCAGACTCATCAACAGGCACAAAAGCAAGTAAGCAAGGCATTTCAGACTCATTGAAAATTACATCCCTACTTATAATACTTTTAAAACCAGGTTCACTTCTTAGCCATAGTCTATATTTCTTAACTCCCTCGGGATAACCTAGAAAGACACACTTAGTAGATCTAGGTTCAAGTTTATCACCTTTCACATGCACAAAAGCAGAGCAACCAAAAACTTTAAGATAAGAAAAATCAAGTTCTTTACCAACAAAAACATATTCAGGACACAAACCATTTAAAGGCACAGATGGAGATCTATTGATCAAGTAAGCAGTTGTCACAACAGCTTCACCCCAAAACTTCTTTGAGAGGCCAGAAGATGCAAGCATACTTCTAACTTTCTCAAGGAGAGTCATATTCATCCTCTCAGCAACACCATTTTGCTGAGGGGTATAGGGAACATTCTTATGCCTTTGAATCCCAAATTCATTGCACAAATTGTCAAACACAGAACTACAGAACTCCAAGCCATTATCAGTCCTAAATTTCTTTATATTTTTACCAGTTTGGTTCTCAATTAAAATCTTCCAATTTTGAAACTTTTCAAAAGCATCTGATTTATTTTTCATTAGAAAAACTAATACTTTTCTAGAAAAGTCATCAATCACAGATAGAAAATATCTATTACCACATTGTGTAGGAACACTAGAGGGTCCCCACACATCAGCATGCAAGTACTCAAGAATCACAGAACTCTTAGTCACATTAGGGGAAGGGGAAACCTGTAATTTAACTCTTTGTTGTTTGCCATAAACACAAGAATCACAGAAAGGCATGCAAGACAACTTGTCTTTACCAAAACAACTTTTTTTATGCAAAATCTCTAGACCTTTAGCACTCATATGACCTAATCTTCTATGCCACAGATCAGTCAAGTCATCAGTCACAGAATTCACATTATCATATACAGATTCAGTTTTGCAAACATAAAGGTTTCTTTTCTTTTCAGCTTTGAAAACTACCAAAGAACCCTTTAAGATTTTCATAACTCCATTTCCCCATCTACTCTCAAAACCACCAGATTCTAAAGCAGCACAAGACATCAAATTATTGCACAAAGCAGGAACATGTCTTACATCTTTTAGAGTCACAGAATAACCAGAATCAAATTTCAAGTAAACATCATCAATGCCAGCAACTTTACAAAGTTTCTCATTAGCCATAAAAACAGAACCATTTTCAACTTCTTTATAATTAGAAAATAAATTTCTAAGAGGTGACATGTGATAAGAGCAACCAGAATCAATTAGCCATTCATTTTCACACACAGTAGATGAATGCACAGAATTCATAGAATCACATAAATCAGTCACCATAAAGACATCACCCGAGTTTTCACCTGAAGAAGAAGCATGATTCACTTGTTCATAAGATTGGTTGTTATCATGATATTTCTGGTTTTTCTTTTTAGGACAGTCTTTAATAAAGTGATTAGGATCACCACAGTTAAAACACTTTCTGTTCTTAGGCCTAGACTTAGACCTAGTCTTGCTTTTCCCTTTGTTCTTACCATGATTATTATCAGATTTATGATTGTTGTTATACCTATGTTGAGACCTACCTCTAACATGCATAACTTCACTTGAATTTTGCTTACGACCTTTGTTCACTTTTAAATCTAATTCTTTACTCTTAAGACCATTAATCACAGTGTCAAGCGTAATAGAATCTCTACCATACTTAATAGCAGATTTGACATCACTATATGTCTCCGGAATAGCATTTAAAAGCACAATAGGAGTATAATCATCAATATTCATATCTCCAGTTAACTTAATATCTTGAATCAATTTGGTGAACACATCAAAGTTCACATCAACATCTTTGTTCAAGTCAAGCTTGAATCTGAAAAAAATTTCAAGTAAAAACAATTTACTAGGCAAAGAGGTTCCGTATAAAGCTCTTCTAATTTTTCCCAAAGAAGTTTAGCAGAATTAAGTTTACCACATTTTCTGAGCACAGAGTCAGATAAGTTCAAGATTATGGAAGAGTAAGCAAATTCATCATCTTCAGCTTTCTTAGCAGTGGTTACATCATCAGCATAATTACCACCTATAGCCTTAAACACTTTCTGTTGAATTAAAATTCCTTTCATTTTCTGTTGCCAAATAAAAAAAACCGATTTTTCATTAAAGGGTTCCATGTTATAGCCAGAAATAAAAGCCATCGCGCCCAAGCAAAATAAAGGCACACTAAATCACAGGCTAACAAATTACACAAAGTAAGCAGCAGAAGCAGGACCACACAAAACAGGCACAGATAACGAAAAAACTGAAAGTTTTTAGACAATTTTAAAATTTCAGTGAGCCACACTGAAAAACACAGAAACACAGAATCACACAAATTCCTAGTTTTCTACAGCAAGCAAGCCTCAGAACCTAAGACCTAGACGCTCAACAAAGCAGTAAAAGTTTTAGGGTTCAAGCCAATCACTTACAACCCAGAGGCCAACGCTCTGGGGTTTTTCCACCGAAAAGCAGAACTGGCGTAAAATCTGAACCGCCGAACAGCCGCTGCCCGAGCGTCGCTGTTCACCCACCAGGCGCGGATAGCCGCTCTGACACCACTGTTAGGAGGGTATCCGTCTTGGCATCGCCATGTATACCTGCAAAACAAAGACAAATGCAAATACACAATATGCAAATGTAATACTAAATCCAAAAGGATATCGAGTCAGGCTCAGATCTGCTGTTCCCCAATCTACGTCACGGAGAAACCTCGGCAAAGACCAGAAGGTGTCGACAACACCCTCGTCAGAATTCTGCTGGAATAACAAAGCTACACGGCAGGGACACTCACGGCCAGAAGCCAAACCACATGGCCAGACCACCACTCACCCAAGGGAGCACAATGCACTCACGGCCAGAAGCCAAACCACACGGCCAGCAACCTCCACTCAACATCTAAGCACACACAACACTCACGCACGAATCACTCAGTGCACAAAGCACTTGAGAAAACAGAATCACTCACCACAGAACACTCAGCCACAAAGGAAGAGCTCTCTCAAAGAGAGTAGATGAAACGCATGTACAGGTTAAAGAATGAAGGAGGCGCACGTTCTGAGTCCAGAATGAAGGAGGCGCTCGTTTGATATAAGAGTGAAGGAGGCGGTAGTTTGTTAATCAGACTTAGGTTGATGAATGGGGGGATTAGTTTAGGTTAAATAAAGGGTTTAAGAGTTAATGGGCTTAACTAATAGAGGCTTAACAATTGGGCCACAAACCCAATAGTATGATTTATGTGGGTTTTCATGTCTCGTCTCTACACAAAAAAAAAATTTAATTATTTTTAAAATTATGATACACCCATTAGTACAGAATCTATTCTACTTGCTTGCATCACCCACTATGAAAATAAAGATTTTGTAAGGTTAAAGAAACATTTAAGAAGAAAGAATGCATATTTTGACCTCAACTCCCCGATTTAATATGTCAGTTATGGGGGAGAAAAAGGGATAATTACAATTGCAAGTGAAGGCCATTCCCCTTTTTCATACTAAAATGAAAATAGATACACACTTCACATTGTGGTTTATGTGGCCACATTGATTTCTTCTTAAGCAAAAACCACGCAACATCGCCTATTACACATCCATACTTCATCAACCATATAATATGTAGTAGTCCGAAGAAAAATTCATTAATTTTCGAATCTAAAACAATCCTAATACTCGATTTCGACCAAGTTTGCACTCCTGCATGAGCAGTCTTCGTTCATATTATATACATCACGTTCACGGCAGGCTGTAGCAACAAGATAAATTTACCCATATAATAAGCGTGGGAGTATTTACTATTCATTGTTATTGTAATGAATAGTAAATTACTATTTGTTAAAAAAAGAAAAGATATTTAAATTTTTTTTTTTGGAAACATTTTTTGTTCAACTTTTTTTGGTTTTTTTATTTTGTTAAATTAAATTTTTTTTGTTGATGCGCGGACTTAGCCTGAATCGATTAGGAAAAAATATATCTTAATCATTTGTGGATGCGTGCAACTTTTAAATGTTATTTTTTCAACTTATATAGTAAGATCAGATGGACATAATTTTTTTAAAAAAAAGTTATAATCAGTCTGTTGGTTCCATTCAATTACCGTAGCGTTTATTAAAGTCAACCATTTGAAATGTTATTTCGATCATATTCGGAAAAATTGACCAATATGCTGGTACATAGCATGTGCGGTGCCAACAAAAACTAGTATATATATATATACAGCGAGGCAGAATAAGAGCAGTAACAAGATTTTCATTGTCTCGTGTTCAGCCTCAGGAATACTTCTATGCTACCCCCATGGGCACTACCCCATGGGGGTACCACAACCCTTGGATGGGTATCATTCCCATGGGCACTACCCCATGGAGGTACCACAACCCTTGGATGATACCCATCCAAGGGTTGTGGTACCTCCATGGGGTAGTGCCCATGACGATAGCCAAGAATATTGCCAGCCTCAGATGGTGCAACAGCCCAAATCACTGGGACTTATGGCATCATCTCAATCCCAGCACACTTTTCATGACAATCATTCACGATGTCAATCTAGAGCATGGTATTTTCACTGGTCAGAAAAACCACCGTGAATCGTGCGTGATCTGAAAGCAAGTAATCTTTCGGCCACCACTCCTTTTTCTAAGTCTTAGGGAAGAGAGCTGCATTTTTTTTACTTTAAATCCAATACTTTGCTCCATCTAACTCACCATTTCATCTCATGCAACTTCTTCTCCTTGTTCTGAACAATAGGGGTTCCATTCTTTGTTGTAGTATAATCACAAGAGTTATACTCCTTTCATATTTTTATCAGAGAAACATTTTAGAAGGATTACAAATAATCAAGAGTGGTATCACCCCTTACTAAATTCTTTACGATCAAGAACACCATTTCCATCAACATCAGCTTGAATCCATAGTTCCTTAAGACTACTCATGTGAAGATAACGAGCCAAATCACGAGCCAGATCATAAGGGGCATAACAAGGAATTTGAATCTGGTGGGCAAAAATTTATTCTGTGCAATATATTTTTTATATTAATTTGAGAAACAAAAATAGAAAAATATTGAAAGTTTATAATAAAATATACTAGAACACTATTTAAGTCCCTACATGTCATTCTTTAATATAAACTTATCAATAATGAATTATATATAACAAAAATCTCCATCTTGATCTAAATAACCATAGTATTGGTTAGAAATTCATTTTCCGTTATACTTAATTTTTTAAGCTTTCGGTAAATCATTATTATTATTTCTTTAGTACAAGCTATACTAATTGGCGGAAGGGGAGTCTCGAGCTATAATTTAATTTAATGCAGAAACCTTGTGATAATTTTTACGCCATTACATGATTTTATTCTTTGAGCCTCGATGCATAATGGACCTGGAAAAACACTCCCATCTCACCTGATAATAAATATTTAATTCAAAATAAAACCTAATGCATTCTTCTTCTTTTTCTTCTTATTAGTTCGCAATTATTCTTTAACTACTGGTGTATCATCAGATTTTGGTGCAGAATCCTCGGCTTTTGCTTCCTCTTTATTTTCCTCCTTTTGTGGCTCCTCAACAGCCTCGGCTTTCTTGTCTTGGGCTGGAACAGCTTCTTCGGCTGCTGGTTTTTCTTCGGTTTTCTCAGATTCTGGAGCTGGTTCAGATAGATCTACCAAAGGTTCTTCTTGCTTAGTCTCATCTGCATCATTGTTCTCCTGACACCCATAACATGAAGGGAAGACATTAATTCCAATTTAACACTCAAATTGAGAATTTTGTGATTTATGAAAGGGGGGTGACTGGTGAGACAGGGCGACTCAACAGATGACAGGGGCCGAAACTTGAGTTTCAATTATCTTTATTTCCATCTCGTTTGCCTTGATTCCCCTACCCAATGTCCATTCCCCAGAGAAATCTCCCTATGCATAATTTGATATAACGTAAAATATGTCTGTGTATATATATATATTCGAATGCTTACTTGTTGAACGGCATCAGCCTCGACCTTTTCAGAGGCAGCAGGGGTCTCAACGGGAGCTGGGGCGGGTGCCTCGTTGGTATCCAGGTCTTTGGGTTTGCTCGCGCAGCCTCCCATGATAGTTGGTGGTAAGCGAGCAAAGAGGCTGGAGAATGATGATGAAAGTATCAGTGCACAGAGAGCTTTTGATACTTGAATGGACTTTGTTTTGGATGTTGAGAGAGGCAAACACGAGTTTATATAGAGAAGACCTTGTGGACAATCTTGTCTCTGATTTTGCGGTCGTTATGACGGTTGGCCGAGAATGATTTGACCGTTGTCACCTCAGAGGAGTTCTCGCGCTTCCTTACATTTTGCTTTTCTTCTCCATTTTCCTGTCATCCAGATATATATTAGCTTATTTTCATCGTCTCTCCAAAATATATTGAATTAGGTAATGCCCAATCTGTATATGTCATCAAGACCTTCTTTAGACTTTAGGTGATCTTGTTGTTACACCTCGCCTGGAGCCGATGACACCGACGTTGTTTTCAAATTAAAAATTCGAAAATAACAAGCCTCATTAATACAAATCTCAAATAACCAAGTCTTTTATTCCATTAAAATAGAAATTGCTCTTACACTTCAAACTGATAAATTACAAAACTGATCTAAAGTTTTTCCACAAAAAGAAATACAACAACGAAAGCTAAAATAAATAGAATTGATAAAATTGAATAAACAACAATCTTCGAGTCTCTAACAACAGCATCTATATCATCCCAAAACTGGTATTGTTTATCGTCCTCAACATTGGATTCACTTTAATTTGGGGAGGGAATGAGAGAGGTGACTCTTGGTTAAAAAGCAAATTGGGGACAATCGAACATGACAGAACATATATACTAGTTAATTTGGCACCGCGCCTTTTTCTTTGAGCTTATAACCTAATATATATGTCCAACAACCTAGTATATATGTCCAACAAAGCGCTCGACACAAGTTCAACAGACAGTTCAAGAGAATAAAAAGATGGTTCATACGCATTGAACATACATAATCGTACATATATAACATCGAATAGGTTGGAGTAAACAAAAGTCATCCCCAACAATGCACCATAGCAAGAGTTGGCAGAGGATAACCTAGTAGGGACCAATAGACCCTCTAAACAAAAGTCATCTACGAAAGTGTAGTAGTAGATGACATCAGATATTACAATAAAAGTTGTGAGGATCGATTCCGGGGGTGGGTTGCCATTCCACACCCGAGTTCAACCAACTTGAGCTTCAATAGCTCGTGTTCTTGAAATGATTGCACCGAGAGATTATATCGAGTTCGGTTACAAAACCGAGCGGAAGACACTCGACATAACCCGCTCTATAACCGATTAAACATTTGAAAGGCATTTTAAAGATAGGCAATAAAGTAAATAAACAAGCATTTGTTTATGGAAGTTCGAAGGTGGTGTAATCCTTCTACGTCTCCCCTTCTTCCACCTCATGGAAGGATTCCACTAGAAGACTTTGATTTATACAATCCCGTTGTACAAACCCGATCCAGTTGGGAATGCCCCATCCAACTAGAACTCCTAGCAACTCAACTATGTATGTTCTTTAATGTCTCACATACAAAGACCTCTCATCGGTTGTGATAAATCATCAACCGTTACAATGATATTCACTCATCTAAGCTCTCATATACAATGAATAGAGTGAATATATATGGCACAAATGATCTCTAACTAGATCTGATATAGCAAGGTAAGTGGTGCCAAAAGTTTTGGGAGTGCTCTTCATTTAGCAACTTTTGTCTTTGAAGTTCCCCAATTGAATCCCAAGTGGGTTTGCTTTGGAAGGCTTGGATTGTTCTTCAATCAACTGTTATTAAGCTTCCAAATCATGTATATATAGCCCCAAGTAATGATATATACGTTAGACACAAGAATATGCCCGTTGGAAAAAGGTTTTGCACCATTCCCGAGCTTGCAACGGTCATATTCTCGTTTCTGGGCTCTTTGTATTTCGGACCGGACTGGCCGGATCAGCTTGGACAGATCAGTCTGGCAGGATCAGCATGGGCAGATCAGTCTGGCCAGATCAACTTAGGAAGATCAGTCTGGTTCAGATCACTCTGGGCAGATCAGTCTGGTCCGGATCAGTCTGGGCAGATCAGTCTGGTCCGGATCAGTCTGGACAATCAGCTTGATACAAAACAGATTGATAAACTTTCTCTTCTGATCTATTGATTGTAGCTCTTGATTTTTTGATTTCTGGGCAAAGTAATCTATATAAAGGTTGTAGCCATTTCTCTTATCTTTCCATTGAATCAAGAATTGCTCGATTTCGAGTTTGTATGAGAGAGTTATGCTCGAAATACGAGGCGATGCTCCTGCTGTCTGTTTGCTGGATGCAGCAGCACATGGCGTGATTTGCAGAAGCTTTTTGGCCATCTTAACATCCGATTCAGTCTTTGACTTCCAAAGATGACTTGTATATCTTTGTCTTAGCTTTCCAACCCATACTGAATCGTTCCGTTCCGATAAGCTAGCTAAGAGTTATGCCCAACTGACTGACAGTCGCTTGCTGTAACAGCTCGATCTTACAGGCGTCATATGGCGTGACTTGCAGAAGCGTTTTGGCCATATTAACTTCCGATTCTGTAAGGACCCCAAGCCCTTAATCCTTGATTAGTGTATTAACCACTATGTGTGGCACATGCTTTCAATAAAAGTCAATCGGGAAGCTCAGATGATACTTTATCATTGCATGGCAATTACAAAAAAATTCCTTTAACACTCAATGTTATAAGGTCATCAGTCTAACAACGAAATAGACTCACAAAGTTCGCCCAATATCATCCCTTTTTGCCACTTTTCACATTGTGGACTTTTATAAAAATTTGGGCAGAGTCTCCCCATAAATAGAGCTATCCCGAAATAGAAGCACAACACATAACATAATTCCCGGCCAGGGAAAACATAATACTCATCAGAAAGCAGTAATACCAAGTAAATTCCCAGCCAGGGAAGACACCACACATATGACGACATAAATGGGTCTCAACACCCACATAATACACTAACGACTCTCATATCATTAGCAATTCTACCACAATTGCATGCAACATATAATGAAAGAGAGGAAGGCTCATGCCTTTATATACAACCCATATACAAGAATGTCCGTGCTCACATGCGAGCATCATAAATGTGTATATAAACCTCGGGTGTATATAAGTACTCTATACGATACCGTGCTCCATCAAGCCCTGGTACCACGATCCTGTGAGTACGTCCAATCAACAGCTCGAGCTCAGCTCCACAGCCATCGATGCACCTGTTCACCTGCCCCAACAGAGACAGCCCCCAACGGGGTGAGCATACCAATACACAAAATCTCATAATCACAATAATGAAATTCATAATTTACAACACAAGTAAATATTAATGAATTTTAAATGATACTCCCTGGATGGCAACATCCTCATCCGGGATTCCGTGTACTGTCCCTGTTCTCACAATCATCAAACTCATCAAATCTCATAAATCAGTAAATCAACACATTGATTTAACCCATTGCATGCCTAGTTCTCGAATATCAATAATTATGATTCCAAGTTCATCATTCATGCAAAAGTAGATATCTCAATATCTAACACTGATTTCATAGCCTCGCTATTAATCATAAATGAATTAAATGCCTAACATTTATTTTACAAATTTTCCATTATACCTAGACATCTCAAATGTCTTATAATGAAAACATGATCCCACGATCATTCTCAGGCATCTCAAATGCCCAGGCATCTCAAATGCCCTACAATAGTCATATACATCAGGTACCCCATATAACTTATGAGAGTTACACTACTCTAGTGTCACGTGCGCCCCTGACGGCGATATCAAGATTAGGTCGCTTCATAGCTTCTCAACACATATAAATAATCCTCATGCAACACATATAAATAATCCTCGTGCACGATTATTCAATAAAATCAAAATACATTATGCATTCACAAATGCTCTAATATGTAGTAATGCTCGTACGTCGCACGTACCTTAAATCTCCGAAGTCCGAGCCAAACCTTGCTCGAGTTCCATGCCCCGAGGAACGATGTGCTAACACGATAAATTAATTCACAATTAATTACGAACATGCAACTCATGCTCAAGCACACCCATAACCCTCAAAAATATTGTCAACACAAGACAATAAACCAATATCGAAAATCGCTCAAGAATACCCCACAAATTCTCGAACCTTCACAACACAAATCGAACCCATTAAATACCATAATTCATCTCACATATGAATTAATCAATCCATAGCATGAATAATCATCCCACATGCCAAACCCCCAAATTCGAAATCCAAACCCCTAAAATTCGAACACAAGAAGCATCCTTATACAACTAAAGCATGTAATAAACGACCCATAACAAGAATCGCCACACCCCTGCCAAAGATTACAATTTTCGAACCCATTCACGCACACATCACAAAATTCGAACCAATCCTCACGAAATTCGAAATAAATTCGAGCCAATAAATCACAATTAGGCAGGGAATCACATCACAAGCATGAAAAAGGGGGTTAGGAAGGTTACCCAAACGAAATCGGAAGAAATCGGACGAAAAATCGATGAACCCTAACTTTTGGGGATCGACGCATTCCAGCCAAATTCGAACGAGAAACGCGACGAAACCTTCAATTGACGGAGGGGAAAGGAGCGCCTCGTCGAGACGAAGCCGTGGGTAGGTCGGACGCGCCGATCGGCGGCCAGACGGCGGCTGGCGGAGCGCCTGAAACGGCGGGGCAGGGGAGGTGACGGGAATCGCACGCAGGGAGGAGAAAGAAAAGATTTGGGGCTGAAATGAAATTTCTCTTAAAATCTTGGGTTCAAATGGTATTTATAGCAAAAATACCCCGAAAAATTAATAGCCCCACAAATACATCATGATTCCTTAAAAATCATCTGTTTTCAAAAACTCTCTCTCTAACTCCAAAACCCCCTACCGGTGCTCACACAGCACCCGAGATTCCGAGACACATCAAAAACCCAACTCTTAGGTTTTACACCGTAATGTGAATACAATCTCAACCTCTGGATCCAACGATCCCAACTGCCCAAATAAACGAGCCCAGAAGGCCCAATACCTCAATTAAACTCCAAATCGTCACGTAAAACCACTTTAGGGATTATTAATACTCCGGGATTAACACCTATAATCCCTGGTCATCACAGATTCAGTCTTTGACTTCCAAATATGACTTGTATATCTTTGTCTTAGCTTTCCAACCCATACTGAATCATCTCGTTCCGATAACCGAGCTAATAGTTATGACCAACAGACTGACAGTTGCTTGCTGAAACAGCTTGCTGTTTCTTCGCGGTACAGCTCAATCTTGCAGGCGTCTTTTCTCCTTGATAACATTCGAACTAGCCGATCTGTTGTGAAATCTGACTTTTAGTATTTTGAGTTGGCTGTTCAACCTCTTTAGAAGCACGCCATTTCGATATCCGAGCTATGAGATATGATCGAAACAATCCGCTCTGCCAGGATTTCAGTCTTGGTCCAGCTTGATATTTTCAAGCTACTTCTTTGTAATTCATCAAGCTCTTAATTATGATCTATGAACTGCACACTTGATGAAATATATTAGCAACACAATAACAAGTTTTGTTAACATCAAAACCAAGATTATTCGGGTTTCCAAAACCCAACAAAAGTTATTCTCAACAAACTCCAAAACCAATCAAAAGTGGTTCGCAAGAGTTTTCAAAATGACGATGACTCATTTCATAATGCAGCTCTGTGTTCGATATCTCATAGGAGGAGCGAGCATCGCATAAGAGGAATTATAGTTTATGTTTTGTAGTTGCATTGTTATTTTAGGATATTGCTCTTATATTACTTGCTATAGCCTCATGATTAATGAATCATCTTACTTTTATAATTATTTATATACTTTCTCACAAATGAATGTAAATGTGACGTCCCAAATCATTATCAAACAAGCAATATATAATTATCATAATTTAAATATCAAAATAAATGTAATCAAGAACAATCACATATTAGCAATGGGTCGTAATAAGCCAAAACTCGAAATATATACGAAGAAGCAAAACTGATGACATGTAATCTACCAAAAATTCATCATGCCGAATATTTTATAAAAAATTATTATTAAAGTTTGTCACAACGAAAACCTATTTTGAACTTTCTTTTTTTTTTAAATCAGTTCATATAAAAAATTATTATTAAAGTTTGCCACAACGAAAATCTATTTTGAACTATCTCTTTTTTTTAATCAATTCATACTTGACAAAATCTACAAGTTTTTTTCTTAAAAAAAAAGGAAAATATTTTAAATTGTAAAAAGTGAAATAAGAGGGATGCAATGTTGGGTCAAGGGTTTTGATATAATCTCCTTATACATTAAGGGAAATTTTGATGCCAAACATCAGAACAAAGGTAATCGAAAACAACCGCATATTAACAATGGGTCGTAGGTAAGCCAAAAATCAAAATGTACACAAACAAGCGAAACCGACGACCTGTAATCTACCAGAATTCATCATGCCAAATTTTTATAAAAAATCATTATTAAAGTTTGCCACAACGAAAACCTATTTTGAACTCTCGATTTTTTTAAAATCAATTCATATAAAAATTATTATTAAAGTTTGTCATAACAAAAATCTATTTTGAACTCACTATTTAAAAATAATAATAATAATTCATACTTGACAAAATCAACAAGTTTTTTTTTTAAAAAAAAAACATTTTAAATTTTAAAAATTGAGATAAGATGGATGCACTGTTGGGTCAAGGCTCAAATCTTTCCAAATAAATCAGTACTTATACAAAAATAATAATAAATAACAAAATAAAAGAAAATAGGACGGACTTTTAATTGTCATGAAAATATTGCCCCGATGCAAAACATAATAAGTAACAAAAATAAAAGAAAAAGGAAAGAAAAAGGAAATAAAAAATAAAAAATGACGTAATGTTACTGTTCATTGGAACACTAACCTTACGCCACTTATATATATACTAGTTCATTTGGAACCACGCAAGGCGCGATGCCAGTGAACAGTTGTGACAAATATAAAAGCCAACTGTCAAGTTTTTCTTCTTCTTTTTCTTTCAAGCCAAACTGCTTCAAAAACATCCAACATTACAAGAAACGGAATTACATGAAAGATGGAACGCAAAGCTTTACGAACGAAAGAAACGACATAACCCAATCACTACAAAATCAATTCTCTACTAATAGATGATGTCCTAAACGAATCATTGACAACGTCAAAACGAAAGAGGATAGCATGTTAAAATAAAAGTACGAACACGGCCCGAAGAACAGAAAGCATAGGAACCTAATAAAAAAACAGGGATAGCAATACGAGACAACCCCGCACAAATTACATCAACTATCATTGCAAGCAATTGGAAAACAATTCAAAATGCTCACTATAGGTAGAATAAGGCGAAATAACTAAACACGGTGGAGACGGCAAGGTAAGAAACATACATATAACCCAAGACCACAGAATGGTCAGATGGATCTTTGCATACGACAAAGCTCTTTTGTGGGACCCGACTCGGGCACAAAATATATAATCCCTTTGTCTGGTACCACATTCCCTACTATATAAAAATACAGATATATTTGTAGGGTATTACTTTAAAACAATCCATACATAATAATTAATCATATTACGTTAGCAGAAGTGTTCAAACAATTAAATATATTTCGTTAGCGGAAGCGTTCATAATATCTATTAACAAAATACAATCCCGACAAACACATTCTAATGATCTAATACTTAACCAAAGAAGAAATACTATCAGTACTTGATAAGCCAATATTTTCCATTTTTCCTTATTATCCCCTGATCCTGGATCCCGTTCTCCTGTATCTGGAACTCATGATAAATAACAAAAAGAAAACAGAGGTTAAGTCTTTAAGGACTTAGTGAGGGAATAACAATAGCTTTTCATGTATATAATAACAAATAATGCAATCTGTCGATATGATATGTCATGTAACAAGAGATAACACTGCGATCAAATAATATTTCAATGAAACGATGACGTTTACGACTTGAGAAGGAATATCGTGAGCTAAAGAGATGGCTCCCACCCGACATTAAGGAGTAGCACTTTTCCCCACGTATCCGGATTAGGAAATATGATCAACGAAACAAAGACGAATTAGGACAATAGAATGAATATCGTGGGCTAAAGAGGTGGCTCCCACCCGACATTTAGATGTAGCACTTTTCCCCACATATTCGAATACGATCCAATACAAACATTCATTTACGAGCCGAGGTGAACCATTCTCCGGACCGATACGGTGCGCGTTGTTCAGATGAACCATATACCCAGATTCTCATCCGTTGTTCATTGGACTCACTTTCCGGGCCGAGGCCACGTTGTCCAGTGGACTCATGTCCATGGCTCCATTCATTCATTCATTCATTCAAGGGAATAGATTAGCGATAAATGCGGTACTTTCATATGCATACAATATGATCAATGAAACATTATAGTGAACAACATGATAACATAATTGGAAGGTAGGACATTGAATAAACATTTACAGTAAGTTCCAGGCCAAATGCCAAAGATGTTATATAGAAAGAAATCGGTAGTACACCTCACCTCATTACGCTATCTTGACTTGATTGGCTCGATTTTGAACTCAAATGCCAATAACAATCGTATGAACATAATATAAGGTAATTTATAATGATTATCAATCTAAAGGTATGGTTTAACATTTTAAGAATCATTTTTTGTATTATCCGGGTAATTTTAATCAAACATTGGAAAATTCATTAGAAATCAAGTTTAACTCGAAACTTCACAAAACTTTCCAGAACTGCCTTAAATCAGTCCAGCAACGTTCGCCGACCGGAAGTCTGCAAGAATGATCGGCGCGTGGGTTACACGCGCCGCCCTTTCGGCGCGTGGCCGTGCTTCGGCCGCCACGCGCGGCTGAATTCTTTACAGTAGGTTTGCCTCGTTCCGATCTACAACTTTCGTATAGAAACCATTTTGAAAGTCGCAACCGAGTTTGCCCAGATTTTGAGTTTTCGAAATGATTACCCATGGTAATTCGTTCGCCGAAAAATACTGTTTCCGATGAGTTTTACGACCAACGGCCGGTACATATGTAAAGTAAAACATATTTGGAACACTTTTTGTTTGTAAAACATTTTCGAAATCTATTTTAAAAGGTGTGAAATCGAAACTTGAATATGCTACCTTGAAATGGGTTTCTGAAATTTTGGCAGCACTTTGTTCTTCGTGTTCTTGAATTTTCTGGGCAATATCAGCTTGTGGTTTTTGAACACCTCCTTTACAGAAGATGATCTGGGTGTGTGAGGAGTGTTTTGGAATATTTTCGGAATTTTCGGACAAGCTTTGATAATTTTCCTCATAATTTCTCTATTGCCACCATATTCTACATAATTCCTACACTCTTAACTTTCTCCAAAATTTCTAACATTCTCTCTACCTGAAACTTTTGTGGGTTCAATCAGAAGGAAGGGGGGGGGTTTATAGGCAAGATGGAAGGGCTTAAGCCATAATTGTGGAGACATGTGTCTTGGCCAAGAAGTGACATGTGCTAACCTAAATATTAATATTTTAATCCTTTAAATACTATATTTATTATTTAATATATTTTTGTTCTATTAATAATATTTAAGTTGTTTTACAATGAATTTATCTATCTATGTTCTACTTGTAAATATATCAGAGTAGAAAATAAAAATTATAAATAACTTTATTAATAATTTCTTGATTATTCTTTTAGTACTTATAATTGTTTAAACTTTTTATTATGCTTTTACCTATTTTATTATATTTATGTCAAAAGTATATTAATACAAGTTATATTTATACATTTTGTTTGTGAGTAAAGTTTTTAATGAATAATGTTTTAACCAAAATCAAATATTCATACTCAAGAATATAATTATATTTTCCTCTAATTCTTTATGTAAATTTAATATTACAAGTAATATGCGCATTCACTTTGTGAATGATTTTAGTTATTGGTATGTTTCACAAATATATAATTTACAATAAATAGTTATATTGTTTATTCTTTCTTTTATTATATATTTTGATGTATGAATTTTTTAATATATTAAGATGATTATTTTAGTAACATTTAAAATAGCTTCAATTTATTTTTGTCAAATTTTGTAATTAAAATTTTAGGGGTGTTACATCTTTTCAGTTACGATGTTGCCATAAAGTGGCCGCAAATACGAGCAGACGAAAACATGTAAAATCGGGAATTACTAATTTTAAAATAAAATAAAGCTGTGTAACACTAGTACAAACAAAAGATTTAGAGGGGAAAGACGCATAACAATACAACACTTTTCAGGAGATAACACATCACGTCATGAGAAACTATGAAAGCAAGATTATTTTGTTTATCTAGTCTCATTCAAGTAACTACTGCTTGATATGAGCATATGTACCAAGTGACTAAGTTTTTTGAGCCCTGATTGAAACTAAAACTTCAATTTGCCAAGAAAACTTATACAAACAGACTCAAACATTTCGAATAATAAATCATCATATCATAAACAAGGGCATGTGCATGAACATAAGAAACATATCTAGAAAATGGCAAAGACACATGTCAAAATAAACGAACGCAACCATACATATGTCAACAGAAAATGTTTTGGACCAAAAGGAAGTGTTTGGCAGCAGTTAACTATACAATGTTGATGCACAAAAGTTGACACAAAATAATGGAAACCTCATTGGGCTAAATTTGGTTTCGTGTCTCATACAGGCCATTGAGTCGAGTAAATTAGTTGTGCTAGAATGATATCAACATATTTGGGGTATGGAATTATTGGAGTTTATTGATAATTTCCCCCAATTAAATATACTTTGTCCGAGTATAATAGTGGTGCTACCGTGCTAGAATGATATCAACATATTCTAATGAATATAACACCGTCCCCATATAAGATGAGCAAATACTTGTATGAATATTAAGTATTTATATTGTTAGTGAATACTAAGATCCAGTGCACACTTTAATTAGCCATATAAGATGTCTCAAGTACAGAGATTAAAATGATTAACAAAAACAGAGAGCAAATTAAAGCAATTAAAAGTGAAGTAATAAAAAATGTTAAAAAAATAATATATAACAAGATATATTATTTATTAGTACAGTTTACTTAACAAAAACTTGTAAAGCAAGTTGAACTTCTACATAAGAGCAGCTGAAATAAGTACATTATGTTTTCTTGGCAACCAAATTTTTTTTATCGGATATCATACTATAATCACATACCACATAGAAAATCTCGTGAATTTTATACCCCAACTCTCGTTTCTCAACTTGGAACAGTTAAATTATGGAGCAGAATTACCATACTATATGTTCACATCCAAATCCCACCTAAATTTGCTCCAATTGGTCCCTCCCCCTAACCTTCTTTCTCCACTTAGCTTGCTCTTTGTTTGAGTATTTACCATGCTCCATAATTAAAATCTCCTCATAGTACCTCTTTTAAATTCAATATGGCCTTTCTTAACTTCTCCAGTCTTGGAGACAACCTTAATTTCCCCCATTCATTATTCATTAATATTAAAGACACCATGTTCTTAAGTTGATCCAGATTTCACTTTTCTAAAATTGTTCCTCAATAGAACCCCATCTCTGCATCCCCCAGAAGATGCTGGGTCTTTAGACCCTTTGATGGTTTATTGTCCTTGGACGAAAATCGAGGTCTCAACGAGGTTGCAATAAGATCATTCCCGATTTTCCAGTTCAAAAGATTAAGTGATACAAAGATGAATCAGAAATATCAAAATCTTTCGAATGTGCAGTTTGTTTGAATGAGTTCCAAGAAAAGGAGAAGCTCGGAATTATCCCCAACTGTGGCCATTCATTTAACACCGATTGTGTAGATGTTTACCGAGCATCACTCAAAGACCCTCAAATTAATTGTAAAGTTAAAGAAGAAAGACCAACCCTCGTCCCTCAACTTTTTAAAAAGGTCGACCCTAAAGAAACAACAACAAAAGAAGAAAAGCCAACAGTGTTGCGTTGAGAATCCAGTAAAAAACAACAAAACATTCAGACCTTTTAACAAAAAAAAAAAGCGAGGATGAAGCACATATGAATGCACCCAAGAGAAAATTAGCATTCATTATATATGTTGCATTATGGAACCAGTTAACTTTGCCACCAGCATCTATGCATAATCATGGATGAAATAATTGAGATTCCTACTGAAACTCTTTTCTTTCAATAGTACTGTTGCTTTCAATTAAACCGAAAGTTTCATTCTGTTAGTTCATATCCACGAAGGAATACGATAAAACAATAGGGAACAACCAATTTATATCCAAAGGAAAACGATAGTCTGTTAGTATTGAGAGGTTCAAACCAGTCATATCTAGGGGTGCTCATCGGTTCAGTTAACCGACCGAACCGGGATGAACCGAAAAATTTCGGTTCGGTTTTCGGTTTTTTTTTAAAAAAAGTTTGGTTTTCGGTTACAGTGTCCGGTTAACCGAAAACCGAAATTTTTTTAAAAAAAAATTTTGAACTTTTTTTATGGTTTAAATATTTTTTTAATGGTTTCGCTCCTGATTGTATTAATAAGAACTCGTAAATTAACAATGTGTTTCAAGTATAATATAATTTATTTTGTTGTTCCATTTAAACTCGATTTTTTGTATTAAATAACTTCAAAATAATATTACAAGTTTAAAATTAAAAGGTCAAATGTTTAGAATTCATTTAAATCCAATGAATGATGTATTAGTGTTTGTATTTACGTTGAATTTTTATCAATTAATCATACAATTTCAAAAAAAAATATTTGAAATTTAAAAAAAAAATGATTTTTTTTTTTTAAAAAAACTACGGTTAAAGCCGAAACCAAACCGAACAACTTCGGTTCAGTTTTCGGTTTTGAAATTTTAAAACGGTTCGGTTTGAACCGAACCGAATGAGCACCACTAGACTCATATCTATAATCTTTATACATTTACTAACAAGCTTCCCATATTATTTTGTAACAGCAGGCTAAAAATAAATGTGACGAGCAAATGTAAACAACAGGTTAAAAAAAAGGTTTAAAAAAACAGGTAAATAAAAGGAAATATCGGCATATTTATTCTAATCAATATGAATGTGAGATTGTACAAATAATGAACACGAGATGAAGATATATAGAGTCAAAGGCAATTAAAACGTAGTGAACTCTTAGTATTGAACTTGTTAGTGAACTCTTAGTATTGAACTTGTTAACAATATTGTTTATCACGATCTTTCAACACTATCAACACACAAACAAAGCTCCCACAATCATAATAAACAATCCTCCAGAAAATACACAAGCACGAAGATAAAGAAATGCAACCCCAAAATCGAGCATGTGAATAATCAAGGCCTTGAAAACGAAACCCACCTTAAAACAAACCAGCAACGCGTAGCAAGCAGCGAAAGAACACAAAGGGCAGACGATAAGTTTTTTTCAGAAAACCTAAAACACAAAAATGAAAATGCAGCACATAACTTATATAGAGGACAAAGCAAGGAGCGCAAACCACCGAACCATCAGAACCCAGCAAGGCACGCTCGAAACCAATGATGACCATCCCCATCAATAGGATATCCCGCAACCAAACTGTCGGTTAAGGGAACGAGAACGGAAAAAAAACCAAAACAAGGCAAGAAACCGTCGGTTAGAAGCACGAGAGAACACGCCAAGGGGAAAAACCTATGGGTAAGACCACCGAACTCAAAAAAACCAAAGAATGTTGCCAAAAATTACCGGTAAAAGACGAGAAGACAGACAACCAAAAATTCAATCCATCAAACCAAACCCACAATCACGGCGACGTGAGCTCAGAAAGAACAGTGAAAAGCTTCAGCATTAAATGCAACCGCAGGCGTGTTCAGCTTGATTCAACCGAAGAGGAAGGAAGGGGCGTTGACATAATCTCCCTTGAATCCATTTCATCTCATATATCGATGCCAATCACATTAGAAGCCCCAACACCAGCAGCCCAACCAAAAAAGCCCAAGTTGTATAATTACTGTTCATCCGAACAGTAATTTTCGGGAAAACACCACCCAGAACACTGTTCACCACACTATGCATTTAATATAATATAATATATATATATATATATATATATATATATATATATTGAAATATTATATTATTCTCAACAGTGCCTAAATTGATTTGCTCTCATAGAGCCTGAACAGAGCCGATATCATATCGGTACAGATTTCATAGTAGAACAGATTTTCATATCATTTAAGTACGTTAAATCCTCTAATTTCTATCTGCTAGATTAATCATCCTAGAGATGAGGTCAGAACGTCGGTTAACCTCCGATAAAAGGTATGACTATCCAGAACAATCGTTAATCATTGTATTGGGTCAGAATATCATAGTTAATATACAGATTCAATTGAAACTTAAAGCATAAATATGATTTTAAAGTATAAGCCCACTTACAGTTAAATTCAGAAATTGCTTGACAGATTTCGGTGTAAAAGTCGTGAAGATACTTGTTTTTCCCAATGGTCCTATATATCAGACTACGTTTCATGATTGCTCGACAAAATTTGATGAGAAAGCTAGCGATTTGATTTAGTGATACATAGCCTGAATTAAATAGGAAGGAAAATAAATTATGTTTAGCAAAAATATTACTCAAAAAGACCTAATTAATAATAGTTTAAGTTCTCGACTCTCTCGATCTATCTATGACCACCACATGACTCCCATCCCTCTCAAACTGGCTGGGTTATGTTCCAAGGCCTTGGCCGGTGTGCCCATTATTTTTTCTATTTTTAGAAAACTTTTAAAGCTGGCATTTGAATGGCATAAGTGGTTGAAACTTGAACATTTGTTTTAAATGCTCACTCAGTTGTCTGCGTCCACAACCAATACATTTCAACCGTGTCATTGGCTATTGCTTTTATTTCTTACAATTGGACCATTTCGCACGATACCCGATGTGTGTTTGCTGTTCAATCGCCCCTACTTGCTGGGTGTTTTTCCCAAACACTGACCCCCCTTACCTCCCCTCCCAGACAAAATCGAGGAAGAAGATATCGAAGAAGAGGAATAAGAGCAATTCTGGGGATGGTGATCCACTAAACGTCTCATGAAGATTTATTGCTTATTTACGTTTCCGCACTTTGTTTTGAACGAGACATTTGGATCTCGTATTTGAAGTTGTAATGACATTTTATTTGATTATGGATTAAAAGACTGGTGTTAGTACAGATCTATACACGAGGCTTGTTGTGTCCAAATATCATGTTTGGATCCGACGCCGGTGTCACGCGCTCCGATCTCGGGGCGTGACATGACTCTTGGTTAAAAACTCAACAAATGGGGACAATCGATGACAGTTGAAATATTATATTATTCTCAACAGTGCCTAAATTGATTTGCTTACATAGAGCTTGAACAGAACTGATACCATACTCACATAGAGCCTGAACAGAACCAATACCATATCGGTACAGATTTCATAACATAATAGATTTTCATATCAGTACACTAAATCCTCTAATTTTCTATCTGCTAAATTTAGTCATCTTAGGGATGGTCAGAACGTCGATTAACCTCTGATACAGGGTATAACTTGCCAGAACAATGGTATATCCTCAGAATATCATAGTTAATATACAGATTCAATTGAAACTTAAAGCATAAATATGATTTTAAAGTAAGCCCACTTACAGTTAAATTCAGAAATTGCTCGACAGATTTCGGTGTAAAAGTCGTGAAAACTCTTCTTCTTCGCTGGAACTGATGGAGCAAGTGGGTTTCTTCATGAGAATATTTCGTGTGATTTTTGCAGCCAAGGTTTGTGTTACAATCCTATTGAAATGAATTTGAAATTTATAGGGGTGGAATCGGGAGTTATAGTCTTTCACACAGATTCAGCAATCTCCCTCGTGTTCTCCCATGATGAAAGCCATTTTCCTTCATTTTCTTCTCTTCTTAGAACTTAGAACTGATCGGTTTGATCAGTTCTCCTTTAATAATTAATTTGGCTTTTGGCTTGTAATGTATTATGCGGTTTTAAGAAATGAGTTCTACCTGTAAAACCCGGTCTTCACACTTCTAATGTATTTATGCGGTTTTAGAAAAAAGCTTAACATTACAACACTTTAATGTAAGTATAATTTGTAAAATTATTAAATAATTTTATAATATAAAAATATAATGTGTGTTCTTATTTCACTTTATATTTAGGATTAGGGATGGCAATATGTAAGGGTTAGACCCGGATCCGAACTAAACTCGATTTGTCTGGGCTGGGTTTAGACCAGTTTGACTAGGTCCTACATAAAAATAGTTTTACAATGCTTATTATAAATATTTACTAGATGGTTGAACCCGATGGTTTCGCGGTCTGTAGAAGGCTGTGCAGGATCTTTTTGTAACGGGGTGGGTCTCGAGTTTAGCCAAACCCGTCCGAGACTCACACTGTTGCCATCCTATTTAGGATGAGAAAAATATGATCTCTTATGCGGTAGCTAGTTACTCCAATGGGCACCATAAATCATTTAAGGGCACACAATGTGGTGCACGAGCTCACCCTAATATAACTTGATAATTAATATATTATCAGTCTATGACACTATCCATCAAGCTAAATCAACTGGTATAATTTGAGGTCTCGAGAATTCAAAATTGAGAGTGTTTAGAAAGTTTCTTGCTGTTTGTTACCAGATTATATTATGTCGTGTCATGACTCAAAATTTTACATGATCATACATACGCATCATTGTATATATGAATTATAGTTGAACAAAGAAACTACCTTTATAGCATTTAAATATATAAAGTTTGTAAACATTAGCGAAGCTAGATTGGAAAAGAAAAGAGTTAATGATATTTGAAATCAGATAGGAGACGTGAAACAATAACAAATAAATAAAAAAGGAAGAGAAACCAGTGGGCCGATTCAATTTCCTATAGTATTTGGGAATCTATGTCTGCCGTATGTCTTTCTAATTGTGCATTCATCCTTATCATTTTTAGCCATCTTTTCTTATTTCCTTTCAACCTCGAGATTTTCGAAGAAAACAAAGAACATTATAGTTTTACTTCTTGTCATTGCTAGCGTTTGGATTCAAGGTAAATTTATTAGATGTCTTGAAGTTATCCTGAAATTTTGAAGAGATTAGTTTCCCTAATTTTTGAAACTTGAATCTCCAAGTTGATATTCTACGACTGTGATAAGAGTAACCAATCGGGTAATTAAATACAATTAAGGATCCCTCCAACATTAGTTTATTCTCTGGTTTTGCAAATTGATTAAGTTTTAGCAAACGAATAATTAAATTCACCAAATTTGAATTAAAATAAAGTAGTAGCCAATTATAGTGAATTGAGGAGAATTTTGTGAAAACATGAATCTTTTTATGAATTATGGCTCCACTATTTGATTTATGATTATTCGAAATCGGAATTGTGCAAAAAGACTGTTAATCTCTAGTTAAATGAGAAGCAGAAGTGTTTTAGAGTAACACTCTAGTTAATGACTTGCTCATCCAACCAAACATGAAAGATTTTGATTAAACTTTGAGATCAAAGTATTTTAATTATATAGAGTAGTTTTGTATTTTCCATGTTGTACTGCACTATGTAACTTTTAAACAAGAAAAACACAAAATATAAATATATAAATGGTGACTTTATGGTTTTATGATAATTAACATACTATTAAAAATATTGAGCTTGGTTATGCATTTTTATTACGTTTATGGGTCAAAATCTCGACAGAAGCACAGATAAGATAAATTAAGCAAAATCATCGAGATATGAGCAGCAACTGAATTAATCTTGTACCTTGGTCTTTTACTTTATGTGGGTGTATGACATGTTTTAAATTAATGATTGGACTTGGTTCTTCATGTGTTCTTATGATTGAATGCTTTATGTGCTCTAAATATGAAATAGTGATTGTAAATGTTCTACGGAAACGAGGTACGATTATAGCGGTGATGTTGTGATGATTTTTACATGATTATGGAATATATATTCATAAGAGATTAATGGATTCTGTTATGGACACTAATAACCTTGAACCATGTGTTACAAAATTACAAAATACGGATCTCAAGTTCATTGAACTCATGGGAGATACAGTACAAAGTGTCATGGCCATCTTCGCGATCACAATTTGTTCTTGGCATTAGTTGGTCCATGACATAAATAAAATCGATAGACCTGTGCATTATGCGTTATCCAAATGGTATAAACTATGTATGTGAAATTACTGTTAATCATGTGCTTATATAAAGTTGAAGAACATGTTATTTGAATATACTAATTGAGAATATAACTCACCAAATGCAAATTATTTTTGCAGTTGATCGTACATAAAAGTTGATAATACATAGCATTTGCTACAAGTTGTCGATGATCCAAGGTAGGTCGGTTGACTCTAGTCCTTCTCCCCAGCTCATCATTTGCATATAATGTATATATTTTTGGTCGGATTGTGAGGGTATAACAATTGGTTATTTTTGTGGCATATATATGTCTATATACCTTGTAAATTAAGTATTGTATGTCTTGATTGGATGATATAAAATTACAACTTTTGTTGTCATTAAATATTATGCTATATGCATCATGTGTATGTGTTATGTGTAAGGATATTACAAGTCGAGTGTGGGGGAATTGCACCGAAAGTTATAGTAAATTGTGACATTCAAATCTTTTAATCCGTAAAGCGAAATACTATAGAATGAGATATAAGTCGAGCATAATTTTATGTTGTAACACACTCATCACGTATAAATCGAAGGCTTGTGGATAAAGGATTAGGTTAAAAACTCGAGTTCTGGTAGTGCTTATCACGTACACCCAAATTCACCACACTCAATTTATGGATTGATAACAATAATGTTGTAGCGTCAGTAGAGACCGATCCCACAAGAAGGTGTAAATCTTTGTATTAAGAAATTCAAAAACAAAACAACAAAACAAAAATGGGGTTGTGTAGATTATTGGTATCAGTCGACTTAATTTACACTAGGATATTATCATCGCGTTCATCGATTATCAAAAGACTCAATTTTATTTGAATATGCATCATTTGGAAATTCAATTCAGCTCTCACATTATTCCTAGTTAAATAGTCCACACATTCTCAACTCTGATCAAATTATTAATCTAAACAACAGCATTTACAATTAATTCAATGATAACTTTCAAAATAGTGACATTGATGAACCTAAACAACATAAATACGCACGATTTATATTAGTCTAGCCAATTATTTTCCCTAAAAACTTAATGAATTCAACAGCAGAAAATTACATTATTAGCTGCTTTTTAATTTAAATCACTCAAATAATTTCTTATTCGACATCTATTTTAGCAATAGATTACATGCAAGTTTTTAGGTCGTCATTCTAATCATTAAATAACAAACATATCAATAAAATCTGAGAAACATTTATACTCAATAAAATCGATAATTAAAAAACAGGAATCTCACAAAAAACAATAATTCCAAGGTATTGTCTTCATCAACCAATAAATAAAAAAGGTTTATCTATGCATAACTGAATCGGAAAAACTAATATTAAATAAAAGCAAGAAAAAGAAAAACTAATCGGATCTCCACTAGTCGAGGTCGTCAATCTCGGCTTCATATTGATCTTCATAGCCGTCTCTAATAAATTTGAAAGAAAAATATAAAACTAAGCTAGAACTAAGATATCTACTATATCTGAAGTATCTCTACTCTACATAATGAATAATAAAGTCTGAAAAACGAGTTATATGGTTGGACGCTGAAAATGTATGTTAGAATCCTTCTTGAATGAAAAGAAATCGAGTTTCCTTGTTCTGTAGGACTTCGGGGCGATCGATCTTTTGATGATCCTCCGTACCAGAGAAATCCTTTGATGATCCTCCGTACCACACAAAGCGACGGGATAGTTTGAAAACAGTCCACCAGTAGCGGAACCAGTAGCGAAATATAGGGTTACTGTAACGTACAGGTTCTCCAGTTCTTACAAAAGCTCTTTCTTACTAGTCAAGTAGTACAACAGCTCTACCTTAAACCCCGGCGCGGCGGGTCGCCTTTTAAATTCACTAGATGTAAGAGAATATTAAATAGATAAGGAGTAAGTGATTGAATGAGTCTACACTGAACTGAGCGATTTCGATCACCTAGCAGGCCTTTTATTTAGTAGATGAGATCGCCAAAGCGTATCATCAGATGTTGCTACAAAAGGAAGGAACTCGAAGTGAAAGGAAGTTCCACCAATGGATTCCCCAATTAGCTGATCTGCGACCACTATAGTGTTTCGTCATTATACGTATTGGTTGATCTCTTGAAGGATGTGCCCAATCGTATCTGGCTGGCGATGGGAAAGGTTGGCGCTGGCAGCGAAACATTTTCGAGAATCCCCCAATTTAAATCCTTATGTCATATGAGAGGCCACAACCTGGATAAAATGCAAAGCCAAAGCTGATCTAAATAAAGGCGAAGAAGTGTAGTATCCAAGTGGTTGTCCAGCCACAAAAATATGATACTGATCAAAAAAAAATTATTTATTTTTGATATATGATTTTTTTTTAAAAAAAATTTATAAAATAACCTTCAAACACATATGGAAAAAATATTACACGTAATTTTTTTAAATAATCCGACAAAGTGTGTGAGAACCCAAAATTTGCCTTGCCCCAAATCGTATTAGCCATTCAATGGCATTGCCGAATCTTGTCATTAGTCATTCAATGACATTTAAGTGCTTAACCAACCATACAATTACATTCAACCACCATTCAATCAAATATAATAACATTAATGGTTTGCTTAAATCATGTCATTAGATGACCAACATATGATGATTGGTAAATTTATTCACATACATTACAATTGGTTGACCACATTCATTGCATGCTCAAAATCCTTTATTCATTTTGCCTCATTTATTTGACTCATTCAAGTGCCATGCCCAAATCTTGGTATCCATTTAATTGCATGATCAAATCATGACATTACCATTCAAGTATCTTATTCAATCATATGGCCAAAGTTTAGGGATCCAAATTAAAATCCTCCTACATTGCATCACCTTACTCCTAAGTATATTCCCACTTAATTACCACACCATTAGCATCCAATTATCATAATATCATGCATTCATGACTTGCTTGACTTGACTTAATTCAAGGGATTTCTTTGGCCAAAGTTAAGGATTTAATTAATTTCTCTACCTTTAAATCACTTCAAATCCCACCCAAAGAAAGGGCTATTCTTCCAAGAATCAACACCTTTGAAAACCACAACATATCATGCCAAGAAAATCTTATTCTACACTTAGCAATGTTTCGAAAATTCACCTTCTCACATACACAAGAATTCGAAAGCTTCAAGGCAAGAGAGGAGATGATTCGCACCACCTTCGTAATCCGGGATCCATTATACCATGCTTTGTATATCCGACGGTAAGTGGGTTTTTGCTACAAATTCATTTCGTTTTCAAATTTTATGTATGCTTTAAATCTCGATTGAACAACCCTATGAAAAGTATGTTTTTAAATCTAAACAAGTATGTGGCATGATCATGAATGAAGGACATTGCGGAGCAACGTGCTACGTGTGTATGAGACACACTTGATTCGGCGGGGCAAAGTGCTACATGTTGTGGGCGTGCCACATGCATGAGAGTCACCTCTTGATCCTTAAGAGCAAAGTGCTATACCACGAGAGCCACCTCTTGAATCCAATAAGTCGATATGTGAATATGTGGAGATATGTGTTAATGTGTTTATATGCCAAGATCTATGGATTTGATAAAGATATGTTTAAAATGATTTCTACTATGAAAATATATGTGTTTTTATTATGTTCAATCGGCCCCTACTTGCTGAGTATTTTCCCAAATACTCACCCCTTACCTCCCCTCCCAGACAAGGACGAAAAGTAGAGATCGATGAAGAATTATAAGAACAATTTTGGAGATGATGATCCACGAAGAACCTTCAAGAATTTATTAGTTTTATTTACGCTTTCGCATATTTGATTTAATCGAGACAATTCTATTTTGTAATATCAATTGTAAAAGATGATTATTATTTTCTATGGAATAAATAGACTGGTTTTTATCATAGATCTGTACACGGGGCTTGTTGATTTTGAATTAATGTTTGGAATCAACGCCGGTGTTATCGACGCCGATTTTGGGGCGTGACATTTTAGTGGTATCAGAGCAAAACCAGGTTCCATGATTCCGATGGGAAAAGATTTCTGGTTGATAAAAATACCAGATTATAATTCCCGGATCAAATAGACCAAATGAATTAAGTCCAAAAATCAGTGGGGAATCAAATCAACAATCTGAAATTATATTTTATAAAAAATAATAATAATTCGAAATTACAGAAAAAAAAAAAAGGGTGAACGTAAGTTTAAGCTTTTGCCGCCGCCGTTTCTTCGCCGCCGCCAGCCCTCACCGATCGATGGACCGACCACCAAGACCGCCACCCTCGGACGTACTCATAGCCCAAATACTCTTGACCAATTTCAAGTTTCAGTTGCCGGAAAATGACCAAAAATGTGCAAAGTTTGACGAGCCAAGAACCCTAAATCTCGTCATATTCAACCCATGATTTCTCCGGGACCATGACACCGTTATTCAGTCAACTCCGGATTCTTGGTCGGTATCACATCGGGATCAATAACCCTCGATCAATTGCGAGTCACAGTTAAGGGATAATTACCAATCTCAGATCGAATATCATGCCTTCTTTCGTGTTCTTACCAAAAATACTGACCTCCGACTTTTCAAAACTTTAGAACACAAATTTCAAATTAAATCTGGGTTTTTACTCCTTGAAACACGTCGATCCAAAGCCCTCTAACAAATCAGAGTTACAAAAGAAGGAAGGCGTCCAATTTAGAGCCTCAAATCGCGCCCAAAACCCTAACTGTAGCATAATTTTCGATCAGCAATTTCTCCTACAATCCGAACATATATTTCGAATTAAATTTGGTTAATTCACCATCATGACATGGGTAATAAAAGCCCTATGCTTTTTCCAACTTAGAAAGGAAGTAAGGTCGTCAATTGAGGACCGAAAACTTAGCCCCAAGAACTCTAAAATTTTGAAACCTCCCAAATTCGTTTTTCCATCAATCCGAACATGGAATTTGAATTAATTCCGGGTAAATGTTCCACATAACATATATATCAAAAGCCCTCTGGAAAATTCAAATAAACAAAAGGGAAGACCTCCGATTTTAAGCCTAAAATCACGCTCAAGAACCCTAATGTTGGCGAAATTTCAGCACTCGATTTGACAGGCAATTCGAACACAAAAATCCAATTAATTTTGGGATCTTGCTCGAAATCATGCCAGTAGTAAAAGCCCTATGATTTTGTCGGATTACAGACAAGGAAAGGACGCCAATTTGGAGCCGCAATTCACGTCCCAAGAACCCTAAATTTTCGAAAGTTTCCAAATTCGAAATCTCCTCAATCCGAACACCAATTTCAAATTAATTCTGGGTTTATAATCCTTATATCATTTCGAACAAAAGCCCTCTATCCAATCGAAATCAAAAACAAGGAAAGATGCTCAATTTTGGATCGAGATTCTCGCACAAGAACCCTAATTTCCGAAAATTTCGGACTTCAATTTCTCCCAATTTCGAGTGCCATTTTGAAATTAAATCTGGGTTATGAAGCTTCATAACATGTATATTAATATCCCCTTATCAATTTCGAAATTCAGCAACCAAAAGGCAACCAATTGAGGATTTAATTTTTCTCCTCGAAGAACTCTAACCCACGAAATCTCATCCTTCGATTTCACCTCCATCTTAGCGTAATACGACATAGGCTACGATGACTCAAGCGCACGCCATTTCGATCCAAAAGAAGGAGTATGAAATAACTGAATCTAAGATATTCTAAGACAAGGAGATGCGAGACAAGACCGAGTTGTTAGAAATAATCAATCACTACCGTTACCAGGCCCAAACGATGACCTACCACCACCATCGTGCCGAAGAGCGACTTACAAAAGCAATCGAGGACAACAAAACACTTATGAAAGTCCACATTAATAAATGCCAACAGTTGGAACACTTCGAGCAGGAGTTCAATGAGCATTGGGAAAACATGTGGACTCAAATTCAAACCCTCGTGAATGAGAAGAATGAATTGGCACAGGAAGTCGCCTACAAGCAGTCTGTAATCGATTTCATCATGGAAGAGGAAGATCCTATGGTACTGGAAGACGTTGAAGGAGATTTAGGAGACGGAGAAACAATAGACTAATTTTTTCTAATATGCAAAGTCGTAAGGATAATAAGGAATATATCTTGGGTATCCTAGTGATGATTTTCTTTGTTTAATATTTCGTTGTGAACCTCTCAGTTTAATTAATAAATTTTAGTTTATTCTCCGAGCGTATCCCAATTTTGTTATTCCTCGGTTACGCTCATACACAACGACTTTAAACCTTTGCTATTATTATTTTGAAAAGTGATATCCCTCTTTGTAAATCACTATGAACTCGATCCCCTTGTTTTCCATATATTACGCTCAATTCCTTAAATTTTTATTCTTGGGCTAACTTCGAGAATTTCAATTCTCGGATCACTCAATATTCGAGTTCATATTTTATTAGATTCATTGATAGAAATTGTTTGAAATTTTTCAACAATTCCAAGAAAACTTCATTTGAGTAAAATCTCGGGCTAACTCGAATAGTCGATGACATGCCCTCCTTACTCTTATTGAGATCCTTAGAGCCTAAGTAAATCATGTTATACTTTGGGACGCATAATTTAAGATGCATCTTCATAATTTGAGTATAAGTTGTGATACTTTGGGTTCAAGTCGTATGATCATTTGGTTGAAATAAGATATAATAGATTAGTTCCTCACACTTTTAGGGTATTAGAAATCTATTTCCTATATTTCGAAATTCGATAAAATTCATTTCGATCAATGAAACCATTTTCTTCCTTCAAATTTGCTAATGGTAGTCTCTTGAACTCATATTTCATTTGGCAAACCTATATAAGACCATAGTATTTCATTAGAAGAATTATTCAATCTATTCATTGTACCCTCAAATTTCTTTCGTTGATAACCTCATTTGTACAAATACTTATCCAACTATTGATCCATCTTGGAATTATGCTTACATCACATTTACTTTAAATAGTCGGGATTCGTTTTAAACATACCTTACTTGTGAAACAATCATTCAACGATTTTTAGTACTTCTAACCTTCATAGTAAATTGTTGTTTCATTATTACCAATTATTCTTTGGTTAATGTGGTTATCGTTCTTCATTAAAATTCGATACATCATTTGTTTATTAATTCATTTTTTTGAGACCACATGATTGCTTGAGTTTGATATGGCCTTGATCTTCTTCAGATCAAACAAATATTTTTCGACTATCACCTTGCAAAACTTATTTTAAGTTGATGCACAAAAGTACATACATTTTCTATCTTTCCACCTTCTTGGAATTTTCAATTTCATCTCTTTCATGAGGTTGTATCCTAGAATAATGTATGTCATCCTTGCAAATTCTTGTAGTATTCAACAATTGTTTTGGTCGTTTCAACTCACAAAAAGTTGATCATTCACTTTGCATCCCCTTAAGAAATTTTTGGATTTGTATTGAACAACCTTTATAATATACTTTTCTCCTATCATTGATCGGTTTGACAAAGAAAACCCATTCAACTAGAAACTCTTTTCATTCGATTTCTTAAAGCTAAGATAATCTCATTAGAGTACATGACGGAAGAAGAAATGTTTGTAGATATGGTTCTCGGTTCGACTAGGTAAGAGCTCAGACGAAACATTAAAACCAACGAATGTAGGAAGCCAGTCTCGTCAGCTTCTAACAGAGACCCACAATCTGTGTCGCGACTTTGAGAGAACTTTCAATGACCGATAAGTACTATTGTGACTTTTAGTACCATATATTACCACAAATCGATGGCAAGACTGAAGGGACAACTCAAACCCTCGAGGATATGCTACGTGTTTGAGCCTCAGACTTCAATAAGAAATTTAGAGCAAACTTTTACCTAAGCCAGTTACTTTCAACATTGATGGTCCAACAGAATCAAAATAACACTCACTCCGAGCCTATCCTAAATTCACAATATATTTCACGTACCACAACTGAGGAGATTCATTGCCAATCCGAACCATGTACTCGAAGTAGAACCTGTAGTTGTCGAAGGAAACATGAGTGAACCTATGAAGTATGAAGAAATTCCAATCTGGAACGTGGACTCAAAGGATCAAGTACTGAGATGAAAGACCATTCCATACGACAAGTCCAAAGATCAAACCATACGTAGAAAGAGGTCACTTGGGAACCGGAAGAAAAGATGCGAGAGAAATATAAATGTCTTATCAAGATCGAGCCGACTCAAGTTTCGAGGACGAAACTTCCAATAAGGAGGGAGGGATGTGAGAACCCGAAAATTTGCCTTGCCCCAAATCGTATTAGCCATTCAATGGCATTGCCAAATCTTGTCATTAGTCATTCAATGACATTTAAGTGCTTAACCAACCATACAATTCCATTCAACCACCATTCAATCAAATATAATAACATTAATGGTTTGCTTAAATCATGTCATTAGATGACCAACATGTGATGACCCAATTCTTTTGCCATTCATTTAGCCAATTGGTGACCCAATCAATACCTTGCTCAAACTATGTCATTAAAAGACCAAAGTTGTGGAATTGGTAAATTTATTCACATACATTACCAATGGTTGACCACATTCATCACAAGCTCAATATCCTTTATTCATTTTGCCTCATTTATTTGACCCATTCAAGTGCCATGCCCAAATCTTGGTATCCATTTAATTGAATGATCAAATCATGACATTACCATTCAATTATCTTATTCAATCATATGGCCAAAGTTTAGGGATCCAAATTAAAATCCTCCTACATTGGATCACCTTACTCCTAAGTATATTCCCACTTAATTACCACACCATTAGCATCCAATTATCATAATATCATGCATTCATGACTTGCTTGACTTGACTTAATTCAAGGGATTTCTTTGGCCAAAGTTAAGGATTTAATTAATTTCCCTACCTTTAAATCACTTCAAATCCCACCCAAAGAAAGGGCTATTCTTCCAAGAATCAACACCTTTGAAAACCACAACATATCATGCCAAGAAAATCTTATTCTACACTTAGCAATGTTTCGAAAATTCACCTTCTCACATACACAAGAATTCGAAAGCTTCAAGGCAAGATAGGAGATGATTCGCACCACCTTCGTAATCCGGGATCCATTATACCATGCTTTGTATATCCGACGGTAAGTGGGTTTTTGCTACAAATTCACTTCGTTTTCAAATTTTATGTATGCTTTAAATCTCGATTGAACAACCCTATGAAAAGTATGTTTTTAAATCTAAACAAGTATGTGACATGATCATGAATGAAGGACATTGCGGAGCAACGTGCTACGTGTGTATGAGACACCACTTGATTCGGCGGGGCAAAGTGCTACATGATGTGGGCGTGCCACATGCATGGGAGTCACCTCTTGATCCTAAAGAGCAAAGTGCTATACCACGGGAGCCACCTCTTGAATCCAATAAGTCGATATGTGAATATGTGAAGATATGTGTTAATGTGTTTATATGCCAAGATCTATGGATTTGATAAAGATATGTTTAAAATGATTTCTACTTTGAAAATATATGTGTTTTTATTATGTTCAATCGGCCCCTACTTGCTGAGTATTTTCCCAAATACTCACCCCTTACCTCCCCTCCCAGACAAGGACGAAAAGTAGAGATCGATGAAGAATTATAAGAACAATTTTGGAGATGATGATCCACGAAGAACCTTCAAGAATTTATTAGTTTTATTTACGCTTCCGCATATTTGATTTAATCGAGACAATTGTATTTTGTAATATCAATTGTAAAAGACTATTATTATTTTCTATGGAATAAATAGACTGATTTTTATCATAGATCTGTACACGAGGCTTGTTGATTTTGAATTAATGTTTGGAATCAACGCCAGTGTTATCGACCCCGGTCTCGGGGCGTGACAAAGTGAATCCAGCATTTACTTGGTCCATATACGATTCCTTCGACCGCTCGATGATTGCCGATAAAGAACGACCCTGCTGGCTTATTTTAGAACCACCATATACCTCATTCAAACAACAATCAAGTCTCACTTTCTTGTAGCACGGTAGAGCAGGGCATCTTCAGCACTCCGACATGTCTTCTGACAACGTCCTACCCACACGGTCCGGCTTTGGAAAGGTATCTTCCCCAAAATCATTTATTGATTTTGTTTTTGCACTTAGTTTTATCTTGACTTTGTTGAATCTGGTGAGTAACTTTCCTTTCCTTGTTTCTTTGCAAAATCTCAGGATCCAAACACTTCAGATCACAGCGATGGCGTGCAGCAGCCTCTTTTGAAAAGTGAACGCGAGGACTTTTCGGTGGTTTCAGCCATTCTTCCGTCAGTTTGACTTCTTTTAATTTCATTGCTCTAGGCGTTTACTTTGTATGTATTAGATCGTTGGGTAGGTTTAATTTATGTTGCGTTTTTTACTTGTGAAAGAGCTGAGGGATATGAAAATGTTCTCGAGTGAAAATCGTAGTATAATATGCGTGGATTCTCAGTTGCCTAAACTTGACCTGTATCGTAGACCAGTTGGGCCTTTGCTTCGACAAAAAGGCTACTTTCTCCATAGTTCAGTTGGCATAATTTCTATACTGTTTCAGTCAATCTCTTCAAGTATGATAAACCATGAACCTAATGTTTTTGTCGGCACTAAATGTCAGGTTCTTATTCCCTGCTTTTGGCGGACTACTCTATGGATATGACATTGGAGCCACATCGTCTGCAACCATCTCTCTTCAGGTACTGTTAACAATTTCTGTGGATACCTAAAAACTAATTATTCCCTGTTTACCTTGTCTTTGGGGTTATGAAGCTTTGGTTTCTCATAGGCATAAATTTTGGTCAGTTGAGGATATTATTCTTGTCCTTATTACCTGCAGAAATGTGGACATTGGATTACTAGGGATTCAAATGTAAAAATCATAAAAATTTGCAATTTTATAGAACTATGCAAGTTCAGGGACCATTTACTACAATAAACTTAAATTAGATGGATAAGAGTACACTATGTTTAATGCTCTTATTGAGCTTTTATTGATTGTATTCAGCATTTGAACTTTGTACTGGAGCCTTTATTTGATGAAATTATGTATAACAAAATTGTCCCGCTGTTTCCACTAAGTTACCTTTGTGAATCTCATTTTAAAAGAATCAAAGTGTATAGCAATGGGGTGCAAGAAAACACCAAATAACTGAAGATGTTTGTAGAGACTTATTGCTAACTCTATTGTTATCAGCTCACAGCGCTTTGAAAAGTGGGTAGCACGAACTTAATTTCTGATAATGAATTCAATTAGTGAATTCAATTATCTTTATCCAAGAGTTGTGGAGGGTGAATTTACTGATTTCGACAAGTAAAGTTCTGCTTTTTGTACAACTTATCCAATCTAGATTATTGCCACTTAATAACTGATAAATAATTGGTTTCTGTTAACTTCTTCTGCAGTCTGCCAGTTCAAGTGGGATTTCATGGTATAATTTGTCTTCAGTGGAAGTTGGTCTTGTTGTAAGCAATCTGTCCCTTCTTGGTTACGACAATATGCTATATATATGTTTTGGCATCTTAGTTTTTCAGTGACCTAATTTTAATGGGATATCATATCTTTCATTTTTTATCTCCGATTGTGGCAGACCAGTGGCTCATTATATGGTGCTTTGATAGGCTCAGTTTTGGCGTTTAAAGTGGCTGACTTTCTTGGTTAGTTTAACTTATATTGATTGGCCTGAAGTATACAGCTAATAATTCTTTACTTCTCATTACTGCTTGATACTGCAGGAAGAAGGAAGGAACTAATTCTTTCCTCCCTAATGTACCTTGCTGGGGCTCTGATAACAGCTATTGCTCCTGTTTTTATTGTTTTGGTGATTGGGCGTTTCATTTATGGAATAGGAATTGGATTGGTGAGATACTCAAATCAAAGTGACTGTATTTCTATTGTCTACACTCTGAAATTCTCTAACGTTTTCTTCGTTTTAATTTCTTTACTGTCTCATTTGCTTCTAAGTGCATATGAGCCCCTGCTGTTGTTTGACAATGACTACCTTTTCTTCTGCAAGTTGATCTCACAATCTGAAACTGTATCCATATTGATGTAAACACACTGAAATTAAATTTCCAGCTCAGAATGAACTGTTACAGTCTGATATCGTACCAGTTTACCTGTTGGGTCATAAAGTAGAGTTTAGGAAGGAAAATGGACCTTGGCATGTGAAATGTTGCATAAGAGGAGGTGGTAGTACGGTTGTGGTCTGATAATTTAAATTCTTTATTGCTCTATTATGATTTCCTCCAATATTTGCAGGCAATGCATGCTGCTCCAATGTACATTTCTGAAACAGCTCCAAACCAAATACGGGGACGGCTAATTTCCCTTAAGGAATTTTTTATTGTTCTTGGGATGCTTGTAAGTATCATGTTTGTTGAGATAGATTCCATACTTACATTTGAAGTGTACTCCATTGAATATTTTTGTAGACTATGAATAAGTCTTCTATGTAATGTTAACTACATATATATCATCGTAGGCAGCTTGGAATTTGTATTAAGCGCCTGAATTTTGTTGTAGATGGGCTATATAGCTGGTAGTCTTTTGGTTGACTCAGTTTCAGGCTGGCGCATCATCTATGGAATTAGTTCTCCTTTGTCATTCATCATGGGAATTGGGATGTGGTGGTTGCCCCCATCACCTAGATGGATTCTTTTGCAAGCCATACAGCGAAAAGGAGACTTGCAGGGTTTAAGAGATGCTGCTATTACTTGCTTGTGTCGGCTGAGAGGTGAAGCTATTGGTGATTCGGCATGTCAAAAGGTGGATGGAATGTTATTGGAGCTTTCTCAAACGCGAGAAGAGCAAGAAGCTACTATAGCTGAGATGTTTCAGGGAAAATGCTTGAAAGCACTTCAAATTGGTGGTGGGCTTGTCGTATTTCAGCAGGTATATTTCATTGTATCTTTCTTTTTATTGTACAAACCCAATGTCTCAATTATAAACTCATGCCTCTTAGTCTTTTCATGGCAGATAACTGGGCAACCAAGTGTCTTGTACTATGCCACAACAATTTTTCAGGTATATTGTTTGAATCAACGGCGAAGTTTAAGTTTATGTTACTAGATTTTGACAGAATGCTATGCATATGATAGAGCGCAGGATTTTCTGCAGCATCAGATGCAACAAAGGTCTCAGTTCTACTTGGTTTCCTGAAGGTAAGCAGATTCTGCAGTGGTGCTCTTGTTTACCTTTCTTTAATACATGCGCATATATTGGTATATAGATTCCAAGACACACAATCCTGAAAAGGCAAATTCCTTGGCACTTGTCTAGTTGGTTGGCACATGCTCAGATTCAGTTTCAGTTAATAATTATGCTTGTATTTTGTCTTTCTCCCCGTTCTGGCAGATTATATTTTGTCTTTCTTGTTTTCTCATTCACATACCCCTTTATGGCATATCACATCAGCATTAGCGTTGTATGGCATTTTATATTTACTTTTACAATCATTGTGTCCACCTTTGTTATATTCTTATAGTATACAGTTCAAAAAAATTTTCCATCATTGACCTCCGTTCATACGATTTCTCTCTTTAAATCTACCTTTTTTAATTCACTCACATATATTGTGTCTTTACTTCTGCAGCTGGCTATGACTGGGGTAGCCGTTCTAGTTGTTGATAGATTGGGTAGACGACCTCTGCTCCTTGGTGGTGTATCTGGTATTGTAAGTCATGCCATCTATTTTTAGGATCTATCATCAATTTTTAATACTTTCAGACTGCTCGAATTTCAAGTTATTTATAATATTATTTATTTATCTCTTATATGAAGTTCTAACATTATTTCAATAATGTGGCAGGTAATATCTCTATTTTTCTTGGGATCTTATTACACTTACCTAGGTGACGTACCTGTTGTGGCTGTCGCTGCCTTGCTCGTATATGTTGGATGTTACCAGGTAGCTACCAATGTTCTCATTATTTTTTACCATTCTCTATAGTCTTCTGATACCTTTTGTACTAGAAGGGTCAGATGATTAGGCAACTTTTAATTCTGCCAGTCCGTAAGAGCATGATTTTGTTTGGCTAAATCTACGACTTTATTTGTTTTATTTGGTGCATCTGATGGGCAGTGGACGTTTGTTTGAGAAGAGGGTAGCAGTGTTTCCATCTATTCTGTGATATATAGCATGTTTATATTATTTTAATCGGTTAGCATGGTGAAACTTGTTATGTTATTTCATACAGTTGAAGGCGTTTAACAATTTTGCAAGTATATTTGTACAGTTGTCATTTGGTCCCATTGGTTGGCTGATGATTTCAGAAGTGTTTCCCTTGCGTATAAGAGGACGAGGATTGAGCATAGCAGTTCTACTGAATTTTGGTGCAAATGCGCTTGTAACCTTTGCATTTTCTCCTCTGGAGGTGCCAGTTTTTCGCTTCGTCCTTAAATTTCTTCCAGTTCAGACATCAAATCAAACATTCTCGTTTATGCTAACAATTTATGATCTCGTCTAATTATGTAAAACATACATCTGGTGCAATTCATATTATATGCTTATGATGACTAGGATGCATTTTCACCTTAACAACAGCTGGGAAATGAAATTTTAACTGTGATTGCAGGAGTTGATTGGAGCTGGGACTCTATTTTTCATTTTCGGGGGCATAGCGGTGTTGTCACTCATATTTATCTTCTTTATCGTACCAGAGACAAAAGGGCTTTCGCTTGAAGAAATTGAAGCTAAACTTCTCTAAACATACGAGCTAGTAATGCTACTCTGTCTGATGTCTATTAGTGGCTTGTTCTTAAATATCGAGGAAGGCAGTTTTTGGGTTGTGGTGATGATATGTAACTTCACAACGTATTGATATAATACTTCATTTCCTTTTCTATGTTAATTTAATTTATTATTATTATTAAATTAATACGCTTCCAAGTATTACTGTTAACTGATTCTCTTTTACCGAACTCCGAGCATAAATTGCGCGAGACTCTGTTTTGAAACTGGTACTATTTCTTTTATACCAATTTTCACCATACCGCCTTAAATGTGGGATCTGAATTGCAGGAACCTTGAGAGAAGTTTGTGGCCCGACTAGGGAAGAAGTTGAAGGCTACAGAATCAATCATGTTAGCTTGGAGTGATTATATGTTCGAATTCCTTTGGTAAAACTTTGTCATTTAGTTGCGATATCCCGCCTTTATAATTAATTTTTGTGGTGGTTCTTTCATGTTTTACACCCGACTTACTAATTGACCAAGTTCAGTCACCCTATCTATGCATGATAATGGATCTAAAAACGATGATTCTGCTTAGATTTTGTGGTTTCGGTTCTTGATGTTTATGTTTGGAACCTATTTCATATAATTTATTGCTTTAAATTACTCGTACTTTATTTTTGTTTCTATTTTGAATCCAAAACCAAATAATATTTTGATTTCGATTTTTGAGATATAGTTATGGTTTCGATGTAGGATTATAAGGGAATTGTGGTCAGGTCTAGCTCTGTCATCGAAAACTAGCAAAACCAGCCAAAGATTGTTTGTCTATCTTAGTTGTATGAGTATCACCTAGTTAGCAATTACATATCTTTTAACATTCTTGATATGATCATTTGTGAAAATACAAGAGCACATTTATGTTTTTAATTCAAAAGAGACATCACATAGATCGTTTATCATTAAATAATTAGCTTGAAATCTCTTGGTTTTATGTAATAAACATATATCAATGCCGTTGGCAGGTAGGATATCATCAATATATAAAACCAAGAATCAATAGAATTTATGGTATATGCATATAAATATATGCATGCACTCAGTTGCAGTTGCGGGCGCATGATTTTTGTGAAGGGACAAAAAAACTTTAAAATAAAAATTTTAGGTCAAAAAAATTTTGTGGTAAACGACAATTATTTATGGTAAAATTGCAAAAAAACAAAAAAATTAAGCTAAAAGAACTATTGTTTTTGGAAAGGGGACACTTGTCACTTACTAAGTCCGCCCATGTATGCACATACGTGTATGTGTCATCATTTATAAGCTTGGGACGAATGGACGATGAGCAATAAAATAAAGAATCACATTTATTCATTGGCAAACAAATTCAATTGAATGCGAATAGAAGATAAATGTTACAGTTGATGCCAAATGAAGAAGCAAAGAGGAAAAGGATAAAATGTCTAAATAACGGTGAGCATGTACGGTTTCATGCTTGATTCATATGAACTAGCACATGATTATGTGTAGGTATAATGTTTCAGGATGTATCTTTGGGTATAGCAATAGGCAAAGCAACAAATCGCTCAATAAATGAATGTTGAGGCGGATTTCTAATCTCAATCCTTAAAACGATATTGTCCCGCAATGGTGCTTATGGTTTCAGTGGCAATTGGTTTAGCAAGATACAACGATTATGACTCGTGATAGAAGTATTTCAAATCACGAGTCCTTAAACCACAAAGGTTCAAAGACACTTAATTTTTGGAACAAAATGAAATGGGGTAAAGATGCACAGATTTTGCTTCTTAATCTTTTGTTTTAATCTGAAAATCCGTTTTTAATTCGAAAGGGGTTGTTCTATTTATCTAAACCAAAACATATCACCAAAAGACATTATTTTGAAGCAATCATTCATAAAAAAATGTGAAGGTACGCACCCCCCCAGAAAATCTGCCCAGACGGCGATCGATCGTTGCCTTTTCGTTCTATTTATACTAAACCAAAAGATATCATTTGGAACAACAATTCGTATAAAAAACACATCAGAACGCGAACGGACACACCCACCATAAAATTTGCAAGGCAGCGATCGGCAGCTGCCCACGCTGCCAAGTTCTGCCAACGGTCGATCGCCGCCTCCAAAACTTTTTACACTAGGTGGCGATCGATCGCTGCTTACTGGCAAAGATCGATCACTGCCTCTAGCAACCTAAGTGCTCAATTTTCCTTTCGTTCGTTTTTCCGATACTTAATTTCAATTCATTAAATATTTTTTTGACAATCCCCCACATGAATTAAATTAATGCATGAATGCATATGTTAGAAAGAACGCCTTTAGCGAACTGTTATAGCATCTGGAGAGGTTGCTTGCAGCCTTGAACCTTTCGCAATGGTATTCAGTCAGATTTACATGACTTAATAGTGAACATATAATTTGGAACAATTTAGTTGTTGGTGTAAACCTAGACAATTGAACATACACTATAACAATTCCAACCTTCAAATTGGTTTCTAACGGTTGTGTCCATTCCGGCCATGGACAATGCTTGGTTTCATAAGTGCTTTTCTATATTTGAAGCGGTCACACTTCACACTTACGTATGTGATCTCCTAAAAGAGCATCATTCTATACTTCAACATATTTATATGTCTTGGGAATCATTAAAGATATTTGTCTATCATCGTACCCCTTTTGCAGGTTACACCTCTTCTCATAGGAATGGTTGGAGTTTAGTCTCCAAGATGTTTCTCCAATCTCGTCATTGATCTTAATGCTAATGGTTATCCCCAAGGTTCAATGAATGCATTATGATCGTACTCGGGAAAAGGTGAGGAAAGAAAAGGAAACAACGGAGGGATTGATTTATCCTTTCTATCCTCAAACTTGTGGTACCATATTCTCTCTTTATCCAGGGCCCAACACGACCCGTAAAGCTACAATAACAGGATGTGCCAGGCATGGGCCGTGCTAGGCCAGCGTTACTGGCACGGCCCGTTAGTTCTAGAGCCTAATCGGAGCTGGAATCGAAATCGAAACCGGATCCGAATTTTTAGAAAAAAAATTTAAAAAACTTTTGGGCCATCGGCTATTTTAGCCATGGGCAAAAAAGGTTCAGCCAAATGGACGACTAAATAGCAGTTTGGCTGAACATTGCCTTTGGGCACCAATTAATTTTTTTAAAAAAAAACATGTAAATACCACTTTATTCTAAACCAAAAATCGCTCAAACAATTCTCTCATTCTCATATTCAATTTTCTAAAATTACACACAATTCTCTCAACTTTCTCAAATTATATTCAATAATTTTATTACCACTTTGTTATTATAATATCATTATTATTTGATAAATTATTTTCATTATTACTCTGTCATATTTTTCTACCAGTGGTGGTGCTCCCTCAATTCCATTAGTACATATTGAAAGAATTAAGATAATACTACTACTGATCAAGATTTCCACTATGTTTCTTTATTACATTATTCGCATACATAACATAATGTATATTGTTTAGTAGTCAACATCATATAGTCTGTTCACAATCTCGATCAGTTTATATCCTAGCAGTGGAATTTAGACTCACAATCTCAGCCTCCCTCGTCTATGACTCCCTACAGAACAACCACACCACATGAGTATATAGATGATATTCACAAGCCAATATCAAGAAAAATTGCATAAATACTATATAAAAAAATTCTTGTATTTCATGCATTGAAATACTCCTCCTTAGTTGTTCCTGTACATATATCAAAGCATAATATACAACAATATGTCATGACATGTCCGATGAATCTCATTCATCACCATTTTATAAAGGAGCATATATGATATTATTTTTCCGCTCAATATATCAGTGGAACCTCCCCACATCTTAATATAAGCATCATATATCATATTTCCAGCTCACGAATTATAACAGTCTCATCTCATGCCTCTACATGTACCTTATCTTCGTCTCAAAAGTTAGAAAAACATGAGTTATTGCTTAACCTCCTCTCTGACTTGTCCTCTGAGATGGTGCTACATGAATATCAACAATATGTTATAATACATCTCATCATAACAATTCCAAGATTTTAATTTTTCAACAAAATAAGTCTTTTGATAGATCGGCTATCAACTCACGATTGATTGCCTCATGCCAAAAATCAAAGCAAACTTTCTGACTCCTTACGCTCGATCGCCACACCTGGAGCGATCGCTCGCCAATCACGCGATCGATCGGTCACTGACACGCGATCGATCGCTTCACCCTTCACAAAAATTACTGTCTAGTCACGATCGGTCGCCTCTCATACGAGATCGATCGCCCAAACTTCAAACCGCCTTAAAATTTTATCAGCTTCCGCGATTGATCGCCCCCTGGCTAGCAATCGATCGCGACGATCGATCGCGATGCTCTGCCATTATCAGAACATGGTGATTTTCAAACTTATCCTCATGGTTTACATCATACACTTCTATTTCACCCACTCAACTCCATAAAACATTACTATATCATCATAGAAATATGTTTTCATAACATTACAACTCATTTTCATTGAATTCCACCTCCTGTCAATTCTTCATGAACATAAAATTACTATAACCAAGTTATGAAACCAAACTAGCAACAAAGAAGTATATAACTCAGGCCCTCCTTACCAAATAGCTTCAACTTCAATCGATGATCAAGTCTATACTTGATTCCAAGCCCAAAATCAAGAAAATACGACAAAGCAAGGCATGGGAGAGGGTTTTGTAGGAAATTTTAGGTGAAAATGTGTGTATTATATGTTTTTAAATCTGAAATCCCCTCTATATGCTTTCAACAAAAATCATATCAAATTCATTTCATGTCAAGTTTACTCCATGTGTCTATCATGCATCAAATACATGCCTCTCATGTCAAGTTACTAGTAAACCATGTTCATATCAATTCATAATACATCATTGAAGAAAACAATGACATATAGTTGTTCCCAACTATACATCATATTAGATCATTTAGCTTACCTTGTATCACATAAACATCATTTTCCTTGTCAAGTATAAAATGATCTATATATTCTCTCATACTCGTTCAACCCAAACCCGAGTTGTAATTACTCCTAATTACACAATCAACCATTCATAATCATGCATAACATATTTTAGGCATTACAGTATTGGAAAACATACCATACATTCACTGCATATCTACACTTTTAGATCCTGATCAAGGCATATGATCGTTTGATGCTTTTCTTTTTTTTTAATATTATGCAAAATTTTGGATAAGGATGTTGACGATCAAAAGATGTCAATTATTCGTTATCTCCAAAATCTGTTTGGACGTATCATAGTGAATAGGCACAAGAGTCATCAGCATAGAGAGAATATGAGGAAGAATACACTACACAGTCAAGAAGTGGATGGAGTAATCTGCTGAGGAGTTTTGGAAGGAAGAAGTTGAGAGGAAACGGAGTGGCAACGAGCACGTCGAACGAGTTGCAGTTCTTCTATAGTCAGGTTTTCATAATATATAAAAAATTTGAAGTACTAGAGTGGTGGAAAGTAAATGCAAGACAATATCTTGTCTTAGCCAAAATGGCTAGAGACATGTGAGGTGCAAGTGTCAAGTGTAGTATTTGAATCGGTCTTCTCAACATGAGGCTGGTTCATTGGGGGATCACATGAGTAAAATCTTTCTTCTCAATCATTATTCATGTCTGCTCAAAAAGATTGTTTGAAGCCGAGTCAAAGAATAAAAGAGAATGAGCAGTAGACAAGTTCTTAGGCCATGGTTCCGAAGAAGAAGAATATGTGAAAAGTATACTAATAAGTTATGATGAATAATGTAAAATATTTTATTAATTTCAAATGTTATAACATTTACCTACATATGTTTCAAATTAAGTAATAATTCATGTATTATTCATCAATTTATTTCATTTTATATTATTTTCAAAGATTAAAATTTTTTTTAAAAATACATTTAAAATAAAATAAAAATAAAAAGGATCGAGTCCCGGGTCGGTTTGAACAGGTCGGTGATCGTTTCAAAGCGGTTCGGTAGTATGCTGAATGGAACCCAGCCTGCTACCCACCATTCTCCCAGTAACCTCCTCCTTCATTCTCGATCAATCTAGCCCCCTACTTCAGAACCACCATTCGACTAAATTTTCGGGAGAAAAGGCAAATATCATGTCTCTCTCTCTCATCTCCTTATCCTCAATTTCCATATCCCGCACAAATATTATCGCGCTTTCCGAGCTTTTATCTCCATCCCCCACTCCTCTTACCACATGCAATTATTCCCTTCTTAACCGTAAATGCATTCGTTCTCACTTTTCTTCATCCTTTTGTTTTCATCCCAATTCAATTTCTCATTTTTCTTCTATGCCGGTTGGCACCGACCTCAGTAATGGAGATGAATTTGCGGGTAATAGGTATGGCTCTGATGGGTTAGGAGAATCTAGTTCTGACAACGACGAAGGATCCCACCGCCATGAATTATGTAGGGAGTCTTCTGCTTCCCTTCCTGAAAGATGGCATGTTTTGGGGCTCGGCCAGGCCATGGTAAATTTCCAGTTTGTTGATAAAAAAGCTTAATTTTTTTTTTTTTTTCGTTTCTCATTTTTAGAGTGCATATCTGCGTACGTTTGAATTTTCTATCTTTTGTGGGTGGGACGTGGAGAATTTGGGTTAGCAGTGCAAATACAGGTCTTTTAGATTTATATTTTCATTAGTTAAATGAGCCGATTGCCTAGGTTTTGTTGGGATGGAGGGTTTGGGAGTAAAGGATTTCAAATCATTGAAACAAATCCATTCAACTATCTGTAGTCTCCAAATCTGTGAATTGAATCCTTGGCTATTATTTATCTATAATTTTTTATCACAGTATTGGATTTCTAATTCTTACTTAATGAAGGCATTTGAAATTCATTTATCCAAATTCAATAGCCAAGAGTAAAATGAAATAACATGGTGGAGGCAGTTCTTTCTGCTAAGTTATTTTTTATGGGGAAGCATTTTGGTTGATTAAATTTCAAATACATTCTATTTGCTAGCAAGTGTTTCGAAGCATTAATATTCATTTAAAAGGATAAACTAAAATTGAGGAAATTCTTCCAGTCAATCAGTTTAATGTTCATGCTGATTTCTGGTTTTTGAAAATTTTAAATTCAGTTGATTTTATTTTGACAATGTTAGGTCGACTTTTCTGGCGTGGTTGACTATGATTTTCTGCATAGACTTGAATTAGAAAAGGGCACAAGGAAACTAGTGAATCATGAGGAAAGGGGTAGAATTTTACAGGCTATGGATGGACGCAGCTACAGGGCTGCAGCTGGTGGTTCTCTTTCAAACAGCTTGGTGGCCTTGGCCAGGCTTGGTGGGCAATCTATTGGAGGCCCTGCGTTAAATGTTGCTATGATAGGCAGTGTTGGAAGTGATCCTTTAGGTGGATTCTATCGGTAGGTTTTCTTTGAATTTTTTTCTTATTAATACATTTGAATGTTCCAGCTAGACGATTAACTTTCTTGAGTTAGGGATTTACTTTTAGCATATTTTATCAATGACCTGCACTGGATTCTGTGACGCCTTCTCCCTACCACAATCCCGAGTGCACGAGGCGTGCGGACGACGCGAGTTGTTCGCCGTGATCAAACTATTAATTACCAGGCTTTAAACTCACTTAATACATTCCGAAACAAATAAATTTGGAGATTTCTCATTTCTAACTTCCAAAATTTATAGATGTCTAGACGTATTTAAACAGAACTGAGCAAATAAATTTTCAGAACATGGTCTCTCTGCCAGATGAATGACTAAGACACACTAACTAATGGAACGGAATTTAAACTCCAATTAGGAACAATTAATATACAAATGGAATAGAATTTATTAACAGCATAGAAAAAACTGAATTACTCACCCGAGAAGCCAACTAGGTCACTGTATCTGTTCATAAATACGAAAGAAAAAAATCTTCTAAAAATTAGTAATTCTTTACATCTCGATAAACAAAATAAACCATCTTAAACTTTGGTGGTGGAAATCATGAAACTCTAAGTCCTCTCTAACTCTCCCAAGTTCTGATTTCCCGTTAGGGTCTGGATACGTTACACATTCTATGGAAACTATTGTTGGCTAGTCTTCAGATAAAAGTCCAGACTCCTCATCTCAGACACTATGTTTAAGGGCAAATAGTGAGTTTTTAACACAGTAAGCACAAATGATAATGGAAATATTTTATAACATATATCAGACACTTTGTTGAAATTACCTTAACGTAGTATTTGTACTGAACAAAAAATAGTCCAGACTCCAGAGCTGTAATGCATATAATTGTGAACATTATTTATCTGACGGTGCTTGTATCATGAGTTCTCATTTCAGACCATACCCGTTGAGAGTGTGTAATAGCGAATGCTTACTCTTTCGTCATAGATCTTATGCACTTATGTGTCTCGCCCTTATGAGTTGGATAACTGGAAATAGCCCCACTGTCTCAAGTCAAAACGGGCATTAAATTGCCATTGCAGGTGAGAACCGTCCTTGATCACATGCTTAATTCATCTTGTGTGATTACCACAATGTTTCTTGTAATTAGAAACAGATTTTAAAATATAGTATTACTTAAACTATGGATTAAAAATATTTGCATAACACTATCCTTGCTGGAATTGAGCTTTTCTGAATTTCGATTCTATATATGTACTATAAGATGTAACAGTTATTCATAAACCAAGGGATTTCCTGAACTAGTTCTGGAAAATCTTGCAGAAATCCTAGCCTTACAAGATATTTCCTATTTTGCTGATGTCCCACAACAAATCGGTAAATCACACGTGCATTCAGCAAAGCTGGTCTCCCTCTCTACCACTTGCTGTCTCTACCAATTCTCAACTCTATCCATTTTCTTTGTCTTTGCTGGATATTGTTTTAGTTGTCGGTTTTCTGTACCACGTATCATTCACTCAATGGTTTGCCCTATTCGGAAATTGGTCTGTCTTCTCAGTGTGAGCAGTCCTAAGATCTATTCATATTTTTATTCTTGTCCAAATTCTGACATTCCGAAATCTCAACAAACCCATTTCATATACTAGTGCTACCGATTTTCCTGATCCTTTTTTAATGCTCAGTAATGAGCAGCTGAGTACTCTACCGATTTCTCTATACTTAATAAATTCTGAACACTTTTCTGACTGCATAGACTGAGTTGTTCAGCTTGGACAGTACATAGAATTTTGCTGACCCTTACAGATTTTGCTTAGATCAAAACTTTGGCGAGCAAACCGTAAGTTTCCTTTCTGCACCAGTGAAGGATGGGTCTACTTTCAGGAATGAGCAGCTGACTGCTTTCTACTGATTTATTCGTACTTAATAAATTCCGGACTCTTTTTTGACTGCTTAGTATTCAGTTCAGCTCAGATAGAACATAGAAATTTGCTGACCGGCCCTTACCCATTTTCCTTAGATCAAAACTTCGGCGAGCAAATGTAAATTTCCTTTCTGCACCAGTGAAGGATGGGACTACTGGAACAGTTATTGTTTTGACAACTCCTGATGCTCAACGGACAATGCTTGCATACCAGGTAAAATAACAATTTTGTGGCTGACAAAATTCAGGAGTTTTGGAAATTAGACAAGGCTGTTCAAGAACCTATATGGGTAATTCACTCTTACGTGGCGCTTAAGGTGAACACTTATTTTCTAATAAACGCTTCCACATAGATGAGTATGACAAAATTTTGGAAGCAATTTTTTCTCCCAAGCTCCCCAATTTATGTTGCAATCTAAGCCACAGTTTCCACTCTCACATCCGCGTGAAACTAATTACTGTGTTAGCTGTAAGTCAATAAATACTACTCTCTTTGCCCCTTTTAGCGTCATATTTGCTAAGTTATACGACCAATTTTTTTAATTTGGTGACTAGCTTAATCTATTGATTATTTGAAAGTTCTTACAAAATTAAACCTTCAAATCTATTGTATGGTATACAAGTTTAATGTTTTTTAAATTTTTTTGAGATGAATCGATTCAATTGTTAGAAATTACATTTGAACTGTTGGCTGTAGGAATGTGACATTTAATTAGGGATGGAAGAAGTAGTTTTTTTTAAAATGGCACAATTCCCAACCACCTCGTGGATTCTACAGAACTATAAAAGATTCAGCCCATGAGTTTCATTAGCTACATATATTGATTATTATCCAAGTCATCTAAAAAAAAGTCCCAGATTCAATATTTCTTTTAACCAAAGACTGTAGTGATAAATTCCAACCGAATCATAATATTTTATGATATATCATATATGTATAATATCATAGTTATTGAACCAGACATCAACTTTATCATTCTTTTTCAACTTCTCATATTTTATAAAATGAGAATTCCATCGGTTGCTCACATAATAAGCTCCATGTTGCGAAATCAGGGTACATCTTCAAGGGTAAACTATGATCCCTCCTTGGCCAGCTTGATTTCCAAAACCAGTATATTAATCGTTGAAGGATACTTGTTTGAATTTCCCGACACAATCAAAACAATTAAGATGGCATGTGAGGAGGCCCGAAGGTGTGGTGCTTTGGTTGCCATCACAGCATCAGATGTCACATGCATTGAGAAACATTATGATGATTTTTGGTAAGCATTACATCCAACTTACATTGCTGCATTTTCCAACTGAAAAAACAACTACTGAATTGATTATACACTTCAATAATCACTAGATGGGTGCATGAACTAATTATGAGAATTGGCATAAGCCTCGTGATAGCTGATTGTATTGTTACAAATCAAACAAATGTAATATCAAATATCATGAGATGCTTATTGTGAACACTTTCATGTTGATGTGACTTTTCTAATGGAAATTATTTATCATGATTTAGCAATCTCCGTTTTAGGTGAAATATTTAGACAGAATCTTAAGTGGATTGTGATTTGTATGCATACCGCCTGAGATGTATAGGATGCTGACTCTGAAACAAAGAACTGTTACTGCCATGTTGAATTTCAAAATCCTCTTTATGAATAGATAAAACTACTGGATCTGAAAAAGATGGTGGTGTTTCTCTCCTTTTGGATTTATTTGTTGCGGAATTGTCTGCGTTGTGATTGTTTTGTTAATCATGAAAAGATATTGGTGTTTTTGTCCTATTATGGTTTTATTCTATTGCATCCAACGAAAACAAAAATAGCAAATCTCCACTCTGATTATTTCATGAAATTTAATTTGGCCTTTGAACTATATTGGTTAGGGATATAATGGCAAACTATGCCAACATCATCTTTGCGAACAGCAACGAAGCCAGAACTTTCTGTGATTTTTCCTCAAAAGAAAGCCCTGTTTCTGCCACGAGGTACCTAAGCCATTTTGTTCCATATGTCTCGGTGACAGATGGTCCTAGCGGTTCTTATATTGGTATGAAGGGGGAAGCTGTTTACATCCCGCCTTCGCCTTGTGTTCCAGTGGATACCTGTGGAGCAGGGGATGCTTATGCATCTGGATTATTATATGGTATATTACGTGGCATATATGATTTGAGAGAGATGGGTACATTAGCTGCTAAAGTTGCATCTGTAGTGGTTTCACAACAAGGAACTCGCTTGAGGGTTCATGATGCAACAAAGTTGGCTGAGTCATTTGCATTCCATCATGAAAGCGCCACGGTGTTCTCAGATGTAGGTTCCGATCAAATATCCAGCTTGTGATTGATGTCACTTTAGTATAGAAAAGTAAAAATGTCTTGACATGCTAATCTGTATGTTGGACTAGTATATTTTTATTGGATAGTTTCTTCTTTCTTTTTTCTCGACTTTTCGAAGTGTTTGTATTCATTTGTTATTGTTATTGCATATTCTTACCGATTCAAATTTATAAATTTGATGCGATAAGGTTTAGAGATGTTAAAGTCTTTTCCTTTTGTTTAGTCAAGTCAATAAAGTAGAGCATGTTTCAAGTCATTATGTAATGTTAGGCTTGAGATTTATTTCAAGGAGAAAGTTGAAGCCTCTTCTTGTTTTGTTCCTTGAAAGTTAAGTTGTTTCTCGAATCTTTAACTATGTAAATCTTGAGATTCGCTATTGAAACTCAGTTTTTTCTTCAGTGGGAAAGGGATGTTGTGTTGAGTATGGAGTTAGAGCCACGTACAAGCCATTTCCTTTTTAAAAAAAAAAAAAAATTTGGTTGAGCGCTTCTCAAAAGTATGAAAAGATTAATTTAATGTTTTGCCCAAAGAATAACTTTGTTACGTACTCGACTTAAAATCTTTTATGAAGATATCCATTTTCCTATAAAAAATATCCAAACATAGTGGTTTTCTATGGTCAATGATAATAGATGCCGGCTTATTTACCAATAATTATAAAACATCCAGACATTATGGTTTTCTATGGTCATTATTATGGTTTTCTATGGTCAATGACCATAGAGGCCGGCTTATGTACCATTCTTTATGAATGGGATTATTCTATTTATACAGATATGAGAGAGGGCAAATTCAATCCGTTTATCTATTAGTTTTGACTTTTTCTCTTCAGCGCGGGGTAGAGTAGTTTGGTAGCCACACGACTCATAAACTTGTGGCCATTGGTTCAAATCCTGTTAGGGGTGCTTAACGAGCCGGGTCAATCCGGACCCGGCCCAAAACCGGACCGGTTAGTCCGGTCCGGAACCGGACCGGATAGGTTCTACCGTTCCGGATCCTTATCTTACCGGATTGAACCGGAACCAGATCCGTTGTTTTTTAAAAAATATTCTCGATAAAATCCCTTCGCTTTTTACTTTTAAAGAAAAAAATCGGTTCCGGGTTGGAACTGGTCCAACCCGAAACCGGTTGGACCGGATCCAATCCAGTTCCTTAACGGATCAAACTGGTTACGGGATTATCGGACTGGAACCGGCCGGTTCCAGATCGGACCGACCCGTTAAGCACCCCTAAATCCTGTCTCCTCAACAACTTTTTTAGTTTATCAAATGGATGTTTGGCTCTTTTAACTATCACCCTTTTTGAGACCAAACTATGCCCAACCCTTTAGAGCATATTCAAAAAATTACTTTATCTTAGGCGGATTGCGGGAATCGTACCCGCATCTCCTTGGCAAAGAGAAGTTTTATCATTCGTCACACAATATACATACATATATATATATATATATATGTGTGTGTGTGTGTGTGCAATATCGGGCCAGATGCTCTATTCAGTGTGATTCCAATTATTTTTTTGATTCCAAAAATCTTATTTTTGTTTGTCCAAGAAGTTTGCAAGGAGTTTGACCCTCTTTAATTTATGTTTTTGGGGTTTTTTATCTGGGACAAATATTTTCAAGAGATGAGAGAAATAAGGATAAGGATACCCGCCAGAAAGACTAACTCAATCCATAATGAGGTACCAAAAAATAAAACAGTTGTGTTACTTGACCAACCATCAGGAGAATAATACAATGGGTACACTAATCAATAAGATTTGATGAAGTAGCAACTAATGCAAAAACAACGAATTGGAAACAAGAGCCATGATTTTAATCCCCCGAGATACCAACAAATAAACTATATCATTTGATCCCTCTATCATTCAACAAATTGTAATAAATTACGTCATCAAGGGATTTTATTTTAGTTTCACTATGTTCGTTCATAGAGGGGAAATGAAATTTTTGTTTTTTATTTTACAAAAGGATGCCCACATCATGGCATTCTCATCTGGCTTCAGTACAAATATTTTACAATGGTTTATTTTCTGCTAATCAATCTATGGTTGATGCAGCAACATGATGTACCATTATGAGGAAGACGTCTAAAGAGGCCTATGAACTCTTGGAGGAGATGTCTTCTAATAGCTATCAGTGTTAGTCTGAAATGAATGTACCAAAGAAACAATCTGGAGTTTATCAAGTGGACGACGTCACTGCCTTGATAGCCCAAATTGAAGCACTAACAAAGAAGCTAGATGGCTTATGCGCACCTGCTATGCAAGTTCAAGCCATCATATGTGACTTATGTCAAGGAGGACTTCTCAGCACTGAATGTCAAGCAGGTAACCCTTTTGTTCAACCTAATAAAAATGTTATTATGTAGGAAACAGACCACCACCCAATACTTGCAATCCGGGGTGGAGGAATTATCCGAACTTATCATGTTCCAACCAACAAAACGTGTTGAAACCACTGCCACCACTGGGATATGCACCAAAGCTGAGTATGGAGGAATTGTTGACCAAATTCATCACGTTTATGGAGACTAGAATGCAAGTCAAGATGCGTCGATAAAGAATTTGGAGACTCAGGTAGGGCAACTGGCGCATATCATAGCTGAACGGACTCAAGGGACGTTGTCTAGCAACACTGAAAAGAATCCTAGGGAGCAATTTCATTGAGGAGCGGAAAGAGATTGGTCCACAAATTGAAAGCACCGAGGAGGAGCACGGAGAAGAGTTGGCCGGAAAATAGGGTGATCAAACACACGACAAAGTTAAGTCTAATACGACTACTGAGTGCTATCACACCACCCACGCGGGTACAAATCCCTCACCCATTTCCCGCTGCATTAAAAATGACTAAAGTAGATGCTAGTTTTTCTATGTTCCTTGAGATCTTTAAGAAACTACATATAAATTGTGAGACCCCAAGCCCTTATTACGACAATAATATATTAATGATATCACATGTATAGGGATTCATTCTTTACTCTCAAATAAATGTTTCATGATCCATAATATGATGTGGGATTTTATAGAAATTTCGACAAGGCTTCCCCGTAATTTGGACTACCGGAAAATAAATATAAAATCAATATATTAATACCATATTTTCTCAACCAATAATCAACAAATAATAAATCCCCCAGTACTCAATTTAAGGCACATTCTCTGCAACTTTAAGTGCACATAACACCAAAATATAAGGAGAAACGTCGAACATTTATACAGATTATATACAGGCAGCAGACTACTCATAGGTGTGCGGTGAATAAATGAGTATAAATCTAAATGCATAAATAACATCTGTTATCAGTAATAATCATCCAACACTTCCGAAAGCAATGCATTCTCAAGAGGCCCGAGCTTACTTTCCTCAGAAAGCTATGTTTTACTTGTTTCAATAGAAACAGTCCCACATAGGGTAAGCAAATTTACCAATATGATAATCGTAACCATATCAATATACAACATCGTTAAATAACAAATAAAGCTAATGGAAATTTATAAAGTGCACTACCTGAATAAGTCTAACCCAATATCCTGAATAAGTCTAACCCAATATTAGCTTACTCGAGGTACTTTCACACAATATTGTTCCAAAAACATGATTTATACTGGTGTATTCAAACATGTGACTACTTGCTCTTACTTGCTCTTGGTTGTTCTTGAAAAACATGGCATACACGACTTGCATCATGTTTATTGAATTGTTAGCCTTATTTGAACTTGACTCGATATCCTACGGGCCCGCTCAACCTAGTCTAGTCTTGATTCTAGTATCGATGTATCGGGAGTGCCTCCTGAAGCTGTTGCCGAAACGGCGCAGTGTACCACGATACTCTCGTGTTTTAGCCATCGGATGGATAGTATTGGCTTTCGTCAGTCAACGGAGCGTACTACATATCGCCGTGGGGTGCCCACCAATCCTTGAGCAGTTATATATGTACCATTCCGAGATTATCGTTTCATACCACATATATTACATGCATCTGCGCGTTTATCTTTTTTTTTTAATAATATGTATGTATGAAATGTTTCGCGTCAGCGAGGAAGATTTGTAGCTTGGTAGTGAAGGCCGTCCAGAGGGAGGCTATGGCATAAGTCCAGAGGAAGAGACTTGAGGATTCGTGTTGATTTGTTTTGAATGAGGGTAGTGTATGGTGTAAAACATTAGTATGTATTTGTTTTTCAGTTTAATGTTTTGTAATATATTTGTGTTATAAGAGACGTTTTTATTTATAAATAAATTTTATTTAACTCGTTTAGCTAGTGCCCAGTACTTACAATTAATCAATCTTTTTAAATAATTAATTAACTTGCAATTGCATTAATCATTATGTAAGTACGACGGGCACTACAACCAAATTACGAGATTGGAGAAACACCTTCGAGATATCTCCAACACATTCCTATAATAAAAGATGTTGTCGTCAAAAAGAGTACGAGGATATGTACACGTCTTTAATGATTTTTAAGACACATATATAAATATGTTGGAGTATAGTGTGATACTTTTTTACGGGATCACCTATATAAATGCGAATTGTGGTCACTTCAAAGATTGAAAGCATTTATGAAACCAAGTGTTTTCCAATGCCAAAATGGACACAACCGTGAGAAACCAAATCAAATGTTAGAATGGTTGTAGTGTTGGTTCAATTGTCTAGGTTTACAACAACGACTAAGTGGTACAAGACTATAAGTTCATTATTGAGTCAAGTAAATCTGATTGAATACCACTACGAAAGGTTCAAAGCTGCAACCTACCTCTCCGAATGTTATATCAGTTCGATAAATGCAGCTTCCAACATTATATGTATTCATACATTAATTTAATTCTTATGATGGATTGTTGAAAATAGGTTTTATGAATTGAAATTAAGTAAGAAAATCGAACTAAGGAAAAACGAAGGATTTCGGATGCCAAAATACTTTGGGACAAAATTTGGGCACCGTCTGTGAGGGCTCGTTCCTAATGTGGTGTTTAATTAACACATAATGATTAATTTGTGTAAACAGAGGAAGATTTATTTCAAAGGTCTTATCAAACGGCCCTAAAAAAATTCGATTTTAGGTGATACATATATACTGATACTTAAAATATGTAATTCCGGTTTCCAATTCAACATGTTGATCATAACATAAATTATCAAGTATATCATCAACCAGTAGTGAAATAATTAAAATACAGATACTCGGGGCATAACCCGGTAATTTAAAACATAAGTAAAAATATTCTAACAACTATTGGGACACAAAACATAAAATATAAACCTGAGCTCGCTCTCAAGGAGCTCTGGTATCTCTCGATGCGTCGCTGTAAGCATCGTCACCATGTCCTCCTGTAAAGCCTGTCATGTTCAAACAACAAAAGACATGACAGCCCCCACAAAGGGGGTTAGTACCCCAGTATGAGAAATAAATAAATCATGTCAAATGACAAAGTATAATGCAATGCATACCATGTATGAATGCGATGTATGAATGGGTACAAGGAATCGAATATCAGGATACCAAAATCGGAGTCCAAAGGAAGGTATCATCAATAATGGCAGCTCGAGCAGAGGGTGACAACACACGCACATTGCACTAGGAGACTCATCCTATGTGATGTGTTCGTCCATCCCTCGTGTCTAGGTCCGGTGACACGCGCGTGACTACAGTCGCTACCTATACTGCCTGTCATCGTCGTGCTCGTCGTCCCCGACACTCAGAGTGAATCAATTCAGTCATAATCATGGATATCAAAGGAATGATAGATCAATATGATATGCCCATGAATCATTTATGCATCAAATGACATATGCAACTCAATATATCATGCAATCTCATGTGAAAGTATATACAAATCATGTAATTTCACATATCATGTAATCCAAGACATTCATCATGTCATATAATCACGTAAGAATCATATAGTGACAAATAAGTCATATAAATCAAATAATGACATATAAGGCCATACATTAGCATCATTACACGTCTTTGCCAGACGTCATGATAAAACTCATTTCAACGTACCTCAACCAAAGCTAATCTACCGAGAACTTCGAGTCAACCCTTGAATCTAATAACTTGGTCATATAAATTCCAAAATGACACTAAGTGTTTAATTAATGCATTGAATCAAATGCAACATCAAATATCGACCCTTACTGATTTTTTTAATTTTCAGCTTGACCCATTTTCGCAGAAAAATCACATAAATGCATAAGATCTCCAAATGACTTCAAACAGTGGGAAACATTCGATAACAACAAGGTTCATTTCATATTTAATGAGCTTTAGCTAATTCATAGGTCTAGAGGTCGATTCATAGCATAATTCATCGAATTCTAATATGTTATGTTAGTGCAAATTGAGCAGTGATAGGGAAAAAGTCATAACTTACTCATATGAACTCCAAATCATGTGAGGTCAGTTTCTAATGCAAGATAACGCAATATTCTACAATTGATATCTTATGCGCTTTAAGCAAAATAGTTCATCTTGAGGTACATGATTTGAAAAACGTATAAGCCTAAAAACTCGTATGAAATCCTTTTCCAGATTGAACACCATGTGGTAAAATTAGCATAACTTTTGCATATGAACTCCAAATTGAGTGAGGTCAATTCCAAATGCAAGATAACTTCGAATCCTACAACTCTTATTAGAATCTAAAACTTCAAAATTCATAGCCATTTATTCCCAGAAATTCGAAGAACACACTGCATGAAACTTGAATGCACTGAATTTCCATATTTTACACATTTTGGTACGATGGCCATAACTTTTTCATGTTAACTCCAAATTATCTGATTTTGGTGGCATATTAAATCTAACACCAAATACTACAAATCTTGTCACGGGAGTCATCTTCAAATTCAAAGTTTATCTATACTTAAAATTCAAAAAATCAGACGATCAGTACACTGAAATCTGCAGGATATTTTGACAGCAATTCTTCACTACATTTCTCATATCAAAGCATCAAAATTCGACCATTAATCCTACATGTAAGTTGATAAAACTCAAAAATGATGATTTACCTTCATTTATCTTCAATATTTGAAGCTTTAACACCACCAAAAACGTCCTACACTTCTGAAGTTTCGCCTAAACTTTCTGTTTCTGCTGCACTATGTTCTTGCCTCTTCTCTTGTTTCTTTCTTCTTGCAAATTCGAATTCCTAGTGATTGTTTCTCACCAAATCTTTGATTGCATGAGTTTTTCAAATTGTACTTGAAGGTTTGAAGAAGAAACCAGCAAGAAAAGATGGAGGAGAAGAAGAGAAAAATAGGATGGAAAAAATGGGAAGTGAAAATCGATGGTTATATGTTGGTGGCCAAGTATATTTAATTGTGTATGTGTGGTGTATTACACCACACCAATATAATATCTATATTAAATATATAATATGATATATGTATATATAATTGATATCGTTCGAACATAATATGTCGTAGTCCATAACACATTTAATCGCAATCTACGTTCTAATCTTCCGGATTTTCTCGAAATTTCACAAACTTGTTAATACCTTCAATTTCAGTTATTCAATTCTTAATTAATTAATCATCTGGGTTGATTAGCAATGGGACCTTACACTTCTTCCCCTCTTAAAATGATTTTGTCATCGAAATCGCAAAACTAAGTATAACTCAAAATTTAAATCATATGAGATGTCTCAATCTTATTCATAGATACATAAGAATCATCATGTATCAGTGACAATTGATGTGGTAATGTCAAAGATATACCACTGAACCAAACTTCTTTATGATTTCACAAGGTTCAAAATATCGAGGCAACATCGTACCTCACCGAACGAATCTTATCGATCATCGTAAAGGTAAAATCTGCATATGAGTCTGATTCTCAACTTGAAATTCAAACTATATATTTCTCTTTGGCGTAGCAAATCTGCTCACCTTAAATTATATTTTACCACCTAAAATTTTTTTTACCTCCATTTTTTTTTAATACTTTTTTGAAATCCCTTGCTAAATTATCTACATCCGTATTTGAGCAACGTAGCTGGGTAATATTGTTTTAATGACAGAGAGTTCAATTCTCACATCGACATTCAAAACATTTGTTTCTCTGCCTTTTATTACCAAAGATACACATCCATAGAAATATACCAACAAATCATATGTTATAAACATAGGTGTATCTTTGGAAAGTGCGGTGGGCACCAAAATAGAACATGGTACTTCACTCCAACCCAGCACTATTTCTTGCACTGGGTGGTCCGCAGTAGCCTGCGGCGATGCTTGGCATTTTATTTTCTTTTTTTTATATATATCATTTAATATAATAATAACTATTACAACAATGATTAATTGCTTTAATATTTGAGAAATATATAAGTTAGAACTTCATGTAGTTTCTTTATATAATAAATAATTAAATAATATTTTTTTACTTTTTAAATTATTATTAGATATTAAATATTAAATTTTATAATTAGTTAAATTTGGATTATTTACTTAAGAAGGACTCTTAGGTTTTAATTTGATTATTTCTTTGATTTATAAAGTTAAAACAGATTACTTTATTTATTTAAAATAAATATTTTCTATTCATATTTATTAACGCTGATATAATTAAAATAAGAATGAATCACATATAGACTCCATCTAATTTTAATAACTGTTATTTTAGTCTTTCTAATTTAAAAAATATTGTTTATCTCACATGCTTTGAAAACCTCTAATGCCCTTATATCTGTTCAATTAAAATATGGAAAAAATAATGATTGTCTCTCGTATACAATAATGTTATTAATTCTGACCTTTGGTTTGAACAATAACGGATGGACATCTATAAGATAGTTGTATTATGATTTCATCACCTCTAATTTGTAATGGATGGAGAGAAGACTACAGATGGCTCTCCTATGAATTAGCATAAAAATATATAGATAGGGAGGTAGATTTTATTTTTTAAACTAAATGGGAGAATTCGTAATTGCTCAAACTAGAGGGATCTATATGTAATTCATCCTTAAAATATCCCTAAAAAACAATCAATACAGCAAAATGTGAAAGATTGTGATTAATTCACAATGACATCAGTAATTTTTAATTTATAGTCAAAGATCCAGGTTGAATAGATAATTTATGTCAAGGGGTTCATCTGTTATTGTTCAAACTAAAAGTTAGAAGTCGTATTAAAATTATTCTACGTGAAGGTTTTAGAACCTAATATTGAAGTTTTGAAGATGACAAAACACTCTGCTCAGTTGGATACACCACATTGATATAACTTACTCAACCAAGTTGTTGTATCAGATGTTTTATATTAAGTGAGCTGAATAGTTTGCAAGTCTTTTCATTCAACCCAGTTGCATCCAGTTTGCAAGTTGTTGTATCAGATGTTTTTAGCAATGTTTTGTAATTAAAAGATACCCAGCTGCTCCTTCAAGCACTCATATCTAATCTATTTGAGATATTTGTGCTTAATTGTTTTACTTTATCTGTATTTTTGTGAGCTTAAATTGAAGATTGAACATTGTAACTATCAAATTGATCATATGAATACGCTTAAGAAGTTATTTGGTTGTTGTTACGAGTTTCAGCAGAGTGGGAGAAACTCAAGTAAAAAAGGAGTTCACAAGATGTTATAATCTCCAAAGTCTTATCGTAGATACCTTCCTAAAATGGAAGAAATTGAGACGTATGAGCTTTATCATCGAACTTTCATAAACTAACTCTCAACCCATTACTTATCGCATTTATTTATTTCTTTGTCATCAGCAATTTAATTCAACTATTTCACCAGATTAATTCCACAATTTAAAATTACATTTTAAAGGTGTATGCTAAGTAGTCAATACTGAGGTAATTGATTTCAGTCCCTGACCAGACTGAAATCACCCTATTTGATTTAAAAATAGAATTCTTGTAAGTGTTTATTCATAACCCTTCTAAGCACACCAACCGATCCAAACATGAGCAATTGTAGTTTTTTCTTAAAATAATTATATTATAAATTTATTTATTATTTCAAAAAAACTTGATAAAAATTAAATTCATTTATAAAATAAATAATTTGTGGATTAAAATAATCATATAAATAAAATAGTAGGATATATTCCAAGAAATTTCCTTTTTAATTGAATTTGGAGTAATTGAGTTAAAGATGAATTTCATATTGGGTGCATAAATTATGCTACTTTTAGGTTAAAGCTATACTATATCATTAGTTGAAGACTATGATGTATGTACACTGACACCGGGGCACAGACACGATATGGACACAATAAAAATAATTTTTAAAATTTTCAGGATATGACACGGCGGTGACACACACATATATATATACAAACTAAAGTCACATTTTTGTAAATTCTAGCCATGTAAAATGAACAAAAATATTCTATTCAAATTCAAGAAGCGTATAAATAAATGCACGACACTGGAATTATTACAGTATCACACATACTAACATCAACTGCGTATCATTTCAATTAACATAAAGTTTAACAAGCACTTCTAAATAAAAGATAACACCAATTTTTTTTACCAAATTCAAAAAACGTATAAAGAATACATGTCACCAAAGTTATTATAATATCACACATACAAACACAAAATATATATTACTTCAATTAACATAAAATTAACAAACACGTTCAAATTTCATTTTAGTCGAATAAATTTTTAAAATTTACAATTAACCCCCAAATTTTTTTGAAAATCACAAATAGGCAAATGCATATTTTCAAACCACAAGTGTAGTCTGCCTATTTAGAAAATCATAGGGGATTCGTTGCCAAGAACTAATGCAAGTTATAATAAATTATTAAACTATGAATATCTAATAAAAATAAAGATCAAAATTAAAATTAAAATTGGAAAGATAATATATCAAAATTTTGATCAAATAAAGTTTAATTTTTAAATTTTGAGAGTAAAGTTTAATTTTGAAAAAAAATGGTTCTTTTTCAACATATTTTAAGTAGAGAATGTTCTAAAATAACATTATTTATCAGAAAACAAAGAGAGATTTCATTATCATGGATACTCGACTTAAAAATATAGAATAATATTTAAAAATTTGACCCATCAAGCAGCGGAATGGGATCATGCAGAGACCACAAACTTCACCAGTTTCAAAGAGGTCCCCTACAATCACAAAGTACAAATTTTATTACAGATATAAAGTTTCAGAAACAGCACAAAAAGTGCATACTTTAACAAAGAGGCGAATGCTTGCAGCCCTAGCCCAATTCGGCATAGGCTATGCGGCATCGGGAGAGATACCCCCCAGGTGCAGCGCCAACCCTTGGAAAACAGCTGAGGCTCACCCCATCCGCAGGTGGGCAGTGCAACAAAGTATCTCTCCCGCAGCAGCATACAGCCATCTGCCCAATTATGCCACAATTTCTCGGGGGCCAACAGCTGATAACTCTACCACATTGGCAAGATGTGTTTCATCAAAAAATTCAAGTTAAGAATAGAAGGAAAATAAGACTCAATCAAAGGCATTCCGAACCATAAATTGGGAGCTTCATAAAGTAAGTTGTTTATTGAGGACAAATAAACACATATTATAACCAAATTATGACGGAGAAATTAGTCTTAGACGAAGAAACGAAGCGTGAGAAATCGCATGGTAATGAGGCGAAGACATCTAAAACCAGAGGTCACAAATTAGACAATCAAGACTATAACCCTAAAATACTTTTTGCTACAAGTAGCAAATTTTTGATTTAAGAAAACTACTATGGAAAGCAAAGGAATACACCCAAATTGTAAGTGACGATAATTTACTACTCATTATCGGGCTTTGGTGCTTCCTTGATCTCCTCAGAATTATCATCCTGCATGAGAAAATAGGCTATCAATCCGTTGCGCATAACACTCAAAAAAATTTGGAGAAAGTAATCTGCAAGGAATGAGCAAGATAATCTACCTGCATGTCTGAAGTCCACAAAGTGAGGTTGTCACGGAGAAGTTGCATGATCAAAGTGCTATCCTTGTATGAGTCCTCTCCAAGGGTGTCCAACTCGGCAATTGCTTCGTCAAAAGCCTTAAAGAGTACAAGTAACATTGAATCCTTAACCATGAGTCTAAACTCAAACTAAAACAAGCACAAGTTAATTTTGGTCATTAGTTAGCTAAAAAGGGAACTTGAATTTCCTGTCATATCAAAACAATGTCCCCCATCATCTCACCAAAGCAAAAGAAGATAAAACTAGGAAGCAGCACCTACAGATATATTCCTTAACAGTTAAACAAAAGTAAAATAAGGATTTGAAAATCACTTAGTTAGATTTTTTTTTTGGCACACCTGTTTAGCAAGATTACAAGCTCGATCAGGAGAATTCAAAATCTCATAGTAAAACACCGAGAAGTTGAGAGCCAGCCCTAGCCGGATTGGATGAGTTGGGGCCAGTTCAGTATTAGCAATGTCCTGCAAGCGTTGAAACACATTCATTAGCCAATAATTTCAACTCAACTCAAAGTAAGGTATCCATGAACCCAATTATTGTTTCAATTAGAAACAGAGTAGGACACACAAAATCTCAAGAACTTGAGGGATATGTTTGACCTGACTTAAAATAAAGTCAACTTACATAGTCTAACTTCAAGTGAAACTAAGCACAACCAAATTTTACCGCCACATCTGCACCAATTTTCTTCTACGGTCTCACAAGAATAATCAAGGGAATATATAAAACAAATTCCAAATCAAAGCCACATTAAAGAGATCAGGAAATTCAGTTCTCTATCCCATCCAGAATGGACAGAAACTGTTCCAAACTGTAGATCATTCAATAAAATTAGTTAGAGAACCATAGCAAATCAAATCACATAAACCTTCAAGCATTGCACCAGTATTTCTGAATTTATTTCCCCTTCAACATTTCATAAATCGGTAACCAGTTGGATTAAATATCATATTGGAATCAGCATCTAAGGAAGATAGCGTTATTCTCCGTACAGGAAGTCAGAAAAAGAAAGAAATAAAGACCCTAACCTGAGCTGATTTGTATGCTGAAAGAGTGTTCTCAGCGGCTTCCTTGCGCTCGGCTCCAGTCGTGAATTCAGCCAAGTAGCGAAAATAATCACCCTTCATCTTCAAGTAAAACACCTTCGAATCACCGGAGGGCGCGGATCCAATCAGCTTGGAATCAAGCAGCTTGAGAATACCGTCACAAATGTTGGACAGCTCCGACTCGATCTTAGATCTGTAGGATTTGATGGCTGAGACATGGCCCTCGTTCCCCCGGCTCTCCTCCTTCTGCTCGATGGAGGAGATGATACGCCAGGAGGCACGGCGCGCACCAATGACGTTCTTGTAGGCGACGGAGAGTAGGTTGCGCTCCTCGATGGAAAGCTCTTCCCCGGCGTCAACGGCAACGACAACCTTCTCCATGAAATCAACCATCTCCTCGTAGCGCTCGGCCTGCTCCGCCAGCTTCGCCATGTACACGTTCTCCTCGCGTGTGGACGCCATTGAGATTTGGAGACCTAGGGGTTTGGATTTCTCGTCTAGTGAGAGAATTTCTTTTGGAATGAGCTTGCGAGATAACAGGGAAAAGAGCAAATTTTACGAAGTTGGTGGCTTTGTATTTTCGTGGTAATTTTCACAGTTTATTTATTTATTATTTCCTCTTTTTATACCAAAATCGAAACATTGCTCGAGGTATAATGCAAAGTATGAAAGGGGATTATAGAAGATATGTTTATCGATAGAAGCGTTTAAAAAAGATTGATGTATATGTTCGACTCAATTTAATTATCTCTATTGTTCATGTAAGTCTACCCAAATTTATTTGGATTAAAGACTTCATTGTTGTTATTATTGTTATACAAAAATCATGATATTTTACAAATAGACAAGATAATATTTTCTTTTTTTTCTCCCTCTGTATGTCTGTACTATTTGATTCGTTCAAAAACTATTGTTCTATGGGGTTAGGGTTGTGGGCTTGTAATATATTGGGCTTACATTTTCAATGGCCCAATTATAATTAGTAACTTATAAAATGGTTTGATCCCATCGTTGACTAATTTGATATATATCATCAATCAAATATTTTTTATTTATGTGGATTTTCGGGTTGCTGCTATTTTCACTTTTTATTCTAATTGTCAATATTCATTATTTATATAGTTTCTTTTCTTATATATATTTTTTACTTCATATTCTATCGGATCGATCGGGGATGGGTGGTCAATTCACATCCAAGTTCAACCAACTTGAGCTTCAATAACTCGTGTTCTTGAAATGATGCACCGAGAGATTATATCGAGTTCAGTTACAAAATCGAGCGAAAGACACTCGACATAACTCGCTATATAAAAATAAAAAATGCTATTTTTTATTCTTGAAGAATTCTCATCGCCTGAAGGGGCTCTCGATAATCGGCCTGGCTTTCTTCTTTCTTCCCCATGCTATTTTCATGGTTGTTTTCCTCCATTTTTGTAAACAAACACATTGTAAATTCTGGGTATTATAGTGAAGATTCATGCTGGACTAGGTCCCGTGGTTTTTCCTCTCTGGGTTTCCACGTAAAAAATCTTGATGTTCTTGGTATTTTTCGCATATTCATTCATTGTTATAAAATCGAACCAAAAAATAAGGTAACAATATTCTTTTTTCGGTTTTTTTAAATATATAATAAAAACAAAGGATAAAATTTGAAAATCCTATCTTTCAAAATCTTGATTAAGCAAATATTATATTTCATATTTTTTTTCCTCATGATATGTATATCTTCAGATCAACCACATCTTTTTAAATTAATATTCTTTGTTTAAAAAAAATATTAGCAATGTCATACAGGTCTAGATATATAATCCTAATCAAATAATTTTTTAAAATTTATTAACGATTTTTTGATTTTTTTGATTCGTTATGTTTTTATTTGCGAAAAACATATAAAATCAAGTATGTGACAATACTTAAATACCAAATATATCATATAAACATATGGTTTTAAGCGTAAGACAAATATTTAAAAATATAGGGGTGTCATATATAAAAAGATTAGTAAAACAATTTCTATGAAGTGTTTCGTTGGAATGTCATTAATAAATTGTATGGTATGCTTCATTGCTTGATATTATATCTTATGTATGAACTTAAATTATTATTTTAAATAAAAAATATGAAAATTAATTTTTTCATGGTGTACAAAGATATTTATAAAATGTAATAGATAATTATCATAACTTTAGTTACCGTTTAGACTGAGGGATGCGATAAGTAATGTAATGATTAAAATTATGCGATGTTGATAAATAATATAGTATGATAAGTTATATGGTGTTTGGTTGGAGGATAAAATGGTTGATTAACTTTATTATTTGGTATAAAGAGTAAAATACCCTCGAAAATTTGATCAAATGTTGGTTGGAATTTCAAATTTCGGAAAGAATTTCAAATTTCTAAGTGCATTAGTGTAATTGTGTGCACATATTTAGTATAATTGCATGCATCGATAGACTTTAAGTTAAATTAGGTCCACTATTAGATTTTAAATTAAGTGCACCACTATACTTTAAATTAAATGTACGAATAATATTAATTAAGTGCACTGCTAGACTTTAAACTAAGTGCACCGGTGTAGTGTAATTGCATGCATCGGTAGACTTTAAATTAAGTGTGTCGGTATAGTGTAATTGCATGCATTGATGTAGTGTAATTGCGTGCATCGGTATACTTTAGATTAAAATAGGTGCACTAATAATATTAAATTAAGGGCACCAACAATATTAAATTAAGTGCATTGGTATAGTGTAATTGCTTGCAGCAGTGTAGTATAATGTGCACCGGTGTAGTGTAAGTGCGTGCAATGATGTAGTGTAATTGCGTGCACCCATTAACTTTAAGTTAATTAGGTGCACCATTAGACTTTAAATTAAGTGCATCGCTAGACGTTTAATTAAATGAACGCAGACTTTAAATTAAGGGCACCAATAATATTAAGTTAAGTGCACAATTAGACTTTATATTAAGTGAATAAGTGTAATATAATCATGTGCACCGGTAACTTTAAATTAAGTACACCGTTGTAGTATAATTGCATGCACCGATGTAGTGTAACTACTGATGTAGTGTAATTGCGTACATCGGTAGACTTTATATTAAATTAGGTGAACCGATAACATTAAATTAAGTGTATCGCTAGATTTAAATTTAGTGCACCAACGATATTAATTTAAGTGCACCACTAGACTTTAAATTAAGCGCATCAGTGTAGTGTAATTGCATGCACCAGTAGACTGTAAATTAAGTGCACCGGTATAGTATACTTACATACATTGATATAGTATAATTAAGTGCAACCTTGTAGTATAATTGTGTGCACTGGTAGACTTACATTCAGTACACATGAATAGTATAATTATGTGCACCGATATAGTATCATTATATACAATAGTGACTTTAAATTAAATTAAATGCTCTTACTAGTGTAATTGTGTGCACCAGTGTAGACATGACCGCAGTTTACCTTAAACCGCGGCTCGGACCGGACCCTTAACGGGTCAACGAGCCAGTTACCCGTTGACCCTGTTCGACGGGTCCGAACAGTAACCGGCCGTTACTGTACGGGCTGGTTAACGGGCCGGTTACGGTTCAAGGGCAGGAAACCCGCCTGTTCTAACCGGCAGTTCCATGATTTTTTTAATTTTTTATTATTTAAAATTAAAGGGTGTTGATGAATATTCGAACTCTTGACCTCTATCATGTATATACAGCTTCTTATCACTAAGGTATTGTCTTGATTGTTTTATTTTAGATAATATAATTATATATACTAAAAGACAATATATATTATATGTGTAATACAATAATACCTATTTTATATTGGCAAATAAAAATTATCTAAAAAAATATGTTATGCTCTTAAATAAAAAGTATATGTGTAATACAATAAAGATTATAATAATGAAGCAAATTATTACAAAACAAATATATTATATACCTTTTAATTATTCTACAAGTACTTTATGTTCATTATTTGATTTACATTATATATATAATAACTAAATAAGTATATCTTAGTTTATCACAATATGACTTACAATAGAAACTCGATAATGTAACATTTGATTAATTAATAAAATCTTTTAATAATTTACTTATACTGATTTGGAAACAACGTATTGACTTGATAATTCATCAATTTTATATTATATAAATTATTAACTTCTAACTTAATATATTTATGATTAATCAATGAAATCATCATAAAAATAAATTTACTGACATTTGTTTATTATTTAAAATGATAGTGACAAATCTCATTACACTTTTTTTTAACATAACAAGAACTTTTGTGTTGTTTTTATCGATAAATAACAAATAATTCAATGTTATACTCGTCAATTTCATATGTAATTAGTACTATAATTGTAAATGTTTCATGCCAATATCATTTGCAATCAGTACCAAAGTTGTATAAATTTCATATATAATTTGTACCAAAATAGTAAATGTTTCATACCAATCTCTTTTGCAATTAGTACCAAAATTGTATAGGTTTCATACCAATTTCATATGTAATTAGTATCATACTTGTAAATGTTTCATACCAATATCATTTGTAATTAGTACCAAAGTTGTATATGTTTCATACCAATTTCATACGTAATCAGTATCATAATTGTAAATGTTTCATATCAATCTCTTTTGTAATTAGTACCAAAATTGTATATGTTTCATACCAATTTTATATATAATTAGTACCATAATGGTAAATGTTTCATACCAATATCATTTTAATTAGTACCAAAGTTGTATTTTTCATACCAATTTCATATGTAATTAGTATCATAATTGTATATGTTTCATACCAAACTCTTTTGTAATTAGTACCAAAGTTGTATAGGTTTCATACAAATTTCATATATAATTGATATAATAATTGTAAATGTTTCATACGAATATCATTTGTAATTATTACCAAAGTTGTATATGTTTCATATCAATTTCATATATAATTAGTACCATAATGGTAAATGTTTCATACCAATATCATTTGTAATTAGTACCAAAGTTGTATATTTTTCATACCAATTTCATATGTATTAATATCATAATTGTAAATGTTTAATATCAATCTCTTTTGTAATTAGTACCAAAGTTGTATATGTTTAATAACAATTTCATATATAATTAGTACAATAATGATAAATATTTCATATCAATATCATTTGTAATTAGTACAAAAGTTGTATATTTTTTATACCAATTTCATATGTAATTAATGTCATAATTGTAAATGTTTCATACCAAACTATTTTGTAATTAGTACCAAAGTTGTATATGTTTCATACGAATTTCATATGTAATTAGTATCATAATTGTAAATGTTTCATACCAATATTATTTGTAATTAGTACTAAAGATATATATGTTTCATACCAATTTAATATCTAATTAGTATCGTTAGATAATCAGATTCAATCATTTAAAATGACATTATCTTATTCGTGGTCCCATCGAGTTTGATGAAACAATGGGGTAAGTTTTGTAAGGTTAATACCATGCTACCTAGAAAATTTTCACTAGATATACTCACAAATTGGAACTCGCCATATAAATTGCTAAATGATCCATATGAATATAGATAGGTAATGACAACTTCAAAAGTTCAAACCATCCCCTCCCCTTGCATTTCCTTTATTCGTTTTATGATTCTTTTATAGTACTTCTTAAATTTTTTTAAATAAAATTTTAATTTTTTTAATTCAAAAATATAAGTGTCGAACCGTAACCGTAACCGGTGGTTAACCGTAATCGTAACCGTAACCGTAACCGGCGGTTCACGAACTGTAACCGGAACCGTCTACAAAGGTTAAGGTTAATGGTCAAACTCTTTTGAACCGTCGAAAAGGCGGTTCCAAACCGTCAACCGGTGGTTCACGAATCGTTACCATGTCTACACAAGCGTAGTGTAATTTTGTGCATCGGTAACCTTTAAATTCAATTAAGTGCATCAATAACGTTAAATTAAATGCACCAATGACATAATTTTTTTTAGTATTTTCATTGGAAAACTAATAATTTACTCACCTCAATCATGTAAATTTTGAAATAAAATTATGGGCACTAGAAAAATAATTTATTTTACAATTTTTTGAACACAAGTCAGGTGGAGTGATCGATCCCACATTATTGGAGCTAAGTAACATGGACAAAAAAATTGATTCAACAAAATCCTCTTGCTGCAATCGATCCCTTTTTTAATATATACTAGTCGACGATGGAATTTGACGGTAGCCGATATAATAGAAGATGAAGGGACGCGCTTTAAGATGCAGGATATGGGGGACGTGAAAAGCAGTGGTCAAATTCGAACATGACACCATTGAGGATTAGGTTATATGCGATGCCCGTGTATCCAAACTCCATGGGTTTAAGGGGGAGCTTGAGGCGGCTGGATTTGAGAGAGGATTTGTCGGAGACATGGCGGTAGGATTTGTGGTAAGTATGTTCAGATCAAAGAATCTCATGTGATCGTACGACGGAGGCAGAGGGCTAGCTCACGGCATGGGGACGCAACGAGACGATGGTGCAAGTTCGTTTTTTTCTTTTCCAACTTTAAGTTTAGGGATTAAATAAAATCGTTTACCACTAATCGGCACAAGTGAAGCAAAGTGAAGAAGATCCAAAAACGCACCTATACAAACTCCAGTATTTTTTGGTGGAATGGATCGAAAATATATTTAACAAATAGTATCGACACGAAGTTTACCCAATATTATTTTTCTTGTTTATATAATTGTAAAAATAAGTAGGTGTTTGTAATTGCTTATGAGAACTACTTATCTGCTTTTCAGATAAAAAAAGCAGTTTTTTTGTGTTTTATTTGTTTACTTCTGCTATTGCTTCTCTAAAAATAAGTAGAAAAAAGCAGAAGCAAAGAAGCAGGTCATGACATGCTTTTGACTGCTTTAAGTTGTTTTGTGGTAATTTCGAAATTAATTTAAGTTTATTAAGCTGCTTTTTTATTTAAATGACAAACACACAATGCTTTTGCTTAAATCAATTTTTTTCAACTTTAAGCAAAAGCAATATAGAAGTGCTTTGAATAAGCAATCGCAAACGCACCTTAAGTCGTAATAAGTTGTAATTTTGGTCTTTTAACTTGGTTAAGTTTATAGAAGGGTGTAAAGGCCCAATCCATTTAATGAAGCCCAATCCATATACCCGCCCCGTGCACACAATATACAAGCTATGCAAGCAGCTTCCTTCTTGTTACAAAACCCTATTTTGCTGAATAGAGGAAGCGCTCTCTCAGGCACTTCATTTCGATCTCTGTGGCCTCCTCAGCTTTCATCACAAAATGAAGGTCTCTCCCTCCCTCTCTCTCTGTGATGTTTATACCACTTTCGAATGATTTTTGTTGCTATTTTGTTAATATGTTAGTTAGATATTGCGACGTTAATTTCCTGTTCAATTTGTCAGTTCAATATTGCGAATCCGACCACTGGATGTCAGAAGAAGCTTGAGATTGACGATGACCAGAAACTGTATGTTATCGTTTTACATTTGTTACTTATGTGGTGTTAGGTTCATAAACACGATTACTTGAGTACTTTCTGTTAGTTCAGAGAGATTGACCCCTTCAATTTATTTTCAGAATATTTGCAATAGGCGCTTTCTAAATTCTAAGCGATAGGGGATGATATATCGGAACGTGATTATATTTTATGTTTTAAGGAGGGAAAGCTAGGTATATATCATTGTTTTTTTGTTACTTACTGAGACAATTATTTTTCCAATATTTATTGTTTATTGGCTCCTTTGAATGTGCTTTTCTCATGGCTGTTGCGTTTCCTTGGTTGATTTGCATTGGACTTGGGAATTTAGGGGATATTGTACCCATCTCTGAAGCTGGTTCAATAATATGAAGTACATTAGTGAGGATGAATGGTCATATTGATCTACATCGTATTACATCTATATGTTGTCCGGTGGGGTAGTGTTAGACTGGAAATCCGCATCTGGAAGCTCAAGTGTTCGAGGGTTGCATGGATTTTGGTCATTTTTTCAGTCTTAAAATCTTCATGGCCATATAGCCTCAGAATATAAGCTCAGCTAATGGGATAATAAACTCAGCTTATTGTCATTAGAAGAAAATTATAGATTCTTTATTTCCTGTGAATTGCAGCCGGGTGTTTTGGGACAAGAGGATCTCTCAGGAGGTCGTTGGTGATGCCCTGGGTGAGGTATGCCATTTTTCTTTTATGGAAGCGAATTTCGCTTGTTCACTTCCATCCATGATTTGGCACTTGCTATGTGATTTGGCTCATTTTAATGATGATACCACTAATTATTTTACAGGAGTTCAAGGGCTATGTGTTCAAGATCATGGGAGGTTGTGACAAGCAAGGTTTCCCAATGAAGCAAGGTGTGTTGACACCAGGTCGTGTCAGACTCTTACTGTACAGAGGTATGTAGGATTTTTTGGGTCACACTTTACATATTGTTTCTATTTTTTCTCTTATTTGTGAGGTTCGGAGGTTTGTTTAAACAGGCACCCCATGCTTCCGGGGATATGGTAGGAGAAACGGGGAACGCAGGAGAAAGTCTGTTCGTGGATGCATTGTGAGCCCTGATCTCTCAGTTTTGAACTTGGTAATTGTTAAAAAGGGTGAGAATGAGTTGCCTGGGCTGACTGATGTGGAGAAGCCGAGGATGAGAGGTCCAAAGAGGGCTTCAAAGATCCGCAAGCTCTTCAACCTTTCCAAAGAAGACGATGTTAGGAAGTATGTCAATACTTACCGCCGAACATTCACCACCAAGGCTGGTGAGATACTGTGGACACATGGCTGACCTGATTAACTTTTCCAAATAATTTAAATTTTAATTTTACTTTTCGACCTTTTAACCTATGTTCTTGGGTACAATACAGGTAAGAAAGTCAGCAAAGCTCCTAAGATTCAGAGGTTGGTGACTCCCTTGACTTTGCAGAGAAAGAGAGCTAGAATTGCTGACAAGAAGAAGAGAATTGCCAAGGCCAAATTCGAGGCTGTCGAGTACCAGAAGCTTCTTGCTACTCGATTGAAGGAGCAAAGGGAAAGGCGCAGCGAAAGCTTGGCTAAAAAGAGATCTAGACTTTCTGCAGCCTCAAAGCCGTCCATAGCTGCTTAAGCATATTTCTAGGATGCAATCCTTGTTCTGAGTTGTGCGTGGTCCGGTGCATTTTGTGTTTATGTAATTGACTCTTTAGCTTGAATGGTTTTTTGACTTTTTCCATCTGTCGTTGCTCTGTTGTTTCTGACTGTCGATTTTGGGATATTATTTGTTTTGTAGACGTTCATGGCCCTTAATAGATAGATGCTAATGCCCTTAGGGTAGATATTACCTTTGGGCTTGGATGCACCTCACTAACCTTGGGGGTAGCATCCAATATTTCTAGATAGATCTATACATTGCCCCATGTCATTCTTGCGCTATGTTGCCCATGTGGTTAAAGTTTAGTACCCAGCTACGTTTATTGGGATTTCGAATGGGAATTTGTATGGTATTTAGTATATTTTTATTTTTCAAATTTCAAATCAGCTTGATTTTTAATCTCAATTTTTTGTATTAAGACGACATTCCCAATAAATATTTGTTTTTACTTTTTCTAAATCCTTATCAAACTTCGAACTGTCACCCATTTCTGAATAAACAGAGCTGTTTCCAAAATGTTTTCGAAAATTAGGTTATTTTTAATGTAACAAAACGGATTTTGTTTTTATATAACAATTTGCCACTTCACTGGCGGACTCCCCTTTTTGGAATATTGTAAATAGTGAAGTGTTGGATTCACTAATCCTTAATTTTTTAGTTTTTTTAAACAATAATATTGATAATAAAAACAATAACATAATAACAAACAACGACGAAGTCTTTAACCTAAAGAACTGAAGTAGACTACACAAACCAAATGAAATCAAGTTGGGTCGCGTACATGTGTCAGTCTTCTCCAAGAGCTTCTTTCGGTCAGAATATCTTAATTGATCCATCTGGACTCCTAATCTTTGTATATAACTTCAAGTTATGTCTTTTCGGTCGTCTCGTTGCTCTCGTGAAAGTGCAAAATCCACGGACTATACTTGACGCACAATTACATTGTTGGTCTTATATCGTAAATGACCAAACCAGCGTAATACTTTCCTGTATATTTTATTCTATATAAGTCACATATAATTTAGTTCGAATGTCTTCGTTCTTTATTTTATTTCTTCTGGTCTTACCATACAGCTAATGTAGCATCACATCTCTGCCACACTCATCTTTTGGAGATGATTTCTCTTGGGTGCCCAACATTATGTCACATACAACATTGCAGGTCTAATGACAGTTCTATAAAACTTTCCCTTCAATCAGTGGGATATTACGATCGCATAGAATTATGGTGGTGTTTCTCCATTTCAACCAGTCTGTCTGTATTCTATGATTGACATCGCCGTCAATCTCTCCATCCTTTTAGATAACAAAACATGGGTGTCGAAACTTGATATTCAACAATACCTCTTGGAGATCGAGTGCTACAAAATCGAAATCCCAAAGTGTATGACCACTAAATTTGCACTCCATATATTCACCTCCAGGGCATCATCATAGGCGCTCAAGCGCCTATGATGACCTGTCAGCAAGACCAAAATATGTCAGGCAGTAAGCTCGGCGCCTCAACGCCACCAGTGTCGCGCCCTAGCGCCAAAGACTCCAAAAATAAGTAAACTTGATTTCTTCCATTCAATAAAGATTCTAATCTATTGTCTCCGGCCTCCAGTTTGTATACTTGAGATTCAGACATAATTCAGCCATTAGATAGATTAGATAGCTTAGGTTTATAATTTTCTCCATATTTTGAAGGCGGCTACGAAGACCAACACGAAGACGAGATTGACAACATCAACTCGTGGAGATCCGATTAGTTTTTCTTTTCTGTGTTTTGTTTAATGCTTTCTAGAATTACTTTTGATAGTTTTTCTTTAATTATGGCTAGCTAAATTTTTAATTCTTGGTTGATGAAGACAATATCTTGGATTTATTGATTCTTGGGGAAATTCATGTTCTTATTTTATAGATTTTTATTGAATATCAATAGTTTTCTTGTTTAGATTATATGATTGTTGTATTTGATTATTAGATTGACCACCTAGTAATTTGCATGCAATCTAATGCTTGGTCTATAAAGCAACTAAGATTGATAATTTTGCCCGTGTGAGATTATTAATTCTTAGGGAAAACAATTCTATATTAAACATAGACTTGTAGATTATGTTGTCTAGCTTTATCATTTTCACTAGTTTTGAATACTGTTGTTGGTTTAAATCTTGTTCGCATGTATTTAGATTTATTGACCGATAAAGGTTACTATAGAACGCGTGTGCTATTTTAGCTAGGAGTAATGTGAGATAGGAGTTGAATATCCAATGATGAATATTCATATAAATATCAAATCTTTGTGAGAATTGATGATCGAGATGATATGAATCGCTTTCAATAGTTTTATTACTTAGCTTTTCTCATTAGTATAGTTCATCCCTAGATCACATAAGTCCGGTGCGCGAGCGGGTGCGGATGCGAGAGTGCGTCAATTTTCAAAAAATTTGAGTGCGGGTGCGCCTTAATGCGCCTATTAAAAATTAATTAATATATATATATATACACATACACACTGATGAAATGAAATTAAACATACATCATATACATCATATTTAACAAACTCACATCATTATTATATTATTTACAAATTAATAATATGAAGTTCTTAACAACTTTGGTGTTTGCAGCTTTACCATTCTTAAAAAGTATTAAAATTAGATTTTATTGAAGGGTCTAACATTTGCAGCTTTGCAAAATGTTATAGCCAGTGATACAACGTAATTTGAATCTTGTATTTGATCGTTCGTCTACTAAGGATTCTCCGAAAAATATATTTTAGAAAAAAAAATGAAGTATTAAAGCTTTGTTTTATTTTAAGATATAAACTAACGAATTTGAAAAATGAAACCAAATTGTTCATATTTATTTCAACATGTTTGGTAATAGTATGAATTTATTAAAAATGACTCATATTATTTTCGGAAACTTATATTATTATCTTATGAAATGACTAATATAAACATTTAAATTAACTTAATAAAAATAAAAATTATTTATAAAGTTCATTTTATTAATTTTCATGCAAAAAACTAAGATATCAAAAATTTTATTATTTACTCCGCAAAAATGTTACAAAATCACAGACTTATCATACTTTCTTTTATCACATATTTAATCTTTCATATGTTATTATGCCTTTTCATAATTCATTATCTATCTATTTACCATATGATATAATTTTCTTACCAACCCGAAATACCTAGAAACCATAAAATTCATCTAAACCCAAAATCGGAGAATTTTTTTTTATAATTACAAAAAAAAATAAAAATTGGAGAATTAAGGAGGATTAACAAGACTTACTAACTTAGTGCGCGACTTAGTAAATCTTAATGCGCGAATTATGAATTCTTAGTGCGCGAATTATAAAATCTTAGTGCGCGAATTAGAAATTCTTAAAGCGCGAACTAGAAATTCTTAAGTCGCCTTAGTGCGGCGCACGCGCACCCAGTTCGCCAGTTCGCGGCCGGAGCGCCAGTGCGTGGAGGGGGGTAGGAGGATTATGTGACTTAGGTTCATCCGCACAACTCCATATTTATTGTTTTTTTTATTTTTATTAACACAAAGATTCACATCTCATGCCCTACTCAAGCTACTATATATTTGTTATCAATTCATAGAATGAGTGGGGTTAAATGGGCGTATGTGACTAGTGTTAGAATTAATGGGTTTTAAACATTCAAAGCCCAATATTATTATTAATTTTGTTAATGAGAACAAAATTATGGTAAGTTAATTATGAAAGGCAATTAGGCTAAAGAAATCCCACATTGAGTAATTGAGGCACTTATGGTTTGTTTATATTGAGATACAAATCATTAGAGTGTAGTTAAGTAGTAAAGATGGGTGCCCCTCGCGCGCCGTCCGTCCGTCCGCTCCGCTCGGCACGTCACGTCACGTCACGTCTCGTCTCGTCTCGCCTCCCCGCGCCGCGCCGCGCCGCGGCGCGTCGCGTCGCGCGTGTCGCTGCCGCGAAGGCAGTCCTATCTTTTTACTACACGGATTTCTGAAATGACTTTTCATATGCCTGACTTTTCATATTCTGCTGAGTATTAAGTTTGAGACTTTTTACCTACCTGCAGAATTGATGTCAGATTTAAGTGTGAGACTTAAATCCGAAATGAATATGATGTTAAGTGTTGAGACTTTTCATCTAACCCACTATGCATTGTCATTTAAGTTGTGGCCTTTGGTAGGCCTGCTGTTGCAGCTATATAAGCTGCTCCAGCCTCATTCTTTATCTCATCCCGAAATTGCATTTCATATCATATCATATTATCTTGAGAGTATTACACACTGTTCAGTGTTCGAGTGAGTCTGTCTGGGTTTCTGCTTCAACCCATACAGAGGTGTTTGGGACGTTGTACCTTGGAACTCTCTTGTCCAGGAGGCCAGAAGTTGTAGGCGGGCAATTTAGAGTTTACGGGCACACGGTTTACTGTGGCCTCGTCCAACAACAAAGTTTCTGTCCAGTTTATTTAAACTGTTTGTTGTAAGTTTTTACTGTTTCAACAATTTTATAATATCATAGTATTTGTGATCTTCTTATGCTTTGTCTATTTGTTTTTAAGAGAAAGAACCAACAATCGTAAACTCTAAAATTTTGTTTTGTTCTGTTTTATCAAAACTCAGCTTTCATATTTACTTAAGATATTGTTCATGAATTTTTCAAAGGTTTAAACCTACTGTTTCAAAACTGCTTTGATATTATTTGTGCTCTCCTATTTGTGTTCTGTTTTAGCTAATGGCTGACCAGTTTACCCAACCACCTGCTGTGAATAATGAGATTCCGGTGATCAAAGCTAGCGGTACTGAGGCCGCAATGCCAATTCTGAGAAGTCCAATGCCGTTTTCTCAATTTGAGAAACCGGAAAAGTTCAAGGGTTCCAACTTTAAACGTTGGCAACAGAAGATGATGTTCTTCCTTACCACCTTGAACTTGACCAGGTTTCTGAAGGAGGAGAAACCGGTGGAGGACAAAGAGGATCCTCAATCTGCTGTGATAGTTGAGTCCTGGATGAGTGCCGACTACCTTTGTCGTAACTACATACTGAATTCTCTTGACGATGCACTTTTTAATGTGTATTCCCCCAAGGAGACTGCTAAGAATCTTTGGGAATCGTTAGAGATAAAGTACAAAGTTGACGACGCAGGCGCAAAGAAATTTGTAGCCGGGCGATTCCATGACTATCGAATGGTAGATGGCAAGAGCGTTGTTGAGCAATGCGAAGAGCTGCAGCTGATATATCATGAACTTGCTGCCGAAGGTATGGGGCTAAACGATGCTCTCCAAGTGGCAATGATGATTGAAAAATTACCGCCATCTTGGAAGGACTTCAAGAGTTACCTAAAGCACAAGCGAAAGATGATGAGTCTAGAGGATCTTATCAGGAGGCTGCGCATCGAGCAAGACAACCGAAAAGTTGACAAGAAATCATTTGGAATGATTTCCAAGGCCAACGTGGTTGAAGTTGGGGACAACTCCCATGGGAATAAGTGCAAACGTACTTTTGAACCCAAGGGAGATACTCAGACAAGGAGGTTCACCGGTGACTGTTATGTGTGTGGTAAGCCTAACCATAAGGCCAAGGACTGCACTCAACGTCAAAACAACTGCACTCAACGTCAAAACAATGACGGTAAGAGGAAGATAGTCCCTTACAAAGGCAAAGACAAGAGGCCTGCACATGCCCACATTGCTGAGGACAATCTGAGCTCTGACATGGATGACATGCATCTGAGTGCTGTGGTATCGGAGGTGAATCTTGTTGGAGGGAACTCCAAGGAGTGGTGGGTGGACACTGGGGCTACTCGCCACATTTGCGCCAACAAATGGATGTTTAAGACCTATCAACCGGTGAATGATGAGCACTGCTACATGGGAAATTCAGCAGTCTCAAAAGTTGAAGGCAAAGGGACGGTTGTGCTAAAAATGACTTCCGGAAAAGAGTTGACTCTTACCGAGGTGCTCCACGTGCCAGAGATACGAAAGAATCTCATCTCCGGAGCAGTGCTGAACAAGAAAGGCTTCCGGCTTGTGTTTGAGTCCGACAAAGTCATTCTATCCAAGGGTGGTATGTTTGTGGGCAAAGGCTACTTGGCCAATAACCTCTTCAAGATGAATGTAATGACTTTAGCTCCTAAGGCTAAGTCTAGTGTAGATGTTGAGGTTGATGTTAATGCAGCAAATGAGGCTAGCACAAGCAAAAATAATGTAATGACTGTTGACAATGTGGCTAATAAAACTTTAAAGTTTGATTATTCTTGCGAGTCTTTACATTTGTGGCATGGTAGATTAGGACATGTGAATTATAAGTCCTTACAAAGGCTAATGTCTCTTAATCTATTGCCTAAATTTAACATCAATCATAAACACAAGTGTGAGACTTGTGTAGAGGCCAAATTAGCCAAGTCATCATTCCACTCAATTGAGCGAAGCACCGAACCGTTAAACTTGATTCATACGGATGTATGCGATCTAAAGTATGTACAATCTAGAGGCGGTAAAAATTATTTCATAACATTTATCGATGATTGTACAAGATATTGTTATGTCTACTTAATGAGAAGTAAAGACGAAGCAATTGATATGTTCATTCACTATAAGAATGAAGTTGAGAATCAACTTGATAAAAAGATTAAAATTCTTCGAAGTGATCGAGGCGGTGAATATGAGTCACCATTTGCACAAATATGTGCTGAGAGTGGCATTATTCATCAAACCACTGCGCCTTATTCTCCCGAGCAAAATGGTATTGCTGAAAGGAAGAATAGAACGCTTAAGGAAATGATGAATGCAATGCTTATAAGTTCCGACTTACCTAGGAATTTATGGGGAGAAGCTCTGCTTTCCGCCAACTATGTGCTAAACAGAGTACCACATAAGAAGTTGGATAAAACGCCTTATGAATTGTGGAAAGGTCGCTCACCTAGCTACAAGTTTTTAAGGGTTTGGGGCTGTCTAGCAAAGGTACCAATTCCTCCTCCTAAACGGACTAGGATAGGACCTAAGACAGTAGATTGTGTATTTATCGGATATGCACAAGATAGCAGTGCCTATCGTTTTCTAGTGCATAAATCAGATAATGCAGAAATGCATGTAAATACTATCATTGAGGCTAGGGATGCTTCGTTCTTTGAGGAAATCTTTCCCCACAAAACTCCGACAATGCCTGAAACCAATGTTGAGAGAAATGTGGGGGATAGAGAATCTCAAGAGAATGTAGAATCGCCTAGACGAAGCAAAAGAGCGAGAAAAGAGAAATCTTTTGGCTCGGATTTTCTAACATATCTGTTGGAAAAAGATCCGACTACTTTCAAAGAAGCAATGTCTTCACAAGACTCTGATCTTTGGAAAGAAGCGGTGAACAGTGAGATAGAATCTATCTTACATAATCATACTTGGGAACTAGTGGATCTTCCTGCAGGATGTAAACCACTAGGCCACAAGTGGATCTTCAAGAGGAAGATGAAAGCTGATGGTACTGTAGATAAGTACAAGGCTAGACTTGTAGTAAAAGGCTACAGACAAACTGAAGGTGTTGATTATTTCGACACATACGCTCCTGTATCCCGGAAAACATCTATAAGGTTGATAATTGCATTTGCTGCATTATATAACCTAGAGATCCATCAAATGGATGTTAAAACGGCTTTTCTAAATGGAGAGTTAGAAGAGGAGGTTTACATGGAACAACCTGAAGGGTTTGTAGTTCCAGGTAAAGAAACGAAGGTGTGTAAACTTGTGAAATCCTTGTATGGATTAAAACAAGCACCTAAACAATGGCACGAAAAATTTGATAGCGTCATGCTTTCAAATGGGTTTAAAACAAACCAATGCGATAAGTGTGTCTACGTGAAAGGAGACAATACAAACTATGTAATAGTATGTCTATACGTAGATGACATGATAATTGTTGGTAATAACGATAACATCAAAATTACCAAGAAAATGTTGTCACGAAATTTTGAGATGAAAGACCTAGGTCTTGCAGATGTGATTCTTGGAATGAAGATCACCAAACATGCAGATGGATATTTTCTCTCCCAGGGTCATTATGTCGAGAAGATACTTGACAAGTTTGACAAGGGAAATAATACCATCGCTAGAACACCTATGGAAGTGGTGTCAAATCTTTGCAAGAATCGCGGAGAAGGTGTGCAACAACTTGAGTACTCTAGAGTCATAGGCAGTCTAATGTACCTCATGGATTGCACTAGACCTGATATAGCTAATTCTGTCAATACATTGAGCAGATATACGAGTAATCCCAGTTATGAGCACTGGAAGGCAGTAGTTCGAGTTCTTAGATATCTAAGATATACTTCTAACTACGGACTACATTATACGAGATACCCAGCAGTAATTGAAGGGTATTCAGATGCGAATTGGATATCGGACTCCAAAAATATAAAATCTACGAGTGGATATATATTTATAATTGGCGGTGCTGCTATTTCATGGAAATCATGCAAACAGACATGTATTGCTAGATCAACTATGGAATCTGAGTTCATAGCTTTAGATCTTGCGGCAGAAGAAGCTGATTGACTTCGGAGTTTCTTGGAGGATATTCCAATGTGGTCAAAACCAATGCCACGCATTAGTTTGCACTGTGATAGTCAGTCAGCTATGGGAAGAGCACATAACAATGTGTATAATGGGAAATCAAGACACATTCGTCGGAGACATAAATCTGTGAGAAATTTATTAAAAACCGGTGTCATTTCTTTAGATTATGTGAAGTCTAAAGAAAACATTGCAGACCCATTTACGAAAGGTCTGACGAGAGACCGAGTAGAGGTTTCATCGAGGGGAATGGGGTTGAAGCCCATGAAATTGATTTCCACCCATGATGGCAACCCAACCTGAATTGTAAAATCCGATTTGCAGGTTCAATGGGAAAACCGAATTGTGGGGGGGGGGGGGGGGATCGAACAAAGCACTCGGGAAATTGAGTTCCTTACCTATTCCTGTGATGAAAGAGTGATAGACCTGTACTTTGGGAAGGCTGAGCTCATGCTCTTAATGATTCTTCTATCTCGAGATGATAAAGTGGGGTATTACATGATACTCTTTAGGAGAAATCACCTATGTCGAATGTGAAGGGGCCGCTTCTATGAGATGACCTGAGGGCTAAATCTCTAGAGCATTCGATGAAACATCCAAGGCAGTCCAGGGCCAAAATGGACAACAACGAAAGAACCAATAATAGTGTGGAGATGAAGCTGTGTGAGTATTGTTGTCTTGTTATACATAAAACATCGAACAGTTCAAGGCATCGCGTCCACTGGTTGACAAGTATATCCGATGATACTTTACTAAGGAAGGTTCAAGGTTAATCACCACCTATCCTGATGCAGTGGATTCTCAAAGTACTCTCAAATCTTCATCTAGGTGCATTGTGTAATTTTTTTCGCCATGTTGCATTCATGTGGGGGATTGTTAGAATTAATGGGTTTTAAACATTCTGTTAGTTCCGGACCTTATCGATGAGATTTTAAAGATGACAAAACAGTTCAGACCGGATCGATAGAAATCAGATTGACCAGATCGATCGGACTTAACAGAGCAAGATGGCAAAGCATTTCAGACCAGATCGATGGAAATTAGGCATACCAGATCGATCGGTCAAAACAGAGCAAACTGATAAAGAATATTACATATCAGACCGGATCAATGGATTCCAGACTAACTAGATCGATGCTTCAGATCGATCTCAACCTTTATCAGATCAGAGCAGACAAGGATACATATAAGATGGCTTCTCAGTCCGAATCATCAATGGTTATTTATTGCAGCATTTAATGCTGCAATTAATGCTACAATGGACCAAAGACTGAAGATTGCCATAATAGGTAAGAAGACAAAGAAGAGCTTACCTGACAGTCGCCGAAAGCATATACCAGAACGGCAAGTATCCTGAAGAAGAAGACTGTAGCTTTCTTAGAGTTTAAAAAGAGTCATAGTTGCACATTAAGGGAAACAATGCCGTTGCTACCTTCAACTATAAAAGGATGCAACAAAAAGAAGAAAAAGACTCTCGACTCTACAACTCACGCTGATTAATTGAAAAATATACTAGAAAGCAAAACAGCACACTCTTACAAAGTTCAGAAGCTTTCGAGCTGAAGTTATTTATTTAAGCGCAATTACTTTGTAACATTTGATCATTGTAGGATCACTGTGCGCATTGTGTATTGAAAAATAGAAGTGAGCAACATATTGTAACTGTCAGACCGAGTGTGTCTGAGCAGGTTGAATGACTAGGAGTTTCAGACTGGTAGTGAGGTAAGTCCAGCCTGAATCGGGTTTGTACAACAGGATTGTATAAATCAAAGTCTTCTAGTATAAACCTTCCTTAATTGGAAGAAGGGGAGACGTAGAAGGATTACACCACCTTCGAACTTCCAGAAACATATCCTGTGTTTTATCATTCTGCACTTAGCCATCGAGCTGTTCTTACTTATACAAGAGCAGACCGTTTCCGCACTTACTTCTTAGTGGTCTGTTCTGTTCAAAGAGTTGATTAAGTAACAGATTTCTTTCACTAATCCGAAAGAATTCACAAGGGATAAACTTTGTAAGGAGTGTTCATTCACCCCCCCCCCCTCTAAACACTCCGGACCGATCCTAACAAGTGGTATCAGAGCAGGTCATCTTAATCAGCACAAAGACTATTAAGCTGATGGCATCATTCAACAAAATCCCCATGTTCTCAAAAGAAGACTATGATGACTGGAGAATCAGAATGCAAGCTCACCTGGCAGCTCAGGATGACGACATGTGGTTCGTCATCACTGATGAACCAATGAAGATCCTAAAAATAAATACAGCAGTCGCCACTACCAGTGGAGAACCACAAATGGTAGAAAAAGACAGATCCCTCTGGACGAATGAGGATAGAAAGAAGGCTAACCTCGATAATGTGGCCAAAGACATCTTGTTCAAAACTTTGGACAAAAACATGTTCAGCAAAATCAAAATGTGCTCTACTGCCAAAGAAATTTGGGAGAAGATAGCACAGCTATGTGAAGGCAACGACCAGACCAAAGAAAACAAGTTAACTGTGGCTCTTCAAAGATTTGAGAGCATAAAGATGAAAAGTGGTGAAACTCTAAATGAGTTTGATGAAAGAGTCACCAGCATCATAAATGAACTGAATGGTCTGGGGAAGGAATATTCTAACAGAGAAATCGCTCTGAAAGTAATGAGAGCTCTGCCAAAGGAATGGGATGTAAAGACCATTGCCATGAGGGAATCAAAAGACCTTAACAAGGTTGAACTTCATGATCTGTTTGCAGATCTTAAGGCCTATGAGTTTGAACTAATAAGCAGAGGTGAAGCAGAGCCATTCATCTCTCAACCCAACAAGGCCCTGGCAGCCATCCCAGACCAGATCGCTTCAACATCAGACCGATCTGCTGAACAGATGAGTAACGATGCTATGTCATTATTTATAAAGAAATTCGGTAAATTTATGTCTAAAAATAAGAGGAACTTCAAACCCTCTCATCATTATAAATCAAGAAAAGATGATACTGTTAACGATCAGGCTTGCTACAATTGTGGTAAGACCGGACACTTTATTGCAGATTGCACCAGACCGAAGAAAGAAGAACGGAAAGAGAAGCATCATGATGATAGAAAAAAGAAGCACCACAAAGATCGCAAGAATCATGGAAAATCCCAAAAAGTCCTAGTTGCTGAAGAAGGAAACAGCAAATGGGCTCAGACTGACTCCGATTCAGACAGCTCTGAATATTCTTCCAGCGAAAGCGAAGAAGAGGTTCAATGTCTGATGGCAGATGAAGAAATGAGTCAGACAGATGAGGTATTCGACTTTGAATCAAATAATTTTACACGAGAAGAGCTCATGTCCGCACTGCAAGACATGGCCAATGATTATAGGATCTTAGCTGAATCATTTGAGAAGAATAAAGCCAAAATCAGTACTCAAATGGATGAGCACAACAAACCAAGCTGCTCTGAGCAGGGTGAGTGCAAAAATCTCCAGATCGAGCTGAAAAAGCTGAAAATCTCTTATGATCAGCTCCATGAAGAAAATAAGAGAATTAGCACACAAAATGCTAAGCTCTCACATATATTCAAAACATGGACAAAATCCAGAACATCCTTGGAAGAATTACAAGAAGCTCAAAGAAATGTCGGTGATTTCACCGGCATAGGCTTTGACACCAAAAATTGCACCAAAGATGAATCTGAGCTGTTGCTGGTAAAGAATCAAGTCAAACAAATGACATTTGTCAAATCCAGCACAGTATATGAAACTGAAGCACCTAAGATTCAAACAGGAGTCTCTTACTTGAATCAAAATCTGAGAAAAGGAATTGGTTATGTCGACCAAGCCAACGATAAGGCACCAGCAAGATTTGCATCTATCAGACCAAATCCAAAGGTGCAAGATCGAAGGCAAGGAAGACAATACAATTACTATAACTCAAAACCGATTCAACGAAGATATAGACTACCTTATGAAAATCAAAGGTTTTCACAGCGCACACATTATCACACACAACATCGAAACAGACCAGCACATAGCACACCCTACACACACAAGCCACTAAAGCTGATACAGGTGTGGGTTCCCAAAGGGCTAATCCGTTATGGACCCAAATAGGATTGGGTACCAACAATAAATATGTGTGATGACAGGTACAGAAGAATCTCGCATCAGATTGGTACTTGGACAGCGGGTGTTCTCGTCACATGACTGGAAACATCAAGCTGCTGTCTGAAGTCACAGAATGCACTGGACCCAAGATCATCTTCGGAGATAACTCAAAGGGTAAGACCGTGGGCAAGGGTAAGATTGTCCATGGTAACATTATTATCAATGATGTGCTGTTAGTTGAAAATCTGTGCTATAATCTGATTAGTATCAGTCAACTCTGTGATAATGGTTATGCTGTAGAATTTCACAAACACACTTGCACTGTTAAATCATCAGACGGTATAACCATGCTCGTAGGAATCAGAAATGGAAACACATATAAGATTAACTGGAATCATGCTCAACCTGATAATCCTACTTGCTTCATCGCTAACAATGATAATAAACACTGGCTATGGCATAAGCGCTTGAATCATATCAACTTTAAGACCATTGCTAGCCTGTGTAAACATGATTTAGTTATCGGTCTGCCCAAGATCGATTTTGCTAAGGATAAGATCTGCGAAGCTTGCCAAATGGGCAAACAGATCAGATCATCCTTCAAAAACAAGAATGCCAAATCCTCCTCCCGCTGTTTAGAATTACTGCATATGGACTTGTTTGGTCCTATACCAATAACAAGTTTAGGGGGAATGCGGTATACTCTTGTTGTTATTGATGATTACTCACGCTTTACATGGACTATATTTTTGAGCAGTAAAGATCAGACCGGTCCGAAGTTGATCAAGCTGCTGAAACGCACTCAGAACGAGAAATCATCCAGCATAGACAGGATTCGAAGTGACAAAGGCACTGAGTTTTCAAATCAGAATCTTGAATCCTTTCTAGAAGATCATGGAATCAAGCATGAGTTTTCAGCCGCCAGAACTCCTCAACAGAATGGAGTTGCAGAACGAAGAAACAGAACGCTCAAGGAAGCAGCAAGAACAATGCTTGCTGATTCTGGAATCTCTCAAAAGTTCTGGGCAGAAGCTGTAAATACTGCTTGCTACACTCAAAACCGATCTATGATTAACAAGAAGCTGAATCTCACTCCATATGAAATATGGACTGGTAACAGACCATCTGTTTCTCACTTTCATGTATTTGGCTGTAAATGCTTCGTTCACAACAATGGTAAGAGTCATCTTACAGCATTTGAAGCTAAGTCAGATAATGGTATATTCTTAGGATATTCATCAATTAGCAAAGCTTATCGAGTTTTTAATAATCGAACTTTAACTGTAGAAGAATCTGTTCATATAGTTTTTGATGAATCATTATGTGTTGAGGGCAACAAAGATTCAATTCAAAATCAGATGGAAAATATCCATCTCGAAACTAACAGTGATGATGAGATTGTAGCTAACAGGTCAAGAGACAATCCACCAGAACCAGAAGTACCAGACAGACCGGATCAGGCCATTGAAGCTTCTTCAGATCGAGCTGATCCGGATGCTCCTGACTCAAATATTAAAGTAAATGCAGATCATGCTGCTACTGTTCATCCGACCGAACCAGACAATCCAGAGTCAAGCTATCGATGGACTAAGTAGCATCCACCTAATCTAGTGATTGGTAGTCCTTCTGCACCGATCAGAACCAGAGGACAGATGATGGATGAGTTCACTCATGCTGCTTTCATCTCAACTCTGGAACCCAAGAAGATCGATGAAGCTCTGACTGACTTCAACTGGATTAAAGCAATGCAAGAAGAGCTTAATCAATTCGAACAAAATCAAGTTTGGAGTCTAACCCCCAGACCAAGCGATCTGCCTGTTATTGGAACCAGATGGGTTTTCAGAAATAAGCTAGACGCAGATGGAACTGTGGTTAGAAACAAAGCCAGACTGGTGGCACAGGGATTCAGACAAGAAGAAGGAATCGACTTCGATGAATCATTTGCACCAGTCGCCAGACTTGAAGCTATCCGAATCTTTCTTGCATATGCTGCATTTAAAGACTTCAAAGTGTATCAGATGGACGTTAAGAGCGCCTTTCTTAATGGAAAGCTTCAGGAAGAAGTCTACATTGAGCAACCACCTGGATTTCAGAACCATTCGTATCCCAATCATGTATACCTACTGAATAAAGCAGTGTATGGTCTGAAACAAGCTCCAAGAGCCTGGTATGACACTCTATCTCAATTTCTGCTGAACCATGATTTCCAGATCGGCTCAGTAGATAAAACTCTCTTTAAATTCATTAAGGGGGAACATACCCTATTAGTTCAGATTTATGTTGATGACATAATCTTTGGGTCAACTAACCCCAAATTGTGCGAGAAATTTTCTAAGTTAATGCAGGGACAGTTCGAGATGAGCATGATGGGAGAATTGTCATTCTTTCTGGGTCTCCAAGTAAAACAGCTCAACAATGGCATTTTCATCAACCAGACCAAGTATACCAAAGAGCTCCTCAAGAGATTTGGAATGGAAACATGCTCAACTGCATCAACTCCAATGAGTCCAACAATCAAGTCAGACAAAGATGAAGGGGGAACGACAGTTGAAGTAACCATGTATAGAGGACTAATCGGATCGCTATTGTATCTTACAGCGAGCCGGCCCGATATTATGTTTTCAGTCTGTATGTGCGCCAGATTTCAGTCAGAACCAAAGCAATCACATTTTATTGCTGCCAAGCGTATTCTGAAATATTTAAAAGGATCTCAGAACGTTGGTCTTTGGTACTCCAAAGATTCAAACTTCAGCTTGATCGGGTATTCAGACGCAGACTACGCTGGGTGTAAGATTGATCGTAAAAGCACCAGTGGAACATGTCAATTTCTAGGTGAAAGATTGATCTCTTGGTTCAGTAAAAAGCAGACATCGATTGCCACATCCACAGCTGAAGCAGAATACCTAGCCGCTGGAAGCTGTTGCGCTCAAATGCTCTGGATTCAACACCAGCTCAAAGACTATGGCATTCAAGCTGTTGACTCTCCGATATTTTGCGACAACACAAGTGCAATCGCTATAACGTATAATCCAGTTTTGCACTCTCGAACAAAGCACATTGATATTCGACATCATTTTATTCGAGATCATGTTGGCAAAAAGGAAATTCGGATCGAACACATTTCAACAGAGCAGCAAGCAGCAGACATCTTCACCAAACCACTTCCTGAGGCTAAGTTTAATTATTTCCGTCAAATTCTTGGTTTAATTGACTTATCTTAATTAGTTTAGATGTTTTTATTCTTTTCGCACTTGAAGATTTTTGTCAATACAGATCGATAATACAATGTTCAGAAAGACACAGACCGGTCCGAACTTTCAGACCGCTCCTTGTCAGTCTGATTTTATCCTATGATCTGATTGGACAATAATTTTTTTTAAACAAAAACAGCCCGGACTGATTAACCATCTTAACTAGGTGTACTTTAACCGCCTTATCTTTCTTTATCCTGACCGTTTATTTTGAATTATTTAATTTTCAGTCTTGGAGATAAAGACACGTGTCTTCTCTCTCCTATTTAGCGGGCTGAACATTTCATACTTATTCACTTTTTACAATTTACCGCTGTCTACTTTCTTACTCTCTCACTCTCTACTACTCTTCGCATTTTCTTTAAACTCCATTCATATGGCTACCATCACTCATAACTCACTATCCGTTGAGTTTGATGACATTTACAGGGCAGAAGATGCTGCGATGGTGTCCATTTTTAGAGCCCTGGAATCATCTGGTTTAAGGAATTTTTTGGAGTGCGGAACAGTTGTTTATGAACCCGAAATCCGCGAGCTGTTCGCCAACGCCGTCTCCCAGAAGTCATCCATCTCTACAACTGTCAAGGGCAAATCTTTCGAGATCTCGCCAACGACAATGGCCAAGACCTTTGGCCTCCCCAGTTCCGGACTGACAGAGTTCGGACAGACTCCTCCGGCGTCTCTCTTAGATCTTCAGGGGAAGATTTCTATTTCTGGCCACCGATTGCAACCCTCATTTAAGAAGAAGGAAATGCTCTTCCATTTCCAGGTGCTGTGCGAAGTGGTAGCCAAGCCACTTTTGGGTAAAGCAGGAAGCTTCGATGCTGTAACCGCCGAAAAGTTCAGGGCTATGGCAGCTATTGTATCCGGCCAGAAGATAAACTGGTCCATGATTTTGTTTGGAGTACTACTGGAAACGGTGATTGCATCCAAGCACGCCGTATGCTTTGCTGTTCCTCTCAGCAAGCTCTTGGAGTCCTTAGGCCTCGAGCTGAGCAAGCTGTCTGCTCTCCGCCCCTTTAAAGTCCTTAACTCCAAAGGGCTTGCACTGCTGAAGTCCAAGAGTGCTCCGCCTACTCCTACTACTCTGGCTGCAGTAAAGATTGAGAAGGACGAGGACCAAGCTGTTGTGCGCAAACCTCGGGTCAAGCGGAAGCTGACCATTCAGACTGACTCAGAAGAAACCCAGTCTGCTCACTCATCACCAACCAAGCCACTTCCCAAAAAGCCCCGAACCCAGATTACCAAACCAACCAGACATCTACCTCCACCCATACTGCCACCCACTAAAGCCACCCCTGCACCTCAACCCTCCACTCAGCTTTCACAGGCTTCAACCCCTGCACCCAAAGTCACCCTTAGTATTCCCTCTGCCAATCCAGTGGTCAAAGGGATAGTTATCACTGAGTTGGGTGACTATACCCAATCAGGGATTAAGTCCCCTTCCTCCACCGGCAAGGGAAAAGCCATTCTCACCGAACCCCTCTCTTCTAAACCTAAATCTGCAGCACAGACTGCCATCGACATCGCTATGGAGGATGTTGATGAGAAGCTAAATGAACTCCTTGTGGTCTTTGATGAATATGTCCAGTACCGGACTATCAACCACATTGAGCTGTTCTATGGTAAGTTGCACAGATTGAAGAAGATGGAAGATGAAGTTCTGAAAGGAACCGAAACTGATGATGTTCGACTTGCGGTGCAGCGCAGAGAGTTATTTACGGCAAAACACAGATTCAGACTGGCCAATCTGCTTTTCACTGCCAAAAAGAAGAACTTCGATCCGCTTGCTCCAACTGCCAGAGATGATGGGGCTGTGATTGCTCAACTCGAGATGGATGTTCATGCTCTATCCTTAGCTGTCCGTTTTCAACGACAGAAGCTAAGTATCTCCACTCCAGCCACAAGCCCGGATCATCCTTCTGCAAGCAAGACTCTGGCAGAACCATTTATCGAGGTTATTCCTTCTGCTGAAGCAAAACAGACAGAAGATCAGCCTGCAGAACTCGTACCAGAACAGACAGCGGAGCAGCCATTGCCTAATGCTCCGTCTGTAACAGATGATGAACCAATGAATGTTCTGTTGGACTCTCCGACAACATCTATTCCATTGAAGTCATCAGCCTCCCATGCACAACCCAGTCCAGCTGAAGCATGTGCAACAACTGAAGTACCAGACCTCATCGATCCGGATTTGGTGGTATCTACAGTGGTTGCAGCTCTCCAAGTTGAGGAACCTTCCAGTCCCCACTCTCCTCCGGGACCATCAGATGAAGATTTGGCCTTCATTCACAGTTTTTCTTCGGATCTGGTCACTCTGATCCGATCCGAAAGTCATCAAGCTGCCACTTCTTCCATCGTGCCGATTCCTGAAGAAGTTGACCCTGCTATGTCCTCATCAGATCACTCTCCCAGCCAGCTATCTGATGCACCTCCATCCCTGGCACGGACTATCCAGCACTTTTCTGATAACTGTCTGTCTTTAACTCAACGAATTCTAGAAGTTCATCAAAGTCAAAGAGTCACAACCTTGGACTTTGATTCTTTCAAAGAGAAGATGACTGCCAGTATCGGAAGCCTTCAGCGCGGCATCAACGATCTGTTTTCTCAACAAGCCTCCTACAAGAACAGTCTGAGGAAAGAGCAGGTCGAGTTAGCCACTGAAGTCAGAGCATCTGTTACTAATTCCCTCCGCGCTCAAGACGTTCGTCTTGACGCTATCAGCGCGCAGCTAGCCCAAGTTGTTGAATTTCTTCAAGAGATTGCTGCTGACAAAAAGGGGGAAAAGAAGACAGACTTCAAGCCGCCTCCAAGCTCAAGAAGATAGCAGTCTAAGTTGTTTAACTTGTCAGACTGTCTGTATTTAGGGTTTCTTGGTGATCAATAAAATTCTTCTTTCGATTAAGTCCTTGTTCATTTATTTTGAACTATAATAAAGGCTTAAAAATAAGAAGATTTAATCAATCCAACTTAATGATGTTCATTTATTTTGAACAAAGAAGTAATCGATCCGAAAGCATTCGCTTCAGAGCTCTTATCAAGACTGGTTAAAAAGACTTAGAAGCTAGGTTTTGTCATCATCAAAAAGGGGGAATTTGTTAGTTCCGGACCTTATCGATGAGATTTTAAAGATGACAAAACAGTTCAGACCGGATCGATAGAAATCAGATTGACCAGATCGATCGGACTTAACAGAGCAAGATGGCAAAGCATTTCAGACCGGATCGATGGAAATTAGGCATACCAGATCGATCGGTCAAAACAGAGCAAACTGATAAAGAATATTACATATCAGACCGGATCGATGGATTCCAGACTAACTAGATCGATGCTTCAGATCGATCTCAACCTTTATCAGATCAGAGCAGACAAGGATACATATAAGATGGCTTCTCAGTCCGAATCATCAACGGTTATTTATTGCAGCATTTAATGCTGCAATTAATGCTACAATGGACCAAAGACTGAAGATTGCCATAATAGGTAAGAAGACAAAGAAGAGCTTACCTGACAGTCGCCGAAAGCATATACCAGAACGGCAAGTATCCTGAAGAAGAAGACTGTAGCTTTCTTAGAGTTTAAAAAGAGTCATAGTTGCACATTAAGGGAAACAATGCCGTTGCTACCTTCAACTATAAAAGGATGCAACAAAAAGAAGAAAAAGACTCTCGACTCTACAACTCACGCTGATTAATTGAAAAATATACTAGAAAGCAAAACAGCACACTCTTACAAAGTTCAGAAGCTTTCGAGCTGAAGTTATTTATTTAAGCGCAATTACTTTGTAACATTTGATCATTGTAGGATCACTGTGCACATTGTGTATTGAAAAATAGAAGTGAGCAACATATTGTAACTGTCAGACAGAGTGTGTCTGAGCAGGTTGAATGACTAGGAGTTTCAGACTGGTAGTGAGGTAAATCCAGCCTGAATCGGGTTTGTACAACAGGATTGTATAAATCAAAGTCTTCTAGTATAAACCTTCCTTAATTGGAAGAAGGGGAGACGTAGAAGGATTACACCACCTTCGAACTTCCAGAAACATATCCTGTGTTTTATCATTCTGCACTTAGCCATCGAGCTGTTCTTACTTATACAAGAGCAGACCGTTTCCGCACTTACTTCTTAGTGGTCTGTTCTGTTCAAAGAGTTGATTAAGTAACAGATTTCTTTCACTAATTCGAAAGAATTCACAAGGGATAAACTTTGTAAGGAGTGTTCATTCACCCCCCCCCCCCCCTCTAAACACTCCGGACCGATCCTAACACATTCAAAGCCCAATATTATTATTAATTTTGTTAATGAGAACAAAATTATGGTAAGTTAATTATGAAAGGCAATTAGGCTAAAGAAATCTCACATTGAGTAATTGAGGCACTTATGGTTTGTTTATATTGAGATACAAATCATTAGAGTGTAGTTAAGTAGTAAAGATGGGTGCCCCTCGCGCGCCGTCCGTCCGTCCGTCCGCTCCGCTCGGCTCGGCACGACACGGCACGTCACGTCTCGTCTCGACTCGACTCGACTCGCCTCGCCTCGCCTCGCCGCGTCGCGTCGCGTCGCGCGTGTCGCTGCCGCGAAGGCAGTCCTATCTTTTTACTACACGGATTTCTGAAATGACTTTTCATATGCCTGAAATGACTTTTCATATGCCTGACTTTTCATATTCTGCTGAGTATTAAGTTTGAGACTTTTTACCTACCTGCAGAATTGATGTCAGATTTAAGTGTGAGACTTAAATCCGAAATGAATATGATGTTAAGTGTTGAGACTTTTCATCTAACCCACTATGCATTGTCATTTAAGTTGTGGCCTTTGGTAGGCCTGCTGTTGCAGCTATATAAGCTGCTCCAGCCTCATTCTTTATCTCATCCCGAAATTGCATTTCATATCATATCATATTATCTTGAGAGTATTACACACTGTTCAGTGTTCGAGTGAGTCTGTCTGGGTTTCTGCTTCAACCCATACAGAGGTGTTTGGGACGTTGTACCTTGGAACTCTCTTGTCCAGGAGGCCAGAAGTTGTAGGCGGGCAATTTAGAGTTTACGGGCACACGGTTTACTGTGGCCTCGTCCAACAACAAAGTTTCTGTCCAGTTTATTTAAACTGTTTGTTGTAAGTTTTTACTGTTTCAACAATTTTATAATATCATAGTATTTGTGATCTTCTTATGCTTTGTCTATTTGTTTTTAAGAGAAAGAACCAACAACTAGCACACACTAAAACCTTTGATTCCACTGAGAGAGAATATGTGTTTTAGTGAGAGAAAACTAGGGTATAGAGAGATGGCAGATGGTGATATTAAAAAGGTTATTGTTAAGTGGTTCAACGACGAAAAGGGCTGGATTTATCACCTGCCCAAATGTTTTGTATACGTATACATGTTTGTGTAGGTAATTTGTTAAAAGTGGGTGGTGCAGATGGTAGAGTACTGATGATAAATGCTTTGGGTCATGGGCTCAAAACCCAATCACATCTTTTCATAAATTTTTTGGATCTCATTCCATAATATTTTTGGATTTCTTTATTTGTCCAAAAAATATTTGTTGGTAAAAATAATTTCATACTTATTTTTTCCCATTATCTCATTTTTTAATTTATCATTTTAAGAGTATTTTTTTTTAAAAAAAATCATGTGGATGTACATTTTTTTAGTAAAAAATTATTTCTTTTAAAAAAAAAAATTCTTGGAAAAAAGTTTTCTATCTAAACTTAAACTCATTGTATACAATAATTTAAAATTTAGATTAAATAGCTTTTGAATTATTTATATAAAAGATTGAGAAAGAAGTGGTGCATAAAAATTATGGAGGAGAAATATCTTGTTAAACAATAACTAACGAGTATGCGAAAGAAATGTATTTTATATAAAATAATTATGAAAAATAATATATATATTTTTATATATGAACATTATGTGAATGGGCCACGGGAAATGAATCTCCAAACGTCCTTCGGGGGCTCCGCCCCTGAACCCCCGCAACCCCATCACCTCTAGCCCTCTATACAAAATTCCTAGCTACGCCCCTGCTCTCCAGATGATGGTAGTGAAAATCTGTTTGTGCATCAAACGACTATAAAGTCCGATCGCTATCGCCGCCTCCAAGGCGGCAATGTTACAGGTCCAGACGATGGATCTGTGCAAGGAATCACCCATGGTTCATACGGAGGTAGAGATGGCGGGGACAACAGAAGTGGCAGCGGAGGGTGGAGAATGTGGTAGATGTGGGAGCAGCAATCAAGGAGGCATGGCGGCGGTGGATACGGTGGTGACGGTGACGGTGGAGATGGTGGATACGATGGGGACATCGGCGATGTAGGTTGTTACAATTGTGGTGATAATGGTCATTTTGCGAGGGAGTGCACACAAGGAGGCAATGGTGGGGGTTCTGGAAGGTTCAGCGGTCATGGAGGTTCTAGAAGGTTCGGTGGCAGTAGGTATGGAGGAGGCAGGGGAGGGGCTTGTTACACTGTGGCGAAGAAGGTCTTTGCTCTCGTGAATGCCCAACTGCCAACTGCTAAGCTACTCCTTCGATGTGAAAATAGCCTAGGTTTTTCCCTATCGTATGCACTTGTTGGTCTTTGGTGATCGCACTTTATTTAACAATAAAATTCCAGTGATGTACGATTTATCCGCAATTGCACGGTTGTCAAAGTTTTAGTTGTCAAGTTTTAGTATAGATAATAAAGGAGTAAGAGTGTCGAACCCACATGGACAAACTGTAAGTACCAAGTAAGACACTTTAAACTATATTTAATCTACGATACAATATTAATAATTAAACTAATAACTAAATTAAACTACTATTAATGATCCAACCAAGCGAAATAAAGATGACGAGAAAAATCCTCAATAGAATAGTATTAAGGCGTCAGTTCACCAATGTAATCCCCTACAACCCTCAATTAAATATTCGTTTATTTCTATGGTGACGAGTTTTCCTAATTTATTCAATATATTATGGTCAAGCTATACCAAACCAATATTAACGTGCAATAAGTCACTCTCGTGTCCTTATTGAACAATCAATATTGCATTAAGAGTTGTGAAAACTACTAGCCTTCGATTAGGTATTTTATTGCTATCACACGTGTATTTGATCTCAATCTGAAATCCAAGTCCTAATTCACTATGTCGTATCATAATATCGTATGGTCAACCTCAATCATGATGTTTATAATCATTCAAAGGTGGTCAAATCTTCAAAAAGAACAATAAATTATGCATATAGAGTAGGAATTCAATAACACTCTTTTTTAAAAAAAAATTAGGGGAGGGGGCATGACTCGAACTCGAGACCTTATACATTTGGGAAATAGATGACAACCACTAGGCCAAGACATTGGTGTCGCAATCAAGTCATATGTTCAAAACAAAGTATCTCCTAAGTAAACTTAGTTCATAATAATATGCAAAGCTAAACAAAACTATTTTTAAAAGTGTGGGGCCCCAAACTTCATTTGTATAAAATTTTTGACATAATCTCACCGTAATTGAACCTCCCAACAAGATCACATACATCATATGTATATACCAATATACAAACCCGTAAATACACGTCTCCCTAAAATAAATATAATCCTTTCACATGCACTAACACAAGATAATAAAATTTAATTATACATACAACTAATATACAGATATATAAACCAGCTCACAAACGAGCCACAACCATTTTAAACATAATCGTATTTTATGACAGGTGACTCCTAAATAGATCATGAATACCAGATAAAGATGAAAGTAGAGCCAGTCGATAAGTCACATTGTACACATCACTAGTACCGGCACATTATACCCATCGCTAGTAGCGACAAATAATATACATAGCTAATAGCTGGACATAATACCTATCGCTATTAGCGGCACATAATACCCATCGCTACTAGCTGGACATAATACACATCGCTAGTAGCGGCACATAATACACATCGCTAGTAGTGATACATATAATATCATAAACTATAATCATTATTTCTCAACACGTCATTCCATACCATTTACGACCCATATATATCATAATAAAACATCTCACAATGTCTAGCGTCAACCCCAACAATATTCACATGTCATCCCATGACACATATGTTGGAATCGAAGAGGGGGGCGAATGAGATTCCTTGGCTATTTTAGCGTTTTAAAATGAGTTTGTAAAAATAAAATAATTTTGCGCTTGCGGAAGCCTTTAGTCAATCGATAAATAGAAAGAACAAAATAAATAAATGCTTAATGGAAATAAAGCAATAAAATGAGACAAGAATTTGTTATAGAAGTTCGGCGATGAATCGCCTACGTCTCCTCTTCCCGGTTAGATAACCTCCAACCGAGGTTCCACTAGAACAATAGATCTTGGCCTTGAGGGCTCCAAGTTAGCCACACAACAACTCTTCCCGAGTTTATAACGCTCTTCCCGAGCACACTACTCTTCCCGAGTACACAACGCTCTTCACGAGCTACCAACACTCTTCACGAGTCTTCTTGGCCTTAAGGGCTCCAAGGATAGCCACACACTTGCACCAACTAGACTTGTTGATGACTTTACAATTTTCTAACTTGCTTTGGTGTTGGAGGACCTTTACAATAACTCAACTCACACATTCACGGTGTACCAACACGAAGAGAACAAGACTCACACACAATAAAAGAATTACAAGCTCCAATACAATAACAATGTATGGAGATTGCAAAGCTTAATTCAAATATAAATGATCAAGACTTTGTAGAAGTTTGTAGGCTTGTTCCTTAGCTTCAAAATGCTCCAAAACATCCATATTTATAGGGTAGGAGGCCCCCTAGGCTCCTACTAGCCGTTGCTACACAAAAGGCTGAAATCACTCCTCGATCGCCTCAGCCATCGCCTCAGGCGATCTCCATCGCCGCGCTCCAACGGTCAGCATAAATCACGGATCGCCTCAGGCGATGTCCCGATCGCCTCAGGCGATCCAGCCACAAATTCAATGCCGTAGCCTCAGCAGCTTAAATCCTTGCATCGCCTCAGGCGAAGTCCAGATCGCCTCAGGCGTTCAGCGCATCGCCTCAGGCGATCATGCCATCGCCTCGGGCGATCTCCCCCTGCGCGCATGCCCGCACATCCTCGGCGTCGCTTCAGTCGATGTGCGGGGCGAAGTGTCAAATGGTTGCCATCGCCTCAGGCGTTGGTCATCATCGCCTGGAGCGATCTTCCTCGCAAGCTCGCCTAGCCATCGCCTCTGTCGATGTGTGTGGCGATGCCTCGCCTGACACCCATCTCCTGGGGCGATGATCACCATCGCCTGGGGCGATCCAGGCCAGAATATGCACACTCGATTTTCTTCATACCAAACCACTTTTCATCACTTAATCTACACACTAAGTAGATGCATTAGTATAACAAACACAAGTTTTGTTGATCATCAAAACTCAAAGATTGACTGGGGATAATTTAACGCATTAAACGCAACCATGCGTTTAAGGCTCAACAATCTCCCCCTTTTTGATGATCACAAAACTTGATAAACTTGAATAAGTAATATGCATGAAATGTGAGTAAAAGTGACTCCCCCTTAACAATTGCATACACTACAAGTTATCAAGTAAAACAATAAACAAATAACTCTCCCCCTCAAACCATGCATACATAAGCTCTCCCCCTTAAACTATGCATGTATTAAGGTTCAAGTTTATCACAAAATTCTCCCCCTTTTTGTGATAATCAAAAAGCATAGAATTCAAATAAACATAGCATAATATAACAATTTTCACATGTCTTCATCAAGCATATAATAGGCATAACAAGCCTAAGATTAAATCATAGAGATGAATCACAACCATGTGTTTAAGGCATTCAACAATAAATTCTAAATGTTGCAATGTGTGCATATGTTCATGCATTCATGCCCAATTATCAAAGCATTATAACAAATCATTTAATTGCACATTTTCACATAGCATATTCAAATTTGAATGCAAGACATATCAAATTACTTACTATAAAAAGATAAGCATACATCATGCATTTCAACAATTATGCTAAGGGGTTATGCATTTTACTCCAATGAATATTGAGCTTCAATAATTATTGGTCACAATTAATTTGTGCCAATTAATTTTGAAATTGCTCTTTTAACATTTATAAAATAAATTTACCCTCGATGATAAGAGTTCGTTCTTGTCATTGGTCCAATGCCTCAAGCCTCTTCTATAGTTGTGAATAATACAAACTCCTCCTTTGAGTTGCTTGACCCTTCATCCTCCATTCCATTTTTGTTCCTACAAGATAAATTTACAATAGGGGGAACTTTGGTACCCATTTGATTTTTGGGTCCTAGAGGGTTAGCTTCCTTAGGCACCTTTGGAGTCCATTTCCACCTCTTATTAGGTTGGTATTGGATTCTTGCATACCTACACTTATTCTTAGTGTGGCCATTTTTGCAACAATAGTTACAAGTAGGAGAATCATGCTTTGCTTTGGCCAACAAGCTAGAAAAAGTTTTTGATTTACTTGAGTAGCCTAACCCGGCTTTGTCAAAGCTACAACGTTGCAAGCCAAGCAATTCATTCATCTTTTTACTACTTTCACTAAATTTGCAAAAAGATATCTTTAAAGAATTTAATTCATTTTTCAATGAATTATTTTCTTCATCTTTCTTAGCAATCTCAAGTTTGAGCAATTTGTTACTCATCTTGATTTTGCCAAGAGCATCAATAAGTTCATTATAAGATTCTAAAAGTACATCAAATGAAGGTACCTCATCGTCGCTTTCATCTCCTTCATCTCCAAGAGCCATTAGACATAGATTAGTTGCTTCTTCTTCATCGGAGTCACTATCACTCCATGTGGCTATAAACGCCTTCTTCTTGCCTTTGTCCTCATTCTTCTTCCTAGGACATTTGTTAACATAATGGCCTTTTTCTTGACAATTATAACAAGTTACCTCATGTTTGGATTCTTGTTTGGTAGCCTTTGAGGTCTTTGACTTGCTATGTTTGGTGAAGAACTTCTTGAACTTCTTTGTGAACAACATCATCTCTTCATCATCATCATCTTCTTCATCATCGGAATGGTCTTTCCTTCCAACCAAGGCGATCCCATTTCTTTTGGATCTATCCTCCTCCTTTACTTCTCTCCTTGTGGCAACTTCAAGCTCATGGGTCACCAAGGTGCCATGGATCTATCCTCCTCCTTTACTTCTCTCCTTTATAGATTACAATTATATAGCAACATTAACTGAATCTTCAAAGTCGTCATCTTGAAGATGCAAAAAAGTTGTTCAATATTTGTCATGCAAAAGAATTGAATATGTATTTTTCACATTTTTGACTGTTAAATAAGTAAAATGTGTTTACATTAATAGTAAAAAAAAATTATATGTTGAAGAAGTTTTTATGTTCAATTGTTAGTTCAAAGAAATCAATTATAAGTTGTAAAATCTATAGAGTCTACAAAATTCTTTTGATAATTCCGTGTAATATTGATAGACTCTATAAAATTCTATCAATTTCATAAAAGTCCATCATTTTAAAAAGTCATTAAAAGTCGATAAAGTCCATAGAAATCTATTGAAAAAGTCTACAAGACTCTATACAAATCTTTTTATAACTCCATGGAATTCTATAAAAGTCAATAGAAATCTATCAACTCCATAAAAGTCAATCATTTAAAAAAGTCATTAAAAATCAATAAAAGTCTAGATTGAATACAACCCCCTTAATTTATGGCGAATGTCATTATAGTAGTTCGTGGAAGACTCTTTTAAAAAATACCTCTTGTTTCGACTTGCGACTATTTTAAAAGTGAAATCATTAGTTTTTGATATTATATTTCTTTTATTTTCGTTCTACCGTATACATTTTTACAAATACAACCAAACTCTATAAATTATAAATTAATAATGTAACTATCAACTTTTATTAATTTAAAAAAGTTATTAATTTATCAAGTATAAAATTAATAATATTTAGATCAAGTTAGACCGAAAAAAATTATTATTTTGGCGAGGTTATTAATTTCTCAAATATTAATTTATGAAGATTTTACTATATTTTCTTTAGTTTAGTTTGAGGTAATAAAATATTAAATATCACAAATAAAATTGTATTTTATGTACTATTTTGCATAGATCACTTGTATGCTAAGTGCCCATAAGAACTGATATTACTTGGCAAACAAAATCCAATACAATTTGAACTGCGCAGCAAAGAGCTCATGTCCACAGCAGAAGAATACAAAATCATTTGGAATTCAAATTATATAAGCGCTTCAATCTCATATTTCAAATGATATTTCAATCTCTCCATTTACTATTTAGGTTAGCAGCACAAGTTTCTTCATGTTTGCAGATAATATAAGAAACATTATTTAAGGATACATCTCATTCATTTGAACATACAAAGAAAATATATTTGAAATAATATATCTACACTACCTTAAACAATCACATGGTAACATTGTAAGATTAGAAGGATTAACAAAAACAATGCACTAAATATTTAACAGGGCGAGGTAACAACAGCCGTAAACTTCGACAAAACCCTGAATTTATCGCAAAAGAATGAACTATATTCATGATAGTTGAGGTTTATATTTGCAGGATGTGATTCCCATCTTATCGTACAAGACACATCCCTCAATGAACATAATTTAAGGGAAGTTTATCAATGTATGCCTGCTTACTTACAGGTTTGTTGCAGAATCTCTATTTTGGAGCAACAACATTTTGAAGCAATGCTTCCAAATCCATCAATCTGAACCGATATAAACAATAACCGGGATAAGGTTTGTTAACGAATTGAAAAATAATGTGTCCTCGAATAATGACATTTTTACCGGATATCACTCAAGTCAGGGTAGACTGCTACGGCCTCTTTGAAATCCTATGATAGGATTGACATGTCAATCAAATTAGAATGATCATATCAGGATTGACATGCAATCAAATAAGTATGATCATATACTATGGTGCACACTTACTTTCTTTTGAAGTTGAGGATATAATGCAAAGCTTACCTGGTTAGCAGTGGATGGCGTATAAGAAATCACACACGACATTCCGGCTCCAGTTGCGGCCTGCATCATGAATGGAGCTCAGACATGCATTTCAGAACATAAGTAATGATATAGCTATTTTATGTATTCGAAGTCGGTCGTTTTTTTAGTGCCCTATTCCGAATAAAATGTAAAGTTTCTCCAGGAAAAAAAGCCGAGAGATTTCTTGTTGAGCAGTCAGAATTTGAAAGTCGTGATTTAAATTTGTTTTAACCATTCTTATGCCTTAATGCTTTAGAAAGGATGGACTTCAAGTTATTTCAGAGCCCCTCGTTTCGAACACGGCGTATAAAGTTTTCTAAGAACTAGATGCTTTTGTTCCATCGATGGCTCAATGGGTAAAAGGATCGTGGATTATGATTTTTAACCGTTTTATGAGAAATTTCAGGACACGAACTCAAGTATTTTAGATATTCTACTTTAAAGTTCTCACAAAGCATATCTAAATTCATCATTGTAGCTACTTTAAAAAAGAAAAGTAAGTACGGTAGTTAACAAGATCAACCTGCAGTCCAATGACACTGTCTTCTACTACCAAGCAATCCTTTCCCAAGACCTTCAATCTCTGCGCAACATAAAAAAACTTCACTCAGGGAATGCAGAAATCATAGGCAGACATAAGAAAATGAGTATGCATGCTGACAAATTAACAAAGCCACCTTTGCGGCTGTATTATAAATTGATGGGTCGGGTTTCTTCTCCTTCACATCATCACCTACAGAAGTTACAAGGAGTCGAGAGCAATCATTGTCAAATGGATAACTCAAATATTTCACCACGTGCTTGACATGCTGAAGACAGTTTTTTGGGGAAAAAATGGTGTCAGGATGTAAGGGAAACAATCAAACAAAGCCAGCACCAACATCGTTTGTAGAGAACCTTATATACCTGCCTTGACAGTTATAGTTGTGGAAAAAAGTATGTTCAGTGTGAAACAAACAGGCTCAAGCTACTAAAGAAGTCCATTAAATATTGTTTATAAAATCATTCACATCTTTCCCACAAGAGGTATTGCAGTCAGTCCTCCACCTATGGTATGAGGGCAGGGTCGAGAGATCTACCAATTGTACTGATACTTAGTGAGTGACCTAGGTAATTCAGAATCAGCTCATTTAAAGCGACCAAACGGTGTTCACATTTCATGGTAATGGAATGCTGAGCACAAGGGGCACATAAATTGAAAAGTTATTATACATGGTATCTTGAACAATATGAAAGTGAAAATACCCGTTGATATGTTAATGCTGGCAATAGAACAAGGCTACTTCAAGCAAAATGGGTGACAGTGCATGTGAATAACCACTTTGATCAACTGACATTATTCTATGTCTTGTTATCTATCAAATCTACAAGTACCAAAAAATCAAAGGGAAAAATGGTGTCAAATTTAATTTTCAAATCAAAATCACATTAGACACCAAAATGCTACCAGAATTAGAATGTGAAGTGTGAACCAATGTAATCGAGCACGAAAATATTAACCAAATGAGGATGTTAGAATGCTCTTCGACCAGTCCTACCAAGATAATCATTGAGAAAAAGCAAATTATTTTGACGCACACAATGCGCAGATAAAGGGAAAAGGAGCGAGACAAGCATCAACATACTCAAGTATACCTGCAAGGAAGCAATCAAGACCCTGGAACCGCTCCTACAACAATATAATGACAGAACATCAGTAAACCACTGATATATGATGTAGAATATGGACATGGTGACAAGGAAATGACATAATACAAACATGGCAAATTTATATGTGCATGCATGTTATTACATGTTAAAAAACCAATAAAACTAGTTAAATGCATTGAAATTTTAGAGAATACGTGCCATTAAACTTATGAAACTCACTGATATGATCATGCTTAAAATTTTAAAAAAATATAGCTTACATTTAATAAGTTCACTACAAAAATTAACAAATATAGGTCCTTCCAACTTTCAAAATGCAAATCACCCTTTACATTCCATAACATTATATAATAAAAGCTCTATCAACTAAAAAATCATTAAATTATGACGCTTTGTTCTTTACCAACATCATCCGCAAAAGGGATAGACAAAATTCTCATTGTTACCCTACAGTTTGAGAAGTCAACTCTCCCAGTGGTGTCCATGACAGGTCGGTCACAACCTATATTCATGTACAATGCTGTGGACACCTTTATTTTCATTTAAATCATTCAGGAACACTACTCGGTGTATGCCATGTCCATATTGTAAGTCTCCACAAGTAATCATTTGGCCTGTGTGTTGGTAGATTTGTGTAGACGTATCGAGATTTTAACAGAAAGTTGTTCCATTGGATTCATGCCTAAACTGAATATTAACAGCTTCTAGTTTAGCTAACAAATTTTAGTTAACTGAACACTTGGAAGTGAAAATATAGATGGTGTGCTGATACATCAATTCATCCATAATTTTGCCTGTTTTAGACTAATTAAGCAAGTCAGTGCTTATCCAACCAGCTCCTGTACTCTATTTCATTCAATTTTAGGCTAACATTAGGCAAGTCCTGGCCCGATTGTAAATAGTTACATGGCACCTTTCAGGTGGTGGCCAAGAACTAGCTACTGTAGTAAGAGAAGTCAAAGTTAAAGCTTTACCATTCCAATGAGATTTTCTAAGCAAAGGATCACCGAACTTTTAGTTGCAGCAGAGCAAACAGCTACCTTTTTACCCTGTAAACGAAAAGGGGACACGACAAAGAATTAGTTATCAAGTAAACTTCAAGACTTGGAAAACGATGTATCATGTTAGGCTCAGTTGGTCTTCCGAACTTTATACTGCAAAAGCAGCATATTGAATAATATTGCCCACAGCTAAGATAACTTAGAAAAGCAAGCAATCCAAACATATTTCATGAGTATATGAACAGCAATAAATTGCATTTTAAGATAGAGATCTTACAGCAGCCTTTGCCTCATCCATCAACCTCAGAATTCCAGGTCTAGCCTCAACCTGATTAAAAGAATAGTGCGATGCTCTGAATGAATCGCTTGAAAATCCAGACCAGAGAATGAAAGAAAATGATTTGTCATTGTATCAGTTCATTACACTCATTTATCCATAAAATAGAGCAACATGCATTTAAGAGTGTTCTCTTACAGTTCCAGATTTGATTATTTCTTTGTACCTCTCTGTCTTCCAGTCCTGTACCAAGCATTTCACCAACCAATAGATATTAAAAGGCAAAATATACTACATTGATAACTTAAATGCACTAATGAACAAATTAAGAATGGAGAGCCAAAAAATGCACACACTAAATAAGGAGCATACAAAAAAGAGGACAAATAACACCTAAATAACTGGAGAACCTTCGAAATAAGGATGTAGCTACACACAAGTGAAAGTTTAAGTTCAGTCTAAATGATATTTAATGATAAAACCTCGGATTTGGATGGCACAGAAAATACTCATTTTCCCATAATCAAAATTTTGGGTTTGGAAACAATTTCTTGGAAAAGTCGAAGCTATTACATATCCTGTTAAACATTTTAATGGAATATCAACTGAGGAACAACAAATATAAATGCATAATGTTACATAATGTCACTCGCTAAAAGAACAAATATAAAGCAAATATCACATGGAGCGACAGGAACAACCGAAATCATGTATAATCTCCAGCACATTGATAAGAAAATTGAATAGATCCAAATAGTTCATTCGAATACGATTTTGTGCATAATCAACTACAACAATGATTGGTAGTAGTAACGTAACCATAACCAAATATACGATATCCGATGCAAATTATATTGGAGAAAGCATCATCAACATGAACATTTTCAATTTCACATTAATATAGCATCTATTCAGTGTGCCATTTTCCGTTGAATGTCAAAATACCACTAGATCCACCATTTTTCGCCAAGTGCAATCCGATTATACCCAAATGATCAAACCTTCACCGCATGGAACTATGAAACAGAAGTAGCTGTTCCTGTTCCATCCGTTCCATGAGTGATTCATTGAACCATGACTCCAAACCCAATATAGGACATAATATCTGCATATTTTGATTCAAGAATATAAAATACAGCTTTTCGAATAGCCCAAACCTAATGCAGAGTAGACAATAACGCCTGATAAGTCAAAACCTCAAAAAACGTTTCAATTTTAGGATAAAATCCATGCTAAGTTCAGTCAAAACACTCAAATTTCGAATTTTGTGTCTGAGCTAATAAGCTTAAGCTTAATCTAATTAAGCCACGAAAAAATAAGAAAGCAGAAAATTAGAAAAAATGAAACCTGAAGAATGTCGATTAACTTCGCTCTATCATCATCATTCGCAGGAGATGAATCGAAAATAATCGAAGTTGGCCAACCATGCTCCTTAAAATACCTTCAAGAACGCGCACATAGTTGACATACATTAGCCCAAAGAAGAAAACCCCATTTCTCAAACATAAATACTTTAAAAGCTAAAATTTTGAAGATTAATCAATAATAGAAAGAAGAAAGAGAAAAGGGACCATCGCATTTTGGGTTTGCCGCCACCGATTAAATTCTGCAACTCGTCATAAAACTCAAGGCTCCAATCGAGCGGGCCCGAGGAAGATGAAGATGGGCAGCGAACATTAAAATGTGCAAAGGCGTCGTTATAGGCTTGGCGGTGGAGGTGTTCTGATTCAAGTATCACACCGTCGCAATCAAATATCAGAGCTTGGAGTGCACGAGATGAAGCTGAGGCAACGACTAAAAATGGCCTGCAGCCGGTGGTTCTTGAAGCGGCGGCGGCAGTGTTGACTTTGAAGAGGGAGGCGAGATGGGTTCTCGAGGAGAAAGAGAGAGGATTGGAGAGGTTGGGAGGGAAGAGTAGCATTGAGGAAGAACCCATAGATGGAATGTGCAGATATGGCGTTGGATTTGATACGTGTGGCTATGTAGTATAGGCCGGAGGTAGTCGCTTCAGTTTTTAACTGATGTAACCATTTTTTTTTTTATTTTTTACAGGGAATTTTTTGTGATACATTAATCTCGAAACACATATCTTAATAAAGTTGTGATTGGATCCTAAAGTTGTGATTGGATGACAACCAACACAACCTTAGTATCGATACAACCATTATTTGGCATTTTGATCAATGAAATTTAATATTAATCTTAAACTTGAATAGGAATACAATATGCTGAAATAAGAATCTTAGGAATACTAGAACTTGTCTAGACACGCGATTACATCCAAGGTAATTTATAGTAGTAAGCCAAGTTTTGTCATCACCAAAAAGGAGGGAATTGAATGAATATTTCTAAGTTTTGATGATAACAAAGTCTCTACCGCCTCAAGAGAGTCTACTGCAAAGGAGTTTGTCCAGTAAATGAAATCTGAAGTCTAACGGAAGATATGACCAAGCAGAGTCTATCGAAAGATATGACAAGCAGAGTCTACCGGAAGATATGACCAAGCGAATCACTTCAGAAGTCTATTGCTCGTTATTGAAGAGTTGTCATCAGCAAAGTCTACAAGAAGATGTCAGTAGACTTGGCTGAGTAACTCTACTCTACCTATGCAGATCCAATGGACTATATTACCTTGAGAAGTCAGCAGAGATCAGTTAGCAGATATGAGCCCTAAAAGACAAATCCAGCTGAGATAATCTGATATATATTACGGTGCAAATAGTACTACTCTTTCAACGCCACCAAACGCGACAGTAAACTAGCTATTGACATGTGGTTAACGTTTGAAAAGAAGACAAAAAGAATGTTGAACGCTTATTTGGAAGCTAATTCAGTGGACCTTCCATATTTGGAATAGTTACTGTTTGACTTTCAAGACTATAAATACATCAATGACGGAATTGAGAAAAGGTCTTCCAATCCTCTGAACCTTCGATCTTTTCAAGCAAGAAAACATTCTTATGTATTCATTGCAATATTCAAATCATTACATCATTACAGAGAGCAGTGAAAGAGCCTTCCACGTGATCTTGCAGATCCGATCTAAAGTCTACTATTCAGACAAACACTCAAACACTTCACTGAATATTTATCTTTTGACATACAGAGTGTTAAGAAAATCATTGTAATATTCAGACTTTGCTCTGAATATTAAAAATCTTTGTGAATCTGTGTGAGTATGAGTCTAGGCTATCTGTGTGATATTAGCCTAGGGGGATTTTATACTGTTAACTGTAAACCAAATCTTCTAGTGAATCCTTCATGCAAATGAAGAAGGGGAAACAAGGAAGTGTTTGTGCTTCGAACTTTCAGAAATAATTTTGTGTTCTTCATTTTCTGCACTTTACTTATTGCCTTTAGTTTGTCTTCAGTTTTTATTCTCAAGACCAGTAGATACCTTCTGCACTACACACCATAGTTGTCTACTGCATTGCAATTTATTGAGACCACACTGCCAATGACGGACACATGATTTTGGGGGCAAAAAAATTTAAAGAAAAAATTTAGGCCAAAAATTGTTTTAGGAGTCAATATATTAATTCATGGGAGGCAAAAATGTAATTTTTAATGGGCAAACTACAATTTTTAGGGATTTTGCAATCTTTAAATTTATTTATTTTTTGGGCAAGGAGCCATTGTGCATCCGCCCTTGCATACCGCAATAATTAATTGTCTGCTGTAAATCGATAAAATTCAATTTAAGCTAGTGTTTATTCAACAACATTCTAAACATTACTTCGATCCTAACAAAAAATGATTTAAAATTTAAAAAATTAAATATAAATTAAATCGATTAACTGATATTTTTGAAATGAAACAGATAATCGAACCGATTCATCCGAACTTTTAATCAACTGAACCGAACTTTCGAATAATCCAATTCGATCGGTTAGTTTGATTAAACCGAATTTTTGCTTACCTCCAATTTTATAATATATACTATATAATATCTAATATCTAATGTCCACCAAGATAAATCTCCACCTATTTGAATAATCTAGCCCAATAGGAGGCCCATTAGCCATGAGATCAAATTTGACTCTCTAGACCATAACAGACCCTAATGCCTTTTCAAGATACTTTTCTCTATCAACTAGTTCTTCCCAATATCTTGAAAATTCCTTTGAACAAATAAAAAATCGATTTGTTTTTTTAGATAAAATTGAATTTTTTATATTACGTCATGTCTAATCTTGGACTTTCATGTTGGGTTATATCAAAAAAAATTATTAATTTTTTCTGAAAATGAAATTTCGATTAGTTCCACTACCGAAATATATAACAGCTTTTTAATAAGCTTCAGTTGCAATGAAAAATTTGGTTGTTTCTATTTGATCAATTTATTCCTTTAATTTGGTTACAAATTGAAATAAAATTGACCGGTTCGATCTATGGGTGTACAAAAAAATCGTACAATCTAACCCAGCTATCTAACCCGCATTCACCCACCTATATACACCCGTTTTAACTTTCGACAAAAAAGTGCTGCAGTTGAAATTTAAAGCAACCTGCATTTACGTGGGCGGATATTATGTTTATTAATTTTTTTGTTTATCTGATCACCAACAGAATTAATGTGATTCTGACCAATTTGGTTTTGGTAACCCGAATGCTCACTCAATTCAGGAAAAGGAATATCATGCCCTAATAAAGAGGCCCAATGGGCCTGTTCAAGATACTTTTCTTAACGTGTACCACTACTCCTCAACATTCACACGCACACACTCGAATCTTCTTCACAATTCCTTGGGAACACCCCCTTCTCTCGAATCACGATCACCATCGATGGCTTTGGAATGGGTAGTTCTGGGCTACGTCGCCGCCTCAGAAGCAATTATGCTCCTATTGTTGACCATTCCAGGTCTTGACCCGCTCCGGAAGGGTCTAATCAGCGTGACCCGGAGCCTTCTGAAACCGTTCCTCTCCGTGGTGCCCTTCTGTCTGTTCCTTCTTATGGACATCTACTGGAAGTACGAGACCCGACCCAGTTGCGAATCGGAGTCGTGCTCCCCCTCCGAGCATCTCCGCCACCAGAAATCCACCATGAAGTCTGAGCGCAACGCGCTTTTGATCGCGTCGGCTCTAATTTTCTACTGGCTCCTGTACTCCGTTACAGGTCTCGTTGTGAAGATTGATCAGTTGAATAAGCGGATCGAGAAGCTGAAGTCTCAGTAATGATTTGTTTTGTTCGCCGCGACCCATCAACGGACCTCTTTTGGTATCTTTTATCATTACTACGAAAATAATTGACTTTAATGTTTGAATAATTAAGAGATCTTTTTAGCTATTCTGGATCTTGTTCTTGTACTGTAATTCTGTGTGTTACTTCTTAAGTAATCTTTTGTTTTTGTACCATTTCAACATTTCCCCCGTAAATTGTTGTGTCTGGTTCTTATTTTCATGAACATTTTCCAACTTTTGGATGTCTGATATCTGGAAAATTTAGAATATGCTTTATGTTGTTTGGGTGAGATGAAAACAAGGGATTCCCATCATGGTTCGCTATTCGGTCGTGGTTCTGCTTGAACGCCCTACAACGGATTTGTTATTATACATCGCTGAACGGAACCTAGATTTTGGGGCCTGGAACAGAGATTTCATGGCTACAACACCCTTGGGGAACATTTGTTTAATTTATTAACTTTTTCCATTTTTTTGGTTTTTTCATTAAACTTTGCCAAATCTAATTACTTTTATTTTTAAATTAAATAATCTCCACGACAAAAACCGTGATCCTTCCGGGAAATATCAATGGAACTAGAACAGTAGCCTTTGCTAAGCATGATTCCCATCTTGCCAGAACTGAATTGCTTCGGTTTGGTTTAACTGGTTGTCGTATGATGGATTTCAGAGGGGATTAGTAGATTGGAGTGCCTCTGATGTTACGAGCTCCAATTTGTCTAGTATTTCATACCATATATGTACACGAGGAATATGTTTAGCTAGTATTTCCAGGTGTATCTCCATGGAAGGAAATCTTACACAACTTTTAGCAGAGAATATGTTCCTAGTGAATATTTGGTAACTACCGTTAGTTTAGGTCAAGGCTATGGTAGATTACTATTAGGCTAGACCTATGTTTAGCTAGTATTTCCAGGTGTATCTCCATAGAAGGAAATCTTACACAACTTTTAGCAGAGAATATGTTCCTAGTGAATATTTGGTAACTATCGTTAGTTTAGGTCAAGGCTATGGTAGATTTCTATTAGGCTAGACATAGCTCATGTAAGTATAACTGCATAGATATTGGATTTATCAGTTTTCATATGTTTAATGTGGCAACCATGGAATATAATGGTATATATGATATGGGATGTATCCCACCTCGTATATCACAGACTTGACCCGGTTATTTGGCTGTAATATTTCTATATTCAGGTAATTTTGAAATTCAAATGTATTTTTACACATATGTTTCTTTTTATGAAGGTTTTACAAAAAAAAAAGTAAATTTTCAATTGTAAATATTTACATAGAAGCTCGTTTAAGAGTAAAGGGTATAATGCTACAGACAGTGGATAAACATAGACTTGCAAGTTGTTATTTGCTAGATGCAGCATCTGCAAATGGAGTTTTACTTCTTTAATGCATATTTTGGCTTGAGCATTAGGAAATGTTATGTGCGTAGGATCGGGTTATGGGTTGATCATTGAGATCGTTAATTTCAGTAGCTTTATTCGTATTCTTTCGTGGATTCCCTATCTTGACTGATAGGAAGGGAAGGAGATCGAATTAGGGGGAGCAGTAGTCCTCGGCTGGACTTTGAGTAATTAAGGACAAACTTGAATTCATCTCATTCACCAAGAGTCTTATAAATACATGAAATAAAAATCCTAAAACCAAATCCTAGATAACTTCTGAAATTTAAAAACCAATCATAGATAATGAAATCTTAAAAACCAAATCCTAGATAACCCTAAACAAAAATCCTAAAAACTTGAGATGAGAAATTTAATTATCCTAATAAAATCTGGTGAAGAGATAAGGGATCACTTATTCTTGAATTTTCCATGTGTAAATCTCTTATAGATCTTGTCTTTCAACTTCTCTGGACTCTGCTCTAATTCCTGATGCTCCTTGTGCATAACAGAAAACTCCGTTGATGAAAATTTAGGAATTAAAAGTTTTACTTGCTGACTTTATTGGAAACCATTACACTCATAGCATTTTATTAACAAGGGGCTTATACTTGTTTCAAGAGCCTTGCTCTTTTTTACAAGGTAAAGCACAATATCTTTCCGTCGACCTGTGAAAGAGCTGAGTTAATTCAGTTTCCGGCCTCTTGGTAGCTCATCTATTTCATTTCAAATATGTAACAATAGCATCCGACCAAGTTATTGTTTGGAGGACGAAAATAATGTATCTTAGATTGCGTTTGGACCAAAGATTTGGATTTGAGAAAAAGATTTTAAGGAAGAATTTCGAATGATTCATTTTCTGGTAATTTGAAATTCATTACACTAGTTAATAAACTAAGTTAAAAATTTTAAGGAGGAATTTGAAATCCAGAATATGTGCATGTATTTAAATAGTGGATTTGAAATCCTTCCACCCTTAAAATCTTGTGGAATGTTGGATGCAGGAATTAACACTCCTAAATGCTTAGAGATGTGTGTTTTGAGTTGTATCGTTGTTACAGAGCATTTTTTTTTATCCGAGTGACATGAAGTGCAATCTAAGAGATACTTTTGGATGGTGTTTTATTTAGAGTGTAGTTGTCAAAGATGAAAGCTGTGACGACCAAATTTTGGGATAATTCCTTCGTTGACGATGCGATTTTTATGGTCAATAGTATCATTCGACTTAGGTTCATGAGAAGGGAAATTTTATCATACTTATTTCATACTTATTTCGAGAAAATGAATTTTTTTTTTGAAAAAATGTTTGGGAATGAAGTGTGTACTTGGTTTTGTTTATAGGGTTTTGGTCTTGTAACTAAGTGGATAATTTGAAGTTCCTCACTATCGGATATCTTTCTTGTAAGGTACCACAGAATTCTTGCTTGGTGCCACTTGAAAAGGTAGTGATAAATCCATGAATATAACTACGAATATATTGTAAAACCTGAGCACACAACTACGAATATAATTTTTGGAGGATAAATTATGCAATGATAACTTATGAAGATATACATAATTTTGATCGGATAATAAGTAGATTGTGATAATTAGATTAGTTATTAGGTTCAACCAAGAGGGATTAGTCTCTATCCTTTCTTCGAAGAAGGATAAGGTTGTCATCTAAGCAACTGATTATTACTGGGTTATGATTATTTATGTTAGATTCTATGATATCATCTACACCAAACACGTTACATTGTTTATGAGGAAAAAAACAAAACATATCCCAATGATATCATCTACACCAAACACAACCCACTCAGTGCATAATTACATTCTTTTAATTATATTATCTAGAACCCATATTTAATGGTGATAAAATAGTTTATTTAAATAAAAATTGATAGAATCAATCAATCAATCGATTATCAGTACAATACAAACTCAACTCAAATTTGCTTATGAACCAACCAATAGTAAATATGGCCACCATGTTTGGTCTAAAGATGTTTAAACCAACACAAGATTCAAGAACAGTATAAAAACTCCGGTAGTATTAGAAACTCCAATATGATAAATACACAAACCTAAGCCATCATAGTATCATCATACTTGGAGTGAATAGATAAATTCTGCAAATCAGACGTCAAACTATGTGAGACGTCAAATTATGTGAGACGGCATAATCAACAAGCCATGACGTCCCATCATTATGAGTTGGAGGCGTAGACAGGCATGTTGGATATGGGTGAATTTGACGATAGATGCAAGCACCATGACCTGGATGGCCACAATATTGGCATATAATTTGTGTATGGGATTGACCAGATTGATTCACCGGAGCGGTTGTGATTGCCACGACCATGGATCCGAGTATTTATACGCTCCAGTACGCTTGCTGTCTCCATACCACTATTTTTCATTATTTCCAAATGCATGACGTCGCTGATTGCCCGGTAATTCTGGTTAGGTTAAACTAGCAAGAGGACTAAGTGAGGTTGTAGCATGTGGATTTGAGTCCAAATATCGTTTCCACATGGACTAATATTTAAGTATTAGAATTTTAAGCACTTAAACTTAAGCTAGACAAAATTAATTAATTAAGATGAGGTGAAATAATAAATCTAAATAAACAAAAATTTAACTAAATAGAACAATTATCAATTAAATCTAACGTTAGTGAATGATCTGGGAATAATTCAAATTCAACTAAAATATCAAGGAATAATTATAATTCAACTAAAATGATCAAGATAGATAACGATATCAAACTCTACTATGTTTTCACGTGTTAGATTCAACAATTATCCAGTTATTGCAAAGTCATGGTGAAATCCCCAAATTTATTAAATATTTTCAGAGTTAATAAACCTAATATATATATGAGTCCAATTATTTCTAATTTAAATTAATTAGATCTAACCATATTATTTGCCATGGAAGTTCAGTTATATCATAAAATTGCACATAGAGATTGAATTCTATTTCTAGTCCTTTTACTATGTGTTGATTGCCGTGTGATTAATATTATTCTATAAAATCCAAACAAAAGTAAAAAATAATGTTTAATTTCATGAAAATATAATTAGAAAGGAAAACGAAAGATCTGTAGTGTGATTCCTATTTAGCTTCCTCCTTTCTCAATCCTTAACCGTAAAGGATTAATCTTCAAAAGTCTGTCAGATCCGCATCTCCTCATGTGTTAGTCTCGGCTCTTCCAAAAAAAATTGTCGAGTGGTTCTCGAAAATTGTGTCTCCAAAGTTTTCCTTCATGAATTTATTTATTTAATTTGGCAAATTCAAGACTCCACAATGTCATTTCCTCCTCTTATTGTTGTTTCTTTCCTTTGTAGTTTTGACAAATTACCTTGGAAGATAAAAGATCAAACTCTTCATCAAATATTTCCTTAATTATCAAGATTTTGAAAGATTTTATAGGATTTTCCAGATTCCGTTGGCTATGGGGCACCGATATTCTTCTTTGATCCTTGCATTATTGCTTTCTTTCTTTTGCGATCTCTTCCTTGCTTTTCGTGTCAATCATATATGACATTAAAATGTTTGACCTTATTTTCATATTTAACTATTTTTTCACAATTTGGTCATACATGCAAACAATAAATAGACGATTTAAGCATAAAGTAAGGAATAAAAACGTCATATAAGCACGAACACAATACAAGAAATCCTTAAAACCTCTATATGATTCGTGTTTATCACCAGAGTTTGGCTGGAAAGAATTCATTGCAATATATGTCGATGATGATTATGGAAATGTGATTTTTGCTTTAGGCGATACAATTGCAACAAAATGTTCCAAGATTTCTCATAATGCTGCAATCAAAATGTAACCATTGGTTATCATTCAAAGTTCTTTAGCTACTGAAAAAGATGTTGAGATCAGAATCTGGATATACTTGTTTGACAAAAAACTGTGATTCCAACATGTTCACTCCTACACACAAATCTTCTTATATTATGTTTGGAAGCTTATTTTGTGTTTGGAGCCTTGTGTCCAAACACCAAAAAAGAATCTCATGTACGGATTTTGTCACTTTTATTACATGAATAAAAAATCGGGGCAAGAATAACTACGAGATACACATGTCATACAGTTACTACCATCTGATATACTATGTGATAAAATTACTAATACATTTTATACTATATGATAAAATTACTTATATTACTAATAAAACCTATTTAGCATAAGTCTATACTGTTATTTAAATAAATTCTTTACCTTGGAAATAAAGTGTGCTACAAACAGCAACAGTTACAGATCATCTTAAAACAAATTTATTTCATAAATATAAATTTGGAAAAAAGAAATTGGAATTTACATACAACTTCTTGGAATCAAGGAGCCATACATTGCATGTACCAAACTCAAAAAACAGAAGGAGAAGAAAAAAGCATGTAAAAAATGTGCAAGAACCTAGGTTCCCTCTGTTAGCATAATATGCTCCACAAGCCAATAGACCAATGATTGATCTGTTGAGCTCTAATAACCATAACTCAATTAGTGACTCAGTCTCAACTATAAATATGCCGCTTCTTCTCTAGGGTTAGTCATTCAAATCAATATACTCTCATAAATAGGTTGATACCAAACTAACACTGGTGTTAGCTTGTAGATCTGGTCAGATTGATTGAACTCGAGGATCACCACTATAATATTGATTTCGCTGTACATCGGTAATCCCTTCGTGCACTTATATTTCATAATTGCATGTTTATATATATGAATCTAGCGCAATCGTCCATCACTGTATTAAATTTATTTACTGTTATTGTTTCCACTGCATAATATTTGTAGCCGGGGATAGAAAACAAACAACCTTCGCAACAGACGATGAAGCAATGACAATGTTGGAGGGGAGTCGTTCCAGCTTGATAGAAGATATGCGAAACAGTTACTTGATTAATCTTTAAACAAATGGGAATTACAGTCAATTCATAACAAGCCAAAACAAAATTGATGATCAATTTGCATATTCATAATGATATTTGTGTTGTGCCAGAACACAAGGTGATACAATATTTATCACCACGTATAGATAGAGTGTCATCTCTCGATATTATCTTAATATATATCATTGAAGTGCAATAATTGTCCTTGTTTGGAGAGTGATCGAAGCGTGACACTTGTGTTGCTATATAGTTTAAAGATTAAAGTTGCACTGTTACCATCAACTATAGCTTTTGGTAAAGCGGCAAGCGCTTGATCCTACAATTGGTATCAGAGCTAATGCCAAGTGTTCGATTCCCATGAGTTGCAAGGTAGTGCAATTATTGGGAGAGTGAAATAGTTATTCTTGCTTGGAGAGCGGTCGAAACGTAGAGCTTGGGATGCTATATAATTTAAAGATTAGAGTTGCACTGTTGCTATTAGCTATAATTTTTGGTAAAGACACAAACACTTGATCGTACATATATTAACCATCAATATTAATTATTAACATTTTATTAACATTTTTGACCAATAAAAATGAGTGGTTCTTATTTTACATTGGTTAGATCTTCAAATTTTCCTGTAATTCATACCATTTCTATCATTTTTAGCCATTTTAGAGGTTAAGTGGTTATCACATTTTCTTCTAAAATCGTTATACATGTTTTTTTCTCGCACCAACCACCTTTGAGAGGTTAAGAGAGATAAGGATAAAATGATATAAAAAACATGGTATTTTTTGGTTTTCAAATATTTTTGAAGGTTATTTTGGTATTTTTAATGGTTTTGGTGAGCTAAAATTAAAAAGCACAAATAAATCCCTTAAATTTTTTTATGATTTCCAGTACATATATCAATATCCTATCATTATATTATATCTAATATTTTATTCGACCTTTAATAATTATATTTTTCTATTAACATACTTCCAAACCAAGCGTGGAATTAACGATGTAATTTTTGTCGTCTAATCAGTTTATTGTCTTAACAAAATTACAATTAACAATGTGAACATAAGACTTTAGGTGATTGCCCGAATTAAACGAAATTGCTAGGAAATTTAACGGTAATTTATCAGCACCAGGATAAAAAAACAAAGTCAAATTTTAATATTTTTATTAACTTTAAAAAAAAATTTGTTAAAAAATTATATTTTACCCCAAAAAAATTATATTATACACCTGAAATTTTTTTGACTTGTGAGTTTTTTTTTTAATTTTATATTAGGGATAATTACATATACATCCCTTGTAGAATAACTGTTTTACAAATTCTCCGCTCTAATTTGAACAATTATATATATCCTCCTTATAGAATATTTTTATTATAATAACACCCCATATAGTTTGCAAATATATACGAAAAAAGGAAAATTACTCAAAACATACTACAGTTTGGTCCAAATTTCACTTTACAACCGTTGTTTGAAAAATTACAGTTTACATCATCAACTTTCATGAATTGTAACACTTTGCATGATATTGACTCGATTTTGTATTTTTATCGAAAATTTATCACCGAATTCGATCACCACCTAACATACTCAAACTTAAATCCATTTAAATTTGGTATTCCAAATTTTTAAAAAAATAAAAATAATATTTTTAGTATCGAAATTCTCTAGTTAACGATTACGGAAAATGAAATTTTGACACCCCCTATATTAATTTTGATTTTTTTTAAAAAATTACAATAACTAATTAAGTGGATCTAATTTTGAATATGTAAGGCGGTGATGAAATGCAACGATAATTTTTTGATAAAAACACAAAATCGAGTCAAAATGATGCAAAGTTTTACAATTCATGAAAGTTGAGGATGTAAACTGTAATTGTTCAAACAATGATTGCAAAAAGAAATTTGGAACAAATTATAGGATGCTTTTGGTAATTTTTCCTAAGAAAAATTACATTTACCTTCCTGTGATTTGACATAAAAATACATTATAGAAAAGATAGATGATATTGTTTAAATTAGAGGGGCTAAAATAATAATTATAAAAACTAGATGAAGCCTATATTATTATTTTTTTTCCCGGAGTAAGTTAAAGGTCATAGATTCCCCAAAATATTGACGAGGGAGTCCACATAACTGTGTGTGAGTGAAGATCAGCAAATATAATCTCTTATTTCGTCACAGATAAAATGCCAAATCCTGAAAATAACTTAACCTGACAAGAGATTCATGAACTAAGATTTCAAGTATCCTGTACCCTTCTCCATACTGATCTTGAATTTCTTTTGCCCTCTTTGATTTCTTGTCCAAAACTAAAATGACTTTGTCAAAATCCAAATTAGCCACCGCCAAGATCATTCTCGCCACTGTCGGCTCCGTTGCCGCTACAGCTGTGGTGGTGCGCGGCGTTACTCGAGATTTCCTCCCACCCGAGTTCCAAGATTACGTGTTCTCTGGCATTCGGAATTTCTTCAGCAGATTCTCAAACCAGTTGATTCTGGTAATCGAGGAGTTCGACGGATTAGCCAACAACGAAATCTATGAAGCTGCTGAAACATATCTGGGCTCGAAAGCCAGCCCCAACACCCGTCGGCTCAAAATCAGCAAGCCCGAAAAAGAAAAGAGCTTCAATATCACATTGGAAAGTGATGAAGAAGTGATAGATTTTTACGGAGGAGAGAAATTCAAGTGGGTTTGGATATGCAGAAAGACTGAAAGAAAGGACTTTTACAATCCCAGAGACAGGAATTCAACTATGAAATCTGAAATCAGGTCATTCCAGCTCACATTCGACATGAAAAACAAAGATCTGACGATCGATTCTTACTTGCCGTACATCATAAACGAGGCAAAAAACAAGAAACAGGAGAAGAAAACAATCAAGATTTTCACAGTTGATTATCAGAATATGTACAACATAAACGACATGTGGACTCCAGTAAATCTCGATCACCCAGCCACATTTGAGACTTTGGCCATGGATTCAGATATAAAGGAGATGATCTTTAATGATCTTGATCTGTTTGTCAAGAGGAGAGAATATTACAGAAAAGTGGGCAAGGCCTGGAAAAGAGGGTACTTGCTGTATGGTCCTCCGGGAACCGGAAAATCAAGCTTGATTGCAGCAATGGCAAATTATTTGAATTACGATGTGTATGATTTGGATTTGACCGATTTAAGGAGGAATTCTGAGTTGAGAAGATTGTTGTTGGGTACTGCAAACAGATCTATATTAGTGGTGGAGGATATTGATTGCACGATGGACTTAAAAGATAGGTCCACTAAAGTGGCTTCTTCTTCTAAGGAGGAAGAAAGCATGGTGACGCTATCTGGTTTGTTGAACTTTGTTGATGGTTTATGGTCGAGCTGTGGATCTGAAAGGATCATAATTTTCACGACGAATCACGTTGAGAAGCTGGATCCAGCGTTGTTACGCCCAGGTCGTATGGATGTGCACATAAAAATGTCATATTGCACCCCTTGTGGCTTCAAACTCCTGGCAAGTAACTATCTTGGTATCCAGGACCATGTTCTGTTCAAGAAAATCGAGGAGCTGATCGCTATTGCTAAAGTCACTCCAGCCGAAATAGCCGAGCAGCTTCTCAAGAATGATGACCCTGATGTTTCCCTTCAAGGGTTGATTGATTTCATACACTCCAAGATTAAAGAAAATGAGGAGGCTGAAGTTGATCTCGAACAAAAAAAGTTGTCAGAGATTACAACAAACTGACGAATGGCCATAACTAAGCCTTTTGGTTGAATGAAATTAGGTTTTTTGTTGTTATTTTTGCATATTTCATGAATAAAAGTAGAAATGTGAGTAAATGATGGAAAGATACCAAATAACATTGAAAAGGTGGAAAAGAACCCAAACGAGCCAACACGTAGTAGAAAAGACCAAATCTCAAGTTGAATTTTTGGCTTGCAATCGATCGCGAGCAAGGCCCCGATCGATCGTGCGCGGCAACAAATTTAGAAGATAATTCAAATATTTCACGATTGATCGGCAATGAAGGTCGTGATAGATCGCACGAGGAGGGATTTTAAAAACGAGGTTGTACTATCGTGATTGAACGACAAAGGACACATGATCGATCGACCGGCAGATAATTTTTTGGGATTTGGTTGACAGCTAGAGTTTCAATTCTACAAGGAAACTTAATTTCATGGGCCTATTATATCCAACATAAGGGCACTTTCCCACCATTAGCAAGGAATTTTGACACATCTTTTAACCTAGAAATCACCGCTTCCATCTTCATCAACCAAGCAACTCGACGAAGAGTAAGGAACGATACAAGAGACTGAAAGACGCACGAAGTCAACACCAAGCGTTTCTTAAATTTCTGAACTTGTTTTCATTATTTTCTGATTTGATGTTTTATTATGTTGCAAGACATATCTAACCATTATTATTTCAATTTAATTATGAACAAAGTTACTTTTATGAAGACTAGTGGATCATATGTTTGAACCCATGATTTAAATATTGATTTTGATTGAATTTCATTAATTTCTTTGAGCACATCTTATTGTTTTGAATGCTTTCAAGGTTTAGCTACCTTGAATGAATTTATATATTCTAATTGAGATCGCCAGATGATGATGTAATATGATATAGTAATTCATGCCTTTGATTTCAGATTGAGATCGAAAGATGATATCAAATACACTTGTGATAGCAATACATTAACCAAAGAAGACTAAAAGTTTTCATAGAGTTTAATGCAATATTAATTTGTTAAGTAAGTGAACGATAGTTACCCACTGCAATTTGATATTATGTTTGATATATCTCTATTAATATATTGAATAAATAAGAAAACTCGTCAACTTAGAACTAGTTGGATATTCAATCATAATTAATAGGAGAATTATTGGGGATTACATATGTGAACCGAAGTCTTGATAATTTCTCTACTGAATTTCTTCGATATTCATCAACCGTTCGGTTTGGAATCTTGCGTTCTTATTTTAGTTATTTAACTTTCACTAAACTATCATAGGCTAAATATAGTTAAATTGATTTTGCGTGGTAATTAATAATTAGTCTCATGAATCGACAACCCTTTCTTCTTTATTATATTAAAATTTGACACCCGTACACTTGCGGATTTAACTTGTACACCATTTGAATTGATAAAATTGTGTTAAAGAAAAGCACGATGATATATATATAAACGTGATAGGATATGGTTGGCCTGTGCATATTTTAAGTTTTGCCCCCAAGTTCGTTCATGGTCTCGACTCCCACAAGAGAAACCCATCGATCTCAAAGTTTCTCTATCATTTTCCACCTGTTTGGTGGCCCTCTGTCATCACTTCTTGCAGCAGAAACTTCCAAACCTAGTATTATAAACAAGATTGACACTACGGTTAGAAGAAGGAAATGAGATTTTTGACCTATTTTAGTAATTAGTTAGACACGGCTTTTAAACCTAGTCCCAAAATAGATGTTCAAAGCAATAGGTCAATGGATCAACTGTGGTTGAATAATAGGGTCAATTCTTGTCGAATAAAAATTAAATATTTTATCGTATAATGAAATAGTCATTATAATTAACATATGTCAGGTAAAAAATCAACAAAATCCACATTATATCGTAAATAATATATTATCAGGGTTTTTGCTAGGATTGGTGGGGGTGCTTAGAGCAGTAAATAAGCACTACTAGAAACATTACTCTTGATTTCGACAAGCGGGATTTCAATATGAATTCAAACCACTTAGCAGCAACTTAAAAAGACGTTTTCAAAGTGCGTAAACAATCTGCTGAAATAATTAAAGTTCTACTGATGACAGCAGAGTAAAGATAAGTAAATGAGTCAAAAGTTTGTTTCAGAAAGTTTCATTTAGAAAAAGTTTTTAGGTCTTCCTTTCTTCCTTTTTAGGAAGATATACATTAGAAGACTTCGAAGACTATAACAACTTGTAAACTCAAACTTCAACTAAGTAACCCCTGCTGAAACTCCTAGGAATAATGGTTGGGATTAATAAATTAAAAGCCCAATAATTTTGTTAATGAGAACGAATTTTGGTAAGTTAATTTTGAATAGTCAATTGGCTAAAGAAATCCCACATTGGAATTATGAGACACTTATGATTTGTTTATATTGGAAACAAATCAATATAGTGTAGTTAAGTAGAAAAAATGGGTGCCCCTCGCGCGCAGTCTGTCAGTCTGTTCGTCTCGTCTCGCCGCGCGTGTCGCTGCCGCGAATGCAGCCCTATCTTTTTACTACTCGGATTTCTAAATGGCTTTTCACCTACCTGACTATTCATATTCTGATGAGTATTAAGTTTGAGACTTTTCACCTACTGCAGAAGTGATTTCAGATTTAAGTGTGAGACTTAAATCCGTATTAATCTGATGATAAATGTTGAAATTTTTCATCTATCCCACTAAACATTACACTTAATTTCTGAGACCTTTGGAGAGGTCTGCTGTTCAGCTATATAAGCTGCTCCAACTCTATGGTTTCATCAATCCGAAATGAACTTCTCTTCATTATTTTCTAATTTGACGATTGGAAGTTGTACCTTGAAACTCACTTGTCCAGGAGGCCAGAAGTTAAGGCGGACAAATTTGAGTTTATGGGACACGACTTGTTGTGGCATCGCCCAGAACCATTTCCAGTTTCTTATTGTGTTTTCACAGTTTATAAATTGTTACTGTAAGTTCTACTGTTTCTGTATTTCAGTGTAATTTATATTATCAATCAGTGATTGTTTAAACTAATTCAATCCGTAAATTTATATAAATAGATCCAACAATAATTACACTATTTTCAAATATATTAAGATATTTAATTTGACTGTTATAATGTCAACTATTCATTTTATGCTCACAGATTTATAAAATAGAGTGAAACAGATTTGCACTGGATCTCAAATATTTCGGATAGAAATATCACCTGCGCTTGAATGAGCAGTGGAGTAAATGTGTTTATTGCAAATGATTGCTCAATAAATGATTCAGAATTGATAGTTCTTTCAACAGAATGCTTGTTGCCTTTAATGCTTTAGTGAAGTCAATCTTAAATACTTTGTTGTGTCTAACGTTAAAATTGCATAAATCGATAACTCCGTATAGTTTGTAGATCTTCAGGTTTAGTTTTGCATAGTCCCTGTGTCTAATAACAAATGCATATATGTTTTTCCATAAATAGTACATGTGCATTAAATGTTCTTATCTTAGGTTATAATCTTAGATCGATTTGTTTGATGATGTCCTTAAGTGTAGTACCCGTAAGGACATCATCACCATTCATTTGGAATCTTTTTTTTAAAAGAAAAAAAAGATTCTACTTGGATGGTGGATATTGCTCCTGAGAGCAGCGTCCTTAAGGACATCAACAAAGTTTCCACGTAGATCAACGGCTTCTGCAACCTATTCCTCGATCTTCGAGATTGAATTGACTCCTGGATAATAATCGTTAAGTGTTCAGCAGAGTTGAAAGGTTGTTGAATCTAGGTTTTAAACTTTTTACTGATAGATTTCAAGTTCTATCCAGCTTTCTCGATGCAAACTTACTAGATTTCATATATATACACGTGTTTGTGAATGGCAGGTGTATTTAGTGTAAGAAATTTCCAACTTCGTTTTCCAGGTTAATTTAGGGTCATTGGTCAAAATTGAGGAGTTGAAAAAAGATGCCATCAAGATTGAGTTATAATAAATAAATAAATTATGCATATTAATTAAATATGTCCTAATTATTAATTTTTTTATAGGCTATATTATATTCAACAAGCTAAGAAAGCATGGGGCTACCACTAATTTATTCGACTCAACTTTGAACTATAGGACTATTACGAAATATTTTATCTCAATGTTGATATATATATATCGGGGACATGAACTCGATGTGATAAAAAATGAATTTTACTTCAAGAATTAGAAAAGAAGATCAAAGGCATACTTATATACTAAAGCTGAGTTCGGTTGGGTTTATAAGGGTGGGAAAAGAATGTAATCCATAATTTGGCTCAAGGTTTAGCAACATCCTCTTTTCCCAAAGCCTCGGGATAAACAACTGTTGAACCTTGAAAAAACATCACACCTTACATCAAGTATTGTTAATATGGTTTTGCTCAGTAAACTAAGATAACAATGCAAACTTACCTATTTGACCAACTGCTTCCCACCTAATATCATTTAGGAGTAGGAGCTCATCTTATCTTCAAAGAGCTCATAAACCAGTCATGCTCAGGATATCTTCCAAACTAGGGCCGACCTCTCAACACGTTACCGACCTTCCAAACACGGCCGACCTCCCGTCCTCATAAGTTCTTGATCATCTTCGGGTGCTAAGCCAAAATATGTGGTTGAGCTCCCGAGCTCCTAGTATATACTTAGGTAAGCTCACAAGCCAAACACTTATGCCTTCAACTAATCAGATAGACTAGTATCTTTACAGCTGAATCTCATATGTATGGGAACGAGATCTTCAGGATTTGATTGAGCTGAGATCTCCGGGATTTGGTCATCATTATCAAATAGTGCGAGGATCACATAAGATCTTACCATATCTCAGTCAGATTCAGATAAACATGGAAAGAATCTACATGGCAACTCTTCGCCTATAAATACCCGATTTAATCGTCACTTTTATTCATTCACAACATAAATTGCTTACTTACATCATCTATTTTCCCTATCATCTCGTCTGACTTGAGCGTCGGAGAGAATACCCCGAAAAAATCTTACGCCCCCCTCTCACGTTTTTTCATCGCTTTCAAGTCATCTTGAGAGTAAAATTCCAGGGTTGTTAAACACATTGAAGAACAGGGAGGTAATATATCACCTCTCATTGATATCCAAAGGTCATCACACTTTTTAATGATATCAATTGGTGCTGTCTGCGAGAAACATGAGCAAAGACGTAGAGATGGACAACAGAAAAGGAAGGAGATCGATATGTTGACCTCTATGACACTTAAAGCAGAAAGACAAGTAACCACCTTGGGTGATGTACGTGGGAGATCTAACATCCTAAGGTAAATGTGGGAGATCTAACTTCCGGAGACATACATGGAAGATCTAACAGCCTAGATGAACTTGCTAGATCTAATCTCCTATGATGAAAGTGATATCTAACCTCCAGTGACGAACGTGAATCTAAGCTTAGAAAATTTGACTAGTTCATTATCGAGACTATTGAGGGGACCACAAAGAGTAATTAGATGCCCCGGCTACTTAGAGGTCATCATCAACCCTTCAGCCAGAGCTCATCATTACCTCTTCAATCAGAGGCCATCATGAGCTCTTCATCTTGGCTATCATGAGCTCATCCTTAGGTGTTCAATCTGATGTCACACGAGCTCTTAATCAGGAGATGATCATCAAGTCTTCTAGAGGCCATCTTCAACTCTTCAGTAGATCTTCAACTTTCAAGAGGTCATCCTCAGCTCCTCAGCAGAGCTCATCCTTACATCCTAAAATCAGAGATCATCATGAGCTATTTTTCTTAGGGTCATACACAGTTTTTCAGATGTGGAACATACCCAACTCTTCAAGTAGATGTCATCCTTAATTCTTCAAGTGGAGGTCATCCTTAACCTTCAATCAAAATCATATTCAACTCTTCAGGAGGTCATCTTTAGGTCTTCAATCAGAGGTCATCATGAGATCTTCGGTCGATTTAGTAGGGGAAAAAGGGGGAGGCGGCTTGAAGAGTGAGGGAGGTGAGAGGAAGTCGTGTATACTTTAAGTCCAACCCTAATTAATCTCAACCCCTATGATTATCATCTCAATATTTTACTCAATCCTTACCCTCCAAATGCTATCTTAAACTTTTACTTTTTATTTCCCATAAGGAAATTGAATTAGATAAGTTTGTGTTTGGATTGAGGGATTTGATTTGGAAGAAGGGATTTGATTTGGAGAAGGATTTGAATAATTGATTTGAAATGACATCCAACTTGGTGTATTTCAAATCCATCATAATTACAATTACATCTACATAAATTAAGAAAGTGGTGAATTTGAAATCCACCGAACATAAATTCATCTAACAATCAAATGAGTTTGAAATCCCCGAACTATTTGTTCTAATTCTGGTCCAACACACGATGCCCAAGAATGTAATTTCGTAAATTATCTAACAATTTACTTCATTAACTCAGATAATCAAATGTATATAATTTTTGGGCATCACAATTCTCCTAAACTAATAAAATTTTGATCCCGAAATTTAAATACACCCTTACCAAAAGTGCTATTGGTGCAGTCTACCTACTGGCGAATAACTCGGGCTTGTGTGGATCATATGACGTTTCGTTTCCCACGATGTTTCCACGACTTCCCAAAATCAGTGCAGTCCAAGGAACTGTATCTTGGACCAACAAGCTATCAAATTGCCTTATCGTATCACAAGATTCCACACTTAACACGCATATCAACTAATGCAATCTCACAATATGCATAAAAATCGCCATATACTCACTTTTCCCAACTCAAGGTTCAACAATTTAGTACAAGATGATAAAATAATTTACTTAATTAAATGAGTTCTTTACCAACCCACCGTTCTCCATGGATCTAAAGTTTCCATCACGCATTTCAAAAACACTTAGAAAAATGTAAGTGACATTTCTCTCACTCGATTATTTCAAACGATGTAACATTTGAACTGTCCAATCATCCATTGCCTATGCAATAGAGTCAAGCAATTTTTAATGCAAGGACGACTCCATACTTACGCTCACCATCAGATCAACTGATTACATGGAAGCAACACAGACAACTTGGTTCTAAGTATCACATATTGGGTTTGTTTGATGATACCCTTAAGGGTAGTGCCCTTAGGGGCATCATCACCATTCATTTGGAATCTTTTTTTTAAAAGAAAAAAAAGATTCCAAATGGATGATGGATGATGCCCCTGAGGGCAGTGCCTTAAGGGCAGCAACAATGAAACTCACATATTGCTACCTCCATCGTCAATTTCAATGATGTGAATTGCGGTAAGCGTGCTCAATAATAATAAAAGAAGTTTAATTTCGAAAGAGCCATTGAGTTCTCGTCCCCTGAGTAAGCTAGTCCATCGGTAGAGCGAACAATTCGTCCTCTACTTACATTTGGATCACTGTTCCTGTAAGGCCCCGAAAATAATCGTATGTCATAGAATTATTCTCTTGGCTATGAGTGCACCTAATGATTATTGGTTGCTGATATGCAAAAAGAAATAAACATGCATACACAATAAAATATTACTTGTCCTTACCATAATAAATGCATTTAAAAGTTTAGCTCCCTCACAGAACAATACATCGGTCATCTTATGTAAAATAAGATAAATTGTCATGCTAAATTATACCTTGTTCCCTACGCCAAATATGCTTTGGCCACCTTATATAGATTGAAAGAAATAATTTTGAAGTAAATTTTCAACTTTTCAAGCTCTCATTCGGTTTCATACTCTAAATTGAGTATATAGATAATCTTATTTCTCTCGTTTTAAATTCGACTTTGTCTTAATTTATGGATATTCTATGCTTTGTGTCTATTTGTATTTGAGCATATAAACTGATATAGGAGTTGATTTTATAGATCTTGGAACATATTTAGGCAAAAATATAGATCTTGGAACATATTTAGGCAAAAATACATGATATGTGTATGAATCCTGAAATTTTATCCATGTTCCTTAAAATATTAATGGTGTTGTTACATTTAGCTTAATACTAAGGCAAATGACAAAACAAAATATCATACATCAAAGGAGACAAAACATGATGATAGGCTTAGATTTTGAGTGTTTTTAACTGTAAATTCTTCCTACTTTCCGTTCTTTTTCCTGGATGATATTATGCTTTTTGGTGTTTATTCGTTTGTTTCAGGAAAATAGATCGGAAGTGGAAGAAATGAGCTTATATGAATATAACGGGCGAAATCGAGGCGTGAAAGAACAAAAATTGAGGAAATGAGTTTTTCGGAATCTCGATCGATCGAGATTTACTCTCGATCGATCGAGCCAGGCAGAGAGTTGAGTATCAAAGAAATTCAAGTCTCGATCGATCGGTACAAATTTCCGATCGATCGAGCGAGGCAGTGACTCCAGAGCAAATTTTATTAAAGTCTCGATCGATCGGTGGAAAATCTCGATCGATCGAGTGAGACAGTGAGTTTCAAAAGCTGGCATGAACAGTGCGCCGATCGATCGAGAAAACCTTCCGATCGATCGAGACGCAAAATCCTGAAGATTTTATTTTCCTTTTTTATCGTGATTGTGGGGGTTTTAAGCGGGAATTTGGATTCATTCCAAAGAGAGCACGATACCAGACAAGATTTCTAACCCTAGCCGCCGCCCAGCCGCCGCCAAGGAGATCCGTTCTTCCGGTTCTTCGTCCGAGTCAAAGCCAATCAATTCCGCAGTGCAAGGAAGGAACAAGATAAGAAATCACGGTGCAACGCACGGATTCATCCACCGTTTATCGTATTTCTAAACTTTAATTTATTTGATTTTCAATTCCATTTGATGTTTTTGAGGTCGAGAGACAATAAAACTCTTATGTATTTGATTTGAATTAAATTTAGTTTATATTATTGAGTTTTAGTTTCGTTGTGGTTGATTATTGATTCATTGGTATTTGAGTGCATTGATTGTTATTGCTCATAAATTAATTGCTTGTGTAGATCAAAGTCTAGCTAGCTTTGATTGAATTTGAGGGTTACAGCCGAGATCGAGAGATAACGTTGTAACACGCTCCATTAATTTATGATGTATGTTACGATTGAGATCGAGAGATGATATCGCATACGTGAGAACTTGAAATCGAGAGATTTAGAGTTATAAGGTTTTGATAATCTATGCAACTTTGAATTAGTAAATAGGTGCACGAGAGTGACTTATTCTAATTTATCGTTAGTTTCTTTACAGCTCGAGAGAGTGTATTGAATAATATCGAAAACCATTCACCTTTAAAATCAATTGGTTGATAATTTGAGAATTCTATTGAATCATTAGAGATAACATAATTGAACGACGAGCTCGGTAATTTTCTCGAGTAACTTACCTTTGCATTTCCGGAACCATCCTATTCATTATTTCTAGTTTAAATCTTTATTCTTTAGTTTAATTTAGCTCTAGTTAATCAAACTTCTTAAATCGTAGGCTAAATATAATTTTATTAATCTTTTTTGGTACTTATACGTTAGTCCCTGTGGATTTGACAACCTGTACTTAATTTTCACTATACTAAAACTTGACAACCGTGCACTTGCGGTAGAATCGCTTCACACCATTCTTTGAAATATCTTTTGTTTAAAAAAATAAAGCGGTCAAGTTTTTGGCGCCGTTGCCGGGGACTAATCTGTATAATATCATACGAGATTAGTTAATTGTAATTTAGCCAATTTTATTATTGCGTTTCTGTTTTCTTTTTCTTTTTGTTATTTTGGAAAAAAAAAAAACTTTTTATAAAAAAAAAAAAAAAATTATTTTATTTAAGTATGTAATTTGTTTTTCTTGCGAGGTACTTGTGATGCTTCATCAACAAGTCTTCACAAGATTTGTCCAACAATTTTCAGAGCCGTTTTATTCAGCGTGGGAGAGATTCAATGAACTGGCAGACACATTCAGGTATCACAACTTTTCGAACTATACTCTTCTGGAACATTTCTTCAAAGGTTTGGATGCACAGATACGAGGATGGGTATTCAGAGGAGCACTGATGACTGGGAGTCCCCTGGTTGATAGAGATGAGGACAGTGTATTACACCTGTTCAATGATATGGCGGACTTCGATTACCACTGGCATTGTGATCCTTCCTTGCAAGGTTGGAGTCACCAATACCCACCAGAGCCTCACTACCCTAATGATACGCACCAAACCTTTGAGCGTCACGGCGAGAAGAAGGATAGTTTTGTAGAAGGAACGGCTCAATCAGAGAATATGTTATTTAGACTCATGGCATCAACTGAGCAACGTTTAGAGAACCAGGCCAAGTATATACGTCATCTAGAGCAGCAATTAGCAATCCTAGTGGAAACCATCTCAATGAGCTGCCAAGAGGAGGAGACGAGATCTATAAATCAGGCCTGGTTACATGATGATGATCACTCAACCAATCAAGTTTGGGGGAGTGATCCCACTCATGTGGAAGAATCAAGGGAATTTGAACCTATGGAAGTGAATGAGCCTACAGTGGGAAAGTCATCTGATGAGATCCTATGGGAAAACAAGCCAAGAGTGATGTTGGAGGATGAGAGTTTCGAGAACCTTGATATGCACCCATCGATGGAGACATGTTATATGCCATATGTGGATACATATTTCCCATCGATGCCACCAAATTCACTGCACTACGCCCCATATGAGATGAAGTCAAGTGAAGAATCATTCTCCCGTGCTCACTATGTCATGACAAAAGTTGTTGGAGCGACGAGTTTACACTGGAGACATCTGGCCAATCTTGAGGGCATACTGAATGAATACCCATTAGTGGTATTATACGATACTTACTATGGGCGGCAACCGCTCTTTGATGGTTGCTTCTGATGGTCAAGCCGACGACTAAAAATTGGCGCTTCTTGGGAGGCAACCCAAGCGTATCCTTTTGCATTTAGTTTTTTTTTGTATTTTCATTTTTGCATTTAGTTTGTTTTTCTCTCTTGTCGATTTTTTTTTAGCATCCTTCTTTTGCGAGGTACTCAAGCGGAGAATGAACCCCTACAGCAGTGGAGCTTTCAAAAGCCAAACTTCCTCAACCCTCATGCAAGCGTCTTGATCAGGGGAGTTTACTTTTTCCCTTTTGATTCTTTTAAACATTGAGGACAATGTTTCAGTTAAGTTTGGGGGAGTGGCTTGCGTGTTTAACTTGTTTTATCCACATGTTGTGTGCTTAATTGTCACTTGAATCGTCCTTGAGCACAACAAAAATTTTTTATTGATTGAGTTATTCTTGAGAATTGATGAATTAGATTTGCAACGGTAATACATGATGAAATTAATCCTCATCTAGATAGGAGTCATGGAAATGCTTAACTTGTTTGTATATATCCTTTGTTAACTACATGTCAAAACTGAGGAATAATTTGAGCACTTATTGAGTCATGATTGAGTGAAGTATGTATTGATTAAATTGAAAACTTGTGTTAACTATGATGAGTCTTGAGTATCTTAGATAACTCTACAGTTTAGTGAAAGCACTTTGAGGCGAAATTTATAATTAGGAACTAGACTTGGAGATGATTTAGGCAATTTTTGGACCGTTTGAGCCTTTCAAGCCTACCTGGTATACATTATTCCTTAGTGTCCCCTTTTGAGCCTTATTGAAAAAGAATGGTATATGCATTGCATATGATTAGACCCCCATTCGGTATTCTTGGAAAACTCATTATACCCACCTTGGTTTGAGCCTAAAAGAACAATTTTATCCATCCCTAGGAGAGTATAATGAATCTCATTCATTGCATTAAATTGTTATATATTGAGAAGTTCATTGTGAAAGAAATGAAATGAACGAAAGAATGAGCAAAGAAAAAGAAAAGATGTAGAGAAAAAGCCTTGAAAAGAAAATTTAAATAAGACCCAAAGTGGCCAAGGCTAGAAAAGTTGAAGAGAAGCTCAAAATAGTTGAACTGATTTTATTATACTCTCTTCTTTGAATTCATCCTACCTTTTCTTTGAAGCCGACACCAAAAGGCCTAACGTTAAAAGCTTTTAAAGTCCTGTTGATCCAAGTCTAGGGAATAATTACATTAGTGGAGAAGTGCTGGATAGTAAATTTGTAGAGTAGTTCAAAGTAATCTTGACTAGGAGTTGATATGGCGCATGTTGATCTTAAAGATATGTATGTAACTCATGTTTGACAAAAGCACACACGCACGTTCCGATGTTGCGATGTATTGTTTAACTTAGGAGAAATTGCTTCTTGTTAAGTGTTAGGATCGACTTCGGGGGTGGGTTGCCATTCCACACCCGAGTTCAACCAACTTGAGCTTCAATAGCTCGTGTTCTTGAAATAATTGCACCGAGAGATTATATCGAGTTCGGTTACAAAACCGAGCGGAAGACACTCGACATAACCCGCTCTAAAACCGATTACTCATTTGAAAGGCATTTTAAAGATATGCAAGAAAGTATGTAAAAGCAGTAAGGTAAATAAATGCAGTAAAGTAAATAACACAAGCATTTGTTTCTGGAAGTTCGAAGCACAACGCTTCTACGTCTCCCCTTCTTCCTTCTCATGGAAGGATACACTAGAAGACTTTGATTTATACAACTCTTTGTACAAACCCGGTCCAGTTGGGAATTCCCCATCCAACTAGAACTCCTAGCAACTCAACTATGTATGTTCTTTAATGTCTCACATACAAAGACCTCTCAATCGGTTGTGATGAATCATCAACCGTTACAATGGTATTCACTCTTCTATTTTAGCTCACAAATACAATGAATAGAGTGAATACAAAGGCACAAATGATTCCATAATGAATCTGATACAGCAAGGTAAGAGGTGCCAAAGGTTTGAGGAGTGCTCTTCATTTAGCAGCTTTTGTCTTTGAAGTTCCTCAATTGAATCCCAAGTGGGTTTGCTTTGGAAGGCTTGGATTGATCTTCAATCAGCTGTTATTGAGCTTCCAAATCATGTATATATAGCCCCAAGTAATGATATATACGTTAGATACACGAATATAACCGTTGGGACAATTTTGGTAAGCTTTCAAACATTGCAACGGTCATATTCTGCTTTCTGGGCTATTTATGGAAGTCCCGCTGGTCCTCTAGCTGGTCTGGTCAGCTGGTCCTCCAGCTGGTTCTCTCCAGCTGGTCCTTCAGCTGGTTCTCTCCAACTGGTCCTTCAGCTGGTCTGGTCAACTGGTACTCAAACTGGTCCTTCAGCTGATACTCAAACTGGTCCTTCAGCTGGTACTCCAGCTGGTACTCCAACTGGTCCTTCAGCTGGTACTCCAGCTGGTCTGGTCAACTGGTACTCCAGCTGGTCCTTCAGCTGGTACTCAAACTGGTCCTTCAGCTGGTACTCCAGCTGGTACTCCAACTGGTACTGCAGTTGGTCCTTTCAGCTGGTCCTCCAGCTGGTCTGGTCAACTGGTACTCCAGCTGGTCCTTCAGCTGGTACTGCAGTTGGTCCTTTCAGCTGGTCCTCCAGCTGGTCTGGTCAATTGGTACTCCAGCTGGTCTGGTCAACTGGTACTCCAGCTGGTCTGGTCAACTGGTACTCCAGCTGGTCCTTCAGCTGGTACTGCAGTTGGTCCTTTCAGCTGGTCCTCCAGCTGGTCTGGTCAACTAGTACTCCAGCTGGTCCTTCAGCTGGTACCGCAGTTGGTCCTTTCAGCTGGTCCTCATTTCAGCAACCAAACACAAGGGCATTTCTTAGCACATCATCAAGCTGTAAAATATCATCTATGAACTGCACACTTGATGAAATATGTTAGCAACACAATAACAAGTTTTGTTAACATCAAAACCAAGATTATTCGGGTTTCCAAAACCCAACATTAAGTGTTGAAGGACTTCTATTGATGTGTAAGTAGGATTTCTGAGATTTTACGTATCTTGTAAAGATGATTCATGCTTAGTATCGAGTTTAACTTTTCTTTTTGAGCTTATTGCTTGCTCGAGGACGATCAAGTCTAAGTTTGGGGGAGTTGATAGGCTTAGATTTTGAGTGTTTTTAACTGTAAATTCTTCCTACTTTCCGTTCTTTTTCCTGGATGATATTATGCTTTTTGGTGTTTATTCGTTTGTTTCAGGAAAATAGATCGGAAGTGGAAGAAATGAGCTTATATGAATATAACGGGCGAAATCGAGGCGTGAAAGAACAAAAATTGAGGAAATGAGATTTTCGGAATCTCGATCGATCGAGATTTACTCTCGATCGATCGAGCCAGGCAGAGAGTTGAGTATCAAAGAAATTCAAGTCTCGATCGATCGGTACAAATTTCCGATCGATCGAGCGAGGCAGTGACTCCAGAGCAAATTTTATTAAAGTCTCGATCGATCGGTGGAAAATCTCGATCGATCGAGCGAGACAGTGAGTTTCAAAAGCTGGCATGAACAGTGCGCCGATCGATCGAGAAAACCTTCCGATCGATCGAGAGGCAAAATCCTGAAGATTTTATTTTCCTTTTTTATCGTGATTGTGGGGGTTTTAAGCGGGAATTTGGATTCATTCCAAAGAGAGCACGATACCAGACAAGATTTCTAACCCTAGCCGCCGCCCAGCCGCCGCCAAGGAGATCCGTTCTTCCGGTTCTTCGTCCGAGTCAAAGCCAATCAATTCCGGAGTGCAAGGAAGGAACAAGATAAGAAATCACGGTGCAACGCACGGATTCATCCACCGTTTATCGTATTTCTAAACTTTAATTTATTTGATTTTCAATTCCATTTGATGTTTTTGAGGTCGAGAGACAATAAAACTCTTATGTATTTGATTTGAATTAAATTTAGTTTATATTATTGAGTTTTAGTTTCGTTGTGGTTGATTATTGATTCATTGGTATTTGAGTGCATTGATTGTTATTGCTCATAAATTAATTGCTTGTGTAGATCAAAGTCTAGCTAGCTTTGATTGAATTTGAGGGTTACAGCCGAGATCGAGAGATAACGTTGTAACACGCTCCATTAATTTATGATGTATGTTACGATTGAGATCGAGAGATGATATCGCATACGTGAGAACTTGAAATCGAGAGATTTAGAGTTATAAGGTTTTGATAATCTATGCAACTTTGAATTAGTAAATAGGTGCACGAGAGTGACTTATTCTAATTTATCGTTAGTTTCTTTACAGCTCGAGAGAGTGTATTGAATAATATCGAAAACCATTCACCTTTAAAATCAATTGGTTGATAATTTGAGAATTCTATTGAATCATTAGAGATAACATAATTGAACGACGAGCTCGGTAATTTTCTCGAGTAACTTACCTTTGCATTTCCGGAACCATCCTATTCATTATTTCTAGTTTAAATCTTTATTCTTTAGTTTAATTTAGCTCTAGTTAATCAAACTTCTTAAATCGTAGGCTAAATATAATTTTATTAATCTTTTTTGGTACTTATACGTTAGTCCCTGTGGATTCGACAACCTGTACTTAATTTTCACTATACTAAAACTTGACAACCGTGCACTTGCGGTAGAATCGCTGATAAGTGTGAATTTTACACTTATTTTGCTATGTTTTTGTATTGATTTTCGTATTGATTCTTGGATGATTTTACGCTTTTTTGGTATATTTTTGTGTATTTCAGGAATCTAGGTCCAAGGGGATAAAAGTGGAGGAAATAAGCTAATAATGTTGCAAAAGGACCAAACCGAGCGAAGAAGTGAGAAAATGGACTGAAATCTCGAAGTATAAATTTGTATACAGCTCGCGATCGATCGCCGAGCTTTAGAAAATGATGCTGAACAGAAGACATTGGCGATCGATCGGCAAGAACTCGCGATCGATCGCCACTATACAGTAAGGACTCGCGATCGATCGCGAGGGAGCAAAGATCGATCGCGGATTGGTTTATTTTGGCTAACGCGTCCAGTGGAGAATGAAGATTGATCGCGAGGGAGCAAAGATCGATCGCGGCATAAGAGTTTTTGGAAAAATAAAGACTTTCCATGTTTGGTTCAAAGGGGACTCCTTCCCACACATGTTAACCCTATATATGAGACTAAGGAACGATTTTGAGAGGACTTTTTGCCCACTTTTACACAAACCTAGCAGCCTCTCCTCCATCCAAAGCACCACCATAATTGATTGAAGAGCAAGAGCAACGCAAGGAACGAAAGAACGGAGCGACGCACGGAGCGACATCCTCGTTATCTTAGTATTTCTGAACTTATTAATTTTTATATCAGATTTTGATGTTGAATTTGTTTAAAGACATGTTTATGCATTATAATTTGATTATGGTTGTTGGCTAAATTCTTTGTCAAGACATAGGGTATCCCATGTTTGAACCCTTGAGTTAATTAACGGTTTCGATTTAATTTCTATGATCTTTGCGCATAATTTATGTTGTTAATGCTTGTAAAAGATTAGCTACCTTTTGCATGATATTGGTAATCGTAATTGAATTGACCATAGGAGATTACGATACGACGTAGTAAATTAGGCCGTGGGTTTTAGGTTGAGACGGACCAAGTAAAATCTAGCACACGTGTGATAGCAATAGATTTACCAAAATCGAAGGCTAGTAGTTTTCACAAAGCGTTTTTCGGTATTAATCATTCAATAAAGACACGGGAGTGATTTATTGTAGGTCAATGCTAGACTTGTTATAACCGGACCAAGGTATAACAAATGAAATAGGAAAACTCGTCACCCTAGAACATAGAACATTGAATCTTAATTAATAGACAACTTTTGGGGGATTACATGGGTGAACCGACGTCTTGATAATTCGTTTATAAATTCTCTTCAATTATTCATCACTGCTGTTTAGGTTGATTTTTGTGCTTAAGTCAATTTAGTTTAATAATCATTCCATAATCGTAGGTTAAATATAGTAATTCTAATCGAACGTGGTAATTGCTACTAGTCCCTGTGGGTACGACACTCCTTACTCTTAAACCATTATATTAAAACTTGACACCGTGCACTTGCGGTACATAAATCGCTACACTGAAAATAACTGTTTAAAATAATAGCGATCAAGTTTTTGGCGCCGTTGCCGGGGACTAGTTTAAGTAATATCATAGGAGATTAGTTGACTATAATTTAGCCATAATATTTTTTTATTTTTACTTTTACTACGGTTTATACGATTTCACCACTGTTGTTCCTTCGTTGTGTTGAATTTTGCAGGGAGTTATCTTTGTAGTGCATGCTACGAAGTGACAGACCTATATTAGAGCCACTTGACTTAGAGATTGAGCGAACTTGCAGAAGACTTCGGAAAGAAACTAGAGAGATGGCTGAGAATAATCGAGGGAATGGTGAACAACACAATGATGAAGTGCCAATTACAAGGTCCATGATGGACTATGCACAACCATCTTTCAAGGCACCATGTCTAGCATCACTAGACCAAGGATTCAGGCTAATAACTTCGAGATCAAGCCTGCCATAATTCAGATGATTCAACATTCTGTGCAATTCGGAGGATCGCATACTGATGATCCTAATGCTCATATCTCCAACTTTTTGGAGATATGCGACACATTCAAGCACAATGGCGTCAGCGACGACGCCATCAGGTTACGACTCTTTCCCTTTACCTTAAATGATAAAGCTAAGAGTTGGTTAAATTCATTGCCTGCAGGATCGATCACTACTTGGGAGGGGATGGCTCAAGCATTCATATCAAAATACTTTCCTCCTTCCAAGATAGCTAAGATGCGCAATGATATCACAACATTCATGCAACATGATCCGGAGACACTGTATGAATCTTGGGAGCGCTTCAAGGATCTACTTCGAAGATGCTCACATCATGGCCTTCCGATTTGGCTTCAGGTACAAATATTTTACAATGGTTTATATTCTGCTAATAGATCCATGATTGATGCAGCAGCAGGAGGTACCATTATGAGAAAGTCACCTGAGGAAGCTTTCGTACTCTTGGAGGAGATGGCATCCAACAGTTACCAGTGGCAGTCCGAAAGGAATGTGCCCAAAAGACCGATTGGGGTGCACCAAGTTGATGAGGTAACAGCAATAAAAGCACAATTGGAGGCGTTGAATAAGAAAATGGATGGCTTGACCATGACAGCGATGCAAGCTCAAGTGGTCATATGTGACTTGTGTGGAGGAAACCATCAGAGCACGGAATGCCAGGCAGGTAATCCTTTTGTGCAAAATACTGAAAATGCTAACTTTATAGGAAACAAGCCACAACAGGGTAATTCTTACTCCAACAACTATAACCAACCATGGAGGAATCATCCAAACTTCTCTTGGTCCGACCAAAAGAATGTTTTGAACCCTCAACCACAACCGGGTTACCAACCAAAGCCGAGCATGGAGGAATTACTTGTCAAGTTTATATCATCTACTGAGACAAGGATGAGTAACCAAGATGCATCTATCAAGAATTTGGAAACTCAAGTCGGACAATTGGCAACCATCTTGGCCGGAAGAGCACAAGGAACCCTACCGAGTGACACCGAGAAAAATCCAAGGGAGCAAGCCAATGCCGTGACCTTGAGGAGTGGAAAAGAACTTGGTGATGAGAAGGAGACTGAAAAGATTGCAATTAAACAAGATGAGAAGGAGCAGCCACGCAACAAGGGTAAGTCCACTAGAGACACTACACCTATCACACCACAAGAAAAGGTACACATTCCTCTCCCATTCCCTGCAGCAGTTAATAGGGCAAAGGTTGATTCAAACTTTGCCAAATTTTTAGACATGCTTAAGAATTTGCATATAGATATACCGTTTATTGATGCCTTACGAGAAATGCCAAATTATGCTAAATTCTTAAAGAAGATGTTGTCTAAGAAGCAGAAATTGGGAGAGCACGAGACTGTCTTTTTGACTGAGGAATGTAGTGCTATTGCGCAAAAGAAATCGGCCACCAAGTTAAAAGATCCAGGGAGTTTCTCTATTCCTTGCACTGTTGGGCCTATTTCTTCTATTAAATCATTATGTGATTTGGGTGCTAGTGTGAATTTGATGCCTTTGTCTGTTTTTCAGAGACTTGGATTAGGAGAACCGAAGCCCACGAGGGTAGTGTTACAAATGGCAGACAAGTCTATCACCTACCCACTAGGAATCATTGAAGATGTGCCAGTAAAGATAGATCAATTCACCTTCCCAGTGGATTTCCTAGTGCTGGATATGGAGGAGGATGTGAGAATGCCATTGATCCTGGGACGCCCATTCTTGGCTACTGGAAGAGCCATCATTGATGTTGAAGAAGGGAAGTTGATCCTCCGTGTAGGAGAGGATCGTGTTACATTCAATATGTTCAAATCTTCAACACACGCACACAACGAGCATGATTAACTAAAAGTTAACATGATTGACACTTTGCTTGTTGATGTGGTGCAAGGTACTAATGAGGTGAACGTGGAGTCTGAGCTAGAGCCTAAGGAAGGCAAGAGCCATGACATGGTCAAGTCAAAAAAGGCTAAGGAGCTCAAGGAGAAAAGGACATTCATGAAGGGAGAGACAGTGCAGTTGCATAAAGCGCCACCACCTCACATTTTCCAAAGCAAGCGAAAGGCGTCATGGGTTGGACCATTCATGGTACACCGTCTATGCTCATGGAGCAATTAAGGTAAGTGATCCTATTCTAGGCACTTACGTGGTAAATGATCAGCGGTTAAGGCACTGCAACGTGGATGACACTAATCCACATACTCCGAACCGTTAGAGCGATGTTGATAATAAGTCCAGCTTGGGACTATAAATCAAGAACTTTTTCCTATCCCTTTGCTTTGTTTTTAGTTTATTTTGGTTTGTTTTGTTTTTATTTTTTTGATTTTGGTGAGACTCCATGCGTGCTGTGACGTGTTCCAACACTATGCCCCATGAGCTGATGAGGAATTGGACAACGATCACTGACGATCGTTGTCAACGGTAAATGTTTTGTCCTATTTTCCATGCTTAGTACATTGAGGACAATGCATGAATTAAGTTTGGGGGAGTGCATTACTGTGTCATGCTTCTTATTTGGAAATTGATCGTCTCTGGAGCACCAACAAAAATTTTCTTGAAAATGAGTTCAACTAGTAAGATAAGAATACATCATAGTAGTGGTCGCTATTCAATGATGATATTAGTCTCACTATGCATGTCAACTTGAGTTTTGATGATTGTAAGACTTGTTTGTGAATATCTTGTTTTGAGTAGCATGTCAAAGATGAGGAATATTTTGAGCACATTTGAGTCACAATCTTGTGAATTGCATTTGGAGTAGCGAAAATTTTTGCGAACTTAATGAATTGTTTTTGAGCATCTTAGAGTACCTTAGAAACTATTTGATGATGACACTTTGAGGCGAAATTTTATAGTTATAAACTCGACTTGGAAATGATTTAGGCAATCTTTGACACGTTTGAGCCTTTCAAGCTTACCTAGTCTATATCAATCCCTAGTGTCCTATTTGAGCTTTATTGAAAAAAGAATGGTATATGCATTGCATATAATTAGACCCCATTCGACATTCTTGGCAAACTCATTATACTTACCCTTATTTGAGCCTAAATGAAAAAGTTATCCTTACCCTAAGGGAGTATAATGAATATCATTCGATGCACTTGAATTATTATATCTTGATGAGCTTATTGAAAAAATTGATGAATGAGAAAAGAAAAAGATAGACAAAAAGCCTTGAGAAAAAGATTGACTAAATAAGACCCAAAGTGGCCAAGGCTATAAAAGAAAAAGAAGAGAAGCTCGATGTGTGCAAAACATTTGAATTGTAAATGATTATACTCTCTTCTTTGCGCTTATCCTATCTTTTCTTTGAAGCCAACACCAAAGGCCTTACATTACAAGCTTAAAAAGACCTATTGATCCAAGTCTAGGGAGTGACTACATTAGTGGAGAAGTGTTTGAAAATAGGACTATGGAATGCTCAAAGATAATCTTACTTTTCATTGAATAGCATGATTTGATCTATGAAAATTGCATGAAACTTGAAAGTGACAATAGCACACACGCACGTTCTGATTTGGCGACGTGTTGCTTGATCTAGGAGAAAACACAACTTGTTAAACTTTCTGATTTATTCTGGTTCGTCTGTAAGTGAGATGTCTGAGCTACATGATTGACTACAAATTGGTTTAGTTGAATCTTCAAATATTGAACTCTACTTTTTGATTTTATTTCTTGCTCGAGACGATCAAGTCTAAGTTTGGGGGAGTTGATAAGTGTGAATTTTACACTTATTTTGCTATGTTTTTGTATTGATTTTCGTATTGATTCTTGGATGATTTTACGCTTTTTTGGTATATTTTTGTGTATTTCAGGAATCTAGGTCCAAGGGGATAAAAGTGGAGGAAATAAGCTAATAATGTTGCAAAAGGACCAAACCGAGCGAAGAAGTGAGAAAATGGACTGAAATCTCGAAGTATAAATTTGTATACAGCTCGCGATCGATCGGCAAGATATCGCGATCGATCGCCGAGCTTTAGAAAATGATGCTGAACAGAAGACATTGGCGATCGATCGGCAAGAACTCGCGATCGATCGCCACTATACAGTAAGGACTCGCGATCGATCGCGAGGGAGCAAAGATCGATCGCGGATTGGTTTATTTTGGCTAACACGTCCAGTGGAGAATGAAGATTGATCGCGAGGGAGCAAAGATCGATCGAGACATAAGAGTTTTTGGAAAAATAAAGACTTTCCATGTTTGGTTCAAAGGGGACTCCTTCCCACACATGTTAACCCTATATATGAGACTAAGGAACGATTTTGAGAGGACTTTTTGCCCACTTTTACACAAACCTAGCAGCCTCTCCTCCATCCAAAGCACCACCATAATTGATTGAAGAGCAAGAGCAACGCAAGGAACGAAAGAATGGAGCGACGCACGGAGCGACATCCTCGTTATCTTAGTATTTCTGAACTTATTAATTTTTATATCAGATTTTGATGTTGAATTTGTTTAAAGACATGTTTATGCATTATAATTTGATTATGGTTGTTGGCTAAATTCTTTGTCAAGACATAGGGGATCCCATGTTTGAACCCTTGAGTTAATTAACGGTTTCGATTTAATTTCTATGATCTTTGCGCATAATTTATGTTGTTAATGCTTGTAAAAGATTAGCTACCTTTTGCATGATATTGGTAATCGTAATTGAATTGACCATAGGAGATTACGATACGACGTAGTAAATTAGGCCGTGGGTTTTAGGTTGAGACGGACCAAGTAAAATCTAGCACACGTGTGATAGCAATAGATTTACCAAAATCGAAGGCTAGTAGTTTTCACAAAGCGTTTTTCGGTATTTATCATTCAATAAAGACACGAGAGTGATTTATTGTAGGTCAATGCTAGACTTGTTATAACCGGACCAAGGTATAACAAATGAAATAGGAAAACTCGTCACCCTAGAACATAGAACATTGAATCTTAATTAATAGACAACTTTTGGGGGATTACATGGGTGAACCGACGTCTTGATAATTCGTTTATAAATTCTCTTCAATTATTCATCACTGCTGTTTAGGTTGATTTTTGTGCTTAAGTCAATTTAGTTTAATAATCATTCCATAATCGTAGGTTAAATATAGTAATTCTAATCGAACGTGGTAATTGCTACTAGTCCCTGTGGGTACGACACTCCTTACTCTTAAACCATTATATTAAAACTTGACACCGTGCACTTGCGGTACATAAATCGCTACACTGAAAATAACTGTTTAAAATAATAGCGATCAATCGCTTCACACCATTCTTTGAAATATCTTTTGTTTAAAAAATAAAGCGATCACATGATAAGCATTAAGTTTCAATATTTATAAGATAGGACTTAAATGATAAATTATTCTATCCAAATTCAGACAAAGTTGGACACACACGTAAGTGCGTACATATATATATATATATTATAAGATGATTGATTATAGTCACATGTCATGCTCTTTAGCTCAATAAATACCAATTTTCTTATTGTCTCCTATAGCTATCAGCCATCATTTCACTCTTAAAATACTTATAATATATATAAAGGGTAAGGGAAAAAGTTTGACGCTATGAGAGCTTTTGTTTGAAGCTTTTCTTTCGATTCCCTTGTCTTGAGTTCAAGGTATAATAATTTTCTATTCACATATTTTTTTATACAACTCTTATTTGATAATATAAATTTTATATAGTGATTAGTATAACATGGCATGGTTTGTTAGCTTAAACATTTTATACACTTATACAAGGATGCAATTTGTATATTATGGGTTCATGTCTTGGTATGTATGTAGGATAGAATTTGGCCATTTTCAGATAAAGGGTTTTGTTAATACCATAATAACCATGATTAAACAATTTAAAAGAGTTAGGTATGTACGTGTTTCGAAAACTGTAGCCTTGTTCTTTGAGGTTTAATGGGAATTTGAAGGCATGAAATATGTTAAAGGAATAATCAAATTATAGTCAATATTTTGAGTTATTTGAAGGATAATAATAATACTAGTCATAATAATAATAATAATAATAATAATAATAATAATAATAATAATGAGATGTATTTGTGATATATGTGATCTTTAATAACTAGTAATGATATATGTGAAGTGTATGAACTCAATTTAAATATATATGTGTTCCGAAAAGTGAACCTTAAAGTTTTGAGAATTTAAGTCACATGATATGCTTTGAAACTAAAAGAATGATATACCATAAATATATGTTGAGTCTTCACTAGCTTTAATATTGTCACTAACTCAAAAATAATAAAAAAATATACATCCATATTATGATATAATTTAATCGTGTGTATAATAAGATTATGTATGCACACATGTTTCAAATATTTTAATTTGATAAAGCATGGTTAAGAATTAAACATAATAATATATTCCAATTTTTAGTTTCATATGGGTTCGAGATTCTTGTTTTGTTTCGGGCCTTGAGAAGTTGGTGCTCCATTTTATGTCTAAATATAATATACTGTTAAAAATGTCTATACGGTCTCAAACATGCTAGACTCGCATAGTTCGAGTTTGGGTGTAAGTTTTATCGAGTTCGAGCAGTATAAAAATGGATTTTATATGAGATTCATAATTTATTTTGCATAATGTTTGTAGAGAAGCTCTTGGTACCAAATCATTTAGCTGTTGCCAAGTATCGTCAAAAGGTATGTTATGACCGGGTAATATACAATAGGTACCCGTGGTGTTCGATATGCGTTGAACGTAGTTTATAGGACATTAACTTGTCTACGTGGATTTCTTGTGACATTGCATAAGCATCGATGCGATGAAAAATAAAATATATTTTACATATTTATTTTTCTGTATATATGTAGCATCGATGCTCGATACGTCATAATATTGAGCCTTGATCCTATTTGGTGACCCTTTTGATATTGTGTGGATCGAGGTGCTTATTGGGATGGTATGGAGTTGCGGCTAGCCCGAGAGATGTTGCAGGCCGATAAGGCGAAGTATGTCCGTAGTCCATGTCGAGGTGACCGACACACGATTGTAGACTGGCGGAGGAGTGGTCGCTACTGCAGTGTAGCCGAGCCTTTCATGTTGCTCGAGCTGTTCCGCTGTATTTATCGATTGTGCAGCTACCGTTATTCCGATTACCCGTGCATGTAGATTTTACCTGATCATGTATTGCATCCACATGTCATTTATTACAGTGCATGTTGTATTTATTTTGGTCTTTTCATAATGGGTTGTTGCTCACCCCCTCCGGGGCGGTTATCTTTTTGTGTGTGGTTGGTCGTTATGACATATGTGTATGTGAGGCTGGACTGGATTCAGTGTTATGACTGTTTATGCGCTAATTGTTGGTTGAAGTTTGATATCATCCGGGTTATTTTCTACATGTAAAATTATGTGACTTGTGGTTCCTCGATTATGAATAATTATATGACACTCTATTATGATATTATATAAAATAATATCAAGTATAATCTTTGAACTGGAAATTTTTGGGCTCGCGTCTTAATAAATTATAAATATATTTTTCGCTAGCTATAAAGTTAAAACGATAAATAAATTAATTATTGTATAATAATTACTGATGAGAGTCGAGGGCCCCACGGTTCCCTAGTATAAAAATAATCTCTGTACAAGAGCTTTACTCAACAGTTGGAAACACATTACTACACAATTTATCCTCCAAGTACATAAAATAGCATATTATTCCTGTAGGATTTTCGACAACACCCACAAGCCCAAGAACATCACGACATGAACTTCACTCATTTCATGTGTGGTGAGATCTATCCCATAGGGTGGTGCCCCATGGGGTAGCCAAGAAGGTCCCCTCTCAGTCCATAGAGAACTGATAAGCACCACGTCTGGTTATATCCACATCGGATAACACTCAACATCGTGATATTATTACAATCACCTCGTGAAATGAAAATGATAAGACATACACCCCTATATCATTTTCACACAAATGGAGTATTATTCACTCTCTTTATGTCAATATAGTGGAAGGGCTCTTCTATATTGTAGCTGTTGAAGGAACGGAGATAGATGAATTCTTGAGAATTAAAGCAGCATGTTCTCGAGACTTAGCTGAATGAGGGAGGGGACGGTGCCGCCTTTGGTGAGGGTGGGGCCGTCATGGAAGGACTCTTCCATGCTGTAGCTACTGAAGGAAAGAAGAGGAGAAATGATTTTCACATATCCTTTGTTTTGTCAAAAATAACAATAAAATTGTTTATATATTCATTTTCTTTATATTAATTTACAAAATAAAGCTTCTTACACACATCAATTAATTTTGAAAACAAATATAGTTCATTATGCTCACTATTATCAAGAACACAACTGGTGTGTGTTAAGTAAAGCAAATAAACTCAATTATTAGAAAGGTAACCTGGATGGAGAAATGTCTTTTTAAATAAATTGAAAAAACCTTTTTTTTAAAAGCTAGATCACTGCCTTCTATAATTTTCAATTTTTATCAGTTTTAAAAAAGTAAATTCTAAATGGTTTATTGAGAAGAATGTAAATAAATCGAATCGAGCTAAATATCAACAAAAAATTAACGTTTGAATTCTATTATGAATTAAGTATATCCAAGTTCGATATCGAATAGTTAAATATTGTTTACTAAAATTCTGCTTGAATTAGAGGTCGAGTTAAGCGTCACTCAAACTATTGTATTATGTATATGAATTATTTGAACTATTATTCGAAAATAAAGTGTCAAAATATATTTGTTTACTATAAATATATTATATTAATAAAATATTAAAAAATAACAACCAGCTCATAAACTATTAGATATACGGATTTGGAATTATGATTGGCTCGGCATGAATTTGCTTACTTGAAAAACTCGTCAATTAGCTTGTTTCGAATATTGTCACCTATAGAGTGAAGTAAATTTTTGGTTATACCGAATTAAATCCGATCGAACTGTATTAGTTCAGATCCGGTTTTGATTTTTTCAGAAATCTATTAATTTGGTTTTTGGTTTTCATTTTAAAAATATCGATTCACCCAATTGACCAAATTTTTTAAATTTTGTAATATTTTTTAAAAAATTTTAATTTTTTTTTAAAATACAATTTTTTTAATTCTTTCATTTATTTTTATTTTTAAAAATTTTAAATTCGGATTGTCTTATTTTTCAATTTTTATTTATCTTTTTTAAAAAATATCTTTTAGTTCGAAATGAATTTTGTTCGATTCGATTAATTCAGTTTAAAAAATATCGGTCGGTTCAATTATTATAAAAAAAATTCGGTTAATTCGATTCGGCAGGTGACCAACTTAAAAGAATGCTAAGCCCTAATAACCAACTGATGATGTCACATTCAGGCCAGCCTGTTCCCGATTAGACATGACCACGGTTCGTGAACCCTCGGTTCGACGGTTCAAAAGAGCTCGACCTTTAACCTTAACCTTCGTAGACGATTTCGGTTACGGTTCGTAAACCGCCGGTTACGGTTACGGTTCGACCCATATATTTTTTAAATTAAAAAAATTACAATTAAAATTTTATTTAAAAAATTTAAAACTTACTATAAAAGAATCATAAAAAGAACAAATGAAATGTATGGGGTGGGAGTTTGAACTTTTTAAGTTGCCATTAACTCTTTATATTCATATGAATAATTTAGCAATTTATATGTAGGAATGGCAACAGGGCGAGTATGGGACGGGTTTGGACAATCCCAGGACCCGCCCCGCTACACATAAAACCCGGCCCCTCCCCGCCCCGCTTAGACCCGTGAACCATGCGGGTTTACCCGCCCTGCGCCGGTTCTAGATTTTTTTTTATTTTTTATTTTTTAAAAAAGAATATTTAGAAATCAATTTTGAAACACAAAAGTTGAGTTTTGTGATTAAATTTCATGTTTTCTCCAATAAATATTTATAATAAGCATTGTAGAACTATCTTTTAGCTACTAAATATTTATTAATGTGCTCTTATTTCCTTCAAAATGTCCAACTTCTTTAACATGAACACATGAATTTTGATATAAAATTAAATAATGACACTTTATTGTTCAATCAAAGAAGTAAAATGTATAATCAATATCAAATTTTTGTTTTTAAAAAATTAAAAATGTATAGCGGGGCGAGTTCGGCCAATCCCAGGACCCGCCCCGCCACGCTTCCAAACCCGGTTGAGCGGGTCCAGACCCACCCAGGCGGGGCGGGTTCAGTACGGGTCCGGGTTTGGACCCGTCCCATTGTCATCCCTATTTATATGTTGAGTTCCGACGTGTGGGTAAATCTAGTGGAAATTTTCTAGGTCGCATGCCATTAATCTTACAAACTTACCCTATTGTTTCATTAAACTCGATGAGACCAGACATAAGATAATGTCATTTTAATTGATTGAATCTGATTATCTAACGATACTAATTACATATGAAATTGTATGAAACATATATAATTTTGATACTAATTACAAATGATATTGGTATGAAACATTTATAATTATGATACTAATTACATATGAAATTCGTATGAAACCTATACATCTTTGGTACTAATTACAAACGAGTTTGGTATGAAACATTTAGAATTATGATATTAATTACATATGAAATTGGTACGAAAAATATAAACTTTGGTATTAATTACAAATGATATTGGTATGAAACATTTAATGGTACTAATTAGATATGAAATTGGTATGCAACCTATTCAATTTTGGTACTAAATACAAAAGAGATTGGTATGAAATATTTACTAATTACTTATGAAATTGGTATGAAACTTATACAACTTTGTTACTAATTGCAAATGATATTGGCATTAAACAGTTACAATTATGATATTAATTACATATGAAATTGACGAGTATAACATTGAATTATTTGCTATTTATCTATAAAAAACAACACAAAAGTTCTTGTTATGTTAAAAAAGTCAGTAATAAGATTTGTCACTATTAATTTACATAAGAAACAAATGTTAATAAAGTTATTTTTATGATGATTTTATTGATTAAATAAATATATTAAGTTAGAAGTTTTTAATAAGTATAATATAAAGTTAGTGAATTACAATTCAATACGTTGTTCCCACATCAGTATAAATAAATTATTAAAATATTTTATTAATTAATCAAATATTACATTATTGAGTTTCTATTGTAAGTCTTATTGTGATAAATTAAGATATACTTAAGTGATTATTATATATATAATGTAAATCAAATAATGAGCATAAAGTACTTGTAGAATAATTATAAAAGGTATATAATATATTTATTTTGTAAAAATTTGCTTCATTATTAAAATATTTTATTTTGCAACTACTATTTATAGTTCTCAAATTTATCCAACATTTTTTTTTATTAAATTTACTTTGTTATAGATATGTTTTTATTATACAATATTTATTAAGAGCATAACAATTTTTTTTAGATAATTTTTATTTGTCAATATAAATAGTTATTATTGTATTACGCATATAATATATATTGTATTTTAATATATTGAATTATATTGTCTAAAATAAAACAATCAAGATAATAGCTTAGTGATAAAAAACTGTATATATATGACATAGGTTAAATGTTCGAATATTCAACAACACACTTAAATTTTAAATAATTAATAATAAATAATAATAAAAAATTAAAGGGTGGAAACGCCGGTTCCACGATTCTAGGGAACCATGAACCGGAACCGGCCCGTACAGTGACGGACCCGATACAGTTCCAAACCGTTGAACTGGGTCAATATTCAACGAATTATCGGCCCGTTAACCCGATCACGATCTGAGTCTGACCGCGGTTATTTTATAACCTCACTCGTGTCTATTCCCGTTCCGCTTCAAAATTGGGCTAAAGCCTAATCCAAACAAGCACCGTATCCCCTATTACGATTTCGCAGCTCGCAGTCCATTCATTCATGGCGTCGTCTTCTTCCTTAACGCCTTCTATGTCTTTGGTTTTGAATCAACACCACCTTATAAATCTTCCGAAACGGTGCTCAATTGTCACCGTCAGATTTCTCTCTTCGAGGCCTTCAAATTGTTCGCCGGTTGTCGCCACCGCCCTGTTCTTCCACAGCCGCCGGAGCCCCTGTTCAGCATTATCTATCAGATTTTCCAAACGTTGCTTCAGGTCTCAGCCGCATTCTACGGTCTCCGAAGGGCGCAAGTTTTCAGAAACTTCAAGTCTACATCATTTTATGCCAAAAGCTACTGCAGCTCTTGTTGACGTTGGCGCCTCCGATGCTCAGCTTGAGTAAGTAAGCGTAAGTCAATTTGTATGTGATTGTGCTTAATTTAGATGCCGAACTCAATGAAGTCGACCTTTGAAATTAAATTAGTTTAGTCGCCGTGAAATGAGGATTCTGAATTGCAAAGAAACGAACAAAATTGTGTTTTACAAACAATGAACAACCTAGGTTTCAGCGAGCATTGCCAACTAATCTAAGATACAATTGAATTCCTGATTGTTGTGTGTAAGAATTTGATTCAACTGTACATAGTGAAAGGCGATTAAATTCCATATCTCAGATTAAGGTTTGTTTTCCCCCCTGGCTTGAATTAACCGATGAAGGAAAAATAGTTTGGAAAACAGAAAAAGAAGGTGTGAATCAGCTAACTGACTCTTGAAATCTTATCTATGGTTGGTGAGATTTACAGCTTATCAATAGAATTCTAGTGCTTGTCCCTATTACTTTTAAAAGTTTTTAAAGTGGCCATATTTCTATGGATATTTATTTTCCATCTTACGCAAGTTTGGTGGTGATATGTCGTACAGATGATGGCACTTACAACTTTTGGTTTATCTATGTTTTCTAGCTCTGAAACTATCTCTGATGTACTTCGAAGAGATCGCATATACCATGAAACTTATGGATGTCAAATGAATGTTAACGATATGGAAATTGTTCTCTCTATCATGAAGAAATCTGGATATAGTGAAATTGTGGAAGTCCCTGAGAGTGCGGAGATAATATTTATAAATACTTGCGCGATCAGAGATAATGCAGAACAAAAAGTGTGGCAGAGACTAAATTACTTTTGGTTTCTCAAAAGACGTTGGAAGAGTAATGTTGCCACTGGGAGGTCAGAGTCGCTGCGTCCTCCAAAGGTGGTTGTACTGGGATGTATGGCTGAGAGGTTGAAGGATAAAATATTGGATGCAGATAAGATGGTTGATGTTGTCTGTGGGCCTGATGCGTATCGGGACTTGCCACGTCTGTTAGAGGAGGTTGACTCAGGCCAGAAAGGAATAAACACGCTTCTTTCGCTAGAAGAAACTTATGCTGATATCAGTCCTGTGCGTATATCAAAGAATGCAATAAGTGCATTTGTCTCGATAATGAGGGGTTGCAATAATATGTGCTCATTTTGCATTGTTCCTTTTACCAGAGGCAGAGAGCGATCACGCCCCGTGGAGTCCATTGTTAGAGAGGTGGCAGAGCTTTGGAAGGAAGGCGTGAAAGAAGTAACACTTCTTGGGCAAAACGTGAATAGCTATAATGACACATCTTTTGTTGAAGAGGTTGAATCCGGGATTGACTGGAAGTATAGTGATGGATTTTTAAGCACATGCAAAGTCAAGAATATGGGTTTGCGCTTTGCTGATCTGCTAGAAAGACTTGCTGTAGAATTTCCAGAGATGCGATTCAGATTCACGTCCCCCCACCCCAAAGATTTTCCTGATGAGTTGTTGTATGTCATGCGAGACAGATATAATATCTGCAAAAGCATCCATTTGCCTGCACAATCTGGAAGCAGTACCGTATTACAGAGGATGCGGAGAGGATATACCCGAGAAGCATACATTGATCTGGTAGAAAAGATACGCACCATAATTCCTGATTTGGGGATAACCAGTGATTTCATATGCGGTAAGTTTCATTACGATTGCTTTCATTTTGGTCAATCCTTTTGCTGCTTTTTGTTAAGGATTTACCTAATACTATTGTGTCTCGGATTTTTGATTAGATTTTGAGATAATAACAGAACAGATGGTGATAAAAATTGTAATGTGTATTTGATTGAATTGAACGAAAAAGAACGAACACAATACCCAGGAAAATCCCTGTAAGTTCCATAGTTGAAAGCTAGTAACAAACTCAATAACAATATCTGAATACCACCACCATTCCCCACACTCACAGTTTTATTCATCACCCATGGAATTATAAGATTGTTGTGCACAATTTGGAAGTTTACCCTGAAACATTTATCTTTAATTATTTTCGGTGGATGCCATCATTGGTTTTTTTCAGAATTAGCGTCTTTGTTCCCACTTCAAGTTTTTGCTCTATTTAAGAATCCGTAATTGTCTGAGTTACCAGTCCTTGTTCTATATTGTTTAGCACACTAAATTTAGTAGTGTCTGAACATGTTATTTTCTTTGCACATCATCTACACATTCGTTTCTAGCCAATTTATAGTCTTTCAATCTACTTGCTTCAACTGTCTTTGCTAAAATATGTTTGTTGCTTTTGGCCTTTCCTGCTTGAATGTCCTATTGCTGCTGCTTCTGAATCTCTCAAATTCTGTAATTATGTCTCATTTCATCTATATTTATTTGCCTCAGGTGTGAGTTTAGTTCATACTGACATGACTTTGAATTACCACTAGTCTCCCTAAATATTTGAAGGTTGCTCTGAGTTTGGATGTGTAATATGTACTTATCATTGCTTTTAGCCTTTCCTGGCTCCTGCTTGAGTGTCCTGTTCCTGCTACTCTGCATCTCTCAAATTCTGTAATTGGAATGTGCCATTTCATCTATCCTATTTATTTTGCTCTATGTTTGAGTTTATTACATAGCGACGTCTTTGAATTACCACCAGTCACCCTTAGAATTTGACGGTTGCCTCTGAGTTTGGATGTGTCCAAATGAATCACCACGCTCGTTTATTCTACAAATTTTTCTCTCTGGTATTTTTATTTCACATTTGTTTACTGACGCAATTACTCCTCATACAATCAGATAAGGTTTTATCGTTTTGTCCGTCATTGGCCTACAATGTTCTGTGAAATTTCCTAAATTAAATTTTATGTATATAATACTGGCTTTTTTGTTAATCCCATATGCTTGCTGCATACCTAGGATGATTCCACTCAAATAAGGTTGCCTTAGCAGGTAAGAGATTTGCTATCCCCCTGCCGCTGCCCTCCCTTAAAGTTTAATCCCAGGAATGCCCATTTGTCTGGTTGACGCTCATCTTAAACAGAAATAATACTTGGAGAAATTTAGATCTCCTCCAAATACATGAAGCTGTATTAGTTTAATTGTATTATTTTTGCAATGTGGGACAAAGCGAGGGTAACCCAAAAGGCGTCCAGTTTTCTTTTGTTGTAGGCAGTTGCATATCTTCTAAAGCATTTACTCACTTTGCTACTGATTATATTACAGGTTTCTGTGGGGAAACGGAGGAGGATCACCAAGATACTCTAAGCTTAGTTCGAAGTGTCGTTTATGACATGGCATACATGTTTGGTTACAGCATGAGGGAAAAAACCCATGCCCACAGGAACTATGTTGACGATATTCCTGATGCTGTTAAGCAGAGGAGGCTAACCGAACTTATCGATGCTTTCCGAGAGAGCACCGGTCAACACTACGACTCGAAGATAGGATCCATCCAACTTGTACTAGTCGAAGGAAACAACAAGAGAGCACCTGATACCGAGCTCATCGGAAAAAGCGATAGAGGCCACAGAGTATCATTTTCTAATATGCTAATCCCAGATCTGATCAAGAATGATGGGAAGCGGAACCCAGAAGTCGGTGACTTTGTGGAAGTTCGCATTCTGAAATCTACAAGAGCATCTCTTCACGGAGAGGCGCTTGCAATCACTACATTAAGCTCATTTTATGCCAGCACACTTGAAGAATCAGCCGCCTGTGCTGGCAGAACCTGAAACTATGTTAAGAATTTTGCTCAATTTCTTCTATCAAGTGATTCTGTGCGTAACCAGTTTCTTCAACGTTATTTAGTCAATCATTCTTTGCTTGCTGAATTTCAGACTGGTATATCCCTCCCCACTTTCATCTATTCCAGCCTCGGCTTATAATCATTCTCTATATATGAAGGCCTGTCTGAATATATAGTCATAGATCAATAAATCACTTTAATAAACTAAATTTTTAATGTTTTTTTTTTAAATTATATATGTTTAATATTTGGATATATTGGTAAAAGGTAAAAATTAAGAAAAAGCTTAACCAAAATCCTTTAAGCCCCCACAATGCTAGTTTTATTTTGGAATTTTTGGGGCAAGTTTTGGGAAAATATTTTGGTGTAACGATTTGGAATATTTAGTTCTGTTATGCGGAAATGATATTGGTAAGACCATTTCCAATCTATTGCACTACATGAAAATAGCGAAGTTTATATATCAAACACAAAATTCGTCTCTAAACTCATCTATTTTAAATTTTATATTGAAAGGAATATTCTTGAAATATTTCCTACTATTTCGTGTACAACAAAAAAATTGTTCCTCGAAAATAAGTTCACGTTTTTTCATATATTAAATTTATATTTAATTAATTTTTATAATTTAATTGAATATTTTTTATTCTATTTCTATATTAAACTTACATAAAAGTTAATTATGTAAATAATTAAATTAAATTATGTATCAAATAATTTATTTAATTTAATTTTAATATTATTAATTTGATTAATAAATTAAAAAATGAAAATAAAAATAAAATCAGCAGCTCTTTTTTTGGCGATGCTACAAGACGCTGGATTTAAATAGAAATACCATTGTTTTTTTTCCTAAAATAACTCTTTAAAATTTGTATTGACGATGCTACAGGGCGCTGGATTTAAATACAATCTATTCTCAAATCAAATATTTCAATTAAATGAAATTCCTTCATCTAAACCATGATTTTATTGTTGGTAGACTAAACTAAATACAATTTTAAATTTTATTAATAAAAAATTAATATATTAAGATGAATAATAAATCTAACATACCATACCATAGTATATAATATTTCAAACAAATTCAAAAATGAATAAGGAAAAAAAAAACAAGAAATACAATAGATGGTACCAATATAATCGGACAAGTATTAAACACGTCCAATGAGTAAGTATAATGAAAATTTAGAACCCAATGAATAAGGCTATCCACAAATATTAAATACAAGTAGAACTCTAATGAATACAAAATTGAATAAAATATATATCCGCTGCTATTATCCGCTCTTAGGTGGTTTCTCGTTGAGTTCTCTCTTTCTTTATGAGTCTTTCAAGTCGGTTAGATCAATATAAGACAGATAAGAATGGTATTATATGTGTATCTTCTCGATAGAAGGACTTCTAGTAGTGAAATATGAGTCAATGCTCAAGTAGTCCGGAGACTATAGCTCAGTCGAACTTCTAATCCAGCCACAAAACTTAAAATAGAACTGAAATAGATAATATATTCAAGTAGGCAAGGTAAGCTTAGACAAAGAAGGCTTTTAGGCCGTTAATCTTTTCATCGATGGGGAAAAAATACACTTATAATATGTGCCACCCTAAAGGGGGTGGCACACATACTTCAAATATTAATTTTTATTGGACAATAAAAAGAAAATCTAGAAATTATTCCCGTCTAGTATTCGTAACTCGATTTTTCATCATAAACATTAAAGTGGAATCTCATCAATATTCAAATTGTCAACAATTTAAATAAATAAATAAGATGCAAGTGTTAATATAAATATGAAAATCAAAAGAAAAAAGAGTGAATCGGTATTGTGGCAAATGATAACAATATTAACTATTTTGGATGTTGGAGCATTGTACTTAATATTCAAGAATCAGTTGATGTTAAACTTAGAAATTAAAGAGCAATAATAATTAGGTGAAACTTGAGGCAGGTACATGGAAGACCCCTCATTGTTAACCAATCATTTATCAATTAAATATGTACCTAAACCATAATTAGATGAAGGATTTTATAAAAAAATTGGCACAGTCTCCCCTTAATTTGAACTACGAGGGAAACAAAATACATCATAACCAATATCTTCAGCAACACAACCAAAATTCATCCGTAATGACCAATAATCTTAACCCAACAATTACAAGACATCTAGCTAAACCCGAGCCTAAAATACGAGTCAAAATATAATGTAATACGACATAATACATCCCAAAGGACAACACCATAATTGGAATAATCTCAGAACAAACAACTAACTCACGATCATTCTATTACTCTTCCCAGCACTATCTCCTCAAACCTACCAACGCTTAGACCTGTAACTTATTTTCATAGAAACAGCCCACACACAGAGTGATCATACCATAATATAATTACAATTCAAAGGAGTATACAATTCATAGTTCACTGAATATAATGCTGTAAAATTAAAAAATACTCCCTAAGTAAATCAATGCAGCATGAGATCTCTCGGACTGTTCCTGTTATCACAATTTCACAATTCACAAATATAAAATCCACAATAACAATATGATATTAATTGTTTCATTACTAAGTGTAATTCATTTCATTCGCAAGAATATAATTCTGTATAACAAGGTGATACTTTCATGTCAACCCGTGACATTCACAAATAATCTCATTTCAAGGGGGTGACTTTCACAATAATCTCATGTCAACCCATGACATTCACAATAATTTCATGTCAACCCGTTATATTCACAATTATCTCATGTAAACCCGTGACCTTCACAATTATCTCATTCATCACCCAAATATTCTCATCGCTTAATTAATACGCAAAACGAAATATATCATTATTGCTCATATGCCACTACATACCTTATCGTCCGAGACAACTGTTGAGTTACCCTCATCTGTGTCATGAGGTTTGAGTAGGCTCTACATAAACTAAATAATCAATAATAACATTTATGTGCACATAGCCTCACACTCAAACACATGCTCAGAACATGATATAACATCAATTCATGATAATATACTACTTAAATTCCTCGGATAATGAATTCGTTGTTATTGCAACACACAATTATTTTTCGGAATTTTACCTGTACCGATCGATCAGTGCTTATCTACCGATCGATCGGTACCCTTTAATTTTTTTCTCTCGCGTCGCACTTTATCAATTGATCGGTGATGATTCTACCGATCGATCGGTAAGTCCAAACATTTTCCTTTCTCCCCTTCGACTTCTACCGATCAATCAGTGTTGTTGCTATCGATCGATCGGTAGTTGATGTGTTCAAAAACTCCATTTTCAACTCAACGAAACTCCACTATCACACCAGCAAACATCATAACATCAACTGAATAATTTTGGGTCTTTTTAGACCCAACAACAACAATAAATGTACAAACTCGACATAAATTACTCAAACTCCAATTCAGTCAAATCCTTCTTCCAATTTAATACAAATCCAAACCCACGACAAAAAAATCCCCATAAACTAAGGATTTAGATGCAAGATATGTTAGCATGTGATGCCCTACAAGCCAATGGGACAATGATTAATATGTCTTTCCTTCTATAGTGTTAAACATTCCAATCCATACACTCTCATAGAAAGGCCGACATCAAACAGGACTGATGCTGAGCTTGTAGATCTGGTCAGATTGATTGGACTTGAGGTATCACCGTCGTCAGATTGATTTTGCATTACATCGGTAATATCTTTCGTGCACTTATATTTATAATTGCATGTTATATATGAATCAAACACAATCGATCATCCTCGGGTTATATCTGTTAATGTGTTTATATTTCTGCTATGTTTGATTCTGACGCCGGGGTCCGAACCCAACAGTGGTATCAGAGCACGGTTGCGCTTTGATTCATATTTGATAATTAATTTATTAGATCGTTTCCAATCAATACTAATCGTGTTTGAATTTTCAGAAATTTTTATATCCGGAAAAAACATAGAAATGTGATTAAAAAGAGTTTAAACCGAACCCAAAACCTAACCATCCCGGATTGTTTCGCGGGTCCACAAATCTGAAGCAACAAGCCATGGGACTCACGAATCCGGCGAGAATTGTTCTCTGCCGATGGATTGTTTCACGGGTCCAGGTGCGCGTAGCTTGTGTTGTCACCCTGTTGAGAGGTTCTCGACTTAGCTTCACGAAATCGCCAGAGAAAAAAGAAGGTTGCGCTGCACAGTGAGCGAGCAGCGTGCCCAAATATAAAATCCAAAATAACAATATGATATTGTTTCATTACTACTATAATTCATTTCATTCGCAAGAATATAATTCTGTATAACAACGTGATACTCCCATTCAACCCGCGACATTCACAATTATCTCATTCATCTCAAAAATATTCTCATCGCTTAATTAATACGCATAAACAAAAAATACAAATTGCTCGTACGTCACTACGTATCTTATCGTCTGAAACAACTGTTAAGTTACCCTCATCTGTGTTCTGAGGCTTGAGTAGGTTCTACATAAATTCATTTATCAATATTATCATTTATGTGCACATAGCCTCAAACTCAAACACATGCTCATGATATAACATCAGTTCATGCTAGTATACTACTTAAATTCCTCGTACAATGAATTCGTTGACATCGCAACACACAATTATTTTTCAGAATTTGCCTATACCGATCGATCGGTGCTTATCTACCGATTGATCGGTAGCCCTTTAATTTTTTTTCTCTCGATGTGCACTCTACCGATCGATCGATGATACTTCTACCGTTCGATTGGTAGTCCAAAAATTTCCCTTTCTCCCCTTCGACTTCTATCTATCGATCGGTGTTGTTGCTACCGATCTATCGGTATTTGCTATGTTCGAGAAACTCAATTTTCAATTCAACAAAACTCCACTATTACACAAGCAACTAACAACACCATAACATCAACTCAACTTAGTATGATTTTGGGTCTTTTTAGACCAAACAACAACAATAAATGTAGAAACCATAAATCATTCAAACTCCAATTCAATCAAACCTTCTTTTTTTTTTTCAATTCTAATACAAATCCAGGCTCTCAACCAAAATAATCCCCCTAAACTAAGGATTTAGATGCAAGATAAGATTTCCAACACAAATTTTAGCAAGAATCGTTCTTGAGGTCTAGCTAAATCGATTTCTCCCAGTTGAAAATGGTGGAAACAAGAAGATGGGGGAGAGAAAAGAGAGTTATGGAAAGAAAGGGAAGAGAGGGGGAAGAGAATAGAAAAAAATGAGTGAACACTAAGGCAGCTTGTTATTTATATATTACCAATGTCTCCCAAAACCAGGGTCCCAAATATTTGTACATATCCAATTCTAATCAAGTGTTCAATATTGTTTACTCCTTACTCTCTGCATTAAAATCTCAACCCTCAATGTAATCCCAACTCTCAGTCCCATTTCCGTAAAAATACCACAACCAATACAATTAAATCCATTAACTTAATTTTGGCCATCACACGGTACAACTTCATGAAAATTTCTTTGATTCAACCCACCCAAAAAACCTCAATTCATATAAGTCCATTTTCTGTCAAAATGATCAAAATAGACCGTTCTTTCTCTCTTTTGCATTAAATTTTATCCAACATCATGGTAGATAGAGGTTCGGAAGATCGCGGCGGCTTCGGTTGTGGATTCAGTCGCTGCGGATGTGGCGGCGATAGGGGAGGTCGCAGATACCATTACCTTTCAAATGTGGCTGTCCCCATTGCATTTTGTTGGGAAAATAACGCAATATTTTCTAGTCAGATATGTCGGAGCAAAAAAAATGCGGAATAAAAACACAAGATTTACGTGGTTCGGCAAAAAATTAGCCTACGTCCACGGGGCTGCTGCAGATCTTTTATTGAAGAAAAATACAAGTGTTTACAAAACACTGACAACACTCAATCTGAAAAACACTCAGAAAATTATACAGCAATTTTCTCTCACTAGTATTTTTACTCTGATTGCACTGTGTTATTTTTCTCTCTACAATTTTTGGTGTTTTCTCTGAATGAAATTGTAACTCTATTTATAGAATTTATTCACGCGTTGTTTACGCGTAATTGACAAAAAAAAAATTTGCCAATTTTTCTTCACACGTCTCTGATAAATCTTTATGCAGATTTCCTTGAAAAATTTTTGGCCAATTTTCAACAAATATGGGCCCCCCATATTTATTCCTTTGACTAACAATCTCCCACTTGAAGACTGATCTCAATCTGTCTTCACACCTCGATCAATGCAGCAGCCTCTTCTGGCCTGTCAATCTAGCAAGCCAACTGAAGTTGAACACAACTTCAGTTTATCAATGGTCACCACCTTTGTTAACATATCTGCTGGATTCTTACTTCCTTGGATCTTCTCTAATGTTAGCACATCATCCTCAAGCAGAGATCTGATGAAGTGATAACGGAGACCAATATGTTTTGTTCTAGAGTGGAATGCTGAATTCTTTGCCAGATGTATTGCACTCTGACTATCACTATACAAAACATTCTTCTCCTGATTGAATCTCAGCTCTGTTAACAAACCTTGAAGTCATATCAATTCTTTACTGGCTTCAGTCACTGCAACATATTCAGCCTCTGTAGTGGATAGAGCTACAATTTTTTGTATCCGCGACATCCAACTAACAACTGTAGTTCCAACAGTGAATACATATCCTGTGGTGCTTTTCCGGTGATCGACATCACCTCCATAGTCTGCATCTACGTAACCTTGTACTTTTAGTTCTCCTTTTCCAAAGTACAAACACTTCTTTGCAGTGCCTCGTAGATACCTCAAAATCCACTTAACTGCTTCCCAATGAGCCTTTCCTGGATTTGACATAAACCTGCTGACAACTCCCACTGCATTGGGCAATGTCTGGCCTTATACAGACCATTGCGTACATCAAACTCCCAATGGCTGAAGCATAAGGAACTTTAGCCATGGACTCTTTTTCTTCCTCCGTCTGAGGACATTGGTCCTTGGATAGGCGAAAATGACTAGCCAAAGGTGTGCTCACTGATTTGGCATCGCCCATGTTGAATCTCTGCAAAACACGATTGATGTACTCCGCCTGAGATAACTGCAAAATTCCATTTTGCTTATCTCTCGTGATTTGCATTCCAAGTATCTTTCTTGCTGGACCCAAATCTTTCATTTCAAATTCTTTTGACAACTGCTGTTTCAAGTTTCTGATTTCGTCCATATCAGAACCAGCTACTAACATATCATCGACATAAAGTAGCAAAATGATATAACTGGACTTATATCTCATGAAATAGCAACAATGGTCGGCGTTGCTCCTCTGGAAACCTTCCTTGTGCATAAAGCCGTCAAACTTTAAGTATCATTGTCTTGGAGCTTGTTTCAGGCCGTACAAGCTCTTTTTCAATTTGCACACCTTATTCTCCATCCCTTTCTTTTCGAAACCTTCTGGTTGAAACATATAGATCTCCTTATCAATGTCTCCGTGAAGAAACGCAGTCTTCACGTCCAGTTGCTCAAGATGGAGGCTTTCACTGGCAACAATACTCAATACAGTCCTAATAGTATTGAGCTTCACAACTGGAGCAAAAATCTCTGAGTAGTCAACTCCTTCTTTTTGCTGAAACCCTTTGACGACCATTCGGGCTTTGTATCTCGTGGAACCATCATGATCTTCCTTCACCCGATACACCCATTTGTTGTGAAGTGCCTTTTTGTCCATAGGCAACTCAACAAGTTCCCATGTCTGATTGGACATCAAAGACTTCATCTCGTCTTTCATGGCAAGCTCCCACTTGCCAGCATCTTTGGTCTGACATGCTTCATCGTAGCATTCAGGCTCACCTGCATCGGTTAGCAACAGATAGTTCATATACCTTCTGTTAGGTTCATGAGGCCGATAGCTCCTTCTCAATTCATGAACTGGAGCAGGAGATGCATCATGCTGCTGCTCGCTATCTTGATCAATTGATTCCCCTAACTGAGGAATCTCAACTATCTGTTCCACATGACTTTCTGGGACAACGTCCACCTCTGCATATGCTGGCTCACTCTGTTCTGAGTCGCTGACAACTGTGTTATGCCTGTCCTTATACATCACTCGTTCGTTGAAGATTACATCTCTGCTGCGGATCATCTTTTTGTTTTCATCATCCCAAATACGGTAGCCAAACTCATCTTCACCATAACCAATGAAAGTGCACTTCTTTGATTTGGGATCAAGTTTGTTTCTGAGTGCATCACTGATATGCACATATGCTACACAGCCGAAAACTTTAAGATATGAGAGGTTTACCTCTTTTCCGCTCCATACCACTTCTGGTATTCTATGCTCCAATGGTACCGATGGACCTCGGTTAATCAAGTAAGCTGCTGTGTTGAGTGCTTCTGCCCAGAACTGCTTTGGCAGGCCTGATTGTACCCGCATGCTTCTGGCTCGTTCTGTCAACGTCCGGTTCATACGCTCAGCTACACCATTGTGTTGAGGCGTACCAGGCACGGTTCTCTCCATTCTGATTCCGTGCTCATAGCAGAACTTCTTGAATCTGGCGTCTTCATATTCACCACCATTTCGGTTCTGAGCTTCTTTATCTTCAAACCTGTCTCATTTTCAACCATCGCTTTCCAAATCTTGAAAGCCTCAAATACTTCTGACTTATATTTCAGAAAGTAAACCCATACTTTCCTGGAGTGATCATCAATAAAAGTCACAAAGTAGTGTTTCCCACTAATGGATGAGACAGTCGTTGGTCCCCAAACATCAGAGTGAACTAGTTCAAGTTTCACCTTCTTTGGGGTTCTTGTACCTGTCTGAAAGCTAACTCTTTTTCTGCTTTCCAAAAATACATCCTTCACATGTGTCAATATTAATTGACTGAAGGCTCGGAAGTTTCCCCTTTGAGTGCATCACCTTCATTCCTTTCTCACTCATGTGGCCAAGTCTCTGATGCCATAGAGTAGGACTTTCTGTGTCTGCTGCAACTGCAATTGAACAGCGTGCTCCTGCTGTCATGTAAAGAGTACCACTCTTATTGCCTCGAGCAATTATCATTGCACCTTTTGAGATCTTCCAAGTATCACCGTGAAAGACCGTTGTATGACCTTCACCGGCCAACTGGCCAACTGAGATTAAGTTCTTTCTCAGCTCGGGAATATGTCTGACATCCTTCAATTCCCATACAGACCCGTTCAACTTAATCTTTATGATACCTTTGCCAACAATCTCGCAAGATTGTTCATTACCAAGGTAGACTTTACCAAGGTTTCCGGGGACATATTTCTCGAAGAGTTCTCTCTGCGAAGTAGCATGGAATGATGCTCCGGAGTCTAACACCCAAGACTCTTCCTTGCACTCTAAGGAACATATTAATGCATCATCTCCAGAAGCAACGTTTGCTTCTGCCTTCACCTCCTGATTCTTCGGTGCATTTTTGCACTGATTTTTATAATGTCCGGGCTGCCCGCATTTCCAGCACTCAATAGTCTTTGAGTTCTGAGAATTAGGGGGATTCCTAGATTTGGACCTCCTGTCCATTTGTTTGCCACGTCCACCTCCTCTGTTTGATTTTCTACATCTTGACTCTGTATGTAATACTGAAGAGGTTGATGATTCATTTGAATCTCTCCGTCTGATCTCTTCACTGAGAACCAGATCACGAACATCGTCAAATTTCAACTTAGTACTTCCCGATGAGCTACTCACAGCTGTGACAGTAGCATTCCAGCTTTCCGGCAGGGAAGACAAAAGTATTAATGCTCGTACTTCATCATCAAAATCAATGCTAACTGAACTCAACTGGGTTGTCACTGTGTTGAGTTCATTGAGGTGTTGAGCTACCGATCTGCCTTCTACCATTCGCAAATTGAACAACCGCCTCATCAAATGAACTTTGTTTGAAGCTGATGGCTTCTCGTACATGCTTGAAAGAGCCGCCATAAGACCCGCAGTGGTCTTTTCTTTTGCTATGTTGAAAGCAACGTTGCGTGACAACGTCAGTCGGATAACTCCGAGAGCTTTTCTATCTAGAAGAGCCCATTCTTCATCTTTCATGCCTTCTGGCTTCATACCCGAGAGAGGTTGATAAAGGCCTTTCTGGTACATATGGTCTTCTATTTGCATTTTCCAAAAGCCAAAATCTGAACCATTGAACTTTTCAATATTCATTTTTCCTTCATCTGCCGCCATTACTCCCACTAGAATCTGACTCCCACCGGATTGCTGTTTTGACAATTTTTGAAAATCGTGTTATTGAAAAACACCGCTGCGGACGAATTTGGTATCGCTGACCAAATCACTATTCACGAAATCACTATTCACGTGAATAGTAACCCGACAAAAAAAAATTGACAAAATTAACAACCTTGCTCTGATACCAGTTGTTGGGAAAATAACGCAATATTTTCTAGTCAGATATGTGGGAGCAAAAAAAAATGCGGAATAAAAACACAAGATTTACGTGGTTCGGCAAAAAATTAGCCTACGTCCACGGGGCTGCTGCAGATCTTTTATTGAAGAAAAATACAAGTGTTTACAAAACACTGACAACACTCAATCTGAAAAACACTCAGAAAATTATACAGCAATTTTCTCTCACTAGTATTTTTACTCTGATTGCACTGTGTTATTTTTCTCTCTACAATTTTTGGTGTTTTCTCTGAATGAAATTGTAACTCTATTTATAGAATTTATTCACGCGTTGTTTACGCGTAATTGACAAAAAAAAAATTTGCCAATTTTTCTTCACACGTCTCTGATAAATCTTTATGCAGATTTCCTTGAAAAATTTTTGGCCAATTTTCAACAAATATGGGCCCCCCATATTTATTCCTTTGACTAACAATCTCCCACTTGAAGACTGATCTCAATCTGTCTTCACACCTCGATCAATGCAGCAGCCTCTTCTGGCCTGTCAATCTAGCAAGCCAACTGAAGTTGAACACAACTTCAGTTTATCAATGGTCACCACCTTTGTTAACATATCTGCTGGATTCTTACTTCCTTGGATCTTCTCTAATGTTAGCACATCATCCTCAAGCAGAGATCTGATGAAGTGATAACGGAGACCAATATGTTTTGTTCTAGAGTGGAATGCTGAATTCTTTGCCAGATGTATTGCACTCTGACTATCACTATACAAAACATTCTTCTCCTGATTGAATCTCAGCTCTGTTAACAAACCTTGAAGTCATATCAATTCTTTACTGGCTTCAGTCACTGCAACATATTCAGCCTCTGTAGTGGATAGAGCTACAATTTTTTGTATCCGCGACATCCAACTAACAACTGTAGTTCCAACAGTGAATACATATCCTGTGGTGCTTTTCCGGTGATCGACATCACCTCCATAGTCTGCATCTACGTAACCTTGTACTTTTAGTTCTCCTTTTCCAAAGTACAAACACTTCTTTGCAGTGCCTCGTAGATACCTCAAAATCCACTTAACTGCTTCCCAATGAGCCTTTCCTGGATTTGACATAAACCTGCTAACAACTCCCACTGCATGGGCAATGTCTGGCCTTGTACAGACCATTGCGTACATCAAACTCCCAATGGCTGAAGCATAAGGAACTTTAGCCATGGACTCTTTTTCTTCCTCCGTCTGAGGACATTGGTCCTTGGATAGGCGAAAATGACTAGCCAAAGGTGTGCTCACTGATTTGGCATCGCCCATGTTGAATCTCTGCAAAACACAATTGATGTACTCCGCCTGAGATAACTGCAAAATTCCATTTTGCTTATCTCTCGTGATTTGCATTCCAAGTATCTTTCTTGCTGGACCCAAATCTTTCATTTCAAATTCTTTTGACAACTGCTGTTTCAAGTTTCTGATTTCGTCCATATCAGAGACAGCTACTAACATATCATCGACATAAAGTAGCAAAATGATATAACTGGACTTATATCTCTTGAAATAGCAACAATGGTCGGCGTTGCTCCTCTGGAAACCTTCCTTGTGCATAAAGCCGTCAAACTTTAAGTACCATTGTCTTGGAGCTTGTTTCAGGCCGTACAAGCTCTTTTTCAATTTGCACACCTTATTCTCCATCCCTTTCTTTTCGAAACCTTCTGGTTGAAACATATAGATCTCCTTATCAATGTCTCCGTGAAGAAACGCGGTCTTCACGTCCAGTTGCTCAAGATGGAGGCTTTCACTGGCAACAATACTCAATACAGTCCTAATAGTATTGAGCTTCACAACTGGAGCAAAAATCTCTTAGTAGTCAACTCCTTCTTTTTGCTGAAACCCTTTGACGACCATTCGGGCTTTGTATCTCGTGGAACCATCATGATCTTCCTTCACCCGATACACCCATTTGTTGTGAAGTGCCTTTTTGTCCATAGGCAACTCAACAAGTTCCCATGTCTGATTGGACATCAAAGACTTCATCTCGTCTTTCATGGCAAGCTCCCACTTGCCAGCATCTTTGGTCTGACATGCTTCATCGTAGCATTCAGGCTCACCTGCATCGGTTAGCAACAGATAGTTCATATACCTTCTGTTAGGTACATGAGGCCGATAACTCCTTCTCAATTCATGAACTGGAGCAGGAGATGCATCATGCTGCTGCTCGCTATCTTGATCAATTGATTCCCCTAACTGAGGAATCTCAACTATCTGTTCCACATGACTTTCTGGGACAACGTCCACCTCTGCATATGCTGGCTCACTCTGTTCTGAGTCGCTGACAACTGTGTTATGCCTGTCCTTATACATCACTCGTTCGTTGAAGATTACATCTCTGCTGCGGATCATCTTTTTGTTTTCATCATCCCAAATACGGTAGCCAAACTCATCTTCACCATAACCAATGAAAGTGCACTTCTTTGATTTGGGATCAAGTTTGTTTCTGAGTGCATCACTGATATGCACATATGCTACACAGCCGAAAACTTTAAGATATGAGAGGTTTACCTCTTTTCCGCTCCATACCACTTCTGGTATTCTATGCTCCAATGGTACCGATGGACCTCGGTTAATCAAGTAAGCTGCTGTGTTGAGTGCTTCTGCCCAGAACTGCTTTGGCAGGCCTGATTGTACCCGCATGCTTCTGGCTCGTTCTGTCAACGTCCGGTTCATACGCTCAGCTACACCATTGTGTTGAGGCGTACCAGGCACGGTTCTCTCCATTCTGATTCCGTGCTCATAGCAGAACTTCTTGAATCTGGCGTCTTCATATTCACCACCATTTTCGGTTCTGAGCTTCTTTATCTTCAAACCTGTCTCATTTTCAACCATCGCTTTCCAAATCTTGAAAGCCTCAAATACTTCTGACTTATATTTCAGAAAGTAAACCCATACTTTCCTGGAGTGATCATCAATAAAAGTCACAAAGTAGTGTTTCCCACTAATGGATGAGACAGTCGTTGGTCCCCAAACATCAGAGTGAACTAGTTCAAGTTTCACCTTCTTTGGGGTTCTTGTACCTGTCTGAAAGCTAACTCTTTTTCTGCTTTCCAAAAATACATCCTTCACATGTGTCAATATTAATTGACTGAAGGCTCGGAAGTTTCCCCTTTGAGTGCATCACCTTCATTCCTTTCTCACTCATGTGGCCAAGTCTCTGATGCCATAGAGTAGGACTTTCTGTGTCTGCTGCAACTGCAATTGAACAGCGTGCTCCTGCTGTCATGTAAAGAGTACCACTCTTATTGCCTCGAGAAATTATCATTGCACCTTTTGAGATCTTCCAAGTATCACCGTGAAAGACCGTTGTATGACCTTCACCGGCCAACTGGCCAACTGAGATTAAGTTCTTTCTCAGCTCGGGAATATGTCTGACATCCTTCAATTCCCATACAGACCCGTTCAACTTAATCTTTATGATACCTTTGCCAACAATCTCGCAAGATTGTTCATTACCAAGGTAGACTTTACCAAGGTTTCCGGGGACATATTTCTCGAAGAGTTCTCTCTGCGAAGTAGCATGGAATGATGCTCCGGAGTCTAACACCCAAGACTCTTCCTTGCACTCTAAGGAACATATTAATGCATCATCTCCAGAAGCAACGTTTGCTTCTGCATTCACCTCCTGATTCTTCGGTGCATTTTTGCACTGATTTTTATAATGTCCGGGCTGCCCGCATTTCCAGCACTCAATAGTCTTTGAGTTCTGAGAATTAGGGGGATTCCTAGATTTGGACCTCCTGTCCATTTGTTTGCCACGTTCACCTCCTCTGTTTGATTTTCTACATCTTGACTCTGTATGTAATACTGAAGAGGTTGATGATTCATTTGAATCTCTCCGTCTGATCTCTTCACTGAGAACCAGATCACGAACATCGTCAAATTTCAACTTAGTACTTCCCGATGAGCTACTCACAGCTGTGACAGTAGCATTCCAGCTTTCCGGCAGGGAAGACAAAAGTATTAATGCTCGTACTTCATCATCAAAATCAATGCTAACTGAACTCAACTGGGTTGTCACTGTGTTGAGTTCATTGAGGTGTTGAGCTACCGATCTGCCTTCTACCATTCGCAAATTGAACAACCGCCTCATCAAATGAACTTTGTTTGAAGCTGATGGCTTCTCGTACATGCTTGAAAGAGCCGCCATAAGACCCGCAGTGGTCTTTTCTTTTGCTATGTTGAAAGCAACGTTGCGTGACAACGTCAGTCGGATAACTCCGAGAGCTTTTCTATCTAGAAGAGCCCATTCTTCATCTTTCATGCCTTCTGGCTTCATACCCGAGAGAGGTTGATAAAGGCCTTTCTGGTACATATGGTCTTCTATTTGCATTTTCCAAAAGCCAAAATCTGAACCATTGAACTTTTCAATATTCATTTTTCCTTCATCTGCCGCCATTACTCCCACTAGAATCTGACTCCCACCGGATTGCTGTTTTGACAATTTTTGAGAATCGTGTTATTGAAAAACACCTCTGCGGACGAATTTGGTATCGCTGACCAAATCACTATTCACGAAATTCACTATTCACGTGAATAGTAACCCGACAAAAAAAACTGACAAAATTAACAACCTTGCTCTGATACCAGTTGTTGGGAAAATAACGCAATATTTTCTAGTCAGATATGTGGGAGCAAAAAAAAAATGCAGAATAAAAACACAAGATTTACGTGGTTCGGCAAAAAATTAGCCTACGTCCACGGGGCTGCTGCAGATCTTTTATTGAAGAAAAATACAAGTGTTTTACAAAACACTGACAACACTCAATCTGAAAAACACTCAGAAAATTATACAGCAATTTTCTCTCACTAGTATTTTTACTCTGATTGCACTGTGTTATTTTTCTCTCTACAATTTTTGGTGTTTTCTCTGAATGAAATTGTAACTCTATTTATAGAATTTATTCACGCGTTGTTTACGCGTAATTGACAAAAAAAAAATTTGCCAATTTTTCTTCACACGTCTCTGATAAATCTTTATGCAGATTTCCTTGAAAAATTTTTGGCCAATTTTCAACAAATATGGGCCCCCCATATTTATTCCTTTGACTAACACATTTGTCCAGAAACTTGCCGACCATTCATCTCCTACCATTTCTAAATTTCATCAGCTGGGAAAAGTTCACATTTTCCATCCCTTTGTTTAACAAAATATCGCATATTCATAAAGCTTAACAAATTTCCAAACAGAATTGAACTATATTGTGTCCAAGCGGACAACAGACCTGAAATGATATTATACGGAAATTGCCTAATTACAAAGGTAGGAGAGGGTACTTGGTAACAAAAACTAAAGTTTAATTTTGATGGCTTTTGGTTAGAGTGCCTTTTAAAATCTACTTGGTGCTGGACAAAGTGGCTTATTTGTTACAATTATGATGAGAAAAGAAAATTTCAAGTGGTGGTGTACGTGCACCGGTTGAATCTAGCGGTGCACACATGTTCACCGCTAGACTCAAGCAGTTAACTTACCAAGACCTATGATGCACGGGCACTGACACGGCGACACTGACAAGACACGATACGGACACGGCAACACGGATTTTCAAAAAATTTCAGGGCATGACACGGCTGAAACACGCATATATATATATATGTGTATATATATATATGTATATATATATATATGTATATATATATTTGTAATATAATACTACATTTTTTAAATTCTAAAATCATGTAAAATTAACAAAAATATTCTCACCAAATTCAAGAAGCATATAAATAAATAAATGCATGTCACTGAAATCATCATAGTATCACTCATACTAACAACAAATGTATATTATTTCAAGTGACATAAAGTTTAACTAACACGTCTTATATTTTATTTTAGCCAAATTTTTTTTAAAATTGTACATTTAACCCAAAAATGTCATTTCCGTGTCAGACAAGCCAATGGGTCATGTCCGATACGGGTGTCCGACTTTGAGGGAGTATACGACACGGGTGTCTGATTTATTTTTATAATAAAATAAAAGACACGCCACATGGCGTGTCCGACATGTGTCCGATGAGTGTCTGAAAAGTGTCGATGTTCGAAAAGTGTCCGACACTGCACTGAGTAATTTTTAGGAGTGTCCGTGCATCATAGATCAAGACTAGAAGCTCAACTAAAAGTATTCTATTTGCTTTTTGATCGTCACTTTTTTAAACAAAAATAATATCAGTACTAATCAATTAATCCGTAAGTGCACGACTGTAAAGTTTTAGTATAGTAGTAAGTACCAAACTTAATCAGCTTAATTATATTTAACATACGATAGTTGGTTGGTGATCATGCAATAATAAAAGTAAATAAAAGAAATCAAAACTCTTAATCAACAAGCGTGCTTAAACGAAGAATTCAATAGAGAAGAATTATCAAGACATTGGTTCACATATGCAATCATCCACAATTTTCTCATTAGCATTGATTATTTTTTCATATGATTCTAAGGTGACGAGTTCTTCAAAATTATCTAGTATAATCTCTCGAGCTATGCTAAACCTAATATCAAATTGCAGTAAGTTGTCATGACAATTCAATATTGTCTATGCTTTGTGAAAACTTCTAGCTTTTGGTTACTAGATATATATGGCTATCATACACGTATTTGATCTTATCTCTCGATCTCAATCTGAAATCCGTGGCATAATTTATTAGGTCATATTATAACATCATCTCTCGATCTCAATAATAACACACAATTCAATTCATGGTGATCAATCCCAGGAAGCATTAAAATTATAAACTATGCACAAAAATCATATGGTTTTAATAAAAAAGTAACAATTAAATCATAGGTTCAAACATAGGATCCCCAAGTCTTGATAAAGAAACCTAGTCTATAATTATCCTCATAGAAAGATGATTATAGATTTGTTCTAAGCAAAACAACATCAAACTATAAATTAAACGTTGTTCGTCTTCCGTCTCCTTGTTGAATCTTGCGTGGTGGCTTTGAATATGATGGAGAGGTGAAGTCTAGGTTGAATTATGGACTCCAAAACTGATTGTGGCAGGCCATTCTTTGCTATTTATAGTGAAGGCAAAATAATTTAGATTCCTTGCGGACTTCAAACTCTAAATGGTTTTTTTTTTTTTTTTTTTTCTGATTTCTAGTTTACTGATCGATCAGTGAGATGTACCGATTGATCGGTAAATCCTTGAATTAGATCCTTTTTGCTACGGCATGGCTACCGATTGATCGATAAGTTCTACCGATCGGTAACGTATGTCTTCTGGTGATCGATAGGTGCATGTGTACCGATCGATCGGTAACGTTTTTCTCCAAAAGTCTAGTTTTCGCCGTTTCTTTAATCGGTTCGCCTCTTTTAGTCCTTTTTCATCAATCTAAGTATAAATTCTTCACTTTCATGAACTTGGCCATTGATTCCTGAAATGAACAAAACCAACACAAAATCGCATAATCTCGTCCATGAATCAATATAAAAATCAAAGAAATATATGTGTAAAAATCACACTTATCACTTTTTAATAAGGGAAAATTAAAATAAAATCCAGCATAATATAATCAACATGTTTAATCTGTTTTCGTGTGTCGCAAGAATCTTTCTGACTCTGTGAACAACATATCCAAGTCAACACGAGTCACATGAAGTAGAATACCAGAAAGGAGTGAAGCTCCTATACGAAAATGTAATCCAACGTGTTCCAGTGAAGTACATATTGGAAGGATGAGGTTGGGGTTTCTTGTGATTCAAGATCAATCAATTCTAATTCGAGACATCAACAAGAAAGCTACATCTGGTACAAGATCCATGGATTCTAATAAAACTAGAATTCTTTGGGAAAAGAATGCTGGGTGAAAAGATCTTTGTTCAACACTTGCTTGACAAATCCCATAGCCGCACTGTTTTTTGTCCATCGAAGATGATAATAGTTGCTAGGGATGAGTGAGAATGTAATTAACAAAATTTTTATTCATTCAGTAACATACTATGCACTTTTTGTGTGTTGTCTCCATTTTTGTGTAAATATATTTCCGGGGAATGAAATTTATTGTTCTCTCTAATTTCAGAAACAAGCTGCAAAATAGGACATACTTGCAAAAATTAGGTGCACTGCTTGAGTATACCGGTGCACTTATCTCGCATGCACCGCTAGACTCAAGATGTGCTGTTATCAAAACACACATATATTAAGGCGGAGGTGCAATTGATTACATTAAATCGGGGGTGCACTTAATTCTAATAAAGTGGTGCATTTAAATTTAACAATGTGGTGTACTTAGTTTTAGCAAGTGCACCGCTTGAGTCTAGCGATACACGTATTTCACGTGCACCGCTAGACTCAATGGTGCACTTATATTACGTGTACCTATTAGCTTCTTAGGTGCACTCAACCCTCATGCACCGCATGTGTCTAGCGGTACACATATATTGTGTGCACCGCGAGAATCAGGTGATGCATTTATATTAGGTGCACCCTAATAATAACTGGTGCAAACAAACAAGCTCAATGAAATTCAAGCCTCTACCAAATACGAAGAAAGTAGATGTTGCAGCTTCTGGCAGCTCCGCTCATTCTACACCCGTTGTCTCATCACGGGAAAAGCGAGATGTGGTGATGCTTATCTATAAATCAATAGTTCATGGCACTCAAACGAGCATTATCAATTCAAGAATTCAACAAGCAAGGGATTTTGTTGTAGCCGAAGCACATCAAGATGGTTGCATGACAAGTTTTAGAATATTTGACTCCTCATATGAGAATATTCTTGTTCTTGTAATTCCAACTCGGGCAAAACTCGGTGTTTAGCTTGGTGAGGTTCTTTCATTAACACCCTTTGGCAATGAAAGAAACCATATTTAAGGTTTGTCGTGATTCTTGCAATATTTCTTGAACTTTCTTATGTACTGATGAGCAGGTATATCTAGAATTCAAGATGCAGTTGGGTATTTGATGAACCTTCAAGTTGATTGCTAGTAGGACAACTTATAATATCACCTGTGTATGCAAACAAATATCTGTTTTTTGCACTATTCATACCTTCCTTATCTACAATCAACAATGACTATTGTAATTTGATATGTTGTTTTAATGTATTAATACATATAATTTTTAAATAAAAAAAACTGGTGCAAACAAACAAATGTGCATCGTCTGTGTATTGGTGCACATAATATACGTACACTGCTAAACTCATGCAGTGCACGTAATATTAGTAACTATGGGAAAGGTCTCAATAGTATCGGCCTTGACATCTTCGGCGATATTATATGTATTGACGGTGAATACAATGGATTCATGTGTTTCTTCGACTACAAAATGGGCATCTGGGTGAATGCAACTCCAGAACCTTCTCAAAATTCAGTCTCAGAATTGATGACAAAAACATCGATTTCTATTTCTGCATGACAATTTGACAGCAGCAGCTCCCTCTAGAGAAAAAAAACTGGTATGTGAATTTAGGCTGTATTAATTTTATTGCAAAACTCTGTCCCTACCACGCCATTACTAGGTCGGCAAAGAAAAATTGAATCGAGGAAGGTAGCACAACTGGGAGCGCAAATTCTATTTTAGAGAGAGAATCTTAGAGGTTCCTCCAACCCTTGAAAAGGTAACACAATTCCTAGGGATATTCAAGGCAAATAAAAAGACTTCTTAAATTTAGGGTTTCTGCAATTGGACTTATTTGAATAAAGTTTTCTGAAAAATGGATTTAGTTGTAAAAATGATTTTGTCCATCATTTATTTGAATAATGTTTTATAAATGTGTACTTATTTGCAATGTCCTCTAATAATTAAATATAAGTAGGTTAAAATAAATTGAACTAAACTCACAAGGAGTTAAGGACCAAGGTTAAGGTTAAATCTTCCTACTCTCGCTAGTTACGGTTTCTTACAGTTGGTTTCTTTTCATGTCTTCGATTTTTCATCCATCACTTCGTTCCAGATTTTTTTTTCAAATCTGGTATATATATATATATTGTTTGTTGTCTTTTGAGGTTTTTTAGTTATGATTTATTGGTGTCTGTGCTTCTTTGCTCATTTCCAGAATACAGTTTGAAACTTGCAACGAATAAGATGACCCAAAGAAATATTAATTGGTGCGCGAAAATTATAAAAGGTAACTCGTGCACGAAAGATATTGCAACGAAGAATATGCACCAAAGAAAAATTAACTAGTGCACGAAAAATATAAAAATTAAGTAGTGCACGAAAATTATGAAAAGCAAACTGATGCAAGAAAGATAAAAAGCAACTGGTGCACGAAACTTATAAAAAGTAACTGGTTCACGAAACTTATAAAAAGTAACTGGTACATAAATCTTAAACTAACTAGTGCATGAACTTATAAAAGTAATTGACGCACGGACATATAAAAGTAATTGATGCACGAAAATTGAAAATCAGTAAATGATGTAAGAAAATTGAAAATCATTAACTGATGTACGAAAAATGAAAATAAGTAATTGCACGAAAATTAAAATCAGTAACTGATGTACGAAAAATGAAGATCAGTAATTGGTGCACGAAAATTAAAATCATTAACTGATGCACGAAACAAAGAAAAAGCATGTGATGCACGAACCATAAAAAGTGGGTGATGCACGAAATATACAATTAAGTAAGTGATGCACGAACCATTTAGTTTTGTGTACCAGTTATTATATTTCGTGCACCGGTTGTTGTTTTTGCAAATTTTGTGCATCAGTTAATTAACACAAAGTTCGTACACCAGTGTTATATTTTCATGCATCAGTAACTCTTTTATCATTTTCGTGCACCAGTTACTTTTCATTATTTTCGGTCACCAAGGTTATATTTTCGTGCACCAGTTACTTTTTAAAACTTTCGTTCACCAGTTACTTTTTAAAACTTTCGTCAGCCAGTTAATTTTTATAATTTTCGTGCACCAATTACTTTTTATAATTTTCGTGCACCAATTACTTTTTCTTTGGATCATCTTATTTGTTGCAATATTTTGCTGTCAGGCTGTAAATTTTGGAAATGAGCAAATAAGCACGGACACCAACGCACACCTTACTTCTTCATCCATATGCACCAGTCAAAGCCATGCGAGATTTTTTTAAAAAAAAACATACCAATAGACTTTCATTGCAGGCAATTTAGCATCGGTATTCAAATTTATAATTCACATACACACCATATACACGCACATGATGGAATGTGCATAGTAGATCGGGAAATTATATGTTCAGGGTAGTCCGAGGTCTACTTCGATTCAAAAAGATTTCAAATGCTATGAACAATTTAGATGCTTCGATTCAAATATATTTCATGTGTAGAACATTTTAGCAAATAAATTTTAGGTCGGGGCGACGAGATGAGGCGACGAGATGATGAAGAAAATAATGATCTGAGAATCGCCGAAAAATTTTAGCAGAAAATTTAAGGTGTGGGGCAGCGGGATAAGGAAAAAAAAAAGATGTGAAATTAGGTTTAGGGTGTTTTCAATTGAATGGTATTTTTGTAACTAAAAAAACATTTTCAAACCAATAGTTAAAAAAATTGGCTTTATGTGAATATAATTTTCTCCTAAGTGTAATTTTTGTAAAAGTTTTTTTTCCAGATTTATTTGTAATAAGCTTATGTAAACAACACTTACTTGCAAGTCCCCCTTTTTAGTTTTCTTGTTGGACTGGATCCGAGACTACATATTGTGGACTAATATTTTGGGTAACTATTTCAACTAGGTCCAATTTTGGATGTAATGACCAAATTAACTTTAAACTACCATCTTTTTCATCAAATCATCTTCTTCAGTATTCGTGGAATACAACCCGTCCTAGCTTCACCTCATTAAGCTCTCCATGAAACCAATCTGGGATTTTCGCACCTCCGAGGCGAATTCTTCCCATCCCATGCGGTATCAATCATGGAATAATCGATATGGCTTTGTGGCGTTCGGGCGAATTGTTGGCTTGTGACCAAAATATCTCCTGCAATAAATAAACAAGACATTTATTATCATAGGAATTACAGACCATAAAAAAATAGTGATTATAAATTAATCACCTCCTCCCAGCTAGTATTGTTGCCATATTTCCATTGTTATTTGCTACAAAAACATCGCTTTCATCACAAACGATGAAGTCCAATGCAGCCATGAGAGAGGAATATAGCGAAAACTCTGCTAGCTCTTCCTTGCTTGCAAGGCTCTGTTTACTGTGGAAATTTGGTAAGAGGGAGGTGCTTGCAAGGTACATTGTATTTTCCATTAACATTAAATGATTACTGGAGAAATGTTTTAATGCTTCACACAATAGACTTAAACGGCCATGATTGATTCATTGCTTTTGATTGATGTTTGATGCCCGAAGAATGATAAATTTTAGGACGAAGGGTTTGCTATGATAGATTTACATGTACCTATAGACTATGTTTTTGGTTACATGACCGATGTATTATGTTTTTTTTGTTAAATACAGTACTTTAGTATATTGGTGCATGTAGTTTATATGTGCCGATAGACTCATACAATGAATGTAATTTACATGCACCATCTGAGGCTATTGTATATAAATTACATGCATTGATACTTAGTTACTGTCTTTAACCAAAAAAACATTGTCTATCAGTACATTAAATTACATGCACCGCTATGTAGTTCCAGACAGTATGTCAGTGAGAGGTAGCACCATCTTATATCCCCAAATCAAAGTTGAAGAATTAGCAATCTTAAACAAGAAAGCAGTGACATGATGTCTGAAATTTTCAATTTATATCTTTCATATTGGAAACACATCATGAGCATCCTACGTGACATTACAGAAAGATCACTTGACATTTTAATACTAGGTGGTGCCTCTACATTGGCCAAACCTCCCTACCATTAGACTCATCGCATGAGTTACGTATATCGCATGAGTCTAGCGGTGCATGTAAATTATGCGCACTGCTAGACTCATACGGTGCATGTATATAACGTTAACATGAACCGCATGAGTCATATGAACCACATGAGCCTGGCGATGCATGTAAGTACGTGCACCGCTAGATTCATACGGTGCATGTATATTATTTGTTTAATTTTTATATTTTGAAATTCCACCAACAATTCCTTTACCCGCTCCGGCAACTGCTCCTGCACCAACACCAACACCAAACAAGGGTGTATTACCTATAATATGTTTGAAATGAGAACAAACAAATTAGAAAAGAATTACCTCGGTCATCTTCAATCTTCGATGTGGCATCTCCAAGACAAGTAAATCAAGTAAACACACGTATAAAAATAAAAACTCAATTTTTAACTTCATAAAAGTCTAAGATTCAAGAAAGACTACACCAAATAAACTGAAGATTAAGTTCCAGAAAAGTAATAAATATGATTCTCTTTCAACAGCACTAAAAAATAAGAGAGAACGCGACTCGGAATGATGTTCCTCTAGCGAAATATCATCAAATCAAACCAGGGAAAAAGATTGATTCCATATATTTGAGTATTTACCTAAAATTATCCTCTCATCTTGATAACGGGATCACAGTAGCACTCATTTTTACTCTTGCAAATCTCCCTACGATCGCTCTTTTCTGCCAGATTTTCACTTCTTACGAAAATGACAATTTAGATCTCTTTCTTATCTATGCACATGGCGCAGATTCAGACGAGATAACCAGAGATATGATAGAAAAGTAATGACAGATTTTATATTACACGTAAGATCCAGGTGGGGTCATACACAACCATGAGGCGTCCGCCATTTGCAGAAAAGTGGAGGTGGGAAATTGGGTAAAGATTCGATGGATGAAAGTGCAGAAAGTGCAGCGCGAGAGATATTTAGTCATAATTAATGGACTAATTAGATTAAGATTTGATAAAATATATTTAGTTGAAAGAAGTTTCTTAAAAATTGTATTTAGTTGGAAATAATACATTTTGGATAATCTAATTGAAAGATGTTTTTTGTAGATGTTATCTTCTTGTAATTTCCTCTTTAACATTGCTTATTAGTTATTACTTACGCGGTGGGCTAGACTGGGTTCCACCCTATTTCTCGCCCTTGCCAAACACAACCAGAAGAAGAAAAAAAAAACCTTAAATAAAAAGAAAATTTCAAAAGCCATGGATTTGAAGATTTTTCAAACAAGTAGAGTGCTACTATCAAGAGTTTCAAATCCTCTTCCCAACTAAAAATGTCGAAATCATAGAGACGTATCAAGCAGTTGTGGCTTTCTTCTTTTCCTCTTCGATTCGTTGCAACTCGATCAATCTTTCTGCCCAAGCTCTGTCTCTTGCAACTGCAGCCATCTTGCGTTCCACCCGTTTCATGAGTTTTTTCTTTGTAGCCTCTTGCAACTGAGCTTTGCGTTTCCTTTTTTCAGACTGCATGGGGACAAAATGCAGATTTTCATCCGAACTGATCACAACCATTCAAGGCCAATTAACTTGAACACTCCGAAGAATTGCGCAGGCCTAATACCAGAGAGGAAAAGGTAGCACAAACCAAACTAAAGACAGATAGCAGCTGCAATGAGAATCTCGAAGAATCCAAAAAGTTCTACAAAACCTGATAGTTAAAACTACTAGTTCCAAAAAAGAGACAGAGGTGAGTAAAATAAAATACTGTGCAGCCGTAGAAGGACAAGGGAATGCAAATGTGCACCTCTTGATAGTATCTCATATATAAGTCAACACTTTCTACTCGAACTCAAAGTTAAAATGTTAAAATATGGGGCTTCGGCTATTTGGCTGGCTCTTTTACGACCATTCCTCAGCTCTAGAGTGATAAGCATACAACACATTGTACTATGCACCATTACTAGATGAAGGCAAGTCCGAAACATTTTGCATTTTATATCATATATGATACTAGAATATATGTTCAGCATTGTAAATTGATTACACGATCATATTTAGCTCATGTGTTGCTTTGTTTGAAGTCAAACAAGGAAAAACTAATGTTCAAGTCAATTCTTACTTGAGGTCAACTTGCAAGGCAGCTCAACTCATCAAGAGACCTAAATCATGCATGGATTCAGAGTTGCTTCAAGATGATTGCAAACCAAACTCACATGATTCTTTAATTGCTTAACATAATGCAGACACTAACAAAACTGATATCAGTTGTGCATGATTTTTGCTGATGGAGCAAAAGTTTTCCCCCCTAAAGGTGGCGTTTGTTGGCAAGTAACACAATTGTCACTACTGTACTATATGACACAACAATCAAATCGTGACATTTGAACCACTACATAAGAGTCGGATTTTGTTCCAGGGACACACACTCTTTCATAATTAGTATAAGAGTCTTGAGTCATGTATTCGATTCAGATTAGTCTTAAATCAGGGTAATTGTTCTAGTGGGATTTTGATAAAACAACAATAGCCCATCCATTATCTTCTTGATATTGAGTAAACTCCTGAACCTAGATAAGGACATGTTCATACATATCCTCCCAAATCATCCTAGAGACATCCCAAGGTTTTAAGGATATAATCCATTGGCATTTCAATTTCCAGAAATTTAGTCCTAATACCCACTTTGAAAAATTAACCGAAAAAGAAACGAAAGAATCACAAGGAATTTATACACAGAAATACCATGATAAATGCACGATGCTGTTTGATTCTCTTCTTCTCGTTCCTTCTCTTCACACTCCCCTGATTCGGTTGGTTGGGAAGTATCGGCTCTCCAGGCACACATTTCACCCATGCATATGGCCCTACAAAATTTCCCAGAAAAAAAATTACCGATTGCAGTTTACTTTTAATTCATATACGTCCCAATCGTAAAAGACTGAGAACATAAAAAGGAGAGTAAAAGCTTTGTCGATTTCGAACCTGGTGGCTTCAAGCTTGCTCTTTTGCGTCGAGATTTGTCCATGGGTCTGCGCTTGGGGTATCGGGTATCGGTGAGGCTATGGAAGGCGGAGGATGGTGGAAACCATGGAAGACTACGGCGGATGGGGGAGAAGATGCGGCGGAGCTCCGGCGACGAGGTGGTGAATAAGATTGATCGGGAGATGCGTGAGGAAGGTAAGAGAATTCTGGTTACGGGTCGGATCATGGATCTTAGGGCTCCGAAACCCATAGTTCTGACTTCTGTGCTGAATTTCTCACGCTTGTGAGGAGCAGAACTTCGTCGGCTTAAACGAGAGTGTTAGAGACAATACGACATCGTCAGGAGTTTATTTACATTTAAACCACGATGCACGACACTGACACTAACACAACACAACAAGGATATAGCGACATGATTTTCAGAACTTTTAGGATATGATACATCTATGGCACGTCTATATATATATATATATATATATATATATATATATATATATATATGCATTATATCACAAAATACTAAAATTCAGATTTTTACATTTTAAAACCATTTAAAAACAATAAAAATATTCTTACAAAATTCAAGAAGCATGTAAATAAATGCATGTTATTAGAATCATCATAGTATCACTTAATTAACACCAAATATATATTACTTTAATTAGCATAAAGTCTAACAAACACGTCCAAATAAAATTAACACCAAAAATATTCTTACAAAATTCCAAAAGCATGTAAATTAATGTATGTCACTGAAATAATATTGAATCACACATACTAGCATCAAATGTATATGACTTCAATCAACATAAAGTTTAACTAACACGTCTAAATTTCATTTTAGCCAAAAAAAATTTAATTGTACAATTAACCCCCAGAAGTATCATTTTCATGTCGGACACACACATCGGCCACGAGTGTCCGATTTTATTTAAAAAAAATTAAGGACACACCACGTGGTGTATTCGATATGTGTCCGAGGAGTGTCAATGTCCTAGAAGTGTTCGACACTACACCGGATGATTTTTAAGAGTGTCCGTACATAGCATTTAAACAACAACGTAGGATGTGGTTTCTCTTTGAGCTAAAAAAATTGCACTGAACTCATTTTAATGGCTCCGATAATCACCAAAGATGCCAAGGAAATACACCTCATATAGTTTTTTTCTGAAGTTCCAAGAGTTATTAGCAATATTTGAGGCATTCTGCATGATATAAAGCTGCTAAGCTATGATGTACGGACACTCCTAAAAGTCACTTGGTGCAGTGGCGGAACTTCTAGGACAACGACACTTCTCGGACACGTGTCGGACACGTCATGTAGCGTGTCCTTAATTTTTTTTATAAAAAAAACCGTGACACCGTGTCAGACGCTCCCCTCAAAATCGGGCACCTCGACAAGACTGATGGGCATGTCCGAAACAAAAAGGACACTTTGGGGGAAGTAAGATCCATTATACTATTTGGTTGTATTGTATCAAACGTGAAGGCTTAAAACTCGAGATATCAAACGGAGCGGACGACAAAAGGCACGGCACGTCACAGAGCGACACGACACGGCCCATTTTGCTATAGTGTCGTGACGTGCCAGGCACGACCCGTAACATGGGCCGCGCCGGCAATCATGTGCCGATCGATCACTACTTGATCGATCGATCGGCACTATTGTGCCGATAGATAGGTAAGGCCAAAAAATAAAAACTAAAAATAAAAATACTTGAAATGGGTCGTGTCGGGCCATGTCTATTGTGGAAATCGGCCGGCACAGCACGACCCGTTTCCAAACGTGCGCCGGCTCGATTAAACGCACGGCACGGCCTGTTTGACACCTATACTTAAAACTAATTTCGGGTATTTTGCAGAGAGCACAAAGTAATGAGCTTGAAGTTTGTGTCGGCCTGTGTAGTAGCATATCAACACTAGATTCCTGTTACGCCAGAGATCGCTAACCAAAAACGAAAGCTAGAGGACTCAAGACACAACATACGAAGAATGATGAAAATATACAACACCCAATATCAAGATGGTCCAGGAAATTACACTCGAACATCGCTTCAGAGAAAGATAAGAATGTGCTAAGCAGCAATTCTCCAAATTTTACATGTGCTATTACATACTATTACATATTGATTAAATATTTAATATTTAGATAATAATATAAATATTAATTCATTATTATTTCATTCCTACAGAAAGAAAGATTAAAAACGATCCAAGAATTTATTGCAATTGATAAATTACAATTCCAGAACTTTACAGTCATTTGTCAGGGAAAAACAACAGTAAGCGAAGGAAAATGATAGTAAAATTTCTTATACAATAAACATTATATGGTTGAACATGTTGGAAATTAAGTAAATTAAATTGAAAGGAAAAAAAAAAGGGTGCTCGATCAATCGAGACAATTGCTCGATCGATCGAGCACGGCAGATTTTTTCATTCGTTGGAAACAGGTGCTCGATCGATTGAGCACCAGGCCCGATCGATCGAGCCATGTGTCTGTTGTGGAATGGTGTATCCATTCATGTTCGGGTGCGATTTTTCACTATGTGGTGCCACAAATGGTGTTTGTTTGAACTTATCTCTTAGTTTACTATAAATACAACAATTCTCTCACTTATTTAACATCAGATTTCGAAATCTAATCAAATAATAAGTGAAAATTGAGAGCATTTTGTTTGTTCATCAAATTTCTTCTTATTGAGTGCTTTGAAACCTTTGTGGTTTGAAGACTTGTGTTTTAGAGTGCTCCTATCACAAGTCATAGTCGTTGTATCTTGGGAGACAAATTGCCATAGCAAACCGTTAGCACCAAGGCGGGGCAATATTGTCTTAAGAACGGATATTACAAATCTTGTCTCGACATAAAACTTTGAAGTCATTATTTTGTTACTACATTCCTAAGATACACTTTGAGAGAGAAAACCGACAACAATATTAAGACAATATCCGGCACAAATGGCTTCTTCGAGTGCAACAACGACTCCTGTTCAACATGATGAAAGGCCTGAAAAGTTCAACGGGAACGACTTCAAGCGGTGGCAACAAAAGATGCTCTTTTACTTGACAAGGTTCTTAACCGAGGAGGCTCCTACGGTTGAAGAAGGAGAGTCTAATGTGATGTCCCCGAAATGATTAATTGCAATTTGGGCATTAATTTATGTTTATGTGATTAATTGTGATGGTAATTGATTTATGTGTTGGAAATTAATTATCATGTTGAAATGCTTAGTCACATGATAGGCGTGACCGGGGTTGCATTTCAGGGTGCATGTTATGCATGTTGGGAAATGAGGTGTTAACATGATTTAATTATATTGGTTGTTAATTATGAGGAAAATATGGATTTAGAGGGAGTTTGGTGCATTTTGTAAAATGTTTTTAAAATACCATGTTGGGGTATTTTATACATCATGTTAATTGTTGGGGTACAATTTTATTAACCTTTAAAACCCATACCCCACTATACCCCCACTTTATTCACTTTACCCTTTTACTATTTTAAATCCCCAAATTCATCCCCAACCCTAACCCATCTCATATTTTCGAAAATTGGCAAGGAAGGAAGGAGAAGTCTTCACTAAACTTGTGTTTGTGGGATTTTTGTTAAGATTTGGAGTCCTCAAGAGGTATGAAACACTTCCTAAAGTTTTAATGATGTTTGGTGTTGAAATGGGTTAGCATTTTGGGATTTTTTTGTAGATTTGTTTTTGGGTATGTGTTGTATATGGTTGGGGTATGATTTTTGAAGTGTTTTATGTGGGTTTTAGTGAGTTATGATGATGTTTGTGTTGTTGAAACGTTTGGGTTTGAAGGGTATGAGGTTGAGCTTGAAAAATGCTCAAAATGGTGAAGAATCGCGCACACAGCAGGTGGCGATCGATCGCCATAAATGAGGCGATCGATCGCCGAAGGCCAGTGGCGATTTGCATAGCAGGCGATCGATCGCCAAATATGGCGCGATCGATCGCCGCGAGACAGAAAAGTCAGGCGATCGATCGCCTCGATGCAGCGATCGATCGCCAGCTGCTTAAAAGAGGAAAATGATGTTTTGTTGAATTTTTAGTATTTGGCTATTATTTGGCTTCTAATATTGATTTGTATGGTTGTGTAGAACCATCTCAGGTACCAACAACATCAAGGAGATAAAGTTCTTCAACTTCTCCACTTTTGGGATTAAGGTACGTAAGTGACGTACGGTCATCGGACGGTAAACCACATTCCTATACTATGACTATGCAATGATTGCATAAGTATTTATGTAACAGGTTGATGATGTTAATGATAAGTAAGTTTACGATGATGATTATGATAAGTAAAGATACGATGATGTTTATGATAAGTAAGGATGATGTTTATGATGAGTAAATATGCTATGATGTTTATGATGTATGTGAAACTATGTTATTAGAAATGGTAGAGTGTTCTAGTGGTTGTTATGGGCAAGCGAGGAAGGTACTTACCGCTGACATAGCTAGCGAGGAGATATATCCGCTATCAAGGTGTAGCGAGGGATATCACAGTACCGCTATATGTCAAGCGAGGGGGGCAATTGTGCCGCTGTCATAGCAGGACTAGAACAGTCACATTTCTAATTACATTGTTGATTATGGGCATATAAGTGAAGTACGTTTTTAATCAATTATGTCAAGAACTAATGATTACATGCATGACTATGAAACAGGGACAACAAAAGTGGGTTAATGCGATTAACCAGGAAGTATATGTTAACGATTATTTTCATGCATTTATTTATATGCCATTATCTTATGATGTTAAGTAATGATGTATATGCTCATTATGGGTTGTTCCTGTAGGTACACTTTTGGACTGAAGGACCAAGGGTCGGGTTGAGGCAGTGAGCTACGAGGAACACGAAAGACTTAGGATGCAGGATTTTTGGATAGTCTCTACTCTAGGAGTAGTGTAAATCTATAGCTTTAACATTCATTATTGATAATGTAATTAATTAGCTTTTGGAATTTTATTTTTGGCCTGTAATCCTATTAGCTCAAGGCTACAACCGGAACCCTAAGATGTTATTAATGCATGTTTAGTCCATAATACGTTATTATAACCATGTTAAGGTAGGAAGACCCTACATTAGTGGTATCAGAGCAGTGGTTAGAGAACCCGGGAATGAGTAAAGGGTAGCCTTAGCAATAAGTTGGCTAGGTGCTCCTTTTAAACGTGTTTTGTGCATATGTTGCATATGAAGTATATGACTATTATACTAACATGTTATGATTTTCTAACGATGTATTATATGAACTGCTTTTGGATATTATTGTTAACCCTTGTCTTGCAGCATGGCAGAAAATGTGGAAATGGGTGATGCAATTAGTGTTAATGCAAGTACTAGGCGTACAAATCCCCTACCACCGCCAGCCTTGGGCGAAGAACCCTATGAGCAACAGTTACTACCTGGGGAGCTAAGTTTGGCTCAGTTTCTGGCATACCGACCCCCGATGTTCGAAGGAACTGAAACAGGGGAAATGGCTGAGGAGTGGTTAGAAAGGATGGAACAGATATTTGTGGCAGCTCTATGTGCGAAGTCAGCATGGATAAGGTTAGCGGAATTCCAATTGGCCAAGAAGGCATTGATGTGGTGGAAGACCACAGTAGTAGAGCAAGAGGCTCAGGGACAAGAAATAAATTGGAAGATGTTTCGAACTCGGTTTCTGACCCGCTATTTTTCAGCTGCTGCACGACAGGCTAAGGAGGATGAGTTTACTAACCTTAAGCAAGGTAACATGCCTGTATCAGATTATGCTCTTCACTACTGTTCTTTGCTCAGATATGTACCTCATATCGCCGCAAGTACTCAAGCAAAGATGAGGAATTTCATGAAAGACTTGAGGCATGAACTGTATGACAGGGTGGTCACTTATGGCCCTGCTTGCTTTGATGACGCCCTTTCACGGGCTGAGCAAGCCGAACTGGGAGTTGGTGCATATCCTGATGCAGTGCCACCTCCAGCACCCTCTCAGAAATCTATTTCTGATAATTTGAAGCCGAGGGGTGATCAGTTCAAGCCAAGGGGGAACACATCAACTTCGAGGTTCAGTGGTAAGATGCCCGATAATCGTTGGAAAGGAAGCCGTAGGAATGACGCCCCGTCATGAAGAGGACAGTCTCAGGGAGGCAGATTTGGGAAGGTCCAGTGCTCTCTTTGTGGGCAACCACATTCGACGAAAGACTGCGTAGGTTGTTACGTTTGTGGCAATAAGGGCCTCTTTGCTCGGCAATGTCTCAATCGGGAGGGACAACGGAACTCTGCGGGGAGGCCTGCGGATAGAGCAGTGCAGCACATGCCACCGTTTATACCGAGGCAGTATGGAGGTCAGCCTATGGGGCAACCTCAGGGGCAAGTTTACGCATTGACGAGGGAGCAGGCTACAACGGCTCCGGAGGAAGTGATAGCTGGTACGCGTCATTTATTTACGCATCCTGCTTTTATATTGATAGACACAGGTGCGTCACACACTTTTGTGCCGACAAGTTTTGTGAAAAGGCACCACATATGCACTTCTCCGTCGCCCACGCCTTTTGTAGTCTCGACACCCGCTGGAAGAAGTTTGATTGCTGATCGGATTGTCTATGATGGCCTCATTTATTTTGAGGGTAACGAGCTAAGGTCAGATTTGATTGTTCTGGGAATGTCAGACTTTGACTGCATTGTGGGCATTGATGTTCTGAACATGTATCAGGCAGTTGTGAACTGCAGGCAGAGGACTGTCCGGTTCAGGTCTGATATGGGAGTCCAGTGGACATTCTATGGGGATGGTTCCCGTCCAAAGATCCCGTTGATATTTGTTGTCAAGATGGCACAGTTGTTGGAACGGGGCCATACATGATATCTCATCTATGCTGTTGATATTACTGAAAAGAGGGAAGAATTAAAGGTCGAGGATGTGCCCGTAGTGGCGGAGTTTCCTGATGTCTTTCCGGAAGAGATTCCCGGATTTCCACCGACGAGAGAGGTCGAGTTTGGGATTGAGTTACTACCGGGGACGTCTGCCATTTCTCGTGCCCCGTATAGGATGGCACCAGCGGAGTTAAGGGAGTTGAATGTTCAGTTGCAAGAGCTCCTTGATAAGGGTTACATACGCCCTAGCGTATCGCCCTGGGGTGCACCAGTCCTATTTGTCAAAAAGAAAGATGGTTCGATGCGTCTGTGCATCGGTTACAGGCAACTGAACAAAGCCACAGTGAAGAATGAGTATCCACTTCCGAGGATCGATGATTTGTTTGACCAGTTGCAGGGTACGAGACTCTACAGTAAGATCGATCTGAGGTCGGGGTATCATCAGATTTGGGTAAGGGAAGATGACGTTTAGAAGACAACTTTCAGGACTAGGTATGGGCACTATGAATTCTTTGTCATGCCTTTTGGGGTGACAAATGCCCCAGCTGTCTTTATGAGTCTGATGAACAGAGTGTTTCAACCATATTTGGATCAGTTTGTCATTGTTTTCATTGACGATATACTCATTTACACTCGGACCGAAGAGGAACACATGAAGCACTTGAGGACAGTACTCCAGATCCTTAGGGATCATCAGTTATATGCAATGCTCAGCAAGTGCGAGTTCTGGTTGAGCAGTGTGGTGTTCTTGGGTCATGTGTATCTAGCAGCGGGATATCTGTGGATCTCAGGAAGGTTGAAGCTGTGATGGGGTGGGCTACGCCCACTTCTGTACCCGAGATACGGAGCTTCCTCGGCTTGGCCGGTTATTATCGACGTTTTGTCAAAGGTTTTTCAAAGATTGCCAAACCCTTGACACAGCTGACTCAAAAAGGAGTCCCGTTCTATTGGTCCGAAGCTTGTGAGGAAAGCTTCCAAGAATTGAAGCGTCGTTTGACTACGGCACCTGTATTGGTGATTCCTTCTGAGAATAAGAGGTTTGCCTTGTACACAGATGCATCATTGCAGGGTTTGGACTGTGTGTTGATGCAAGATAAGCATGTGGTGGCTTATGCATCGAGGCAGCTGAAGCCACATGAGGCTAGGTATCCAGTCCATGATTTAGAGCTGGCAGCCATTATATTTGCCTTGAAGATTTGGAGCCATTATCTGTATGGTACGACGTTTACCATCTATTCAGACCATAAGAGCCTGAAGTTTTTGTTCACACTGGCTGAATTGAATATGCGACAAAGAAGATGGATGGATTTACTCAAGGATTATGATTGTGAAATTGAGTACCATCCGGGTAAAGCAAACTTGATAGCAGACGCCTTAAGTCGGAAGGTGAAGAGTACTGCTGAGGATGCCATGAGTTTATCAGTTATGATGACTTCTTATTGCCATCTGGGCTATGATTTCGATGTGGACACGTCGTCGGTGCGAGTGTCGACCTTATTGGCTGAGCCAGACATATTTGAGGCTATCAGGAAAGCCCAGAGGTCGGATGATGAGGTTCAGAGATGGTCATCGATAGTACTTCAGGGACAGCCATCAAAGTTCAGAGTGGCAGAAGATGGTTCCTTGAGGCTTGGTAACCGTTGGGTAGTGCCGAGGGCAACGGAGTTACGTCAAGGGATCTTGCATCGTGCTCATAGCAGCAGGTTTAGCATACATCCAGGTGGGAGGAAGATGTACAAGGACTTATGCGACCAGATTTGGTGGAAACGGATGAAGCGTGATGTGATCGCTTTTGTTAAAAGATGTTTGATCTGCCAGCAAGTAAAGGCAGAGAGGCAGAGGCCTGGTGGCGAACTGAAGAATTTAGAGGTACCTGAATGGAAGTGGGGGCACATATCTATGGACTTCGTGACCCACTTGCCAAGGACGGCCTCCGGATTTGATGCGATCTGGGTGATCGTGGATAGGCTGACGAAGGTGGCTCATTTCATCCCTTACTGTATGACTTTAACATATCTAAAGATGGCCCAATTATATGTACGGGATGTAGTGAGGTTGCATGGGGTTCCAGTCTCGATTGTGTCTGACAGAGACCCAAGGTTTACTTCACATTTCGGGGAGGGTCTCCAGATAGCTTTGGGCACAGAGGTGAGACTGAGTACAACTTATCACCCTCAGACAGACGGCCAGACGGAGCGTACTATACAGACGCTCGAAGATATGCTGAGGGCATGTGTGTCGGAGTTTGATACTCCATGGCAGGATTCAGTGGCACTGGTGGAGTTCTCCGATAATAACAGCTATCAGGCGAGCATTCAGATGGCTCCATTCGAAGCTCTTTACGGTCGACGCTGTAGGTCACCACTGTATTGGGAGGACTTGACTAGTAAAGCGGTCGGAGGGCCGGATATGATTAGGGATATGGAAAGAAAGATTAAGTTGATACGCCAAAAGATGAAAGCGGCCCATGATAGGCAAGCAGCCTATGCCAATAAACGACGACGACCGCTAGAATTCCAGTTAGGAGACAAGGTCTTCTTGAAGATCTCACCCTTCAGGGGTGTGGTTCGTTTTGGTATGCGGGGGAAGTTATCTCCGAGGTATGTTGGGCCATATGAAGTATTACAGCGTATCGGTACTTTGGCCTACCGTTTGGCTCTACCGCCGTCTTTATCTGGTATTCATGACGTCTTTCGCGTCTCTATGTTACGGAAGTATGAGCCAGACTCGTCTCATGTATTACAGCCTACTGAAGTACAGTTGGACTCAGATGTATCCTACGTAGAACGACCAATCAGAATTCTGGATCGAGAGGATCGCAGATTACTAAGCAAGATTATACCGATGGTCAAAGTTCAGTGGGATCGTCGGGGTGTCGAGGAGGCTACGTGGGAGACGGAGCGGCATATGGTGCAGCACTACCCGGAACTGTTTATTGTAAGTGATTTATGTTTCCATTTTGGGTAAGTGCATGCGATTTCGAGGACGAAATCTTATAAGTAGGAGAGTATTGTGATGTCCCCGAAATGATTAATTTCAATTTGGGCATTAATTTATGTTTATGTGATTAATTATGATGGTAATTGATTTATGTGTTGGAAATTAATTATCATGTTGAAATGCTTAGTCACATATAGGTTGATCGGGGTTGCATTTCAGGGTTCATGTTATGCATGTTGGGAAATGAGGTGTTAACATGATTTAATTATATTGGTTGTTAATTATGAGGAAAATATGGATTTAGTGGAAGTTTGGTGCATTTTTTAAAATGTTTTTAAAAAACCATGTTGGGGTATTTTATACATCATGTTAATTGTTGGGGTACAATTTTATTAACCTTTAAAACCCATACCCCACTATACCCCCACTTTATTCACTTTACCCTTTTACTCTTTTAAATCCCCAAATTCATCCCCAACCCTAACCCATCTCATATTTTCGAAAATTGGCAAGGAAGGAAGGAGAAGTCTTCACAAAACTTTTTGTTTGTGGGATTTTTGTTAAGATTTGGAGTCTTCAAGAGGTATGAAACACTTCCTAAAGTTTTAATGATGTTTGGTTTTGAAATGGGTTAGCATTTTGGGATTTTTTTGTAGATTTGTTTTTGGTTATGTGTTGTATGTGGTTGGGGTATGATTTTTGAAGTGTTTTATGCGGGTTTTAGTGAGTTATGATGATGTTTGTGTTGTTGAAACGTTTGGGTTTGAAGGGTGTGAGGTTGAGCTTGAAAAATGCTCAAAAATGGTGAAGAATCGCGCACACAGCAGGTGGCGATCGATCGCCATAAATGAGGCGATCGATCGGCGAAGGCCAGTGGCGATTTGCATAGCAGGCGATCGATCGCCAAACATGGCGCGATCAATCGCCGCGAGACAGAAAAGTCAGGCAATCGATCGCCTCGATGCAGCGATCGATCGCCAGCTGCTTAAAAGAGGAAAATGATGTTTTTTGTTGAATTTTTAGTATTTGGCTATTATTTGGCTTCTAATATTGATTTGTATGGTTGTGTAGAACCATCCCAGGTACCAACAACATCAAGGAGATAAAGTTCTTCAACTTCTCCACTTTTGGGATTAAGGTACGTAAGAGACGTACGGGCATCGGACGGTAAACCACATTCCTATACTATGACTATGCAATGATTGCATAAGTATTTATGTAACAGGTTGATGATGTTAATGATAAGTAAGTTTACGATGATGATTATGATAAGTAAAGATACGATGATGTTTATGATAAGTAAGGATGATATTTATGATGAGTAAAGATGTTATGATGTTTATGATGTATGTGAAACTATGTTATTAGAAATGGTAGAGTGTTCTAGTGGTTGTTATGGGCAAGCGAGGAAGGTACTTACCGCTGACATAGCTAGCGAGGAGATATATCCGCTATCAAGGTGTAGCGAGGGATATCACAGTACCGCAATATGTCAAGCGAGGGGGCCAATTGTGCCGCTGTCATAACAGGACTAGAATAGTCACATTTCTAATTACATTGTTGATTATGGGCATATAAGTGAAGTACGTTTTTAATCAATTATGTCAAGAACTAATGATTACATGCATGACTATGAAATAGGGACAACAAAAGTGGGTTAATGCGATCAACCAGGAAGTATATGTTAACGATTATTTTCATGCATTTATTTATATGCCATTATCCTATGATGTTAAGTAATGATGTACATGCTCATGATGGGTTGTTCCTGTAGGTACACTTTTGGACTGAAGGGCCAAGGGTCGGGTTGAGGCAGTGAGCTACGAGGAACACGAAAGACTTAGGATGCAGGATTTTTGGATAGTCTCTACTCTAGGAGTAGTGTAAATCTATAGCTTTAACATTCATTATTGAGAATGTAATTAATTAGCTTTTGGAATTATATTTTTGGCCTGTAATTATATTAGCTCAAGGCTACAACCGGAACCCTAAGATGTTATTAATGCATGTTTAGTCCATAATATGTTATTATAACCATGTTAAGGTAGGAAGACCCTACATCTGACACCCAAAAGAGGGCAGCACTTGATGCATGGAATCTAAGCGACTTTCTATGCAAGAACTACATCCTAAATGGGTTAGACAATAAATTATATAATGTTTATTGTCTTGTGAAAACAGCAAAGGAACTTTGGCATCGCTGGAAAGAAGAACAAATCCGAGGATGTCGGCATGAAGAAATTCATAGTTGGACAGTTCCTGGATTTCAAGATGGTTGATACCAAGCTTGTGATGGTGCTAGTGTAAGATCTACAAGTGATTTTGCATGACATTAATGCTGAGGGAATGAGTCTAAGTGATTCATTCCAAATCGCCGCTATGATTGAGAAATTGCCTCCTACGTGGAAGGACTTCAAGAACTATCTGAAACACAAACGAAAGGAGATGAGTCTTGAAGATCTTGTGGTTCGACTACGAATCAAGGAGGGCAACAAAGTTTCCGAGAGCAAGGCGGGTAGGTTTCAAATGGAACCATGGGCTAACCTAGTTGAACAAAGGACCGGATCAAAGCGTAAGTTTGACGGTACCGCCTCCAACAATGGTAAGGCGAAAAAATTCAAAGAAAAATGATATAACTATTTAAAGCCCAATCACATGGCAAATGATTGTCGTAACAAAGACACTCATTGGAAAGCTAAGATCAAGTCAATGTGACCGAACATGATCGGATCTCGAATGACTTGATTGATCTAATGTTAACCGCTATGATCTTTGAAGCGAACTTGGTGGACAATCCTATGGAATGGTTCGTCGATTCTGGTGCAACCCGACATGTGTGCTCGGACAAAGCCATGTTCTCCACATACACTCCAATAAGTGGGCCCAACTCTACATGGGAAACTCAACTACATCTCCGATAGTTGGACTAGGGAAGGTGGTTCTAAAGATGACTTCGGGAAAGGAATTGACTTTGATAGATGTCCTACATGTTCCCGACATACGAAATAACCTGATATCCGGATCAACTCTAGTCAAGGTAGGTTTTAGACTAGTTTTAGAATCTGAAAAAATTGTAATTGTAGGAAATGCTATATGGAGAAAAGCTTATTCAAAATGAATGTAATGACGGTTATACGTCAATTTGAAAGTAATGAAGTGAATGATTCTACTTATTTGATTGGGTCTTGTAATATACGGCATGATCGTTTGGGTAATGTGAATTATGGTTCACTTAACAAATTAATGAAGTTAAACTTATTGTCTCAAATGAATGTTAACTTGAAACATAAGTGCGAGACTTGTATCGAGGCCAAGTTAACGAAACCGCCATTCCATTCAATTGAAATAACTACGACACATCTTGAATTAATTCATACAGATCTATGTGATCTAAAGTTTTTGGAAACTAGAGGTAGAAAAAAAGTACTTCATTACTTTCATTGATGATTGTATGAGATATTGCTACGTCTATTTGCTAAGAAGCAAAGACGAGACCTTGGAAGTATTTAAACAATACAAGAATGAAGTTGAAAATCAACTTAGCAAAAAGATAAAGAATGTTCGAAGCGATAGAGGGTGGAGAATATTGGACACCGTTTGAAGATATTTGCAGTGAGCATGTCATTATTCACCAAACCACTGCCACCTATTCACCACAATCAAATGGTATTGCCGAACGTAAAAATCGTACTCTAAAAGAGATGATGAATGATATGTTGATAAGTTCTGGATTACCACAAAACTTGTGGGGGAAGCAAGGTCAACTACATTCTAAACAAAATACCACACAAAAGTAAGGATGAAACTCCTTATGAGTTATGGAGATGCCACAAACCTTCCTACAAATACTTGAAAGCGTGGGGGTGTTTGGCTAAGGTAGAAGTACCAAATTCAAAGCAAGTGAAAATTTGGCCTAAAACAATAGATTGTGTGTTTATTGGTTATGCTACAGTAGTATTGCATATCGATTTTTAGTACATAAGTCTGAAATAAGTGATGTGTATAAAGGTACAATCATGGAATCAAGAAATGTGGTATTTTTTGAAGAAATATTTCCTTACAAAACAAACAATGAAATATGTCCTAAGAAAATGACGTTTGAAGAAGCTATTGATGTCTCAAAAGAGATTGAAGAGCCACGACGTAGCAAGAGGACCAAAGTGGCTAAGACTTATGGTCCTGGCTTCATGACATATATGTTGGACAATGAATCAAGATTGGTTAGTGACTCATTATCTAGCTCTGATGCTCCTACGTGGAAATAGGCTATTAATGGTGAAACGAATCCATAATGCAAAACAACACGTGGGAATTGATAGACCTTCCAACTGAAAGTAAACCATTAGAATGCAAATGGATTCTTAAAATGAAATATAAGTCTGATGGTTCAATTGATAAGTACAAGGCTAGACTCGTGGCAAAGAGATATAGACAAAAAGAAGGCCTTGATTACTTTGATACATATTCACCAGTCACGAGAATTACGTCCATTAGAGTGATCATTGATATCGCTGCTCTAAACAATTTAGAGACACATCAAATGGATGTAAAAACAACATTCCTCAATGAAGAACTTGAGGAGGAAATTTATATGAAACAACCCGAGGGGTTTGTGGTTCCCGGACAAGAGAAAAAGGTGTGTAGACTCGTTAAGTCATTGTATGAGCTTAAGCAAGCGCCAAAACAATGGCATGAAAAATTTGACAAAACAATGTTATCAAATGGTTTCAAAATTAACGAGTGTGACAAATGTGTATATATGAAAAATACGCCTAAAACATATGTAATAGTATGCTTGTATGTTGATGATATGCTCATAGTGGGAAACAACTTAGAGATTATCAACGCGCCAAAGAAAATGTTAATAAAACATTTTAAAATGAAAGATATGGGTGAAGCTGATGTAATACTTGGAATTAAGATCTCCAAGATATCCGAAGGACGAGTATTGTCTCAGTCTCATTATATTGAGAAAATACTCGAGAAATTTCTCGCGAATGATACGTGATCTGTAAAAACACCCTATGACCCGAATCTACATTTGGTTAAAAACAAAGGAGGCAATGTCATGCAATTAGAAACTCAAGGATAATTGGCAGTCTCATGTATCTCATGAACTGTACACACCCTGATATTGCATATGTGGTTGTCAAACTAAGTAGATTCACGAGCAATCCAAACAATGGCCATAGGCATTGACGAGGGTACTTAAATATTTAAGATACACCTTGAACTATGGATTGCACCATACAAGATATCCTGTTGTATTGGAAGGATACAATGATGCAAATTAGATATCGGACACTCAAGACTCCAAGTCGACAAGTGGTTATTAGTTTACCATTGGAGGGGATGCAGTGTCGTGAAAATCTACCAAGCAAACTTGTATTGCTAGATCCAATATGGAATCTGAATTCATGGCTTTGGATAAAGCGCGAGAAGAAGCCGAATGGCTTAGAAGTTTCTTGGAAGAAATTCCTTGTTGGGAAACACCTGTGCCTGCCATAAAATGCATTGTGATAGTCAATCTGCTATAGGAAGGACACATAGTAGCATGCATAATGGTAAGTCTAGACATATACGTCGTAGAGACAATACTATTAAACAGTTGATCTCAAATGACATTATTTCCATTGACTACGTGAAGTCAAAGGAAAATATTGCGGATCCGCTCACAAAAGGCTTGCCTAGAGATCAAGTATATAGTTTATCGAGGGGAATGAGATTAAAACCATATAATCAAAATCTTGTGGTGGATACCCAACCTATGTGACTGGAGATCCCAATATCTAGGTTCAAAAGGGACAACCAAACTACGAGATTGTATAAACACCTTGGAGAATTAATCTCCGACCCATTCCTATGATAAGGGTTTTAGCCTGCAAAAGGGGTACGATGATAGGCAAAAGGACTTTAATGATTCCTAACGCATATTAGCATATGTTGGAGTATATCGGGATACTCTTCTAGGAGATCACCTACGTAAGTACGAAGTGTGGCCGCGTCAAAGAATGGAAAGCACTTATGAAACCAAGCGTGGTCCATGGCCGAAACGGACACAACCGTAAGAAACCAATACAAATGTTAGATTTGTTATGGTGTGGATTCAATTGTCTTGGTTTACACCAACGACTAAATAGTTCAAGACTATAAGTTCACTATTAAGTCAAGTAAATCCAATTAAATACTACTACGGAAGATTCAAAGCCGCAAGCTATCTCTCCAGATGCCATAATAGTTCGTCAAAGCACTCAATTGCATACATACATTACTTTAATTAATGTGGGGGATTGTTGGAAATTAAGTAAATTAAAGTGAGGAAAAAAAAGGGGTGCTCGATCGATCGAGACAATTTCTCGATCGATCGAGTACGACAACTTTTTTCATTCGTTGGAAGCAGGTGCTCGATCGATCGAGCACCAGGCCCGATCGAGCACCACATGCGTCTGTTGCGCGGAATGGTGTGTCCATTCATATTCGGGTGCGATTTTTCGCGATGTGGTGCCTCCAAATGGTGTCCGTTTGAACTTACCTCTTGATTTACTATAAATACAACAATTCACTCGCTTGTTTAACATCAGATTTCGAATCGAATCAAATAATAAGTGAAAATTGAGAGCATTTTGTTTTATTCATCAAATTTCTTCTTATTGAGTGCTTTAGCATTTGTGGTTTGAGGACTTGTGATTTGGAGTGCTCCTGTCACAAGTCATAGTCATTGTATCTTGGGAGAGAAATTGACATAGCAAACAGCTAGCACCAAGGCATGACATTACAATTTTAAGGACGGAGATTACAAATCTTGTCTCGACATAAAACTTTGAAGCCATTGTTATTTTGTTACTACATTCCTAAGATACACTTTGAGAGAGAAAACCGACAACAGAACACAGCCAATACACCAAGGCTACGCTTGGTAGGTGCGATAGGATAATTGATGGATAGATAACTTGATGGATAAATAGATGATTATTATTAGTTTTTGCTAAGGCAGATGTATTACTAATAATAGGATTACAAGGGGTACTTCAACCCGATTACAAGATACTAAGCCATTCGAATCACTTAGTTCGTAATCCAAGATAAGATTACACAATACAAATACAAAGTTAAAAGAAAACTTAGATCCAAAACAGAAAACAATAACCATGTCTTCGATAATCTCCAATAAAAATTCTTAAATTATCTTATTTTTTTCAACAACTTTGGATGTGAAATCACACCCATTACTCCAGTAGCTCCCTTCACCCATGACTCCAGTAGCTTCCTTCTTTAGATTGAGTATAAAGATTAGTAAGTTCTGCTCCTATTCCATTTCCAATCCAATCTTATCTGTATCAGCCGAAACTATTAATTTTCCAAGCTATTTCCATCTGCAAATAGTTACCAAGCAACCTTTCCTCCTCAACCAAGTCCATACAGATTCTGCCTCAAGAACTATTATGCCAGTCTAAACCCAGGTGAGGTAATTTCACGTGCACGCCACACCTGTAAGGTCACCTCTGGAAACATGTATTTTATTTTACGTCATTCCGTTACAGCGAAAACATGTAAAGACAGTAAGTATTCTCTTGTCAAAGCATATTTCCCCGAGAAAATGTTGAACATCATATCTCAGATAAAAGCAAAACCTTCTGATATTAACACCTAAACCTTCTGATATTAACACCTAATTTCCCCACGATTGTACGAATAAACATCCACAAGCCTCACGGTTTCACAGTAATAAAAAAGACCGCACTCCATTCATATTCCGAATTAAATATAAAAAATGACACATATGGCTCGTAATGTAATGCTATGCAAGCTGAATATCGATTTTTCAATCTTTGATGAGGACTAAAAACCCCACACCACTGCCATAGTAACATTGACACAAAACAGTACCTCCGATGCAGCAAAAAACAATTGAATCAGCTTAGGTCATATCCATAATTTCCTTTATTCGAAGCATTACATTGAACTTGCTCCCCAAACTACATATTCAACAGACTAGACAGAGGGTACTGTAGCAGCATCTATCATCAAAACAGAATGCATGATTACTAAAATATGGAATAATAACAATAGGTTTGGTGTAGCTGCTTAAACATTAGATACATGCAAAGTAACTACTAAATGGCCGAAATACTCTTTAATAAGTTTTCTTATTAGAATATTCCAAATTATTTATAATAATTAGTTTATTCTATCAAATATTTATTTATACATTTATTAATTTATTTACATATTAAATATTTTTAATTAATTCTAATTATTTATATAATAATTAATATTCCAGCTATATTTTTTTGAACCGAAACGTAACAATATCTTCATTATTATACAATAAAACATCCTCATAACTCATAACTGTCATAGTAAAATATTACAGATTGTAGTTTACGTTGAAATATATTGTTGTCAACAGGCCTTAAACATAAAAGATGATCAACAAAGATACACAGAACATGAGTATTAAAAGCACTTGCAAACAAGATACCACAGTGGACCATAGCATATTACAATGGGTAGGATTTCAAATTCCATACACATGGTTCCAAGAATACAGCCCACGAATTGATTTTCACAAACAAAATTAACCTTCAATTTCCTTCACATATTGTGGACATTACACAAAACAGATAAGACTCACTTATGTACTAAATCCCTACAAAAGCAACAAATTTTGCCCAGTTATCTCCTACCAACAAAAGCCAAAAAAATGCATGGAAGACAAACTAAACCATATAAAACCAAATATGGTTGAATACGAAACAATTTCAACTAAAATATCAAACCCCTTCCAAAAAATGTACAAAAATTAATGAAGACTAGGTACAGTATATATTAAACAAGATTGTTATACACCTGAGGGTGTGCTTGGTAGATGTGATAGGATAATCGATGGATAGATAATCTGAGGGATAATTTAGATGATTATTAAATTAAGGATAAATAAAATTGTGTTTGGTATCTATGATTAGTAATATAAAAAAAAAATAATGTGTTTGGTGTAGTTGATTAAATATTGTATAGGATAAATTAAATACTAAAATGACTTAAATACCCTTGAATAAGATTGATATTATTTGTTAGAATATTCCATATTATTTTATTTAGAATAATTCTTTTATTCTATAAAATATTTATTTCTAAATTCATTAATATATATACATATTAAACATTTTTTAAATCAATTTAGCAACAATAAAATTTTAAAAATGTTATATTTTTTTAAAATCGGAATACAATAAAATATAAGTTTGATATCATTGGTTAGAATATTCCATATTATATTTTTCCTAAATTTCATAAAAAATGAGTTTTATTTGTAAAATTTCATTGTATAACCTATCAATAAGAGGGTTTGGGTTGAAGGAATGAACAACTCATTTGGTACAATAAGCTGTTAAATGCAGGAGAATACAAATGGTATTTGCAGAATTTCTTTACTTTTCCAAAATTTAAATTTCAGAAAGCCTCATTCTACTACAATGTTATCCCCAATTCAAAATCAACAGAACTTTATCAAGTAAATCCATACCTTCATTTGGAGACTCTCATCAAGGAATGTTTAAAATTCAAGTAACACAAAAGTATCTAAACCTTCTAGGAAATCTATAAACTTCAGATTGCAATCAACTCGCGGAGGGCACCTCTAGACTTAAAAGCAGTATATAGTGAAGTTGGTGCAAGGAATCAGATTTGAATCAAGTGCAGCATATAAGAGCTTATTCCAGATTTCAGTAACCACGTCAATGCACCAATTAAGCACTCCACTTCAATATCAAGACAGAAAATTAATCCTCAAAACATTACAAAAGATAAACAAACAACAACAACATGGAATTGAAGAACAAAAACCAAGCAATAATAATTTAAAATCAAACCCAATCAAATCTAAAGGCAATACCTCATCCTCACTGAAGCCTTGACCAGTTTTGGGATAAACATCTCACCCGTGGAAAGTTCAAAAGCAGTGCAAGCAAAAGATCATGTATCAGCAGGAAAAGAATTACCAGATTAAAGCAAAATCAAGCATAGTACAGTTCAGAAATTTCATAACAAAACCCACAACCACATTTATTAAAATCTCAAAGCAGAAGGCATATATTATTAACACAAGAGAGCTTGCAACTTTCAAAATGATTAAAAGAATTGGAAGCAAGAAACGACATAGACTACAAAATCTAATCAAAGCGCATGCTACAGCATGGTAATAACGTAATCCAGCAAAACTACAAGTTCCACAAATTAATCACTGCAGCTACTCTAACCTATGCGGACGTCCACAAGAAACAAACTCACGGAAAATTAATTCTCCAAAATCCTTAACAAAATCAAGCCATAAATAATAGAAATTCGATAAAATTCATACCAAACCACATCTAAATTATGGGAAAAAAACAATGATAGAAAATAATATAAAATGAAATGCGAAGCATTAACAAACAATCGACGAAGAAGATGCTATTTCCACTGTGCAAAAGAGACCCGAATCACAATAATTGGTATGAAGAGCTTCAACGATGAATTACCTTAGACAACAGAAGAAAGGTATGAGGCTTGTAGTCCGACGCACCAACCTTTGTTTCCCCCTTCAAAGCTTCATTTTTTGTTGATGACTGTGTGCATATTGTGATGCACGGAGTATGATTTTGTTTTATGCAAAGGGCATGTACGTAAATTGCCCCCATAATCATTTACACTGTACAAAATGGGTTTGTTAAACCCAAGGTGCCTAGTGGGATAGTAGTCAAGCTTTTAAACAAGCTTTGTCACGGGCCTTGAGGATTTAGTTAGTTTGCTAACAAATGAACCAAACGGTGGTTTAATGCTCTAGACATTGAGTTATCCCAGGTAATCAAGCCTACCAAACACTGCCGGAGTGTTTAGTATGCTTCAATGATTTACATGAGAAGAGGAGACGTAGACGTGAAGGTGTTGCAGACGGACGAGCAGATCCCTTTCTCCACTACGAATGAGTTCTACGAGTACACGAGGAAAATGTGTGATGTGCAAGATCGTAAAACAAAATTTTTACAATAAGCATCGTTGATTTACCAGAGATACGAGGCGAAGACTTTAAGATGTTGCAGACGGAAGAACAAATCGCCTTCTCCGCTTCGAACAACTTCTACGAACGGGTTTAAAGTGTGATCGTAGAGCTTTTTTACGAATGTCAGTTGTGTCCCTTTTTTATGACCTAGTCAATTATTTTTTAAATGGGCTCCAACATTACTTGAATTAGATCATGACACCAAAATTAGATATTCTAGTCCCCCAAACCTTAATAACATAGTAATTATAGTATAGATTAATGCATTTTAACTCTACAAAAGTCTATAATATATTTTTATTATAAAATATTTTAATAGTTTATATTAGAATTAGCATTAAAAACTCAAAATTAGTCATATCATTCAATAAGTGATTACCACTTATTCTTTATTCATTTATACCTGCTAAGGGTCCATATAATATTCCATCTCTCACATACACACTTCCTCTTCTTCCTTTCATGCTTACCACTTATTCTTTATTCATTTATACCTGCTAAGATTCTCCAAAAGACACGATTAAATTTTTTTTCCAATCGCCCATACCTAAAAGAAGGTTGATTTGCACGTGGATTAAGAGGATTCCTTTTTTATAATGCAAGCATGAGCTTGCAACGAATAAACATCAAGGTAATCTGAAACGAAAGGACATGAAACGAGTCGATTAATAGAGATCAATTACTTCCATCTATAGTTAACAGCACGATATTCCTGTGCAAACAATAAATCTATCCTAGGAAATCAGACAACTTTCGATGCTATAGCACGATAGGAATGCATTACAATTCAGCTGGTAAAAGGTTCCTCTGGGTTAAGTAGCAGCACCTAATCGGTGGATGTAGATTCCACGTCTTCAACACTAACTGGTTGATGCAGCTACATTCACAAAGACAACCTTTTAACATCATGACTCAACAAGCAGGAAAGTACTTCTCAGAAGATTGAAGAACTATATCTTCAACCAATCAAAAGAGAACTTACTGCTTGTGCAACGGGAAACCAGTGAAGGGCACGCAGAAATGAGTCTTCTTTTGAGGGAAGGGCCTCCTGATTCCAGATTGTTACATTTTCAAAAGTAGCACATGTCTTCCAGAAGTTTGAACTTGAGCTGTTTGCAGTTTTAACAGAACTTTTCTTCCCCAGGATGAAACCTACAAAATGACTAAAGTAAATCAAGTCGCATAAAAACAGTACAGTTCAACAGGCTTGCCGCTTACATATGATGAAAACATCAATGGTTCAACTATTTGATTTAATAAAGTGAGAAAAGGCAAAATTGCTTTGGTCATCACTGTTTAGTATCCCTGTACATGGAGGATCAGCATTTGCTGCTTGACCAAAAAACATAGAATGAAATCCAAAATGAGCGATTATAAATACCAGAATAACCCTGGGGAAGGGAAATGGTGGTGCCGTGCAATTTCCTTCCTCTAAAATATGCTTCTTCCACTCTTAGACCATCCACCTCCATTTCTGTAAGTCATACAATCTCAAAATAAAGAAACAAGGCAGGTGTTGCGGGAAGTGGATCAATGTACGGAGTGTACCTCCAGAGGGTTTGGGCTTGAAGTAGTGAGAAACAGATGTGGGGCCATCATACTTGATGCAGCAGGGCAGCTGATGTATCTTACCCGTCAGGTCCGTTACAATCTCCCCATCCCGTCTCAGATTAATAGTGGACCTCTCATCCCTGCTGTCCATGCAATTGATGATAGAACTAGGTATTTCTCTAGGAAAATCCCTAATATAAGTATTTTTTTCCCCTTTGCATGTGGAAAATAATGATCACAGCACATATGAACCAAGTGACAACATGAACACATATTTTTTCAAGATAACATAATATTTTAGTTAGACCGCAGGAAAACATTGAATTCAGTGTCATTCTTATCGTTCTTATTGACTTATAACTAAACATTATGCCATAATAATGTAAAAATATTTTTAAAAAATCATGTGATGAGAGGTCATTCTCCTAAAAATTACGTTTCAGTGATAAACTTCACAAAATGTAATTAGTCACGGTACATATCGTAATAATATGTATTTACCATTACTCACTATGGATCACTAAGCACTGTAACCATAAGCTATCTTAACGCATGATTCCCACTAATTTCTCCATATGACCATTTTATCAAAAACTTAATAGTAATAGTTCAAATTCGATATTTTATGTTATTGTTTCTACCACTTTCAACAAATAGAATGTAATCACACCTAAAACAATCCCAAAACTGACCATTATCAGAGGACGATTCATGACAACATTTTGACAGCATTATTGATGTCTTATCATTCTAAACTAACCTCAAGACAGCCCCCAAACTTGGGAGTAAGCAGAGGACAGCCTATATTAATGTTTCAGTTTTATTTATGGAATTTGTTTTAACTCACTCTAACATCACAACACCTCAACATAATGGTAGTCATGGCAATAAAACATCATGCTGCCCAGAACAGACTAAAACCAATCAATTCACACCCGTTATGAATCAATTTCAGTTGCTCTTGAACTAGAGGTGACAGAGCAACATACGCTGTCCTAGACCTTTAATTCAGCATAAAATTGCAAAATTCCCATGAACTCACATTAATACAGTAGGAAGACTCAAACACTATACAAACAACAGAACCCGATTTAATTTGATTATGAACTTAGTTTAACAAAGTTTCTGGCGGAACATGGACCAACATTTAACAGTAACCAGGTCAATCAGAAACCATTAAATTCCAAAAAAGAAAAAAGAAAACAAAACGAAACCCATGAAATTTCATGAATTACTCGAATACTAATTTTTGCTATAATCAACCAATTTATCCAAACATACATTTGAACGATATGAAACCTGCCCATGGCGCGAACGAGTTTCGAACAGAAAATAAGAAAACAGGGCAAAACCGAAGTACACTTCTTGTCTTCTACCTTACAAGCTTCGAAATGGAATTGACCAGCGGAGGGAAAGACTAAATGGATTAATTCCGTGGACAACAATACTGTTTCCTCTTAAGCTTTTCTCCAATTTTCTTCCCGTGGCGTTATGTACCGAAGGGTTGGGGGATTGGGTTTTGACTGTTAAAGTGGGCCGAAAGAGGACGGATCATGGGCCGGCGAAAATTCTCCATTGCTGAGACTGGGCCGTGTCTCATTCCCCGTGTGATTGATAATCATCTCGGACCAACTAGTGATCATGGCATTGATAAATTATTACCTCACCAACTAGCTAATCAGATGCAAGCCCCCTCCTTTTTAAATGACAAAAGAATTTCAGTATTGAGCATAAAGTAACCTGTAATAAATCATGAATCATCATATGTTGTAGTATGAGATGAAATTATGCATCATATTGATAGATAGACATCGATGCAATGCGTAATGAATATTTTGATAATATATTTCTTGCACATTGAGGATTCAATAATATCTCATGCAACAAATAAGCGAGTACTATTGTATTTGCTAACATGCTATCAAATTTGTAGATTTTTTATCAAGAGGGGCAAAAATATAGATTTTTAAAATTTTGGGATAAACAATATAATATATATACATATATATAAATTTTAAAAATATATAATATAAATATAAAAAAATTGAGGGGGTCAACTCGCTTATATTCGCCCCTGCCCATGATGGAGATTTTTCACCAATATGCTATTGCATTGGGTATTGTTGATTTCGAACCTACTAAAATATGGACGTGGTTTCTCAGTACCCTTCGAAAACTAATACTCGATAATGAGAGATTGTTGATTATTTCTAATTGGACATCAAGATATAGTTAAACATATTGCTAATATGTATACAAATGAAAATTATGGTTATTGTGTGTGTCATCTTTCAGAATTTCAAAACCATATTCAAACAAATATGTGCTGCCAAATCATTTATGCAAATGACACATGTATATAAAAGTTTTGAATTTGATTCAATGGATATTGATATGATGAACATATATCCTCAAATAGCAACCTATTTGGAAAAGGCTGTCCCTGTGATTGCTCTGCATTCCCATAAGCACTGATTCCATTCTCTGCTAACTCAGCTCATGTCAGCGCCTCATCAAAAGACTCTGTCAAACAACTCCGGTCTCGGCCCTTTTAAAAAGTGCCTCATCTCTTGCATGAGCACTAGCAGAAATATGTGATACATGCCTCAGTAATGAAGAATAATGAAGAGCATAGTCAGATACTGACTATTTCCCTTGTTTCAGATTTGTAAATTCATCCTCTTCAATTGCCTAGCAGCAGCTGAAAAGTACCTGTTCAGAAATCGAGTTCTGAATACATTCCAGTCAGCAACCTGTCCTTGAGCTCTCACTTCTAAAACAGTTGATTTCCATCACATCGAGGCCTTCTTAGCAAGTTGAAACTCTGGCACAAGGTGCCGACACAAAAATTGTTCGATCATCTCTATCCACTCCTCAACCTGTTCTCATGATTCCACTCCTTCAAATCGTGGTGGCTGAAACCCCAGGAATTGAGTCAAACTCAATTCTCCTGGTAATAACTAATGTTCCACATGTCCTTGCCCCAAAGGCGGTTGATGTAAAGGATTCACTCGCCCAAAGGCAGCATTAATACTCGAGGCATCCCCTACATCCTCAACTACTATGTCTGTCATGCTGTAGTTCAATGTATGTTTTTACTTATAAATGTATTTAGTTGGTGGTATCATAATACATATAACTTGAGAACACTAGCATAGCCGGATGGTTGTCATCCTTGTCCAAAAGCCCTAATTGTTACATTCTCCACCCCTTAATATAAAAAAGTACATGGAACTTTTTTGAGGTACAATATGTAACATAGATAATAGGATTAAAAACATTATAATGATATAATATTTTTAAAAGAGTGATTAATTATTAAATTAAAATGATAATTGTATAGAGAGTTGTGAAACTAAATGAAAACAATTTTTGGGATTTATAACATTTGTTTATGTTCCGAAGTGTGAAAGAAGCGTAGAATGAACTGATCTGTAAATTGTATCCAACTTTATGTAGAGTCTTGCTGTTAGTCTGAGAGATTAAATATTGGGAAAAATTAATGTATGTAATATAATGGTTATAATATTATATATTAACATATAAATGTATTTCACACAAATTTAATATAAAATCTGTGCATATATGTAAAATAAATGTATTTCAACTACTATGTCAGTCACGTTGTAATTCAATGTTAAACAATAACATTTATCAGAATCATAATCACATAACACATTTAACGCATTACAGCATATCCGGCTATATCATTCAATATAATAAACACAACATGTATATATCAATATACTCCTCAATGTACAAGTATGCACCCAAAGTCATACTATCCGACTCTATCAACAAACCAAAAACCTTTTGGTCAAATTCTCATCTAAACACTTCTCTCAAGTCACATTTAACCTTGAGTCACACTAAACCTTGAACTATCTCAGATAGTTAACAACTGTTCTGATATCACTCATGTAAGATCACAAGTAATGCAACGATTACTTACTCAATAATGTGGAAAATTTGAAGGAAAAAAAATTGACCGGAACTCCCATAAATTGGTTTCCCCAATTTATAATATGGTTACCACAACCCAAAAATTAAAATTCCTCCAACTAAGACTTCAACTACTCATACAAGTTTCCAAATCATTACAAAAATCAAAAAGAGCATTTCAAAAAGAATGTTTCATGTCACTATTACTAGTATCAGAAGAATACATTATACAACTTTGTACAATGAAAATACAACCCACAAAACATGACTAAATATTCCTACATTCCTAGTCATGACCATTAACCCAAAAATCTTCAATACTCTTTCTAGGCATGACAACTCTATTTCCCAAAATTCTCCAAAAGTCTAACATTGCCACCTATTCCTACATGACAAAGAGCACACCAGTAATATTCATAATCACAAGGAATAAAATCACATACTTAAAACAGTAAGATGCAATAACACTTCATGTACACAATGTATCCGCACATGATCCTTTGAATTGTCCATGTTCTCAACATTTCATATTCCACATAATATAATTTTGTATCAATACACATATCGATATATCCATCGCTTGTTATAAATAACAGTACAATGAGCGGTACAATAATACTCATCGCTAATTATAACAGCATTCCATAACTCATTATAACAACGCTACATAATACATATCGCTTGTTGCAACAGCATCACATATACCCCTCACTGATCATAACATTGGTACATAATACTCATCGCATGTTGTAACATTTGTACATATCAATTACTCATCGCTTATTCCATAAGCATCATATTTGGCTTACTTTCTTAAGCATAAACACAAAACAATAATATTGCTCGTACGTCACCACATAGCTTATGGTCCAATATTATTTATCAAGTCATCCTCCTTTTTGTCCAGTGATCTGAGCAGGCTCTACATGAATTCAACAATTCAATAGAAATTCATTAACAAAGCCTATAAACCATAAAACTTCATTTCTTTAGCATAACACTTATGCTCAATAGTACAATCTTAAATCCAAGAAATAAACTTCTACGGACCAATAAATTCCTCAAACAATCGATGTAAAAGAATATTTTTTAAAAAAAAAATTTAACCTTACCGATCGATCGGTAACTTGCCCACAGATCGATCGGTAACTTGCCCACCGATCCATCGATAACACATTGAAAACTCAACTTCCATCACATATTTTACCGATCTATCGGTGGTTCCTTACCGATCGATCGGTAAAACGCCAATTTTGTTTTACCTACGTGGTCTACCGATCGATCGGTACAAAGCTATCGATCGATCGGTAGGTGTTGTACTTCAAAATGTTTACCTTCTTCAAAACCCCACTTTTCACAAGCACCTCCAACAATTCCACTCATACACAATAACCTTCAACCAGTTCACCATGGCAAGTAATAAACCACATAACACCACAAAGTTTGAACCATAATCTACAATAACTACCAAACCCAACAATCATCATTCTCTAAAATAAAAAGTACCAAGAACAAGTTCATAACTCATCATTAAATTCAACTAAAAACACTCTTAAGATATAGAAATGAACTTACCCAAGTACACCATAGCAAGTACAAGCTTGAATGGAAGAAAATCACTTCTTGTGCACAATGCGGGAAAAGAGGCTGAAGTGAAGGTGAGGGAAATGAATTTGGTGTGGAATGGCTTATGGTGAGCCTTCACCAAGCCTTTAAGGGCTAAGTTCAATAATTGCACTTAGTGCTTTACTAAAGGTTGGTTGCAAATTCCCCCACTATCAATTAACTCGATTTTAGGCTTCAAATTCATTTTACCACAATTAATTCAAGTATTTTCATATCATTAAAAATCGAGCATCACAAAACAAGTCTCATCATCGGACGAGATCACGACAACTTCAACATACTCATCTTCATCGTCGGAAGATATGCCCCTCACTTCAACGGGTGATTTCTCTACACTATTCGTAGGGAAGTAGAAATCAGGGCAGTAAATGCTTGTAATCTATTCCTTGGAATTCGTCGAGTTGTTTCCAGACATGTTTGCACAAAGAAAATAGAGTTGTGTTTTTTCGAATGAGCTATTTTAAAAGCTTCGTGAGACCATTTTGCAGGAGCAACTTGAATAAAAGTCAGAAACTTCTGCAATAACATGAGAGAGATTCGGTTGTTGCCATGAATAATAATTTCATAAAAAAGTAGATTCAACTCAAATGCTGCATAATAGTACTTTACAACAATAACACTAAATTACATTTTAATTACAATTAAAAGTACTAATACAAGAAAGATGCATAAAACCAGGCAAATGCAACAAAAACAACAACTTATAGCCTCAACTAACATCCAAGTAAATTTAAACTTATCCCTGTTCTGCATGTTTATGTCTGCTAATGTGTCTAGACTCTAGAAATAGACATATTTAGTGGATTTAATTATTAATTATTAGACATGATTTAATGATTAACTTGATATTTATGGTTCATAATCATACGTTTGGTCATATGTAGGAAAATGTGACGAGCTACAAACGATGGAAGAAGGAAGAAAGTTGAAGAAAAGAGAGAAAAATCGGAATCCAATACATGTGTCACTTTCTCCTCAAATTCCTTTATGTTCGAGTCATATCTTGGAAATGTGAACAATAGAAAAGTAGTAGAACTTTCTGTTATCTTCGCATGGACAGATAATTAATTGAATTTGGAGATTTTAGAGAAAGTTATTGCCAAAATACTAAACCATTGTGCAGCGGACAGAAAGACAAGTGCAAAGGCGCAGATTTTCATGCGCCTAGGCGCCCAAGCAATCTAGAAAAATTAAAATCTTGATTTCTTTCCATCCTACTAGGATTCTAACTCCTTTATCCTCCTATTTATACCCCACGACCTCCAGAACTTCAATACACCTTTTCATACCTAAAATATCCGATTTTAGTCCAAGGTTTGTTATTCCATCACAATTTTGAAGGCGACTAAGAAGATCGAAGCGAAAGCGGGTGTGACAACCTCGACAAGTGACGATCTACATAGTTTGTCTAGTTTGTTTTTATGCTTTTTAGGATAAATTTTTATTGTTTTACTTTTATTATGAATAGCTAAACTTCTTTTGATTCTTTAAGAAAGATAATACATTGGAATTTACGATTCTCATGAGATACGTTTTTACTGATTGATTTTTGTTGAGTATCAAAAGTTTTTCAGATTATCTTTCTATGATTGTTGTGTTTGATTATTAGATTGATCACCTAATTATTTTTCATGCAAACTAATGCTAAATTAGATATCAAATACGGAATCGTTTGATCCCTCTAATTTAGAAGCAACTAAGATTAATAAATTTTCGCTTGTGGGTTTGTTAAATTCTTAGGAAAAACGCTTGACTAAATAAAACATAGATGCTTGGATTATGTTGTTTAGCTTCATCAATCTTACTAGTTTTTAATGCTATCACCGGTTTAAATCTTAATCTTTTGTATTTTAATTGATTGATTGATTGATTGGTAATGGTTAAACTAGAACTTTTGGGCTACTTAACTAAAAATAAGTTGAGATAGAAATTTAATTTAGGAATTTAATGTCCAATGATGAATATTCATATGAAAGTTGAACATTGTGTGAAAAATCGATGATCAAGATCGTAACCTCAATTTGTAAAGTCGACCGAAAACCAATAATCGATTTTCTCTCATTATTTTCATCTTATTTTTAATCTTGCATAATTGTTTAATTCATAGCTTTTTGATTTTAAATTTAATAGTAATAATATCAACTTCAAACCCCCATTTATTTGTTTTGCATACGTTAAATAAAATACATCATTTTCGTGGGATAGATTCTTACTCACGCTACTACATTCTTATACTGTTATAAACTGAGAAAGGTTAATTTGCCATCTGCCGATGTTGATTTGTCCCTAAGAGAAAAGCTTTGTGGAAATGAGGGTTCTTCGTAATAGGGTGCATAATTGTCTTGCATGGACGAAAATTATATGGGATAACCATACAACAAAAAATTTTATTTTAAAAAAAATTAAGTATCTTGTAGGAAAGAAGGAATCAGTTGAAATTAATTCGGAAATAGAGTTCTCGGAAGAAATGGATTCGAAGTTTTGTTTGGGAATAATATATTACACAAGAATATATCGAAAGACATACACAAGAAACATTATTTAAGATCTTACAACATATAACATTCAGTTCAAATGCTATCCCTAACGGATCTAGTTTCCACAGAACAATACAGACATGAAAACATAAGGACACAAATTTAAAGATATCTTCGAAAAACAGACAAAGGATTATTGTACAAAAATTATAATCGGTACCTTTGTTAATGTTAATACCCTTTTCAACAACTGCATAGATCTTACGAAAAATGGGAAAAATGAATCCTGACAGAAGTGAGCTGTGTCAATTGCATCTAAGTTTGGCGGTGGAGGGTTTCTTCGTTTCTCTATTCCTTTCTGTTCATGTCATTTGTACCTTCAATTATGCAGTTAACAGTGTACACAACCATAAAAAATCTCGAGGGTAATTTGGGATTTCAAGCATAATTTCATATATAATTTATTATCAATTACATTGAACAAATTATTTATTACAATATCAACTTAAATTTTACAATATCAACTTAATTATATGCACCAAACACAATATAATATATCAAGATGCATATTTATCATCCACTTATCTACATAATTATCCATCCATTAATAATCATATTATAGCAACCAAGCACAGCCTAAATAATTTGGTGTTACAAAATGTCACGTTCAAGCAAGAGTATTTGACTTATATGCAGGTATAGGCTAAGTATTAGCAAATATGATGCACGAACACTCCTAAAAATTACTCGCTGCAGTGCCTCACACTTCTCGAACACCGTCACTTCTCGGACACTCATCTGACACGCCACATGACGTGTCCTTTATTTTATTATAAAAATAAAATCGGACACCTGTATTGGATCTCCCCTCAAAATCGGACACCCGTGTCAGACACTACCCATCAGCATGTCCGACACATAAATAACATTTGGGTGTTAATTTTACAATTTAAAAAGTTTTTGGCTAAAATAAAATTTAGACGTGTTAGTTAAACTTTATGTTTACATTTGTTGTTAGTATGAGTGATACTATGATGATATCAGTGGCATACAATTAATATATATTATTTTTGAAATTGGTAGGAATATTTTTGGTCATATATTTTATTTGGACGTTTTGTTAAACTTTATATTAATTACAATGATATGTGTTTGATGTTAGTATAAGTGATAATACGATGATTTCAGTTACATGTATCTATTTATTTGTTTCTTGAATTTGACAGGAATATTTTTGTTTGATTTTACATGATTTTAGAATTTTAAAAATGTTAATTTTAGTATTTGTAATATAGTATTATATATATAGGTGTGTTATAGCCGTGTCGTATCCTGAATTTTTCTGAAAATCTGTGTTGTCGACTCCATGTCGTGTCGTGCCATCGTGTTAGTGTTCGTACATCATAAGCAAGTACCGATTGACCCATGGTTATGATGAACCGGCACTATGCAGACGGGACTGGCTCGTACCGGTTCATTAGTCCGGTCGACACAACTCGTTTCCAATACTTTTTCTTTTCTCACTTCACTTCTCGTATTGTGTCGTCGAGTCTCCTTTTCCTTCTCTCACGCACAAAATCACAGAACGTTAACCAAAGCATGAGTGATTATTATCCATTATCATGCAAAAGGTTAACCTTACTCGCACTCGCCGCTGTCATGCTTCAAATAATGGGGCTCTCCCTTTTCATCATGGGATTTTTCCCCGTGAAGACTACTCTATCTGGCATGAGGTACATTTTTACTGACATATTTCTTATGAAACAATCTAATAATGAAATCTTTGATGATTTTTTAGGTCTTTACTTTTGATACGGTCCCTGATTTTTGTGGGTATCTGGCTTTTGTTGTTTGTTTCAGTGGGTTAGAGAGTTTTTATTCACCGTTAGCCGATCCGGCTACCTTCAATCATAATGCTTCGACCCTACCACCGGAAAAGCTTAAATCTTTATATCAGGTCATCCTTTTGATGTGTTGTTGCAATATATTTGGGATTTTGTTTATTGCTTGTGTTGTTAAATGTTTTGTCAACGTCAGGATTTGGGCTTTGTTCTCTTTTGGCATGTACATTGGGAAGATATTTGGAAATTGATCTCAGCAGTAAAGTACTATGGAGTTTTTTTTTTTGTCATAAGCTTATGTGGCTCAATTATGTTTAACGCAGGAAGTGTCCGGTGTTCCTCCTTTATTTGATCGATTAGTAATAATGGTATGCATGATTTTTTCCGGCTTGATTGCTTATTAGTTATTTTCTTAAGTACAACATTTGAGAATCGAGCTTATTAATTAATACTTGTTGTAATATGTTTAGGTTATTGATGGTTTGCCTGCCGAATTTGTTCTTGGCAAGGATGGGAAGCCTCCGACAAAGTTTCTTATGGATGCTATGCCCTATACTCAGAATCTATTGGCGAGGGGATTGGCAATTGGGTACCATGCTAAGGCAGCCCCTCCAACTGTTACAATGCCTCGATTGAAGGTAACTAAATTATGGTTTCTTTTATCATTTTGTTTTTGATGGTTTAGGTGCGAAAAGTAGCTGTGTTTAAATGCTATGATACTGTTGATCCTTACAAACAGGCCATGGTTTCTGGGGCCATTGGAGGATTCTTAGATGTTGCTTTGAATTTCAACACCCAAGCCTTTTTGGATGACAACCTTATAGGTTAGTGTCTTTAGCGTCAAGTCAGTTAAAAAAAAAAAATTGCACATCTTATGCTTTGTATATCTGTTCTGATCAGGTCAATTTCTCAGAATTGGCTGGAAAATGGTGATGCTTGGTGATGAAACATGGCTTAAACTATTTCCAAAAATGTTCATCAGGCATGATGGAGTTAGCAGTTTTTTTGTAAGTCCTTAACATAAAATAAGCAGTTTTTTTGGGTATACAATATTTATAGAGTTTTCCTCCGCAGCAAGTGTGGAAATTATGGTTTTTGGGCAAATTGTTTTTACAAGTTCCTATACTATGTTGCTTTTAGTGAACAAGAAAAGATTGAATTTAATTGTATACCTGTCACTATTGGTATTTGAAAGTACGGGGACCAGCCTGAAATCATTTGTAGTAACTATTTTGAGGTGGTGTTGTTTTATTAAATTTTACTCTCAAAGGTGCAGCTTTTTACTTTTTAGAAACTCTTCATTACTCATTACTTTTCTCCAGCCTGAAAAATAGATGAAGTGGCCATGCAAGTTTGTGATTATACGTAATTTGTGTCAAGTATTTTTATATACACCAGTAAAGATGGGAAACTGTTATGCTGCATTCTTCACCAATATCATGTGGACCTTCTCCTTTATCAAAATTGTACTTAGATTTATCTGCTTGATGGTTTGATCTTTTTTGCCAAGGTCCAATTTATTTGATCAGGACATTAATAACTGCCATACAACAATGATAGGGGATATAAATTACTATTTCACCTTAAACTTCAATGCTGTATTCAAACTTTTGAATCTTGCTTCCCGATAACAACTCTTTGTCCAACTTGGAGGATGTCCTGTATCTTAATCAGCTTCGTAACAATGGGGTTGGTTTAAATTTAAAATGTGAAAATTTGACATTATTCAGGTGTGAGTCTAATCATTTGAGATTCGTATCCAGAAAGCTTATTGTCCATGTCACGAGTGTAGTGAAAGTTAGGCCTGATAACAGCTTATGATAAATAATATACAAGAAGCTCAAAAAGTTATTTATATTAAGTTACTGGAGTAGAATTTCGTTCTTTACAAGGAATTGAAGCAGAGAACTACTCTTGTATTTTGAAAGTGCGAGAATTAATCATGTCAAGATGCTTTAAGTTTGTTGGAGTTTGAAAAGGGATTGGGAATCTTCATGGTATATGCTGTTTAATTGTTCCTACTTCATACTATTCAAAGACTGGGAGTTCAAGGGGATTAAGAGGATATTCTAACCGATAGAAGCGTTTGGAGAAGACTAACGCATGTGTCCGACTCGACTTGATTCTCCACATTGCTCATGTAGCCTACCCCAAATTATTGGGCTTAAATGTTTAGTAACTATTAATTTTTTAAACTGGCCCAGGGAGGAAAATATTATTTTGGAGAGATTTTTAATTTATTGAGTATTTCTTTATGGAGGTTTTATTGTATTTAATTGTTCATACTATTCAAAGAAGTAGTATAAACTTTGCTCTCTGTTGTTCTGTCCGGCTTTATTTTCTTAGTCAATGTTCATGGGTTTGAAGGAGAATTTGTGGCATTAACTAGTTTTAACTGTTGAATATTTCTACAGGTCAAAGACACTGTTCAAGTGGATTACAATGTTTCTCGACATCTGTCTAATGAACTTAACATGACTGACTGGGATCTTCTGGTAAATACCGGCATTTTAAGTTCAATGCATAATTTCCAATCGCATGAACATTCTGATGGTAACCATGAATGTTGAATAAGTAGATAGATAGAGATTGTTATGAGATAAGGAGATACGATAATATTTGTATTTGATTTATTGGAGTGTTTTCTTTTCTTAGGATTCTTTAGTATTAGGAGTCTATATAAACCTACATTGTATCTCTTCTTTGATATATTTTGAATAAAGAGTTTCTAGTTCTCTTAAAACTCATCTTTCTACATGGTATCAGAGCCATTAGATCTTATACGAATTTTTTTTTCCCAAGGTTTCCGCGGCTGTTACTGTTCACGCTACTGTTAACGCGACGCGATTTCTGTTCACGGCTACTGTTCACGCGACGCGATTACTGTTCACGGCTACTGCTCACGCGACGCGATTACTGTTTGCGGCTACTGTTCACGCGGACGTGATTACTGTGCGTGGCAACTGTTCACGCGAACACAAACACGTCGCATTCATCGCTTCCGCATCATCGTACATTGCGCATACACATCGCCCTCTTTATAGCAGACGGTGGACGAATTTTTCTGTACAGAATTTCATCGCCTGTGGTTTCCAGCCACGTTTTTGAGTTCATACCAGGATCCATTTTTTTCGTTCAATTCTTCACTGCCCATCGCACAAATGGCTTCTACAGATTCTTCTTCCTCGGCCACCACAAATTCTACCACTACACTCACCCCACCAACACTTACTGATTTTTCTTCCAATCCTATTATGAATCATCGGTTAAGTGGACTCAATTACCTTCAATGGTCTCAGTCGGTGAGAATGTTTATTCTAGGTAGGGGTCCAGATGACTTTATTTCTGGCTCAAGCCGCTGCCCTATCAAAACTGATGAAGCAGCGTTTAAAACATGGAATATCGAAAACAATATGGTGATGTCATGGCTTATCAATTCCATGACACCCGATATTGGTGAACAATTCCTATTGTATTCCACGGCCAAATCAGTTTGGGATGCTGCCAGGGATACTTTCTCCAGCAAGGATAATATCGCCGAGCTGTTTGACATCGAAAGCCGCATTCAGGCGCTGAAACAGGGGGAGTCCACCGTTACCCAGTATTTCACAGACCTTACAAGATACTGGCAACAACTGGATCTTTTCTAGTCCTATGAGTGGGGAAGTGTTCTGATGATGAATCAATTCACAGATCCATCGTCGAAACTCGACGCCTTTTTCAATTTTTATTGGGCCTCAACACCAACCTTGATGATGCTCGGGCACGGGTTCTGTCCATTAAGCCCCTGCCTCGGCTGCATGAAGCCTTCTCCGCCATGCGCCATGAAGAGAGCCGAAGGAAATTAATGATGAGCTCTCCGACTGGTACCCAGTTAATTGAGGGATCAGCCTTGGCAGCACCAAGAACCCTTCCTGGTGCGGCACCTCAACAAGATATTGCTTCTCATCACACTGGCTCGGTTGGGCAGCCTTCCGGTTCCTCCAATAATATGCGTAATGGTCGCCCTTGGTGTGAAAAATGCAACAGACCTAATCACACTCTTGACACTTGTTGGAAGATTCATGGTAAACCGGCAAACTGGAAATCTTTCCGTCAGCAGCGTGCTCAAGTTGCCCAATCTGACGGATCTGGCCAAGCTTCCCAACCCTTCAACAAAGAGCAACTTGATGCCCTTCAAAATTTGTTGTCTAAAGCACTTCCATCCAACAACGCTCCGCTTCTTGGTGCTGGTAATCATGCCCAAACAGGTATTGTTTCCAAAGCCTTGCTCTCACATCAGATGTTATCAGATTATTGGATCATTGATTCAGGTGCATCTGAGCACATGACGGGGAATTTGAACATGTTACAATCCTATCAGCCAAGCACTTCAGGTTGCTCTGTCCAGATTGCAAATGGTTGCTGCGTGCCAATTGTTGGCACTGGTTCAGTACCCCTCTTGGAGGATTTGGTGCTAAAATCGGTTTTATATGTTCCTGATCTTGAGTGCAACATGTTATCTGTTAGTCGCCTAAGTATGGATCTCAACTGTGTCACTAAATTCTTGTCTACCTCTTTTGTTTTTCAGGACTTGGCTTCGGGGCGGACGATTGGCAATGCTGAGATCTGTGCAGGCCTATACCTCATTCGACCCACTTGTGTTGTTGCTTCTCAGTGTGCACGTTCATTTAATTCCTCATTTTCTATTAATTCTTTGAGTTTTAACAATGATATTTTATTATTACATTATCGTTTAGGGCATCCGAGTTTTTTGTATCTTGCAAAACTTTTTCCTTCGTTATTTCGCAATAAAAATTTGAATTCTTTCACGTGTGATGTTTGTCAATTATCTAAACATACTCGTCATTACTTCAAACCTATTGCGTATAAGCCATCCCATCCATTCTCACTCATTCACAGCGATATTTGGGGTCCTTCCAGAGTTAAAAACGTCACTGGTTCTCGTTGGTTTTTACTGTTTGTTGATGATCACACTAGACTCTCATGAGTTTTCTTAATGAAAGACAAATCTGAAACAAGTGACCTTTTTAAGCAATTCAACACCATGATTCGAACCCAATTCTGTACCCGTATTCGTGTATTAAAAACTGACCGTGCCCGTGACTATTTTAACTCCAACCTTGGCGCTTACCTACATACCCAATGTATTATCCACCAAAGTTCATGTGTTGATACTCCTCAACAGAATGGGATCTCTGAGCGCAAGAATCGTCACTTACTTGAGGTTGCTCGCTCCTTACCCTTTTCCCATAATGTATCTTCTTGTTTTTGGGGTGATGCAGTTCTGACTGCCGCTTACCTCATTAATAGAATGCCCTCTCGTATCCTCAAGTTTGATACTCCTATAAAAACCCTTCTCAGGACTTATCCTACCTCGCACCTTTTACCGACTATTTCACTCAAAATCTTTGGATGTACTTCCTTTGTACACATCCACTCACATGCTCGGGGTAAACTTGACCCTCGATCGATAAAATGCATTTTTCTTGGTTATTCTCCCAACCAAAAAGGGTATAAATGCTACTCACCAATTCTCAAGCGTTTCTTCCATACCATGGATGTGACATTCTTTGAAAATCAGCTTTTTTATCCTCGTTCTTCGATTCCGGGGGAGAGCAATCTGAATGAATCTCAAACTCCAGCAGCAATCCAACCAACCATACCCATTATAGAGCCTTTCACAATCTCTCATCATCCACTTCATGTGCCTGAACCACCATTGCAGGTTTACTCTAGGAGGCATCGGGAACCTGAACAAATTCAGCCTTGTCATGACTCCTCCTTGGATCCACGTTTTGATGAGAAACCACGAGGTAATACTGATTCCTCTAACCACAGTATTGATGATTCTGAAGATAGGCCTATAGCAGTTAGAAAAGGGGTGAGATCATGCACTCAGCATCCTATATCTAAATTTGTTTCAACTGATCACTTATCTCCTACATATCGAGCTTTTGTGTCATGTTTAGATCAGGTCCAGATACCGTACAATATTGAGACTGCTATGCAAGACCCAAATTGGAAATATGCTGTCCTAGACGAAATAATAGCTCTAGAGAAAAACAAAACATGGCTCATTACTGATTAACCTCCAAATAAGAAGACTGTTGGGTGTAGATGGATTTTTTCAGTGAAACATAAATCTGATGGGAGCATAGAGCGGTATAAAGCCAGATTAGTTGCAAAAGGGTATACCCAATCTTATGACATTGATTATCAAGAGACGTTTGCTCCAGTTGCCAGGTTAAATAATATCCGAGTTCTTCTCTCTATTGCTGGAAATATGGACTGGCCCTTATATCAGCTTGATGTCAAGAATGCTTTTCTCAACGGAGATCTTGAGGAAGAAATCTATATGGATATTCCTCCTGGATTTGGGACTCAGTCTACGGTTAATAAAGTATGCAACTTGAAGAAATCCCTTTATGGCCTGAAGCAGTCACCCCGAGCTTGGTTCCATCGTTTCTCCAATGTTCTAAAGGGGAACGGTTACTTACAGTGTCAGTCTGATCACACATTGTTTGTCAAAAATTCAGAGGAAGGAAAGATCACTATTCTTATAGTGTATGTTGATGATATTGTTCTCACAGGAAACCACAATGATGAAATGACTCAGGTGAAAGCTCTACTTTCCAGGGAATTTGAAATGAAAGATCTAGGACATTTGAAGTATTTTTTAGGAATGGAAGTTGCTCGATCATCCAACGGTATCTTTATTTCTCAAAGAAAATATGTATTGGACCTCCTAAAGGAAATTGGAATGTTGGGATGCAAACCCATAGACACACCAATGGACACTAAAGTAAAGCTGGAAGCAAGAGAAGACAGTCCATTGGTTGACAAAGGAAGGTATCAGCGCTTAGTGGGGAAGCTAATTTATCTTTCACACACACGCCCGGATATTGGTTTTGTGGTTAGCGTTGTCAGTCAATTTATGAATAACCCAACCAAGGATCATATGGATGCTGTATATCGAATATTGAGGTATCTCAAAAGAAATCCTGGAAAGGGTTTGTTCTTCAAGAAGTCGACAAACAGAAGCGTCAAAGTTTACAGTGATGCTGATTGGGCTGGCTCTCACACTGACAGAAGATCAACATCTGCTTACTGTGCATTTGTATGGGGAAATCTGGTAACATGGAGGAGTAAGAAGCAAACTGTTGTAGCTAGGAGCAGTGCAGAAGCAGAGTATCGTGCCTTGGCTCAAGGCATATGTGAAGGAATGTGGTTGAAAAGGTTGCTAAGTGAACTCAAGCTAGACAACAATCATCCAGTTGAAATGATGTGTGATAATCAAGCTGCCATAAGCATTGCTAAAAATCCAGTGCATCATGACCGTACCAAACACATTGAATTAGATCGACACTTCATCAGTGAAAAGATCGAGAAGAGAATTATTGATCTCAATTATGTCTCCACTCACATGCAATTTGCTGACATCTTAACTAAGGCACTTCATCATCCTTTATTTGAAGATTTTTGTTCCAAGCTGGACATGATAGACATATATGACCCTGCTTGAGGGGGAGTGTTGAATAAGTAGATAGATAGAGATTGTTATGAGATAAGGAGATAAGATAATCTTTGTATTTGATTTATTGGAGTGTTTTCTTTTCTTAGGATTCTTTAGTATTATGAGTCTATATAAACCTATATTGTATCTCTTCTTTGATATAGTTTTGAATAAAGAGTTTCTAGTTCTCTTAAAACTCATCTTTCTACAATGAAAGATATTAAATTATAAACAGTTATTGCTGCCACACTATGTTCGCATAGGTTAACACGGGAAGCAAAATTTCTCACTGTTTTAGGCATTCTCTGTCATTTGTTTACTCAATTTTAATTAAATAAGGAACAGAAATGTGAAATACAGTGATGTTTGTTCATCAACAAAACTATCGCTAACTGCAATACTGATTTGTGACTAAAGGTGTTAGCAACCGAGCTGCTTGCGAATGGTTTGGTCAAAGTTCAGCTGAGCGTGAATGCTCGATCAAGCTGCATGAGCTTAAGTTATGAATTGTGATTATTAAACTGTAGTAAATTTCAAAAAAAAAAAAAAGAAGCAAAAACGAAAGGTTTTTGGTACAAAATTTGGTATCAGTTAATATCAGTAGCAAAATTATATTTAGTATATATTACCATGTCTTGCTATAATTATACTTTTACAGTTATGTGATATATTATCTACCTGCGATTCATTTTTTGTACACAATATGACTCATGAGAACATGTCTTGTGATCAACCACCATCATAAGATTAATAGCATCGCTCAAATTATAGCAGTAATTGTAGTGAAATGATTTTACAGTTATGTGATATATCTACTTGCGATTTCATTTTTTGTACACTATATGAGTCATGAGAACATGTTTTGTGATCAACAACCATCATAAGATTAATAGCATCACTCAAGGTTATAGTAGTAATTGTAGTAAAATAATCATTTCATGACCAGTTATCTTTACGATTCTTTATAACTTGGAAATTCGTTGGAACTCCAACCATGTAGATTCTGCATTATCTTGGACTGGATCATGTTGGACATATTGGCGGACGCAATAGGTAATTTTTTTCTTTTTTCATACATTCTGATATCCTATAGCTTGATTATTTTGAACTATTCCAGCATCTTGATGGGCCCCAAACTGATGGAGATGGATGAAGTAATCGCAAGGATCCATTCAAGTATTAGTCAAACTCAAGAAAATCACCAGAGGACACTTTTGGTTTGTGCTGCTTTATTCTCATCTTCTGGTATTACTGCTGCGCAAGATAGAGCAGGCTGGTTAGATACTTTAACTTAATGAATGGGCATGATATTCTTTACTTTTAACCGAGCAGTGGTTTGGTGTAGAACTCACGGAGTCGTCTTGGAAACAGTATACTTGGTTTTTGCAGGTTTTTTATAGGCTAAAGGTTTTTTCGATGAAATTTTATTGTGTTTCTAGATATCATGTTTTCATGTCACATGAAGATTAACCGCAAATAAGGTTGGAAATTTGTGTTGCAACAAAATTCTTAATGGAAATTTGTCATCTTATCCTTGTACCTGTGGATTTCTTCTTGGAAGTGGGCAATACGAGTCTATCTGCTCTTGTTGATCTTGACTTTCAGATGGTGGTAAGTGATCATGGCATGAGTGAAGGAGGTAACCATGGGGGTTCCACGTACAAGGAAACAGATTCTTTGGCATTTTTTGCTGGCACACAAAAATTTATTGGTGCAGTGGAAGCCAGCGACAAAGCTTACCAGGTATATAGACTTGGCATTCAGTTTACATCTTGAATATCCATGCAACTTTTTGTTTTCTTAGCAGTTGTAGACTTTTCTTTCTTGTTTTTTTCATTTATATGCTAAGTTCTGTGGTTTATTTTGAATGGATTTAAATAAACTAGGGATCATTAATGATGCCTTTGACTTAATTCTTAATGGAAGGTTTCCTTCTTTCACTTCATTTTATTACGATTATCAGAAGCATCTACTAGAGAGCTTATATTTTGCACAAGCAGCTTATGTTAGAGCATGGGGCTTATATTTTTCTTAGATATACCAAGATGGGGGCATAAGTGACTTGGCTGCTTGACTAGCTGTTGCCCTACTGGCCAACTATTGGCTAAGGGAATTGTAACACCTTTCTGTAAAACATTCTTTATTTAATTAATGATATTCTTTGTGGCACCTTTATCTGTATACCTATACAAGAAGCATAGATAAAGATCTTGATGTTACTATGGCCCATGAGAATGTGGTTGTACAAGTGTTAGCGACTGTAATCTCTAAACTTGTTCCTTGTCGATGAGCAGTGCAATAAGAATGATACAGATCATGTTCGCTCGAGAACAGTATTCATGATATGTCGATGCTGCGTTTCATCAGCACTGATGTGGAGACATCTGCATACATGAATAGGTGCTCATAGGATGAGTTCACTGAATAACCCTCACCCTAAATTCTCTAAGTGGTTCCCACTGAAAAACATGATATTACAGTCGTAATAATGAGCTCGACACGCTTGTCGCGAAAATAAATTCGATTTATTTTTTTGAATTACTGTTTAAGAGATATGGTTAATTTTGTATATAATTTATATATTAATTTCTTGTGGAGCCCGATATTATTAAAATAATAAACAATACCAAAGTTGACCACGTGAATTAAATTTACGTGGCCAATATCGGCCAATTGTTTTAAAAATTGTAACGAAAGAGTTCTCTGGAAATCGAGAATTTTTTTGAAAGATGCACAATCTTTAAGAAAAATTTCAGCCATCTCTCCTCAATATCAATAGCCAATTTAAGTTCCGGAATTGTTTCGGTGAAAAGTATAATAGCTCGAATCAATTAATTGTCTAGCGCCAACTGATTGAGGTAAATATTTTCGGTTAGTGGACCTGCTAGTTGGCGGACAGGGTGTACCGGCAAAACTATACTGTTTTATAACACCGATGATCCATCCACGAATTTATTAGTGAGGTATTATTAATTCTAAACACCTTATGGATTATTATTTAATTAATCATATGAATAGACAGCAGACCGAGCACCCCCAACACTAGGTGGACCAGCTAAGGCTGGAGTGACTTGCCTTTTACACCTGGAATTGGACCATTGAATTGATTTGATAGAACCTCACTCAGGTTTCTGTCTATTATGCTATCCAGAGAACGGGATATAGTTTCTCTTGTGATGTTTTGATTGCTGGTGCAATGATGACGTTTTCCTCTGTGTTATTACAATTACTCTTCAAAATCTTCAAGAAAGCAAGTGATGTTTGTGTGCATACTGTGTTGATATTAGTTGACGTTAGTCCTGCATCTCATGCGGAAGAAAGGTGTCACTTGAAAAACTCTTGGTTAGCTATTTCTGACAGTCTATTCAATTAATCACATAGGGCCAGTCAACCAAACATCATATATTCACTCACACGCCTGCTATTGCTTCAATCAAGTCCCAGTCGCCTATCTAAATAGATTAGACATTTAGACGTAAATGTAGCCCGTCAATCATCTCCATAATTAGAGGCTAATCAATACGTTGTAAAGAATATAATTGTACCCTATATAAGGGGGAAAGATCGATCAAAAGAAGTGAGACAGAAAAAGATTGTTCAACAATTTCGTGGGGCAACAGATATAAATTTACGAGCGCTCTGTACAGCCGTTTAGGTTGCACTGTAATTTGGTTAGTCTCTTATTAAATCGAAGTAGATATGAGGGGTCAACATTCATATGGTTATGCCAACCTAATTAAGTAACAGGTTGAGGATCTACGACTGTCAGATTGAGCATTTGGTGCAGTTGGCTTATGCTCTTATGTTTTCTTGATTAAAATCCGACGATTGTTGTCTATGATGAGATTGTGAAAACTCTTACGCAGTTATTTCTAATGTGTCCGTCAATGATAGGATTAGCAATCTGTGGTAAAAGTTGGCAGCTTAATTTCGGTTAAGCAACGTATTAATATTTGACTTGTTTCATCCTATTCTGGTCTTTAGGTTGACATTGCTGCAACATTGGCTCTTCTCTTTGGTGTGCCAATTCCAAAAAACAATGTTGGCACCGTGATGTCAGAAGTTTTCTCATCTCTGCAAGGTTTCATTTTTAAATCTTGTTTTTTAATCATTCATACATTAATACTCAATCAAAATTCATAGTTAATAACAGGTATCTCCCCAAGATTAATAAATTCAAGGTATTATTTTCCTCGACCAAGAATTAAAAGTCTAGCTACTCGTAATCCAATAAAAACCAATCAAAAAGTATTCTCGAAATGCATTAAAAAAAAGCAAGGTAAAGAAAACAAATCGGATCTCCACTCGTCGAGGTCGTCGATCCCGCCTTCATGTTGATCTTCGTAGCCGTCGTCAAAATCTTGAGAGAAATTATATAAGGCTAGGTCTGAACTAACTATCTACCTAATCTATCTAATGATTTTTAGGTCTGAAATCTCAAGCCTATATATAGGGGAGGCTGATGGGTGCGTTAGAATTCTTGTAGAATATAAAAAATCATGTTTCCTTGTTTTGCACAATGCCTGCCGATCTCGCTCGCTAGTTTCCTTACCGATCGATCGGTAACTCTGATCTTATTATTTTTTTGAGCTTCACAACTTACCGATCGTTCGGTGGAAGTCAATTTTTGTTGCTTCAGCTAAGCACATTGCCGATCGATCGGTGGCTTGTCTGCCGATCGATTGGTAGATCTTTTTCACTTTTTCTTCGGTTTTTCTTGTCCGTCTTCGATTCATATTTATCTCTAAGCCACTCCTTAATCTTTATTCATCGTTATTAGCTCGTTTTCTTCGTCTCCACCTAAATTCAAGCATTTATACGATTAGGCAACATATTATCAAATTATCTATCAAATCGTACCCAATCGGTAACAATTAAATGCACTAGATGTGTCTATTCTAGGCACATCAATGGTTGAGCTGTTATCATGTTAAGATGGCCTCATTTATACCTCATATCTTCAGAAACTGTTGAATTATTTTGAGTGGAATATGTTCTTTGACGCCTTTCTTGATGTTGACAGAATAGCAAACAGTGAGAAAATCTGGGATTTTTCATAATATTGCTAAAAGAAGGCATTCCAGCTGGTGTTTGATGTTGATCATACGGATTGTGATTACAGCGGTTAATTCAGAGATTAATTTCTGAATAATGGAAGTGATTTAAATGAATTTCTTGGGCTTGAAGAAGCAGAGAAGATTAAAAGTCATTTCACACACAAAAAGCACCTCGATATATCATAGTAAAATGTTTGAGAATGAAGTAACTTTTCCACATGTATCTGTAGTCTCATACCTTCCATGAAGATGATTAGATGACTCAGCTAGGACTCTAATGGGAAACACATTATGAAATATGTGATTAAAGATGATTCCACATAAAATAGGTTTCTCCAGAAGCAAGTAAATACTTCCAAGTTCCAAATCATTATTGCGTCCTGTGTTTATACAAGCAGCTTCTCAGTTTACCGAATATCGAAATTCAGCTTTCTATGTGAAGATATATCTCTCCTTGAAACACTTAACCTTTTCCTTGACCCAATTATTCGGGGTTCTAGTTGTACAATTAAATTTGTGCTTATTTCTGCAGTCAGTTGTGCTTTAATGATTAACCGAATACCTTTCTGGTTTTCTGATAAACAGATGAACAATACCTAAGGCTGCTAGAACTGAATTCTTGGCAATTGATGAGGTTACTTCAGACTCATATGTCCAAGTTGGGATGCAGAATGTCCTTATGTGAGTCTGGAAATGGTAAATATGATGGTGCAGAAAGGTTTTGTTGCTCATATTTTGAAGCAACCACACTTCATGAATCCTGGAAATCTAAAAACTCCTCGAGGTTATTATTCTTTGATGTTATCTTTCAAATTTTTTTTAAGAAAAAGTAAAAACTCGACAAGAGTATGTGGGGCCTCAAAAGCTTTTGGTTATGTTAGGTTTCATTTTCTATACCCCATTTCCACTCCCCAAAATTAATCCAAAGATTACACTCTCATTTTCATTTTCCCCACCAAGACTCATTTTAACCAATATCAAATCTTTCAACATTTATCATTTTACTTTATTATTATATTATATTTTATTCTAATATATTATATTTTAATATGACCTCTACAATAAAAAAATATTTCCTTTAGAAAACAAAACTGAAGGCATTACATATTCCAGAAAATGCCAAAAAAAAAACTAAAAATTGCCTTTGTTTCTTACCATTCTGAATAGAATTGCTTATGGAGATGACTACAGGAGTGCTGCTTTGGCATATCATAATTTCCTAACCACGGCAAGCGAGTGGTTATCACGCAAAGCAACTGATGTGAGTAAAACAATTCATCCAAAGAAATAAAAAGAACACTAAAACCTTATTGTCTCTCTATTTATGATATTACAGAAACCTATTGGTCTACTGTCTACTGGAATAGCAGCATTGCTTCTCTCTTGTTTCGGACTGATGAGTCTTCTTTTCCTGCACAGCCGAGAAGTTCACCTCAAGGAAACACGATACCATTCTTGCTTTGATAACATGCAAAAGTGGCAAATGGATGAAATTTTTACCGTCTCAATAATTTGTATCCTCATTTTAAGTATGGGGTCAAGTTCAATGGTTGAGGAAGAGCAATATATTTGGTATTTTATGACATCGTCACTGTTTTTGATAATACTCAGGAAAATTATGCAGTCGCTCAATTTGCCTGAGGACCAGAAGATAAGTAGTCACAATAGAATGTATTTTATCTCCTTAGTTCTTGTATCTGGAAGAATATTGAGAGGCTGGCATCAAGGAGGTGTCAACTGGACTTATCTTCCCGACATCTCAAAGTTGCTTGAGCAATCAGGGATGGTTTATATAAAGTCACTGCAGCTGGTATCTGTTGTCCTTGTTGTCATCATATCATTTGCTGCTGTTCTTTGGGAATTGCGGTTGAGAATAAGTTTGGCAGTGGTGTTGGTGCTGATTTACTTATTCCCTGTAGTACTGATTTTGAATCAAATATTGAATCATCAAGATACTGTATCCACATCGTCGAATATAGGTGCTACTACAATGATACAAAAAATTTATGTCATTCTTGGAATTTCTACTATGTTGATAATTGTTTCAACACCATGGTTGATGCCTTACCAGAATTCTAAAATCGTTAGAGATGACTTCAGCTTATCCAACGAGACTTCACTTGAAATTCAAAATAAAATTCTGTTGGGGGGATTTAAAGATTCCATGTTTGTAATTGGCTGGTGTTGCATATATTCTTGGTGTCTACTGCAGTTGCTTCTTCAACAGCCCATTAATTCAATTCCCATCTCGTTACTTCTTGTGCAAATCCTGGCTATTATTCAATGTTTTTCTGGTGGAAATCTGCATCACAAGGAATGGGTTAAGGTCAGTCAAATTTCAAAATACTACTATGACAACCAACTCTTCTTCAAGAGTTGATACATGATGGGTAGTTTTAGTTTTTCATCATCATCGTACAAACCTTTACTATCAAACTACTTGAGACCGGCTATGGAATTTTAACTCTCGTCCTAAAAACCTGTGGCAGTGTGAAAATCCCTCGACCTTCATGGTTATTTGCATTCTACTGCATCTGATAGCTTTTCCTCTCAGAAGAATATGATTTTTCGGTCTTTAAAGATCTTCGATCTTCACTGAAATCAAAATTTAGAAACTATTTGCCAGAACAACTGGTGGTATTTGACTACTGTTCCTGTTTTTTTTTAAGGTTGCTGCACTATACTATGTGGGAATGACAGGCCATTTTGGTCTTGGAAATACCAATACTCTTGCTACCATCGATGTTGCTGGCGCTTTCATTGTATGTTATGTCTTTTAAACTTGTGTAATGTGATCTCGTAATCATTTATATGTTCTGTCTAACAATGCTTAGCATATCTAATTTCCATGTCTTGTTTTGTAATATTTCCAGGGCCTTTCAAGCCACTCAGCTGTAATTTCTGGTATTTTGATGTTCGTTATCACATATGCATCCCCGATGTTAGCTCTTCTTAGCTCATTAATGGGTATTTCCATGAAAGAAATGAGTACATTTTCCAAGATCCAAGACATTGATTATGGCCATATGCTAAAGACAGCTATAGGCTATACTTGTCTAATACCACTTGGATTGAATTCTATGCTTCTCATTGCCTACACAATCATACTGCTATTGATGCAGAACCATTTGTTCGTGTGGAGTGTCTTCTCTCCGAAGTAAGTACTCATTTTGTGCCGATTTTGTTTGCTTTTGGGATATGTATTTGAAATGCATTGCTGTTTAGATATGCACAATAATGATGAATAAATATTGATTCAGAGTGTAAAGTCACGCATGTTTAATTCTATTGTTCACATTTAAATAGAAAAAAAACCATCTGATCTCGTACTCCAACTGGATCTCTAGTCATCGGTTTGTCAAGATCTTAAATTGTATAGTATAGCTATGCAGTTCCAAGATATGGACTGCATGTTCCTTGCTACAAAATCTCATAGTCACATCTACCATGCCCTGAGATTTTCCAGGGCTATATACTCGATAGAACATGTGGCGCATCATCGCCTGATCATCTGAGTGACTTCAAATCTTGTGATTTTCACAGAGCTAGTAAGTCAATTAACAATGACATCAAATAGTGCTATAGTGATGCTTGCTCGTGAGCACTAATGATGTACAAATATTACTAGGAGTTCTCTAACTAACCATTGGTAACTAGGTTGCATTGGATAGAAGGATTTTATTTCGAGGAAAAGATTTGAAATCTAATCATTTGAAATTCATGGATTTGAAATAACACGTGGTTATTTGTTAGTTCAAATCCTTCTGCAAATGAAAATGTATTTAAAGAATGAGGAATTTAAAATACTTTTTACCCTAATATAAATGATAGATTTGAATGAGGATTTTGAAATCCACTTCCTCCAAATATTTCAAAGCAAAGCTTTGGAGAATTTCAGACCAGGATATCATATGATCAACTATTGATTGCATCAATGCTATGCCACTCACCTAACAATTGTGATACATCACAATTATATTAATATAATTAATCATTTTCTGAATAAATAATATCAATACGAAACTTAATTAACACTTGATTAGTTGGGAACTGACTGTTGCAGCATATTATTTTTCAGGACTTTAGTCCAATCAATAGAAAGAACACTGTCGTTAGTAAACTAAAATGTTGTAATACTTTTTTCAGGTATATATACGTTTGTGCTACAACGGTATGTGTTTATGTTGGCGTATCAACCGTGGCTTTGACTGCAACTTACACATGCATAGCATATGCCACTCGCAAAAGGTTGAAGGGTGCCTGCAAGAAACGCTCGATAGAAATATCAGCGCGCCAAGATAGTTAGGTTCTGATTTTTCTATACCATAAGAATTAGACATGCCTCTGGACAATTTTGTTGCAGAAGGTAGTGAGAATTTAGCTGCTGTTTTGGCTTGGATCTCTTACTTGAACTGGGAAACATATTAGATCGAATTTATATCACATACTGGTAATTGACATAGATTTAGTATCATTTTGTTGTAAACTTTCATAGGAGTCTTTGATTCACTTGAAGGGTTGTTTGGATCTCGGAGTCCCTTTACGATTCCACTTGAGAAGAAAATGACAGATAGTTTCTTGTAGGAATGTGTTTTTTAAGTAGATTTTTATGTTAATTTTCATTTTGCTTGATTTGCTTATGTGCATTGTTATGAAATATTATAGGTATTGATTTTATTTTGAGAGCCGAGGCTCGTTGAAACTTATTTTTTACTCTATAATTTTTCATATATTTTATTTCATGTGAAATTGGTCTATCAAAACAAGGAGTGATCGTTCTTTATATTTATGATCCTTTGGGGAAAAAAACATATTTAATCACATTGGTCGATTGAATCAATTGAAGCGAATAATTCGAATAATTAGTTTTGATAAACCGATTACAATTATTTTAAAATATTGATCAATATATTTGACTTTTTAAAAAAAATAAACGATAAATATATTTAAAGTTATGAGAAAAATTTTCGCCATTTAAATTTAAATTTCTTACTTTAGTTACTACTATTATTTGAATTTAACTATTTGTGAAAAACTAATCAAATTCTAAAACGTTAAGATGAATTTGGTTATATTTTACTCAAAGACCCACAAATTACATTTTCAACATTCAGAATTAATATCATGCTTCACATAAATAATAGAAAATCAATATTTTTGTTATACAACGAGATATAGTCTCATCGTTGTGTATACAGCATCATATACAACGGCATATAACAATATTCCTCCCATGCTACATATAGCGTAAGGTCGTCGGTGCTTATCAGTAATTATAAGCAAAATATATATTTATAGCTCGTACGTACATACGTACCTTGTCTTCCGAGATAATGTTAAGTTACCCTCCTCCATGTCCCAAAGCTTGAGTAGGCTCCACAAAAATTCATTACTCAATATCAACATTCATGTGCACATAGGCTCACACTCAAACACATGCTCATGATCATGATATAACCTCAATTCATGATATTATCTACTAAAATTCATCGGACAACGAATTCGTTGATATCGCAACATACAATTATTTTTCAGAATTTTGCCTTTACCATCAATCAGTCTTATCTACCGATGGATCGGTAGATTTCGATCGATGGAGTTTATTCTACCGATCGATCGGTAGACTTAACACTTCACATCTTCAACATCGTCTTTTACCAATCGATCCCTACTCATCTACCGACCGATCCGTATGTGAAAAACTCCGAAAATACCAGAATAACTTCATGAAACTCAAACCAAATAACAAATATTCATTATTTTTAACAATTAACAAGTAGTTAACACCATTCCTTTATAAAATAACAAGAATCAAAGCTTTTCCCCAACTCTAGCTTAGACTCAACCCACCAATTCTCAAAATCAACTCACAACCCAAAGATAAGCAAGAATTAGGTATAATATACACTTACCATTAGACAACATCACAAGAAATCACTTCTTGGTTGAGCTATTAACCAATCTTTTCCAGTAATAATGGTGGAAAGAAAAGGAAGGGAAAAGAAGGAGAATGGAGAGAGAGCTCAAGTGAGAAAAGAGAGGGAGAAGAGAACCTGATAATGATTGGACACTATATCCACTTGGTTTATTTAATACCAAGGTCTCTCTAATACCCAGATCTCAAATAAGTGCACATGCCCCTTCACAATTAAGTGTTTAATAATTTATACTCTTACTCTCTCAGTTAAAATCCCGAACCTTGAATTTATAGATATTTCGACTCCGATTATAATTCCCAAGAACTCAATTCCGTAATTAATTCATAATTACCACCATTATAGTCAAATAATCGATTATTGAATAATAATCTGGGTTCCCTATAATTAATTCCAGGTACATAATTTAATTTCGGATATCATAGAAATCCACGACACAATTTACTATGTTGTATTATAAAATCATCTTCCGATCTCAATTATAATTACTAAAATGAGTTCAATGGATCAATCCTTGAAAGCATTAAGAATATAAATAATGCATAAAGATTATATAGAATCAAACAAAAACTAATAATTAAATCAAATGTTCAAACATAGGATCCCATCGTCTTGATAAAACAAACCTAGCCTAAAAGCATACTAAAATAACGATGTCCAACAATGTATTCAATCATAACAAACATCAAAGATTTGAAAATCAAGTAAGCAAAAGTTCAAAAATACTAATAAGCATGTGGTGTTGACTCCGTTTGTCGTTCGTCTTTCGTCTCTTGGTTGCTCCTTGCTTGGCGGTTTGAAGATGATGGGGAGGCTAATATCCAGGTTAGAAATATGGGTAAAAGTTCCTTTAGGTCGTGCAAACTGATGCCTTTGAAGTGGAGGAATGAAAGAGTTCCCTTGTTTACTCAAAATCTTAAAAAGGTAATTTTGCTTCTGAATTTTACGCCTACCGATCCATCAGTAAATGGGCTTTCAATCGGATCGGTAAAACTTGGATTTTTGTCCTTCAAGTTTCGAAATGCACTGATCGATCGGTAGAGCTTTTTCATCCAAGCTCGAGATTTTGTCTATTTTCCGACCGGTTAGCTCGATTGAGTCTTTTTTCATCGTTTTTAGCTCATTTCGTTCACTTCTATGCACTTCAATCTCAATTCCTAAAATATGCAAAAACAACAATAATTCGCATAATATCGTCAATGAATCAACATAAAAAGCATATAAAATCTTAGAAATATAAGTGTAAAAATCACACTTATCAAAAAAATTTCAGGCTCCCTTCTAACAGTTTGCTGTGCAAAAATATATCATTTCAGTATGTGATGTCATTATTGTGCATGATAAGACTACACGTCTACCCTACAAAATTTTAAGGTAACAATAATTATTAATGGATATTTTTGCATATATCATTCTTATATTAATTAATCATTACTATTAACAATACAGAATTTTTATAAAAATTACTTAGCTTGTAACTAATATATTATAGGATTATTTATATTTAAATCTAAGAAGAGATTATAGAGTAATATTGTCATTTATTAAATAAACAAATAAAGTGGAGTATTTTAAATATTTTTCGAAATACAAAATACATTAATATTTTTTAAAATAAGGAAAAGTTTTATTTAATATTTACCATATTCATGTCATATACATAGCTTTGATTTACCCATCAATAAAACTTTTGAACGAATGAAGTAAAAGCTTAATTCAATTTATATTTTGATATTTGAACTGGTGATGATTTCTAATAAAATAATTAAATTATTTTGGTTTGAATTTTATTTTTATATATAATTATGTTTGAATTTTAATTTAAAATTTAATAATATTCATAATTTTAATTTGAAATTTGTTATTATAATTTACTAAAATCTCACTATAACTTATGAAGCACAATTTGATCCACAACGCCCGCATGTTTCTTGAATTCCACGTTCCGAAAAATGGGTACCCGGAAATCCTCACCGGGTCAAGAAGAAACTAAACGAAAGACCCACCGCTATCTCTCCGCCGCTGTGTATTTTCTCGACCACCGCAGCTTCGCCGACTGCCGCTCGTACGCCTTACGTGCGAAGGAATCGGATCCGACTCACTCCGGCCCGACCAAAATCCTATCCATAGCTTCTGTTCTCTCCGTCCCGAAAATCACACCAACACTGCCCGATTACTACACTGTTTTTAATCTCCCCCGCTTCGAGTCTGATACAGACCAAATTGGGTCCAGCTTCAAAACCCTAACATCCATTTTGGATCCGAATGTGAACTCGTACCCGAATTCTTCCGAAGCTTTTGAGGTCGTTCTCAAAGGGTGGTCTGTTCTATCAAACCCTTTGGAAAAGGCTCGATTCGATGGAGAGTTGATGAGGAATTTGAGTGGCTGTACGTCTGAAAATGGTGGTGATACATTTTGGACAATGTGCCCGTACTGCTATTACGTGTACCAGTATGAAAGGGTTTTTGAGGAGTGCTGTTTGAGGTGCACGAACGGGAGCTGCCGAAGAGGGTTTCACGCGGTGGCGGTTGGAGCGCCACCGGCGGCGGTGGTGGAGAAGGGGCATTACTGGTGTCCAGGGTTTATGCCGCTAGAGCTGCGTAAAACCAATGGAGACGAATATGGAGATATTTCGTGGTTACCATTTGAGCCCACCATTAGAGGAAGCGATGTTAAAGATAAATGTAATGCCGAGGGAATGGTGGGTGCTATTTTTGAAGCTCAGAAGGTTGAAGATAATGAATTTCAGCACCATGATCATGGTAAGATGATGAGGTATGTAGGTGAAGTTAGTAGTAATGGGATTCCATGTAAATTTATGGATACTGAGGCTGAAAAATTGGCAGGTGATGGCCGTGGGTTCACAGAGAATGGTTTGAAGGAGATGGGACGGAGGAGAAAATCTGTGGCATGGAATTCAAAGAAGTTGATGGGGAGAGGCTATAAAACTGATAGATATGTGGCTCATTCCGTGAATGGTGTTGGTGAAGAGTGGGATTTGCGTGTGAATGGGAATGAGGATTTGGAGACTGGTTTTGGAGAATTGACGAATAAGGATGTTGGAGGTGGAGTGGAATTTTTCGAAGGGGATGATGATGTGTTGGTTGGGATACAGAGTGATTTTGATCTCGGAATTGAAGAAGGCTTATGACCCTGTTAGGGAATAGATATAACAGACTCTAGATTTGTGTGAGTTTGTTCAGATGGTTCGTAATGGTAGGACAGTTGGAGCAATGAATGCTTGCTGCTTCTTGGTAGAAGAAATTGTTTATCCGGGTTCATCTATTCTAGGGAGAAGTTTACACTCTGTCAGTCTTTCTTGCTTCATCTGGTTGTCAAATTGTGTTCATATATTTCCGGCTTCTTTAAATATGAATCAGATAATGACTTGTTTCCATCTTCCTTGATTTCTTGACCCTAATGTGCTCTTCTTCCTTTTCTTTTAAATCAATTGTATTCTGGATTTTCAGTGATGAGTTAACATAACTATGTGTATGTGTATGAATATATGCAACTGTTGGTCTTATATTACTGCTTGAAATGTAAATGAACATACCTACTATTGGAAGTACAGGCCTCCGAGAATCAAGCTTGCCATCTAGAGCGGTAGCATTTGGCTCTGCCTCTTAACCGGTGAAGCCATTTATCATCGAGTTTGGCGGTATTGTTTCAACAGCACTATTTTTCGTTAACATTTGTAGATATTAGTAGGTTCTCAGTTTAGCAAGTAATCATAGTCTGAATCTTGCATTTAAATGTCTATCTGGTGATTGATGCATTTGATGATTATCAACTCAATCACCACCAGTTAAAGCTTGCAAGGTTTGGAGTGAACAATTCTTGGTTTTTGCAGTGATTCTTTGCTTCTCATTTTCATTGGCCGGAATCTACCTTATGCTCTACTGGTGTGTTAAATGTTGGATATTATCCTTCTGTTCCAGAATTTTTTGTATCCTAAAGGGTGTGTTTGGATTGCATGATGGCTTAAGTAATATTGGGATAATTTTTTTATATCATGTTTGGTTTAATGTATAAAAAATATTTATCCTACTATATTTATCACATTCTAATCCCACTTTATTAACAAATTGACATATATACCAATTTCCACCTTTTTTTACTATTTAAAAATTTGAAATTTTCGTTAAAAATTACAACTTATTTCATATAATTTTATTATCATATATTATATTTGTATTATTTTATTTTATTTTTATTTATTATTATTATTATATATATTAATATTTTTTAATTATTTTATTATTATTATATGATGATTATAGTATTATACTATATATATATAATTATTTATTATATATATGTCATTATATATATTATTAATGTTATTATTTATGCATTATATATACTACTATTATTATTATATTTGCTTACTATTATTATTTTATTATTCTTATATGGGTAAACTCACTTAAAATCTATATCTCCAAACATAACTTTAACATTCCTCCATATATCAAAGATTATTTATTCTAACCCCTTACCATACTTCTTTTCTTTATCCAACTCCCTACCAACCTCAAAAGTCATAAAAGCCCTTACTTTAATTGCATAAAACTCCCTAATGTTTTTAGGATTTTAACAAAACATCCAAAATCTCATTTTTTCAATAAACAACTCCTAATAAGAGATACGTAAATGCAGGAGCCTTAATGAACATGAGATCCTTCAGTTTCGGCCATCTTGAGCGAACACAAGAGCATACTTTTTGCACATGACTCACAGTTCATGATAAATTTAAGCCATAATATTCCCTTACTAAGTAAAATTAAATAACAGGGCCATCATGCTTACGTATTACAATAAAATTTTAACAAACTGAAATATACCAGTTTGACCATAGCGGCACCGGGTGAGGTGGGTTGCAAAGCCACCAGTCGAAATCTTACTGCCTCCAGACTGTTTTACGAATGGCTCTTCACCATCCAACATCAGCTCTCGGGCGAGGTTAGTTTACCAGTTAGCCGACTCCTTCAGAAACCGCATAGCACAACCCTAATTTATTTCCTACCTTAGGGCGTAAGGTATAATCAAGATATAATAAAGATTTAAAGAAATCTGTGAGATAGATGAGCAACAGCCTTTATTTTATTATAGAAATACTTATAATATCTATTACATTAAAATGTCTCCTTTTTGGAGGAGACGAACTTGTTTAGCCTCACATATAGATGATGCTTGACTTAAGAACACACAAACTAAAATCACACAGAACAATATTACAAATGATTACAAAAGAAAGAAAAAAAATATTGCCAAGCTATGAAAGTTGAAGAATTACAGAGATTGGAGACTATAATTGTAGGACCTCGCTACCTTAACAGTGTTATAGGGACATAAGAAGGACTAATCATGCATTAATAACATCTTAAGGTTCTGGTTGTTACATGAGCTAACAGGATTACAGGCCAAAATACAAAACTTCAAAAATAATTCATTACATTCCCAAAAGAATGCCAACATTTAGATTTACACTACTCCTAGAGTAGATACTAATCATAACTTGAAACCTAAACATTCCTGTGTTCCTCGTGGCTCACTGCCTCAACCCGACCCTTAGTCCTTTAGTCCAAAAGTGTACCTATAGGGACAACACATCATGAGCATATACAATCTTACTTAACATCATAAAAACATCACAGTAAATGCATGAAATATTGGTTAAATAGTTATGCTTGTTATTCATTAACTTCTTTTTGTTGTCCCTGATTCATATTCATGCATATGGGCATCTTACCCTGTGGCATCTTACCACATCATAATATCGTATGGCCTCTTACCATATGAGCATCTTACCCCGTGGCATCGTACTACATAATAACATCGTATGGCCTCTTACCCCATGGCATCTTACCACATAATAAATATCGTATGGCATCTTACCATATGGGCATCTTACCCCGTGGCATCTTACCACATCATAAACATCGTATCACATCATTATATACATCGTATAAACATCATCATTTAAACATCGTATAAACATCATCATATAAACATCGTATAAACATCATGCGATAAATGCCTAGTCATAGTGTAGAGATGTGTTTTACCGTCCGATGCCCGTACGTCTCTTACGTACCTTTTTAAAAGGAGGAGGAGTCAACCGACTTTATCTCATTGATTGTGCTGGTACCTGGGATGGTTCCCTCTCTTTTTGCTCCGCTTTTCACAAGGTTTTTGAGTACCTTTACCAAGTTCTTTCTTCCTTTTTTCTGCAGCTTACAGGGACGGTAATGGAGAGGAGAGGAGGAGGGGAAGTGATTGGGAGGTGGAGTAAGGAAGGGAGAAGAAGGTATGGGTTAATGCAAGTGGGGGGCATGGGTCAAACAAGTGGGGGGAAAAAGGGTGAGGTGACCGAATGGGTGGGGGTGGTGTGGGTAGGGTGGTCATGTGGTGTTTAACTGCGTCCCGGTATATAGTACGATGTATTAAAATATCCTCACTCGATATTTTATAACTTCATTTAATTAATACATCCGTTAAAACACTCAACATGCTCCCCACATCATATCATCATAACATAATCATAGCCCCCAATTAAATGCACCACAACCCTCTTAAACGTATCATAAATCATCATCATAGCACATAATTACATGACATTTCGGGGGTATTACATTACTCCCCTACTTATAAGATTTCGTCCTCGAAATCCACATGCATCATCATATCGAAACTAAACATAAAAGCATACCAGAGAATAGTTCTGAATAGTGCTGCACCATATGCCGTTCCGTCTCCCACGTAGCCTCCTCGACACCCCGACGATCCCACTGAACTTTGACCATCGGTATAACTTTGCTTCGTAGTCTGCGATCCTCTCGATCCAGAATTCTGATTGGTCGTTCCACGTAGGACACATCTAAGTCTAACTGAACTTCAGTAGGTTGTAAGACATGAGACCGATCTGGCTCATACTTCCGTAACATAGAGACATGGAAAACATCGTGTATGCCAGATAAAGATGGCGATAAGGCCAAACGATAAGCCAATGCACCGATTCGCTGCAACACTTCATATGGCCCGACATACCTCGGAGATAACTTTCCCCGCATACCAAACCGAACCACACCCCTGAAGGGCGAGATCTTTAAGAAGACCCTGTCTCCTAACTGGAATTCCAGCGGTCGTCGCCGCTTATTGGCATAGGCTGCTTGTCTATCCTGTGCCGCTTTCATCTTTTGACGTATCATCTTGATCTTCTCTTCCATGTCCTTGATCATATCCGGTCCTCCGACCGCTTTGCTAGTTAAGTCCTCCCAATACAGCGGTGATCTACATCGTCGTCCATACAGAGCTTCAAAAGGAGCCATTTGAATGCTCGCCTGATAACTGTTATTATAGGAGAACTCCACCAACGGCACTGAATCCTGCCACGGAGTATCAAACTCCAAAATACATGCCCTCAACATGTCCTCGAGCGTCTGAATGGTACGCTCCGTTTGGCCGTCTGTCTGAGGGTGATAGGCCGTACTCAGTCTCACCTCTGTGCCCAAAGCTGTCTGGAGACCCTCCCAGAAATGTGAAGTGAACCTCGGGTCTCTGTCAGACACTATCGAGATTGGAATACCATGCAATCTCACCACATCTCGTATATACATCTGGGCCATCTTCAAGTATGTATATGACATACTATAAGGGATGAAATGAGCCGTCTTCGTCAGCCTATCTACGATCACCCAGATAGCATCAAATCCTGAGGCCGTCCTTGGCAAGTGGGTCACGAAGTCCATAGATATATGCTCTCACTTCCATTCAGGTACCTCTAAGCTCTTCAGTTCGCCACCAGGCCTCTGTCTCTCTGCCTTTACCTACTGGCAGATCAAACATCTTTTAACAAAGGCAGTCACATCACGCTTCATGCGCCTCCACAGAATTGACCGCATAGGTCTTTGTACATCTTTCTTCCTCCTGGGTGGATACTAAACCGACTACTATGAGCTCGTTCCAATATTCCTCTACGTAACTCCGGTGTATCTGGGACTACCCATCGATTGCCCAGTCTCAAATAATCATCCTCAGCCACTCTGAACTTGGATGGCTGACCCTGAAGTACCAATGATGTCCATCTCTGAACCTCATCATCCGACCTCTGGGCCTTCCTGATTGCCTCAAATACATCTGGCTCCGCCAACAAGGTCGACACTCGCACAGACGACGTGTCTATATCGAAATCATAGCCCAGATGGCAATAAGAAGTCATCAAAGCCGACAAACACATGACATCCTCTGCAGTACTCTTCACCTTCCGACTTAAGGCATCTGCTATCAAATTTGCTTTACCGGGATGGTACTCAATCTCACAGTCATAGTCTTTGAGTAAATCCATCCACCTTCTTTGCATCATATTCAACTCTGCCTGAGTGAATAAGAACTTCAGGCTCTTATGGTCCGTAAAGATGGTAAATGAAGTACCATAAAGATAAAGCCGCCAGATCTTTAAGGCGAAGATGATAGCTGCCAGCTCCAAGTCATGAACTGGGTATATGGTCTCATGAGGCTTCAACTGCCTCGAAGCATAAGCCACCACGTGTTTATCTTGCATTAACACACAGCCCAAACCCTGTAGTGATGCATCCGTATACAAGGCGAATCTCTTATTCTCAGACGGAATTACCAACACACGCGTTGTAGTTAAGCGACGCTTCAGTTCTTGGAAACTTTCCTCACAAGCCTCAGACCAAAAGAAGGGGACTCCCTTCTGAGTCAGCTGTGTCAGGGGTTTGGCGATCTTCGAAAAACCCTCGACGAAACGTCGGTAATATCCTGCCAAACCGAGAAAACTCCGTATCTCCGGTACAGAAGTGGGTGCAGCCCACTCCATCACAGCCTCAATCTTCCTGAGATCCACAGATATCCCACTACTAGATATGGCATGGCCTAAGAATACCACGCTGCTCAACCAGAACTCGCACTTGCTGAGCTTTGCATATAGCTGATGATCCCTGAGGATATAGAGTAACGTCCTCAAGTGCTCCGCGTGTTCTTCTTCAGTCCGGGAGTAAATAAGTATGTTGTTAATGAAGACTATGACGAACTGATCCAAGTATGGCTGGAACACCCTGTTCATCAAACTCATGAAGACAGCTGGGGCATTTGTCACCCCAAAAGGCATGACCAGGAATTCATAGTGCCCATATCTCGTCCTGAAAGCCGTCTTCTGAACATCATCTTCCCTCACTCGAATCTGATGGTACCCCGACCTCAGATCGATCTTACTGTAGAGCCTCGTGCCCTGCAACTGATCAAACAAGTCATCGATCCTCGGAAGTGGATACTTGTTCTTCACTGTGGCCTTATTTAGTTGCCTATAGTCAATGCATAGACACATCGATCCATCCTTCTTTTTAACAAATAAGACAGGCGCACCCCAGGGTGATACGCTAAGGCGTATGTAGCCTTTGTCAAGGAGTTCTTGTAACTGAATCTTTAACTCCCTTAACTCTGCTGGTGCCATCCTATACGGGGCACGAGAAATTGCAGACGTCCCTGGTAATAACTCAATCCCAAACTCGACATCTCTCGTTGGTGGGAATCCGGGAATCTCCTCCGAAAAAACATCGGGAAACTCCGCCACTACAGGCACATCCTAAACCTTCAAGTCTTCTTTCTTCCCAGTAACATCAACAACATAAATAAGATATCTTGTATGGCCTCGTTCCAATAACTGCGCCATCTTGGCAGCAGATATCAACGGAATCTTTGGACGAGAATCATCCCCAAAGAATGTCCACTGGACTCCCATATCAGACTTGAATCGGACAGTCCTCTGCCTGCAGTTCACGACTGCCTGATACCTGTTCAGAACATCAATGCCTACAATGCAATCGAAGTCTGACATTCCCAGCACAATCAAATCTGACCTTAACTCGTTATCCTCAAAATAAATGAGGCCATCAAAAACAATCTGATCTGTCGTCAAACTTCTTTCAGCGGGTGTCGAGACCATAAGAGGCATGGGGGACGGAGAAGTGCATATGTGGTGCCTTTCAACAAAACTCGTCGACACAAAAGAGTGTGACGCACCTGTGTCTATCAATATAAAAGCAGGGTGCGTAAATAAAAGACACGTACCCGCTATCACCTCCTCCGGAGCCGCTGTAGCCTGATCCCTCGTCAAAGCATAAACCTGCCCCTGAGGTGGCCCCGTCGGCTGACCTCCATACTGTCTTGGCACAAATGGTGGCCTGTGTTGTACTGCTCTGTCCGCATGCCTCTCCGCAGAGTTCTGCTGTCTTCCCCGATTGGGACACTGTCGAGCAAAGTGGCATCTGTCGCCACAGACATAACATCCTGAACAATCCTTTGACGAATGTGGTTGCCCACAAATAGAGCACTGGACCCTTCCAAATCTGCCTCCCTGAGGCTGTCCTCTCCCCGTAGGGGCATCATTCCTACGATTCCCTTTCCAACGGTTCTCGGGCCTCTTGCCACTGAACCTCGAAGGCGTTGTGTTCCCCATTGGTTTGAACTGATCACCCCTCGGCCTCAAATTGTCTGAAGTAGATTTCTGAGGGGGTGCTGGAGGTGGCACTGCATCAGGATTGTTAACCCTTGTGTTGCAGCATGGCAGCAAATGTAGAATTGGGTGACGCTGTTAGTGTAAATGCAAGTGCTGGGCGTACGAATCCATTACCACCGCCAGCCTTAGGGGAAGAGCCCTCTGAACAGCAATTATTGCCTGGGGAGTTGAGTTTGTCTCAATTTATGATGTACCGACCCCCAATGTTCGAAGGAACTGAAACAGGGGAAAAGACTGAGGAATGGTTAGAGAGGATTGAGCAGATATTTGTGGCAGCGCCTTGTGCAAAGACGGCATGGATCAGATTAGCAGAATTTCAGCTGGCTAAGAAGGCACTGATGTGGTGGAAGACCACAATGATAGAACAAGAGGCTCAGGGTCATGAGATCAATTGGAAACTGTTCAGGACGCGGTTTCTGGCCCGTTATTTCTCAGCTGCTGCGAGACAGGCTAAAGAGGATGAGTTTACCAACCTCAAGCAAGGTACCATGCATGTATCAGATTATGCTCTACATTACTGTTCCTTGCTTCGGTATGTACCTCACATTGCTGCAAGCACTCAAGCGAAGATGAGGAACTTCATGAAGGGCTTGAGGCCGGAACTGTATGACAGGGTGATCACTTATGGCCCTGCCTGTTTTGATGATGCACTTTCACGAGCCGACCTCACTACCTTAACAGTGTTATAGGGACATAAGAAGGACTAATCATGCATTAATAACATCTTAAGGTTCTGGTTGTTAGATGAGCTAACAGGATTACAGGCCAAAATACAAAACTTCAAAAATAATTCATTACATTCCCAAAAGAATGCCAACATTTAGATTTACACTACTCCTAGAGTAGATACTAATCACAACTTGAAACCTAAACATTCCTGTGTTCCTCGTGGCTCACTGCCTCAACCCGACCCTTAGTCCTTTAGTCCAAAAGTGTACCTATAGGGACAACACATCATGAGCATATACAATCTTATTTAACATCATAAAAATATCACAGTAAATGCATGAAATATTGGTTAAGTAGTTATGCTTGTTATTCATTAACTTCTTTTTGTTGTCTCTGATACATATTCATGCATATGAGCATCTTACCCTGTGGCATCTTACCACATCATAATATCGTATGGCCTCTTACCATATGGGCATCTTACCCCGTGGCATCTTACCACATAATAACATCGTATGGCATCTTACCATATGGGCATCTTACCCCGTGGCATCTTACCACATAATAAATATCGTATGGCATCTTACCATATGGGCATCTTACCCCGTGGCATCTTACCAAATCATAAACATCGTATCACATCATTATATACATCGTATAAACATCATCATTTAAACATCGTATAAACATCATCATATAAACATCGTATAAACATCATGCGATAAATGCCTAGTCATAGTGTAGAGATGTGTTTTACCGTCCGATGCCCGTACGTCTCTTACGTACCTTTTTAAAAGGAGGAGGAGTCAACCGACTTTATCTCCTTGATTGTGCTAGTACCTGGGATGGTTCCCTCTCTTTTTGCTCCGCTTTTCACAAGGTTTTTGAGTACCTTTACCAAGTTCTTTCTTCCTTTTTCTGCAGCTTAAGGGACGGTAATGGAGAGGAGAGGAGGATGGGAAGTGATTGGGAGGTGGAGTGAGGAAGGGAGAAGAAGGTATTGGTTAATGCAGTGGGGGGCATGGGTCAAACAAGTGGGGGGAAAAAGGGTGAGGTGACCGAATGGGTGGGGGTGGTGTGGGTAGGGTGGTCATGTGGTGTTTAATTGCGTCCCGGTATATAATACGATGTATTAAAATATCCTCACTCGATATTTTATAACTTCATTTAATTAATACATCTGTTAAAACACCCAACATGCTCCCCACATCATATCATCATAACATAATCATAGCCCCCAATTAAATGCACCACAACCCTCTTAAACGTATCATAAATCATCATCATAGCACATAATTACATGACATTTCGGGGGTATTACATTACTCCCCTACTTATAAGATTTCGTCCTCGAAATCCACATGCATCATCATATCGAAACTAAACATAAAAGCATACCAGAGAATAGTTCTGAATAGTGCTGCACCATATGCCGTTCCGTCTCCCACGTAGCCTCCTCGACACCCCGACGATCCCACTGAACTTTGACCATCGGTATAACTTTGCTTCGTAGTCTGCGATCCTCTCGATCCAGAATTCTGATTGGTCGTTCCACGTAGGACACATCTAAGTCTAACTGAACTTCAGTAGGCTGTAAGACATGAGACCGATCTGGCTCATACTTCCGTAACATAGAGACATGGAAAACATCGTGTATGCCAGATAAAGATGGCGGTAAGGCCAAATGATAAGCCAATGCACCGATTCGCTGCAACACTTCATATGGCCCGACATACCTCGGAGATAACTTTCCCCGCATACCAAACCGAACCACACCCCTGAAGGGCGAGATCTTTAAGAAGACCCTGTCTCCTAACTGGAATTCCAGCGGTCGTCGCCGCTTATTGGCATAGGCTGCTTGTCTATCCTGGGCCGCTTTCAGCTTTCGACGTATCATCTTGATCTTCTCTTCCATGTCCTTGATCATATCCGGTCCTCCGACCGCTTTGCTAGTTAAGTCCTCCCAATACAGCGGTGATCTACATCATCGTCCATACAGAGCTTCAAAAGGAGCCATTTGAATGCTCGCCTGATAACTGTTATTATAGGAGAACTCCACCAACGGCACTGAATCCTGCCACGGAGTATCAAACTCCAAAATACATGCCCTCAACATGTCCTCGAGCGTCTGAATGGTACGCTCCGTTTGGCCGTCTGTCTGAGGGTGATAGGCCGTACTCAGTCTCACCTCTGTGCCCAAAGCTGTCTGGAGACCCTCCCAGAAATGTGAAGTGAACCTCGGGTCTCTGTCAGACACTATCGAGACTGGAATACCATGCAATCTCACCACATCTCGTATATACATCTGGGCCATCTTCAAGTATGTATATGACATACTATAAGGGATGAAATGAGCCGTCTTCGTCAGCCTATCTACGATCACCCAGATCGCATCAAATCCTGAGGCCGTCCTTGGCAAGTGGGTCATGAAGTCCATAGATATATGCTCTCACTTCCATTCAGGTACCTCTAAGCTCTTCAGTTCGCCACCAGGCCTCTGTCTCTCTGCCTTTACCTACTGGCAGATCAAACATCTTTTAACAAAGGCAGTCACATCACGCTTCATGCGCCTCCACCAGAATTGACCGCATAGGTCTTTGTACATCTTTCTTCCTCCTGGGTGGATACTGAACCGACTACTATGAGCTCGTTCCAATATTCCTCTACGTAACTCCGGTGTATCTGGGACTACCCATCGGTTGCCCAGTCTCAAAGAATCATCCTCAGCCACTCTGAACTTGGATGGCTGACCCTGAAGTACCAATGATGTCCATCTCTGAACCTCATCATCCGACCTTTGGGCCTTCCTGATTTCCATCTGGTCGTCTGAGCTTGATAAAATGAAAAGCTTCAATGAAGCCCTTCTTCACTGATTCTGGAGTCGCATTGAAAAAATACAACTCCAAGATATCTCCTCTAGTCAAATGTGGATTATTGGCCCATGTCTCGTGAACCGTGTAAGGACCCCCGTGCCCTTTACCCGTTATTAGTGTATTAATCCATATCATTAGTGCATACAATCATACTATCATGGGGGAAAAGCCATACGCAAGCATAACATCATATACTATCCAAAATATTTCTTGCATTTGATCCACATAATATTAAAATTCCCCAACCACGATTACTTACATATCATGCATCCTCATAATACACTAACATGCTCTCGGTTCATTTAGCAATTCCGTATTTAATTGCATGCAAACAATAAATGAAGAGAGAAAAGCAATTGCCCATTTATACATTCCATACACATGTAATAACGTACTCACATGATAGCACCCAATGAATAACTGTGTATCTAATGTATAAGATGTTGGGATATGCCCTAAGACAACTCATTATATGATTGTTTATGACATACAATGTATTATGATTTTGTTAATGGCAATTCATTATTATATATTATTCGAGTATCTGTGTAACATGAATTAATATATAAGTTAATGTCCTTAGAATAATATCGTATTGTTCTTAAAGATTGTCCCTAGTCAAGTATTATCATGAATCGGGATAATGATAATGCATTGAGCCTATTATGTTTTGATTGATGAATTGTTCACAAATATGAGATATCAAATCAACACATGGGTGCATGTTAGAGAACGATGTACTGGACAGACCCACCATGAGAATGCTACATGGATAGTTATATGAACGTCATAAGCAATTCTCATAGTGATAATAATGTATGTAATCCTTACGACTTGAGGTCACCAGAGATCCCAACATAAGGAGTCATGTATCTTGATATTGTCAAACGTTACCTGTAACAGGGTAAACTATAAAGACAATCATTGGATACACCACGATTTATGTAGAGGGATGTTGAGTGATCAAGAAAGGATTTGTCCCTCCTATATAACAGGAGAAGTGTTTGGGCCCTTGATCAAGTAAGACTAAAACGCATAGCCATGCTCGAATGAGTCAATATGTGATATTGAGCTTATTCGTTTATTCTAGTTCTACTTGGGGATCAAGAAATAAAAGATTGAATCTACGAGTATGACTATTCCATGACTCGTGTTCAATCTAAACACATTGGACAAAGGGATTAAGTTACATGGTTAATATTATCACAGTTCGTAGGTTATGTCGAGTCAATGACATTCTTGTAATTTGGGTAGCCTTGATGTGTTGCTAGATACCGCTCATTGCTTGTGACATAAAATTAGATTTTATGTCACTGCCAATTGCAAGATCATATCGGGTCGCACAAAAGATCAAATCAATAAAGGGAGATAAAATCCATTGGATGAATTAATTTATTAAGAAGAGTCTTAATTACAAATATTAGATATATGGATTTAATTAAGATATTGGGTTTGGGCCAATGAGGCTTTTTGAAAGCCTTTAATTAAATCTAATATAAGATCTAATATGCTAACAAGGTTTAAATTAAGTGTTAATTTTCTAAGCAAAACCTATTAGCCACCATCCAAAGCTCTCGGCCGCCTCACTCTTGCTCTCAACTTCACGGCCGCCGCCGTAGTGAATAGTGGAGTTGAACGGCCGTCGTTGATCGATTTTGAACCGTGAGTTTAGTTTCGGTTTAAGAACGAGTCTAGCAACTTGTTCTTGAACACCCTTTTCGATTTGATCGTGTGGATACCGTAGAGACAAATGTGCAAATCTTTGTTCGTGACTAGAGGTGTTGCAACGAGGAATCTGCTTCAAACACGCTACAAGGGTATGATTCTTATCAATCTCGATATGATCACTTTGTATGGTCCGTGGTAGGAATCCAAATTTTATTTTCCGCTGCGTTTGCTTGATCGGATTCCTAACAGTCATTACAGCATCTAAAAGAATTTTCATACCAAGCTGAAGCGGTGAACCATGAAAATTAATTTAGGCCCAAAATGTCTCAAAAAAAAAGAGAATTACGTCGGAGAATATTAGAAAGCTTGACAATAGTGCGCGACTTAGTGAAATTTAGTGTGCGGCTTAGTGAAACTTAGTGCACGAATTGGCAAAATTTAGTGCTCCTTAAAGCACCGCACACGCACTCAATGCGTCAGATTACGACTAGAGCACTGATGTGTGTATATGGTAGGAGAATTATGTAATTTAGGTCTACACTTCAGAGTTCACACTTAACAATACATTATATTATAGATAATATCTATAGTTTAGTTTATTTAATTTTTTAATTAAAAAAATCATGATAAGGATATAATTTAAAATTTATGGTTATGTATTACTACTAATGTTCTTATTCTAACAGTATTTTCAAAATTTTAACTTCCAATCATATTTTTCAATCCTTATGTATAATTTGATTATGATAAAAAGCGGATAGCCCCCAACTTTTACCCATTTTAGAACTTTACTCCATAACCTTTCAAAACATGCACTTAACATCCTGAATAATTTAAAGTATTGCACTTAACCCTATAAATAATATTCAGGAACATTTTTCTCAAATATTCTGGCTGCAAATTCCCTGAAGTGTGTCGCACATGTCACGGTCTAGGGTATGCATGTCTTTTCATGTATTTTATGCATGATTTTACGAGTATATCCATCAGAAAATACGTGAAATGAATTTTACGAGTATATACACAGCCGATGAATTTTACGAGTAAAATTCCTGCAGAAAATACATGAAAATACATATATACCATCGACAGTGGCATGTGAGACGCATCACGCATGTGAGAGAAATTACTGTCAGAATATTCGGAAAAATCGAAAAAATTATTCCCGAATATTGTTTAGGGGGTTAAGTGCACTGCTTATAATTGTTCAGGGGGTTAAATGCACTGTATAAAATTATTTAGGAAGTTAAATACATATATTGAAAGGTTATGAGATAAAGTGCTAAATGGTGGACGTTCAGGGTGTACGTTTTTACCGTTTGAATTAATAACAATATCACATTCAATATAGCTGATTCACAATGTGGTAAATAATTATAAATGCATCTTACTAATATAAATAAATAAAAATAATAACGCTGCAGAATTTATGCACACTTAAAAACAAAATACTCAAGATATATATCTTATATTTTATTACGTAAAATATATCAGCACCCCTGTAAAAATTATATAAAAAAGAGAAAATCCTTAAATAAAACCAGTTGATATTTAAAACCTTGTAAAATCAAGCATAAAATCCCTTACAAATCATGAAATAAATTTTGATTTTTGAAAACAGATAGGTTTTTTTTTTCTATTATGGATACGGGTGGAGGATTTTTAACAAAATTTTTGGGCCATTGCTCATATTCAACCCAAAAAAGTACGAGATTTTACCACCCGATTAAGGTCGAAATATCAAAACATATTGTTTTAAAAGCTAGTTAATTTAATATTAGAGATTTTGGGCTTTTTCAGATATTCTTGTAGATAATATATACTAGCAGGTGACGCACATGCGTTGCGTGTGTAACGTAATATATAATGCATACGAAATAAATGAGACATATACATTGATTAATATTACAATTCAAAAGATGCAACAAAGAACCACAACAAACCATTGGTGGGGGTAGTTTGGTAAATTCAAATTTGACATACCAATGTAGTTAGTATAAGGGGCTTAGGCATTATGCAACAAAGAACCACAACAAACCATTGGAGGGGGTAGTTTGGTAAATTCAAATTTGTCATACCAAGGTAGTTAGTATAAGGGGCTTAGGCATTATAATATAGTAATATATATATATATATATATATATATATATATATATATATATATATATATATATTCACCTCTATCTTTATCGTAATTAGACTTCATGTCAAATACTAAATACAAATCTATTGGGAAACAAATTTGTCACTTCAATCTATATATACGCAGATACGAGAGGAGAACAATGCACTTTTCTTTGGTTCCGAAGAAGAAAAAGAGCAGTGCTGATCAGGATTCGATTCTTGCAGAGTGGGATTTTTTGGTTTTCTTTTATCGATTTGATTAGTAATCGTTGGTTTCTTTGTTTTAGTCGATAATTCAGGACTTGTTCTCGATTGTGTCCTGGTTTGTGATCGTGAGTTGTATGATTTCCGGCAGGAAAATAAAACTATTTTTTTTAATGGCTACTGCTCCTAACTCTCCCCCTGCCCCAGTTCAGTCTGTAAATTCTCCTCGCCATTCTCATAAGGAATCGTCGGCACGCGGTGTTCCGTCTGTCCCGGATAGCTCTTCCCCTTCTTCTTTTTCTGGTATTTCTGATCAGGAGCAATTTATGGCTTCTGAATTTTTCCTTGACGAAGTAATCACCCCACCCATGGCCACGGCTTGTTTCTTGGCCGAGGATGCTCAGCCTGGGGGAAGTGAGAATGGTGGAGTAACCAAGAAGCATGTTTGGAACAAGCCCGCTAATGGTGTTACTTCGGAGGTTGGTACTGTGATGGGGGCAGATTCTTGGCCTGCTCTCTCCAAATCATCTCGTGCTTCCCCTGAGGCTTCTTCAACTGATTCTCTCAAATCACACTCTCGTGGATCACTCACTTTGTCACAGGTTTATTTTTTCTGTCATTGTTGTTTCCTTTTTTGCTCTTTGTTTAGGCCTTTTTTTTCCAATCTATTTCTTCTTTCTTGTGTGTTGGTCTAATGTTCTTCACGGAACAGTATAGCTACTTGGTCATTGCATGCTTCTAGATCTATGATGAACTCAGTGATTGATTTTTCATACATTACAGAAGTTAGAATGCTATATCCTTACGAAATTTTTTGTTGTGGATAATAGGGGAGGTCAGTTGACTCTTTATCTTCCCAGGAAGAAGTTGTTGGTACTATAATCTCAATAACAAATTCAGCTTCGAACCATGATTCCCCTAGTTTCCAGAGGTCTATGGAGCAAAGTGGTGGCAGATTAAGTCACAGCAACATAACAGCTAATGGTAGCTTATCTCAAGGGAAATCCAGCAGCTTTGCTGTGGAATCTCCTGAGGACAACACACACAGGGATGTTGGACAGACAGGAGGATCTTACAATGGAAATGTGCCGCACCAACCACGTGGTCCTTTTAGAAGGAACAATAGTGGACCACAACCTCGAGGGAATGGCTCTTTTCCTCCTGGCAATGGTGGAAGACGAGACCAGGAACGTGGGAAGCAGTATTGGAGCAATACCCATCGATCTTTTGGAAGCAGAGTAAACCTTGCACCCCAGCAGAGAGTCGCCTCCAGGCCCTTCATACGCGGTCCAATTTCAAATGCTCCTTTTATTTCTCCTCCACGCCCCCCTGTGGCTGCGTGGCCCTATGGTCCTCCAGTGTTCTACAATGGTGAGGCTTGCTGCTTTTAGATTCTTGATTTTGCATATTTTTCATGTGTGCTGATGTTTTGATTCAATTTGCAGATATGCCATCTTTTATGTATTATGTGCCCGAACACCGCCCAGGTTCACTCAGACACATGTCTATGGTTCCATTTGCACCAATGTTTTATCACATACCCGATCCTCAGTTACCTTCCAAAATTGTAAGCCAGATAGATTATTATTTTAGGTAATTTATTTTTTGCTATGCATATTTAATTATATGCTCTCATTATAATTCTGTCTATTTCTACATGATTAACTTCTTGTGTTTCACATATAACTTGCAGTTATGAAAATTTGGTGAAGGACACATTTTTGCGCCAGAAAATGGATGTGGATGGATGGGTTCCCATTAACTTCATAGCAACCTTTAAGAAAGTAAGATGGTCAAACTAATGATAATTTTTCTGCTATTTCCGATCCGTTATCCATATAATCTGTGTAAATAGACTTGCAATTCTTTTTTGAGTTGTTGGTACTTAGAAGAAAAATGCAGAGTCTTCAGAGAGTTGAAATTATCAAAAACTTGATTCTTTATGTGGAAATTATAGAATAGTGTGGGATAAGAAGTAAAATTATTATATGAGGAAACAACTGGTTCTTTAGTGGTATTTTCGTTAGTTAATTGTGATATTTACAATCTCCTTTTAGTAAGTTCTCTAAAAGTGTAGGCAATTTGATTGCATAGCTTCTGGGCACATGTAGGATGACCACTTCTATCCTTTTGGTGGGATTACTACATTTTTGATTTGCATTGTCTTATTTAAGTCCGCATAAATTGAGTTTGGACAAATATGGTATTGCTGTGATCAAATTTCATTTCGAGCTTGAGACCTCACCCATCTCAACTGAAACAGATTAGAAAAACTTGAAATGTAATGTAGTTCACTTAAATTTATCAGAATTTTATAGTGATATATAAATTGTAAATTTGTATTACCAAGTACGAACATTAGAATCATGTTACATTCTTATTAGATGGTCTCATTAGGTAACAATGATAATAGTTTTAGAATGAAGTAGCTTAAATTGGTTAGTTATTTTTGTAAGTCGTCTTTGGAGGTAGACTCGGAGATCCTTGATCAGATCAAAATTATCTCTGCCTGAAAATCTTTCCTGCCATGGTTAGAAACACCAAGTTGACTGCTTTATTTTGTTGTGTTGCTATTTAGCCTCTCGGGGTATTGTCATTCTCTTCATCCTTCTCTTGACTGATGCTATTATGAATCCTGGCGTAATTTTTTAAGTTTTTGGGAAATATTTTAGGATGACAATCAGAGGCAGTAGGATAATATTGCTGATCATATTGAGTTATTGTTTTACTCACTTTTTAAAATGATTTGCCACCTCGTAAGATGAGCTTTGGACTTTGCTACGAATTCTAATTTATTCATCCACAATTTTTCAGATGAGGGAGCTGACAGACAATATTCAACTAATAGTGCATGCGATTCGAGCTTCAAATGTTGTGGAAGTACAGGTGAATGATATGTGTGTTTGGTCTATTGAGATAATTCTGTTAATGGATCCCCTTCATCTTTCTCAATCTTACCCTAGCGACTTGTTCTACATCCTGTGGCTATTTAATTGACATTTCATCCCACAACTTGCAATTTAGATAGTACTGTTGGTCTTTAACTCATGTAGATTATCTTTTATGTTCCTCTTGCAGCGCGCAAAAGTGAGGCAGAAAGGCAATTGGAAGAAATGGATATTGCCACCCATCATGTATCACACTGGAACAATTCCTCAACCACTCAGTAATTCTAGTCAGGATATACTTGCAGCACACATCAATAATGTTATACTTGATGAAAAAACAGCCACGTAGAGGCCAGCGAAACATATTGACAACTCTTGTTGTCTAGATTGCTTACCGAGCTTCTGCGGTGAATTCATCGACGACGAACTTGGCACATCAGCTTTTCCGTAGGCAAGCGATACATTTATCATAGTTTGGGACTTGGAAGATATTGACAACTCTCGTTGTTTAGACTGCTTACAGAGCTTCTGCTGCGAATTCACCAACCTATTAACCTGGCACATCGGCTATTTCGTTTTCTACATTTTTACTCCCCCTTATCGTGGAATTTGAGAAAGAAGGTTTATGAGATGGTTTTCTCCTACAGGAGAGATGGTGAGTTTTTTAAGACACTGGTTTTCGACAAGATGATGATGTCTAGTTGAGGCTGTTCTGGTGAACAACTGATGGTCAATGAATAAAAAACAGCTGGAAAAATCATATGATTAAGAAGACTACACTTCCGAGTTTCTCCTGGTTCACATTTGGTTCGCCTTCTCGAGACATGCTGTTCTTTCTTTCGTTTCTGTTGGGAGATTTTGGTTTACTACCTCTTGCTGTTTTCTAACTTTTATATATATTGGTTGGTGTCCTTCGGGAATAAATATGATTTTTTTACGCGTTTTATTTTATGATCATAATAAATGATTGATTCATCTTACCCTTAATAGTGTTCAATGCATGGAAAGAAATGTTTTCTATTGGGTGATGAATGAAGTGTTGACTTTATGGTGTTCTTAGTGTATGATACCAGCAGTTTAAAAACCACAAGCAATACAAAAACCACATGGCTAGCATGATGGTTGCCACCTCTTCTTCACGACTCATGTTCGAGTCTTTGAAGTTGTAAAAATTTCGCCCTCCCCCTTAAAAAAAAATTAATATATTTCTGTTAAACAAAATTATTCAACAGGTTTATCATGATAATTGTTTGAACAACAACGAAGTAAAACTAATTTACAATTGTAAGTTTAGCTTAATTATTTTTATTCTGTAGGATTAATACATAGAAACTACTTGAATAAAATATGTCTGAAAAATAATAAATTTTATGAATCGAAAGTGGTTAATCCGAAGCCAGCATGACGATGCCCATTTCCTTCAAATAACTGCATAACACCTGACTCTGAATTGACAAGGAATTCAAGAAATACCTGAATTGCTCCTGTTGAGGCTATGTTGGATTACTTGTTTAGCAAAAGCTTTCGAGTTTGAATAGTGAGGTGCAGACGCGCAAGTGCCTGCATGCACTGTAGCGCTATGCGTGATTGCCTTCTTACAATAATCCCTCGACGAGCGCTTGCAATTTCACCAGACTTTTTAGTGCTATGAATGCCTTTCTTGCCTGTACAATATGTACGTATATGTCATATTATCATATTAATTATTAAGGGAATAAGACAATTTTTGTCATGTAAATTATCTTAAATTGGATTTTGATAATTTAAGTAGTCTAATACATGTTTTAGTACAATAACTTGCATTATCTTGTACTTTTAGTCCTTTATTCCGCTAGATTACTGATATAAAGTCGGATGTGTTAGCAATATTCAACACTATATCACCAATGACTGATTCAGAATATATCAGCAACGATTGACTTCATAGCAGTCCGATGAAAAAAATAAAGCTTAAAAAAATCGAGTTATTGAACTAATAAGAAATAATTTTGACTAATTAGAGGATCAAAATCCTCTTTAGTTGACTAATTGTGCTATTTCCTTATTCTATACATATATATATATATATATATATATATACATATATGTATGTGTATGTATATACATATATATGATACATATTTACATATATGTATCTATCTATCTATGTATGAATGTATGAACAAATAAGTAAGAAAGATACTTAGTTGTATATACAAGATGGCCCCTAAAGCATGTTTGGATTGTAATGGCAACCATATCCTCCCTTGACAAGAACTCTGTACCCATGGTCTCTTCATATGCATTGCTGTTTGATTCATAGCTGAATCTTCCAACATTGTTATGCATAACCATAATACTAGACTCGCTTTCGTGGTGACGATTGGCAGATGATGGTCGTCGAAAAAGTTTTTTCATGACAATCTGAGACCAAAGCTTTTTCTGTTTGCTGTCATGAATCCCATTTTGGTTGTTGGCTTGAAATCAAACAATTTTTTTTTTTTTGGGGTGGTTTCAGATTAAGGATTAATGAAATATTGGAGATATTCAAGATATAGAGGTGACTGATTGAGTGGGTGACATTTTCTATCAACGTGGATAGATGATTTATCTTGGTCTTGTGCTGCGTAGCTTTCGAAATACCTATATTGCCCTTGCTAAACACTTTGATTTTTGATTTCACGGTTGTTTTCATTTTATATTTCATTTATATGGAAATGAAATTTCAACCCCGAAAGATTTAAGGTTGTGTTCGGATTGAAGGAGCATTTCAAATTTCTCACTCAAATTTTTTTTTATGTTTGGGCAAAGGTTGTCGTAGATATTTCAAATTCCTCGTTCTTTTTTCAATGCATTTCCTTTATATTTGGGATGGATTTCAAATGACAACAAACTACATATCATTTCAAATCCATGAATTTCAAATGATTATGTTTCAAATTATTTCCGCTAAATCAACTCATTCCATCCAAATGCAACCTAAAAGTTTGAAACCGGTCATTTTTAGTACATCATTAATAAAACTTATTAGAATTGAAGGTTGTCAACCACCTCAAGTTATATTGGTAAGTTTACATATCGCAAAAAATAGTTAAGCTGAGTCGTCATTTAAATCTATATTTCTTTGGAACTAAAACTTTCCCACCCTTATGATTCTTAGATTAGATTAGATTAGACTAGATTAGATTAGGTGGGTCCTCCATAGGTGCGCTTCACGTATCCAAAATAGGGTTTGTTTGATGATGCCCTTAAGGGTAGTGCCCTTAGGGGCATCATCACCATTCATTTGGAATCTTTTTTTAAAAAAGAAAAAAAAGATTCTAAATGGATGATGGATGATGCCCCTGAGGGTAGTGCCCTTAAGGGCGGCAACAATGAAACCCCAAAATAGATGGAAAAGTTTTACTTCTTGCAAAACATTGATTCGTGTAATATCTTCATAAAAATATAGACATTCTAATTTATTCTATAATTTTTAATCTATACAATGAAAGTTTATATGTAATAATATAATAATGACCCTAACGAAGTTAATTCACAAATACAAGTTATTGCGATTTTGACAAATTCAAGTATAGACTACACATTTATTTATATATTTTTTGTTATATATATATATATTTCAGCAAATGAAATAGCATTTTGACAGAGTATCCTAAGTGATGGCAAATTTAATTAAATATAGTAGAAACAAAAAAAAAACATTCAAAAAATAAGGTTAATTTTTTTTACGGTTCTATCGTGCATCGTGAACCCAGATCGTGTGTCTTGAAGAAACGCGAATTATCTTCGAGAAATCTCGCTCCGAGATCGAGCCTTGCTCGATTCTTCCATGGGAGGAGAAGAGAGGGGAAATGGGTTGGGGGAAGGGGGAGCGCTGGTGAGAGTGAGAGAAATGAGATCCAAAATGATCGAACATCGAGTTCACTTGGTATATATAGTACCAAAACTCTAAAATACCAATACCTTCGCAAATACATCATGATTCATTAAAAATCACCTGTTTTCAATAATTATCTCTCCAACTCAAATTCCATTACCAGCCCCAGTACAAAGTACTCCGGACCGCAGATTCCACCAAAAACCAAATTCCAAGGTTATCACCACGATGAGAATACAATCTCATCCCTTGGTTCCAACGACTCCAAAAATCGGATTTAAAATCCCCGAGAGTCTCGAAACCGCAATTAATTCATAATTGCCACAATTAAAATCCATTAAGGATTATTACCACACCGGGATTAACACCATTAATCCCCTGGCATCACAAACCGCTTCTCTGATCCATTTTGCTAATTTTGAAATTTCAGATAATGCTGGTGCCACAGTATAAACCGAAGCAAGATCTCCGAAATTATACCATTCTTGAACTTCGTTTGGATGGCTTCCTGGATTCATCCAAACCCTTGGATATTTTCCAGAGATATCAACAATTATTTTGTCTGGGTTGATACCCTGTCTGGTTATTAGTTTCTCCCAAGTGCGTTGGTAATCCTGCATAGGAGAAGAAACTAAATCATCATTAGTTTGAACCCTAGGGGTACCAGTCATTGGCTAAGGTTCAACTCTCCCTCTTTTACCCCAGAGGTGCTGTGTTGATTTGATGATTCAGATTGTGATAACCTCTGACCCTCAACATTCGCTACAGCTTGTGCATCCTCAAGGAATGCATCATCTGCAGCACTCGTGACAGGGGTACTTGAATCCCTTGCCTCCGGGTTAGATTAGCAACATTCTCTAAACACTCATTTTTTGCACCGTTGGAGGATGGGCCTGGAGGATGGGCCCTTTTTACTTTACCATTAAGGGTACCGCATTGTTGATTAATAAAGCCCGGAGTTAATTAAGGGTTACTTTTTACTTTACCATTAAGGGTTAATTAATCAAACTTAGCCGAGTTACTTTACCTTGCTGAGGTAATTGATTAATAAAGACCAGATAAAACCGAACACATATGAAGGTACATAAGTAATTCTATTAAAATCAGAAGAGGAGGTTACAAAAATTAAGAAGCGCGAGCTTAAAAGGGGAACTCATATCTAGAGGTCAGGAGGGAGAACGTCAACTACTTATCTATATCTAGAAAGTCCAAAGAGACATTAGGTAGGAAACAACCTTGCTCTTTGATTTGACTGACACATCCTTGGAAACTAGCTTCAACAAAAGTGAGGAGCTTCTCCCCGACCTGCTCTTCGGATTTTTTCTTGTCCTCGGCCGCCTCCTTTTGAGCCTTGGCAAGCTCTTGTCCAGCAGAGTCAGCTAGCCCTTTGGCCAGTGCTAGCTCATTACGAAGCTCCCGCAGATCAGTTTCATACTGGCGTTTTTGCGCCTCAATTAAGGAACGAGCCTCAGCTTCCAAAATGGTCTTCATGTCGATCCGAGCTTTAAGCTCAGATACTTCCTTCTCATGCAGGGATTTGGCATGCATAGTCTCAAGCACCTTGGTGTCTTTCAGAGACTGTCTTGGGATGAACGAAGCCCGGGATGTAAACTCCCCCATCAAGAGCATGATCTCAGTAAGACGGCTACCAGTACGGGTGATGAGATCACTCCAGCTCAGTTGGCTCATGTAGAGAGCGTCCTCAGTATTAGCCAGATCACGAGCCATAGCTAAGGCAACGGTGCTCGGCCATTCCCCAACAAGCTTAACTCTTCCTCGGTAGGCCTCCATCACCCTCTCACGACGCCTCTCAACCTGAGCTGGATCAATCCATTTTTCAACTGCTGTCGGAGGGGCAGAAGGATCAGTTCGAACTCGAACTTGCCTCACAGGTTGTGCATCTACGACTGAGGACCCTACAGATCCCCCTGGTTTAGCCCGCTTTTTCCTGGAGAGGGGAGCCTCCTCGCGGTAGGACTCTCAGCTACTACATCCACAATAGTCACTCCATCGGCTGCTGTGGAGTGGACTTGCTTTTGCTTCCTCTTTTGAAGAGCATTATGCACTAACGAGCTCAGTACTCTGTCATCTAAATGACAAAACACATAAAGATATTAGCCGGACCGAGCAAAAAAAAAAACATGAAGTTTAAAATAGTTATTGAAGTCTGCTTAAACAAGTATCAGCTCTCCCCCTCAAAGTTAGATCGGCCGAACTCAGCCCAGCCAAATAAATGAGCTCATCTACCAACAATTTAGAGGAACTGAAGCAGTGTCCCCCAATAGATCTCATTACATGCAGGAAGAGGGGGCTCTTTTTGAAATGTTTGGGTGGTGAGGGGAGAAGCGGGATATGATCTACCTAGTTAGTACAACATACCCAGGCCGAGGAGGTTTAACAAAAAAGAAGTAGTTCTTCCAATCTTTGATCTTACAAGGATACCTCCCAACAAAAGCACAGCCAGGTCGGCTGGTCACATACCAAGGTCCCTCGTCGGATCTCTTGATATGGAAGAAATAAGAAAGGGAGGGGTTGTCATAAGGTAATCCCAATCCCTAAAAATAATAACCAGGCTACATAAAATACGAAAGGAGTTGGGGGAGAACTGGCCGAGGTTAAGCTGATAAAATGTACTGAGCTCTTGAAAGAACTCAGGAAGAGGAAAACGTAAACCCGCCTCCAGCTGGCCGCGGTAAAAGGTGTATTAACCCTCATGAGGTTGGTGCGGCCGTTGGGATGAAGAGGGGAATATGAATTCATTGTCAGAAGGGGCTTGGCTGAGCTTGCGTATTTGGACCTCATCTGACTCATCCAAAGCAGGAACATACAGTTCATACCAGGGATAACTGCCGGAGGAGACTCCGATCTAAGCTGAGGGCTTGCCTCAGCAATCTGAAGTTCGTGCTCGGACGAGGTCCCAGCTTCCTGGGGGTCCTCAGTTCGGAACACTTCCTCAGTTCGTACAACTTCCTCAGTCTGTACAACCTCCGTTCGGACAGTTTCCTCAGGGAGGGCAATCCCTTGGTGATAAAAAGAACCATACTGATCTACCACCCTAAGATCCTCATCAGGTGAAGGAAGTAATCGATCAGGGGAAGTGTAATGTCCGAAATAATATTAATTGTGCAATTGAGTTAAGTGCAATTGAGTTAATTATGGTGGTTATATGATATGTCGAGATTTAATGCTTGGGTATCGGATTTCGGAGCGGAGTTGGGATAAATAATTTCGGGCTCGAATTTATCATGCTAATTAACACCGAAATTTTATTAATATAAATAAAATTTGCATTAAATCGAAAGATTTAATTTTGTGATTCAAATAAGGACATGAAGTTAGGTGTGGACTGTACATGTGATGCACATGCACCAGTACACCGGTGACACCCCGATGTTCATAATTGGTGGGGAATTAATATATATCGGTGTAGGATGTAAAACACATAATAAAATGTGTAAAACACACACAGATCGCGGACACCTACTAAAAGGTGCGAAAACACACACTTCTCGCGCGACAACCGACCACCGTGTACTTATCCGCTCCGTTCGCCGCCGTCCGACAACCTAACGACGAGAACGACCTACCACCGTGTTCACAACTCAGAGGCGCATCTTTCTATACCAGATAATCGAATTTTGGTGTTCGAAAAGTGGTTCGATTTTGATCTGAAATGGACGAAATCGCATAGACTAGGGTTTGAGCATCTTTCGTTCGATTTCTTCGATTCTACACCAAATTGGACGAAGCTATATACCAAATCTCTTCCCCTCACCTGGACGAAGATTTCTACACCGGTCTCCGCCACTACCGCCGCCGGAGGTCGCCGGAATCGGAGGAAATGTGTGCGTGAACTGTGTGAGAAATTGGGTAAAATTTGATATCCGATTTTCCGACTTTGCTTCGATAATTACCAGTTAATTTGAGTTCGTAAATGAGCTGCTGTCCTTGCTTGAAAATCTGCTGCAATTGATTCAAATCTTGTTATGTTGGTTTCACCTTCCTGCTGAATGAGTCTATCTATGCTGTTGAAATGAGTTAAAATAGACTGCTGTAGAGAATTGAATTAACCTGGTATTTGGGCCAAATTCTTGTTGAATTTTGGGGGTTACATGGCCGAAAGTTAAGGGACGTAACTGTTGAATTTTGGGGTTGTTTGGGCTTGAAAATCATGTCTGTATGGTGTTTGTTCATATACTTAAGTGATATTCAAGTGTTGGCTCAAAAGCCCTATAAGTTGTGTAGTAGGAAAGTCTACTTTTATGACTTAGAATATTGTAGTGTTTTGGTGAGTGTTGAGCTATGATTTGAGATGCTAATAACTTCGAGCCTGTGTCATTATGTCCATAGGAGAGTTAGATACATGTCAATGTGTGTTATAAGCAAGTATTAAATTGTATACTTATGAATATGCTTGAAGATGTGACATAGCATAAAATGGTGATTTATATCACTTGGATGAGTTAATGATGATAAGATTGAGTTGTTGAATTAAGATATTGAATCGATATGAATGATATCGATTGGATTGTAAATGAACTAATATTAAGTGATAATTTCGATATAGATTCTTCATGCTTCTCAAGATGTCGGGATAGCCCATCAAGTTGTCGACTATAAGGTACGTGGTGACGTACGAGCAGGTATACCCAGTATTTATATATTCATGCATACATGTATTTTAATGTGATGTTTTAAGGTTCAGTGATTGAGTTTGATAATTGAGTTTAATACACGTGGAATGGTGGATACGTCGATGTACGTGATCCGGGTATACGAGTTGATGATTGATGCCTTTGGCATGATCGATATGCGGAGTGGTTGAGAATGATATTAATTGATAGGTAGAGCTGCCTTCGAGATAAGATTCATCATGATTGAGTATAAATGATAAATTGTGGTTATGTCGTATTTATTACATTGATGAGTATCATGCTTTGACTAATGATATTGAACATGATGTTTATGCAAGTATATAAGATTGAAACATGAACAGTTCGTTATAGCTATGCCGGTTCGGAATTTGTACCAGGGAGTATACTTTTGAGTTTTGAATAATCTAAATTGTTGCATTACAATTTCATATATTGATTTGTGAACGAATATTGAGTTGGAGTATGCTCACCCGTGTGGGGGCTGTTTCTGTTGAAACAGGTACAACAGGTACTAAGCTATTTTGGGATATTGGTTCGAGCTTTGTTGGATCATGCCGCTTCCAGAAGCGTATATGAGTGTGGGTAAATAGTAGACGCTATTTATTCAGTTAGATTGGTATTCATTTATTTGTTGCTCGTATGTGAGCAACTGGAAGCATGTATATGGACTGTATAATGGTGTTGAAGCCCACTTTTGATGTCTTCTTAGTATTGTGTTTTTCCCTGGCTGGGAATTGTTTTGGTGATGTGTTTTATTTTGGGATAGCTCAATTTATGGGGAGACTCTGCCCAAATTTTATGAAAACCCACAATGTAAAAGTGGTGCAATGGTGATGATAATGGGTGAACCTTGAGTCTTATTGCTGAGTATTATTGATGTCAAGGATAATATGTGAAGCATGTAAGGATTCTTTTAAAGAATGAAATTTTTTTTATACTCATACGACGTCATAAATGCACTAATGACGAGTATAAGGGGTTGGCGTCTTACAGGAAGAAGACATTCTCAAATAAAATAGCTAAGAATAAAACGTTCCTAGGAGTTTTCAAAAAGAAAAAAAAATGGAGAGTGAGGCAAAGGAGGTCGGAGCCGATCTGTTTCAAGAATTGCAAAATCGGATAATGGGGGACCAGCCATGCTATATATATATATAGGGGAGTCTCCTCGAATCAAGACCTGGATTTACCTCGGAATACGAACAGACGCCCTCAACGGTCAGATTTTTGAATTCAAAATTCAAATTAATTAGTCGTTGGTTCCTGCCTAAATCAGCAAAGAATACGAAGAGCTAACTCATAGCTAAAACATGTCGGTTAAATACATACGAACTTCTGGACTACGATGTCAGCTCGACTGGGAGGGGAGACTGTGATACCCCTAAATAATAACTGATAAGTGTATTTTATACACTTATATTTCCTCTTATTTTGCATGGTTTAGTGTTAGTTTTCGATCAGAATTACACTTTTGGTCTTGTTCTGTGTTGTTTTGCAGGAATCCAAGGAATGAAGCATTTTATTACTAAAAGATGATGAGAATGACATAAATGTGACAATAATTCAATTTGGGACTGAAAAGTGGAAATATCATACACCGGGATTCAAGATACATGCACATGAGACGTGTGATTCACGATTATGGAAGAAAGATGATATAAAATTCAACAAGGAAATATATTATTCACCATATCATGTGAGATTTTGGGAGATTATATGGTGATTACTCGTTCAAGTGGGTCCAGAGGATAGTGACCAAGGAGGATATTGATAAATTCACGATAGACAAGGAAACATTCACGTACATATTAATTTAGAGGAGGAATTGAGCAAATTCACGTCACTTGATATTTACCAACATTTGGGAACCAATGGGATTTTATTATTAAAAGAATAATTGAGCAGATTCTACACTACCGAGACGAGGAAACAAATCTGATTTGTTTTGCGAAGATATGCATGGATTCTAGTTTGACTTTTTGACCAACATCCACATTATATTATAAGAGGAAAAATCGTACATAGAAAAAAGGAAAGGAAAAAGATACGAAGACGAGGAGGAGGCAATACACGCAGACAGAAAGGAAATTAGAAGAGATAAAGAGAAGGGGAGGAGATCATTCGAGGCGGGGCGCTTACAACAAAAGGGTAGAGATTTTGACGACGGAGAAGACGACGTCGACTACCGGGGACGGAGGGCCATCATCCAATTCGTTTGATTATCTCTTCCTTTATGTTTATGATGATTAAGAACATGTCTATGTGTTTATTTAATGTATTCATGAACTAATTTATTATTCTAGGGTTAGACGGATCTTGACTTGAAACTATGTCATTGGTTTTTCATATGGTTTATTTATGTTTTCCTGTTCTTAATGCTTTTAATCTACTGGCCATGGATTGAATGATTCCATATTCGTGATCTATCACTCGGGAGAGGGGGTTGTGAATAGGAAAGAAGGAATTCGTATCGTGGTAGTTATATTGTTCGGAAGGCCTATAACTCCATAGAAGTCGTCAAAGGAATTACTGCGCTTTTACAATTGTTTGATAATTAATCTTAGATAGGGATATCAAGATTAATGTTAGATAATTACTTCTGCTTAACACCCGGGAGGGGGAGTAGAAACAAATAAGAATTATCGGCTAGTAAACTAGGAAAACACGACATAGTGGATAGTTGAGTGAAGTCGAACCTCTAGAATCCGTTCTCATTGATTTTCTCCACTTAAATTACCATCTTGTTAATATTTTATTCTATTTTCATAGATTAATATAATAATTATGCTCTCGATTGTCTAAATAAAGTCGAGACTATTCTAATTACAGTACTTGGTGTAACTTAATTTTCAATCCCTGTGGGTTCGACATCCGTATTTTAAAATTCTATACTAAAACTTGACACCGTACACTTGCGGTACGTTTCATATGCATCAAGTTTTTGGCGCCGTTGCCGGGGATTGATATAATTTTGTTTACTGATACTGTTACCAAGTAGTCTTGATTTTAATTTAGAATTTTATTTTTTGTTTTAATTTTATTTTTTTGATGTTTTTCTTGTGAGGTACTTGGAGATGTTTCATCAGCAAGTTTCCACAAGCTTTGCCCAACAACCGTATGAACCATTCTATGCAGCTTGGGACAGATTCAACCACGACTTTTCAAACTACGATCCTCTTCAATCTTTCTACAGTGGATTGGATGCAGACACACAAGAATGGGTATTTAATGGAGCTTTGGCAGCTGGTAGTCCCATATATGGATAGATGATGACAGGGTGCACCTGTATAACCATATGGCAAATTTCGACTATCAGTGGCATTATGATCCTTCACTGCTGGGTTGGAGTCACCAATATCCACCAGGGCGTCATTACCCTCATTTTACACACCAACCATTCGATCATCAAGCAGAGGATGAGTATAGTTCTGATAAAGTCTTTCGGTTGGAGGATATTTTGCGCAAATTCTGGCCATCATTTGAACCAAAGATCAAAAATGCCACCAGAAGTAGCCTTGAGCAGCTGATAGAGACATTTGTAGCGAGATGCAAAGAGGTTGAGATGAGATATAATCAAGGGGTGACAAACCAGGTGTGGTCACATGATGATGATCATTCAACCAACCAAGTTTGGGAGAGTGATCCTACTCATGCGGAAGATTCAAGGGAATATGAGCATTTCCAAGTGGTCGAGCCTACTGTGGAAGAGTTATCTGATGAATTCCCGTGTCAAGATGAGCCTAGATATGCTCCACAAAAGAATGAAGGTAAACCTTCACTTGAAGATTTGGTGAATACTTTTGTTCAAAGTTCGACATTGAGGCTTGACAAGAATGAGTCGAGGCTTGATACGATTGAGGGTCACATGAACAACATGGGTGCTACAATGAAGTCTCTTGAGGTGCAAATTGGGCAGCTTGCTAATGCCATGAACAACCAACAAAGAGGATCATTTCCTAGCAACACCGAAGTGAACCCAACCAACCAAGTTTGGGAGAGTGATCCTACTCATGCGGAAGATTCAAGGGAATATGAGCATTTTCAAGTGGTTGAGCCTACTGTGGAAGAGTTATCTGATGAATCCCCGTGTCAAGATGAGCCTAGCGTGACGTTGGAAGATGAGCATATTTTTGAAAAGAGTGAGGAGCACTCATCGATGGTGATGTCCTATATGCCATATGTGGATCCGTTCTTCCCATTGATGCCAACTTCACCATATTACGTCCTCCACGAGATGAAGCCAAGCTTAGAATCTTTCTCCCATGCTTATCAATTTTTGAAAGACGTTGTTGGAGCGACGAGCGTTAATTGTCAGTATCTTGCCAAGCTAGAGGGCATACACAACCAAGACCCACATGTAGTGTCATATGATACTTACTATGGGCGGAAGCCGTTATTTGATGGTTGCTTCGCGTAGTCTGGCTGACGACTTTAAACAAAGCGCTTTTCGGGAGGCAACCCGAATCCTGTATCCTTATTTTATTTTTATTTAAAAAAAAAATAAAAATAAAAAATGAGGTTGGCGTATTTACGCCTTACAAGGCGTAATTACGCCTGAAAAATATTTTGCAAGTTTGAGATGCCGTAGGACAGGCGTAACTATGCCTCTTTGTGGCGTAATTACGCCTGTCAAATTTTCAACAAATTTTAAAATGACGTAGCGTAGGCGTAACTACGCCTGTTTTCGGCGTAGTTATGCCTACCATTTTTTTTAAAATTTTTCAAAGCCGTAGGCGAGGCGTAATTACGCCTCGCGTATTTTAACTCTGCATCTGCGCATCATTCTTCAAACTTTCTCCTCTCTTTAAACCCTAACCCACGCCTGTTCCCCTCAATTTTTCAATTTCGATTTTTTCTCCTCAATCTCTCTTAATTATGCTATCCCACCTCTAAAGTCCATATTTTTATCGATTAATTGCAGGTTTTTGGAGTCTATTGGTGCAAGGAAGCAAGTTTAGGGGGGTTGCATCAAAGTGGTCTAGCTTAGCCAACCAAATCGAAAATTCTTCATCTAAGGGTTGGGTCTATACTGTGCGGAGGTCCCTATCATCATCTTCTCACCATACCCATGAGCATGAGATGGGCGACGATTACTGACGATCGTCGTCGCAGGTTGGTGTGTTGTCCCTTATTTTATACGTTGTATGGTACATTGAGGACAATGCACGATTTTAAGTTTGGGGGGGTGTTTAAACATTGAAGATGTTTTGTTTCCTGGATTCCTATGTGTGTTGTGTTTTGTGTTTTTTTTTTTTTTAGTCTTTTTCTTTTTTTTCTTTTTGTGTCATAAGTCGTGAATTGAAGTAATTGTGAAGGCCGCTGATGAAGAATTGAGCTTATATGTAAAAATTTTAAAAAATTTTGTTCACTTTGCTCTTGAGTTTCTCACATTCATGCACTAGAGACCATGACCATTTGACTATTTAAAGTTGATTTGAACGAACACAAATATGATATAGGCGATTCTTGACAATATTTTGGGCCTTTATTCATTGATAGAAATTTGCCATAGTAGCCCCTTTGAGCTTAAATGTAAAAGAATGAGGATTGAATTGTTGCAATATATTTTATAATCTCATTCAAATTTGTTTCTTATATCAACTTGCTTTTGAGATACCATTTGAGCACATTGGTCAAATCATATAAGTTATTTGTGAATTGAGAGTAGTCTAGAACTTGCTTTAGTACCCTTTGAGGCGAAATGCGGATGCTATGTGGCTTAGGAATGATTTAGGCAATTTTTGATTCGTTTGAGCCTTTGAATCCACCGAAATACATCATTTCTTATCCCTAGCTACCCTTTTGAGCTTATTGAAAATCGAATGGCATGTGCTTAGGCACATAATAACCTCCATTCGACATCATTTCAAAATCCCACATCGACCACCTTGTTGAAAGCTTATACACTATTTTCTACCCTCAAGTGAGTAAGACCCGTATTGCACTTTAAAATTTCAAATATCCCCCATGTTCCTCATTGAAAAAATAGAAAGGGGATAATAATGAAAAAAAGGGCATGGATGCATAGAAAAATGTTGAAGATGTGAAGAAAATAAGTGATTGAAAAAAAATAAAAAAAAAAAATAATAATGAGGTGAATGATGAGGCGGATGAGAAAAGAGGGTGAATTGAAAAGAAAAAAAAAATGATGAATCAGCAATAGAAGGAATCGAAATTGAGATGAGAGTGCGCAACATGGTTATATATGACTTACTCTCTTGCTTTGAATATCCAATCTTTTTATTGAAGCCATGAGCCGAAGCTTAACGTTACAAGCCTATTAAGACCTATTGACCGAGCCACATTCGTCTAATATACTAGTGGAGAAGGTTATGAATAGTAAGCTTATGGACCCTCGAGAAACACTTGTAAGAATATGATTTTGACATTCACATACGTACATCTCATTATTTTGATTTTATGCATTGTTCATTGTTTGTCAAAGTTATATTCCTTTTTATGAACAATGCAAATGAACCCACATCTTTGCAAAGTCCTATTGATTTGTGTGAGTAAAGATTGTTTTAATGGTTAAATGGAAGTGGTAGCACACACACACTTGAGAACTCTTGAGTAGACTGATATGCATAAATTGACTTAAAATTTTTAGACAATTGATATTCGAGGCCAATTTGCAATTATAACATTTCATGACTTGCGTTAGTAGTGTGTTTTCTTTTTCTCTTTTATTTCTTAGTTTTTTTCCATTTCTATTTTGCTCGGGACTAGCAAAAGTTTAAGTTTAGGGGATTTGATAAGTGTATTTTATACACTTATATTTCCTCTTATTTTGCATGGTTTAGTGTTAGTTTTCGATCAGAATTACACTTTTGGTCTTGTTCTGTGTTGTTTTGCAGGAATCCAAGGAATGGAGCATTTTATTACTAAAAGATGATGAGAATGACATAAATGTGACAATAATTCAATTTGGGAATGAAAAGTGGAAATATCATACACCGGGATTCAAGATACATGCACATGAGACGTGTGATTCACGATTATGGAAGAAAGATGATATAAAATTCAACAAGGAAATATATTATTCACCATATCATGTGAGATTTTGGGAGATTATATGGTGATTACTCGTTCAAGTGGGTCCAGAGGATAGTGACCAAGGAGGATATTGATCAATTCACGATAGACAAGGAAACATGCACGTACATATTAATTTAGAGGAGGAATTGAGCAAATTCACGTCACTTGATATTTACCAACATTTGGGAACCAATGGGATTTTATTATTAAAAGAATAATTGAGCAGATTCTACACTACCGAGACGAGGAAACAAATCTGATTTGTTTTACGAAGATATGCATGGATTCTAGTTTGACTTTTTGACCAACATCCACATTATATTATAAGAGGAAAAATCGTACATAGAAAAAAGGAAAGGAAAAAGATACGAAGACGAGGAGGAGGCAATACACGCAGACAGAAAGGAAATTAGAAGAGGCAGACAAGCAACATTCACGTAGACGGACGCAGGAGGCAGAAGACCGAGAGCTAAAGAGAAGGGGAGGAGATCATTCGAGGCGGGGCGCTTACAACGAAAGGGTAGAGATTTTGACGACGGAGAAGACGACGGCGACTACCGGGGACGGAGGGCCATCATCCAATTCGTTTGATTATCTCTTCCTTTATGTTTATGATGATTAAGAACATGCCTATGTGTTTATTTAATGTATTTATGAACTAATTTATTATTCTAGGGTTAGACGGATCTTGACTTGAAACTATGTCATTGGTTTTTCATATGGTTTATTTATGTTTTCCTGTTCTTAATGCTTTTAATCTACTGGCCATGGATTGAATGATTCCATATTCGTGATCTATCACTCGGGAGAGGGGGTTGTGAATAGGAAAGAAGGAATTCGTATCGTGGTAGTTATATTGTTCGGAAGGCCTATAACTCCATAGAAGTCGTCAAAGGAATTACTGCGCTTTTACAATTGTGTTAGGATCGGTCCGGAGTGTTTAGAGGGGGGGGGGGGGGGGGGGTGAATGAACACTCCTTACAAAATTTATCCCTTGTGATTTCTTTCTGATTAGTGAAAGAAATCTGTTACTTAATCAACTCTTTGAACAGAACAGACCACTAATAAGTAAGTGCGGAAACGGTCTGCTCTTGTGTAAGTAAGAGCAGCTCGATGGCTAAGTGCAGAATGACAAGACACAGGATATGTTTCTGGAAGTTCGAAGGTGGTGTAATCCTTCTACGTCTCCCCTTCTTCCAATTAAGGAAGGTTTATACTAGAAGACTTTGATTTATACAATCCTGTTGTACAAACCCGATTCAGGCTGGATTTACCTCACTACCAGTCTGAAACTCCTAGTCACTCAACCTGCTCAGACTCACTCTGTCTGACAGTTACAATATGTTGCTCACTTCTATTTTTCAATACACAATGCGCACAGTGATCCTTCAATGATCAAATGTTACAAAGTAATTGCGCTTAAATAAATAACTTCAGCTCGAAAGCTTCTGAACTTTGTAGGCGTGTGCTGTTTTGCTTTCTTGTATATTTTTCAATTGATCAGCGTGAGTTATAGAGTCCAGAGTCTTTTGCATCTGTTTGTTGCATCCTTTTATAGTTGAAGGTGGCAACGGCATTGTTTCCCTTAATGTGCAGCTATGACTCTTTTTAAACTCTGAGAAAGCTACAGTCTTCTTCTTCAGGACACTTGCCGTTCTGGTATATGCTTTCGGCGACTGTCAGGTAAGCTCTTCTTTGTCTTCTTACCTATTATGGCAATCTTCAGTCTTTGGTCCTTTGTAGCATTAATTGCAGCATTAAATGCTACAATAAATATCCGTTGATGATTCGGACTGAGAAGCCATCCTTTATGTATCCTAGACTGCTCTGATCTGATAAAGGTTGAGATCGATCTGAAACATCGATCTATTCATTCTGGAATCCATCGATCCGGTCTGATATGCAATATTCTTTATCAGTTTGCTCTGATATGTCCGATCGATCTGGTATGCCTAATTTCCATCGATCCGGTCTGAAATGCTTTGTCATCTTGCTCTGTTGAGTCCGATCGATCTGGTCAACCTGATTTCTATCGATCCGGTCTGAACTGTTTTGTCATCTTTAAAATCTCATCGATAAGGTCCGGAACTAACAAATTCCCCCTTTTTGATGATGACAAAACCTAGCTACTAAGTCTTTTTAACCAGTCTTGATAAGAGCTCTGAAGCGAATGCTTTTCGGATCGATTACTTCTTTGTTCAAAATAAATGAACATTATTAAGTTTGATCGATTCAATCTTTTATTATTAAGCCTTTATTAAAGTTCAAAATAAATGAACAAGGACTTAATCAAAAGAGGATTTTATTGATCATCAAGAAGTCCTAAATACAGACAGTCTGATAAGTTAAAAGACTAAGACTGCTATCTTCTTGAGCTTGGAGGCGGCTTGAAGTCTGTCTTCTTTTCCCCCTTTTTGTCAGCAGCAATCTCTTGAAGGAATTCAACAACTTGGGCTAGCTGCGCGCTGATAGCGTCAAGACGAACGTCTTGAGCGCGGAGGGAGTTAGAAACAGATGCTCTGACTTCAGTGGCTAACTCGACCTGCTCCTTCCTCAGACTGTTCTTGTAGGAGGCTTGTTGAGAAAACAGATCGTTGATGCCGCGCTGGAGGCTTCCGATACTGGCAGTCATTTTCTCTTTGAAAGAATTAAAGTCCAAAGTTGTGACTCTTTGACTTTGATGAACTTCGAGAATTCGTTGAGTTAATGACAGACAGTTATCAGAAAAATGCTGGATAGTCCGTGCCAGGGATGGAGGTGCATCAGATAGCTGGCTGGGAGAGTGATCTGATGATGACATAGCATGATCAACTTCTTCAGCAATCGGCACGATTGAAGAAATGGCAGCTTGATGACTTTCGGATCGGATCAGAGCGACCAGATCCGAAGAAAAACTATGAATGAATGCCAAATCTTCATCTGATGATCCCGGAGGAGAGTGGGGACTGGAGGGTTCCTCATCTTGGAGAGCTGCAACCACTGAAGATACCACCAAATCCGGATCGATGAGGTCTGGTACTTCAGTTGGTGCACATGCCTCAGCTGGACTGTTGTGAGCATGGGAGGCTGATGACTTCAATGGGATAGATGTTGTCGGAGAGTCCAACAGAACATGCATTGATTCATCATCTGTTGCAGACGGAGCATTAGGCAATGGCTGCTCCGCTGTTGGTTCTGGTACGAGTGCTGCAGGCTGGTCTTCTGTCTGTTTTGCTTCAGCAGAAGGAATAACCTCGATAAAGGGTTCTGCCAGAGTCTTGCTGACAGAAGGATGATCCGGGCTGGTGGCTGGAGTGGAGATACCTAGCACCTGTCGTTGAAAGCGGACAGCTAGGGATAGAGCATGAATGTCCATCTCAAGTTGAGCAATCACAGCCCCATCATCTCTGGCAGTAGGAGCAAGCGGATCGAAGTTCTTCTTTTTGGCAGTGAGAAGCAGATTGGCCAGTCTGAATCTGTGTTTTGCCGTAAATAGCCCTCTGCGCTGCACCGCAAGTCGAACATCATCAGTTTCAGTGCCTCTCAGAACCTCGTCTTCCATCTTCTTCAGTCTGTGCAACTTTCCATAGAACATATCAATGTGGTGGACAGTCCGGTACTGGACATATTCATCAAAGACCACAAGGAGTTCAGCTAGCTTCTCATCAACATCCTCCATAGCGATGTCGATGGCAGTCTGTGCAGCAGATTTGGGTTTAGAAGAGATGGGTTCTGTGAGAATGTCTTTTCCCTTACCGGTGGAGGAAGGGGACTTAATCCCTGATTGGGTATAGTCACCCAACTCAGTGATAACTATCCCTTTGACTACGGGATTGGCAGAGGGAATTCTAGGGGTGACTTTGGGTGCAGGGGTTGAGGCTTGTGAAGGCTGAGTGGGGGGTTGAGGTGCAGGGGTTGCTTTAGTGGGTTGCAGTATGGGTGGAGGTAGATGTCTGGTTGGTTTGGTAATCTGGGTTCGGGGCTTTTTGGGAAGTGGCTTGGTTGGGGATGAGTGAGCAGACTGGGTTTCTTCTGAGTCAGTCTGAATGGTCAGCTTCCGCTTGACCCGAGGTTTGCGCACATCAGCTGGTTCCTCGTCCTTCTCAATCTTGACTGAGACCAGAGTGGTAGGAGTAGGCGGAACACTCTTGGACTTCAGCAGTGCAAGCCCTTTGGAGTTGAGTACCTTAAAGGGGCGGAGAGCAGATGGCTTGCTCAGCTCGAGGCCTAAGGACTCCAAGAGCTTGCTGAGAGGAACAGCAAAGCATACGGCGTGCTTGGATGCAATCACCGTTTCCAGCAGTACTCCAAACAAAATCATGGACCAGTTTATCTGCTGTCCAGATACAATAGCTGCCATGGCCCTGAACTTCTCGGCGGTTACAGCATCAAAGCTTCCTGCTTTACCCAAAAGTGGCTTGGCTACCACTTCGCACAGCACCTGGAAATGGAAGAGCATTTCCTTCTTCTTAAATGAGGGTTGCAACCGGTGGCCAGAAATAGAGATCTTCCCCTGAAGATCTAAGAGAGATGCTGGAGGAGTCTGTCCGAACTCTGTCAGGCCGGAACTGGGGAGGCCAAAGGTCTTGGCCATTGTTGTTGGCGAGATCTCGAAAGATTTGCCCTTGACTGTGGTAGAGATGGATGACTTCCGGGAGACGGCGTTGGCGAACAGCTCGCGGATCTCTGGTTCATAAACAACTGATCCGCACTCCAAAAAATTCCGTAAACCAGATGATTCCAGGGCTCTGAAAATTGACACCATCGCAGCATCTTCTCCCCTGTAGATATCATCAAACTCAACGGAGAGTGAGTTATGAGTGATGGTAGCCATATGAAAGGAGTTTAAGGAAGGTGCGAAGAGTAAGAGAGTAAGAGAGTGAGAGAGTAGAAAGCGGTAAACTGTAAAAAGTGAAAAAGTTATGAAATGTGCAGCCCGCTAAATAGGAGAGAGAAGACACGTGTCTTTATCTCCAAGACTGAGAAATAAACTATTCAAAATGAACGGTCAGGATAAAGAAAGATAAGGCGGTTAAAGTACAACTAGTTAAAAGGTTAATCAGTCCGGGCTGTTTTGTTTTATTTTAAAAACAGATTATTGTCCAATCAGATCATAGGATAAAATCAGACTGACAAGGATCGGTCTGAAAGTTCGGACCGGTTTGTGTCTTTCTGAACATTGTATTATCGATCTGTAGTGACAAAAATCGTTAAGATCGAAAAGAATAAAAACATCTAAATTAATTAAGATAAGTCAATTAAACCAAGAATTTGACGGAAATAATTGAACTTAGCCTCAGGAAGTGGTTTGGTGAAGATGTCTGCTGCTTGCTGCTCTGTTGAAATGTGTTCGATCCGAATTTCTTTTTTGCCAACATGATCTCGAATAAAATGATGTCGAATATCAATGTGCTTTGTTCGAGAGTGCAAAACTGGATTATACGTTATAGCGATTGCACTTGTGTTGTCGCAAAATATCGGAGAGTCAACAGCTTGAATGCCGTAGTCTTTGAGCTGGTGTTGAATCCAGAGCATTTGAGCGCAACAGCTTCCAGCGGCTAGGTATTCTGCCTCAGCTGTGGATGTGGCAATAGATGTCTGCTTCTTACTGAACCAAGAGATCAATCTTTCACCTAGAAATTGACATGTTCCACTGGTGCTTTTACGATCGATCTTACACCCAGCGTAGTCTGCGTCTGAATATCCGATCAAGCTGAAGTTTGAATCTTTGGAGTACCAAAGACCAACGTTCTGAGATCCTTTTAAGTATTTCAGAATACGCTTGGCAGCAATGAAATGTGATTGCTTTGGTTCTGACTGAAATCTGGCGCACATACAGACTGAAAACATTATATCGGGCCGGCTCGCTGTAAGATATAATAGCGATCCGATGAGTCCTCTATACATGGTTACTTCAACTGCCGTTCCCCCTTCGTCCTTGTCTAACTTGATTGTTGGACTCATTGGAGTTGATGCAGTTGAGCATGTTTCCATTCCAAATCTCTTGAGGAGCTCTTTGGTATACTTGGTCTGATTGATGAAAATGCCATTGTTGAGCTGTTTTACTTGAAGACCCAGAAAGAAAGACAATTCTCCCATCATGCTCATCTCGAACTGTCCCTGCATTAACTTAGAAAACTTCTCGCATAGTTTGGGGTTAGTTGACCCAAAGATTATGTCATCAACATAAATCTGAACTAATAGGGTGTGTTCCCCCTTAATGAATTTAAAGAGAGTTTTATCTACCGAACCGATCTGGAAGTCATGGTTCAGCAGAAATTGAGATAGAGTGTCATACCAGGCTCTTGGAGCTTGTTTCAGACCATACACTGCTTTATTCAGTAGATATACATGATTAGGATACGAATGGTTCTGAAATCCAGGTGGTTGCTCAATGTAGACTTCTTCCTGAAGCTTTCCATTAAGAAAGGCGCTCTTGACGTCCATCTGATATACTTTGAAGTCTTTAAAGGCAGCATATGCAAGAAAGATTCGGATTGCTTCAAGTCTGGCGACTGGTGCAAATGATTCATCGAAGTCGATTCCTTCTTCTTGTCTGAATCCCTGTGCCACCAGTCTTGCTTTGTTTCTAACCACAGTTCCATCGGCGTCTAGCTTATTTCTGAAAACCCATCTGGTTCCAATAACAGGCAGATCGCTTGGTCTGGGAGTTAAACTCCAAACTTGATTTTGTTCGAATTGATTAAGCTCTTCTTGCATTGCTTTAATCCAGTTGAAGTCAGTCAGAGCTTCATCGATCTTCTTGGGTTCCAGAGTTGAGATGAAAGCAGCATGAGTGAATTCATCCATCATCTGTCCTCTGGTTCTAATTGGTGCAGACGGACTACCAATCACTAGATTAGGTGGATGCTTCTTAGTCCATCGATAGCTTGACTCTGGATTGTCTGGTTCGGTCGGATGAATAGTAGCAGCATGATCTGCATCTACTTTAATATTTGAGTCAGGAGCATCTGGATCAGCTCGATCTGAAGAAGCTTCAATGGCCTGATCCGGTCTGTCTGGCACTTCTGGTTCTGGTGGATTGTCTCTTGACCTGTTAGCTACAATCTCATCATCACTGTTAGCTTCGAGATGGATATTTTCCATCTGATTTTGAATTGAATCCTTGTTGCCCTCAACACATAATGATTCATCAAAAACTATATGAATAGATTCTTCTACAGTTAAAGTTCGATTATTAAACACTCGATAAGCTTTGCTAATTGATGAATATCCTAAGAATATACCATTATCTGACTTAGCTTCAAATGCTGTAAGATGACTCTTACCATTGTTGTGAACGAAGCATTTACAGCCAAATACATGAAAGTGAGAAACAGATGGTCTGTTACCAGTCCATATTTCATATGGAGTGAGATTCAGCTTCTTGTTAATCATAGATCGGTTTTGAGTGTAGCAAGCAGTATTTACAGCTTCTGCCCAGAACTTTTGAGAGATTCCAGAATCAGCAAGCATTGTTCTTGCTGCTTCCTTGAGCGTTCTGTTTCTTCGTTCTGCAACTCCATTCTGTTGGGGAGTTCTGGCGGCTGAAAACTCATGCTTGATTCCATGATCTTCTAGAAAGGATTCAAGATTCTGATTTGAAAACTCAGTGCCTTTGTCACTTCGAATCCTGTCTATGTTGGATGATTTCTCGTTCTGAGTGCGTTTCAGCAGCTTGATCAACTTCGGACCGGTCTGATCTTTACTGCTCAAAAATATAGTCCATGTAAAGCGTGAGTAATCATCAATAACAACAAGAGTATACCGCATTCCCCCTAAACTTGTTATTGGTATAGGACCAAACAAGTCCATATGCAGTAATTCTAGACAGCGGGAGGAGGATTTGGCATTCTTGTTTTTGAAGGATGATCTGATCTGTTTGCCCATTTGGCAAGCTTCGCAGATCTTATCCTTGGCAAAGTCGATCTTGGGCAGACCGATAACTAAATCATGTTTACACAGGCTAGCAATGGTCTTAAAGTTGATATGATTCAAGCGCTTATGCCATAACCAGTGTTTATTATCATTGTTAGCGATGAAGCAGGTAGGATTATCAGGTTGAGCATGATTCCAGTTAATCTTATATGTGTTTCCATTCCTGATTCCTACGAGCATGGTTATACCGTCTGATGATTTAACAGTGCAAGTGTGTTTATGAAATTCTACAGCATAACCATTATCACAGAGTTGACTGATACTAATCAGATTATAGCACAGATTTTCAACTAACAGCACATCATTGATAATAATGTTACCATGGACAATCTTACCCTTGCCCACGGTCTTACCCTTTGAGTTATCTCCGAAGATGATCTTGGGTCCAGTGCATTCTGTGACTTCAGACAGCAGCTTGATGTTTCCAGTCATGTGACGAGAGCACCCGCTGTCCAAGTACCAATCTGATGCGAGATTCTTCTGTACCTGTCATCACACATATTTATTGTTGGTACCCAATCCTATTTGGGTCCAGAACGGATTAGCCCTTTGGGAACCCACACCTGTATCAGCTTTAGTGGCTTGTGTGTGTAGGGTGTGCTATGTGCTGGTCTGTCTCGATGTTGTGTGTGATAATGTGTGCGCTGTGAAAACCTTTGATTTTCATAAGGTAGTCTATATCTTCGTTGAATCGGTTTTGAGTTATAGTAATTGTATTGTCTTCCTTGCCTTAGATTTTGCACTTTTGGATTTGGTCTCACAGACACAAATCTTGCTGGTGCCTTATCGTTGGCTTGGTTGACATAACCAATCCCTTTTCTCAAATTTTGATTCACGTAAGAGACTCCTGTTTGAATCTTAGGTGCTTCAGTTTCATATACTGTGCTGGATTTAACAAATGTCATTTGTTTGACTTGATTCTGTACCAGCAACAGCTCAGACTCATCTTTGGTGTCAAAGCCTATGCCGGTGAAATCACCGACATTTCTTTGAGCTTCTTGTAATTCTTCCAAGGATGTTCTGGATTTTGTCCATGTTTTGAATATATGTGAGAGCTTAGCATTTTGTGTCTAATTCTCTTATTTTCTTCATGGAGCTGATCATAAGAGATTTTCAGCTTATTCAGCTCGTTCTGGAGATTTTTGCACTCACCCTGCTCAGAGCAGCTTGGTTTGTTGTGCTCATCCATTTGAGTACTGATTTTGGCTTTATTCTTCTCAAATGATTCAGCTAAGATCCTATAATCATTTGCCATGTCTTGCAGTGCGGACATGAGCTCTTCTCGTGTAAAATCATTTGATTCAAATTCGAATACCTCATCTGTCTGACTCATTTCTTCATCTGCCATCAGACATTGAACCTCTTCTTCGCTTTCGCTGGAAGAATATTCAGAGCTGTCTGAATCGGAATCAGTCTGAGCCCATTTGCTGTTTCCTTCCTCAGCAACTAAGACTTTTTGGGATTTTCCATGATTCTTGCGGTCTTGGTGGTGCTTCTTCTTTCTATCATCTCGATGCTTCTCTTTCCTTTCTTCTTTCTTCGGTCTGGTGCAGTCTGCAATAAAGTGTCCGGTCTTACCACAATTGTAGCAAGCCTGATCGTTAACATTATCATCTTTTCTTGATTTATAATGATGAGAGGGTTTGAAGTTCCTCTTATTTTTAGACATAAATTTACCGAATTTCTTTATAAATAATGACATAGCATCGTTACTCATCTGTTCAGCAGATCGGTCTGATGTTGAAGCGATCTGGTCTGGGATGGCTGCCAGGGCCTTGTTGGGTTGAGAGATGAATGGCTCTGCTTCACCTCTGCTTATTAGTTCAAACTCATAGGCCTTGAGATCTGCAAACAGATCATGAAGTTCAACCTTGTTAAGGTCTTTTGATTCCCTCATGGCAATTGTCTTTACATCCCATTCCTTTGGCAGAGCTCTCATTACTTTCAGAGCGATCTCTCTGTTAGAATATTCCTTCCCCAGACCATTTAGTTCATTTATGATGCTGGTGACTCTTTCATCAAACTCATTTAGAGTTTCACCACTTTTCATCTTTATGCTCTCAAATCTTTGAAGAGCCACAGTTAACTTGTTTTCTTTGGTCTGGTCGTTGCCTTCACATAGCTGTGCTATCTTTTCCCAAATTTCTTTGGCAGTAGAGCACATTTTGATTTTGCTGAACATGTTCTTGTCCAAAGTTTTGAACAAGATGTCTTTGGCCACATTGTCGAGGTTTGCTTTCTTTCTATCCTCATTCGTCCAGAGGGATCTGTCTTTTTCTACCATTTGTGGTTCTCCACTGGTAGTGGCGACTGCTGTATTTATTTTTAGGATCTTCATTGGTCCATCGGTGATGACGAACCACATATCGTCATCCTGAGCTGCCAGGTGAGCTTGCATTCTGATTCTCCAGTCATCATAATCTTCTTTTGAGAACATGGGGATTTTGTTGAATGATGCCATCAGCTTAATATTCTTTGTGCTGATTAAGACGACCTGCTCTGATACCACTTGTTAGGATCGGTCCGGAGTGTTTAGAGGGGGGGGGGGGGGGTGAATGAACACTCCTTACAAAATTTATCCCTTGTGATTTCTTTCTGATTAGTGAAAGAAATCTGTTACTTAATCAACTCTTTGAACAGAACAGACCACTAATAAGTAAGTGCGGAAACGGTCTGCTCTTGTGTAAGTAAGAGCAGCTCGATGGCTAAGTGCAGAATGACAAGACACAGGATATGTTTCTGGAAGTTCGAAGGTGGTGTAATCCTTCTACGTCTCCCCTTCTTCCAATTAAGGAAGGTTTATACTAGAAGACTTTGATTTATACAATCCTGTTGTACAAACCCGATTCAGGCTGGATTTACCTCACTACCAGTCTGAAACTCCTAGTCACTCAACCTGCTCAGACTCACTCTGTCTGACAGTTACAATATGTTGCTCACTTCTATTTTTCAATACACAATGCGCACAGTGATCCTTCAATGATCAAATGTTACAAAGTAATTGCGCTTAAATAAATAACTTCAGCTCGAAAGCTTCTGAACTTTGTAGGCGTGTGCTGTTTTGCTTTCTTGTATATTTTTCAATTGATCAGCGTGAGTTATAGAGTCCAGAGTCTTTTGCATCTGTTTGTTGCATCCTTTTATAGTTGAAGGTGGCAACGGCATTGTTTCCCTTAATGTGCAGCTATGACTCTTTTTAAACTCTGAGAAAGCTACAGTCTTCTTCTTCAGGACACTTGCCGTTCTGGTATATGCTTTCGGCGACTGTCAGGTAAGCTCTTCTTTGTCTTCTTACCTATTATGGCAATCTTCAGTCTTTGGTCCTTTGTAGCATTAATTGCAGCATTAAATGCTACAATAAATATCCGTTGATGATTCGGACTGAGAAGCCATCCTTTATGTATCCTAGACTGCTCTGATCTGATAAAGGTTGAGATCGATCTGAAACATCGATCTATTCATTCTGGAATCCATCGATCCGGTCTGATATGCAATATTCTTTATCAGTTTGCTCTGATATGTCCGATCGATCTGGTATGCCTAATTTCCATCGATCCGGTCTGAAATGCTTTGTCATCTTGCTCTGTTGAGTCCGATCGATCTGGTCAACCTGATTTCTATCGATCCGGTCTGAACTGTTTTGTCATCTTTAAAATCTCATCGATAAGGTCCGGAACTAACAAATTGTTTGATAATTAATCTTAGATAGGGATATCAAGATTAATGTTAGATAATTACTTCTGCTTAACACCCGGGAGGGGGAGTAGAAACAAATAAGAATTATCGGCTAGTAAACTAGGAAAACACGACATAGTGGATAGTTGAGTGAAGTCGAACCTCTAGAATCCGTTCTCATTGATTTTCTCCACTTAAATTACCATCTTGTTAATCTTTTATTCTATTTTCATAGATTAATATAATAATTATGCTCTCGATTGTCTAAATAAAGTCGAGACTATTCTAATTACAGTACTTGGTGTAACTTAATTTTCAATCCCTGTGGGTTCGACATCCGTATTTTAAAATTCTATACTAAAACTTGACACCGTACACTTGCGGTACGTTTCATATGCATCAATAACCACCTGATAGGCCGACCCATTTTCGTCGCTTCCTTGTGGCCTTTCAGAAAACATCGCTTCCTTGTGGCCTTTCAGAAAACATCGCTTCTTTGTCCGACCTCTTTATATAGGATCGGCCTGTTGGACCGACGTGTTGTGCCTCACCTGTTTGCCTTCCTTCAAACGTTACTGCGAACTCTTTTGGGACTCGAGGTCCTTGACCGAGCTTTTCTCGTGACTTGCTCAATACATGGACGTCAGGGAACCATATCTCCTAAATTAAGGCAAGTGCGAGATCTGCGGAGCAATATCGGGGATTTGATTGCATTTACGAGATCTTATCATATCTTGATAAAGACATGGCTGGACATGGAAGAAGTCCTTGTTGCATGGTAACTCTTAGTTCTCCGCCTATAAATACCAGGTTCAATCTACATGTTTGGTCATTCATAATTTCTTTCACTTACTTTACAAGTGTATATTTTCTCGCATCCTCTCGTTTGACTTGAGAGTCGAAGGGGACACGTCGGAAAAACTTTCGGCCCCCTTCTCACGTTTATTTCGTGATTCCAATTCTCTTAGGAGAGGATCCAAAACAAGATTGACGCAATTATTATTAGCATTGAATAACAATGAGGTATTTTCTTACCTCTTATTAATGTTAGAAGATCATCGCACTTTTTGGTGATATCAATCTTCAATCCTTATCCTTTCACACATCAATCCCTCAACTTCCACTCCGTAAGCATTATGTTTCTTCGATCCTTATCCCTTGCCGTAATTCCAAAACCAACGGGACCTGCAAATTTATTATTATTATTGAAATCTGATTTCCCAAATAACACAAAGTTCCCCCTTCTACACCCATATATACAGCCCATTCAAGAAGTACCGCACCTATATTTTTGTGTGAACTCTGCCTCTGAACCAACATAAATCTGTTTGATTTGTAATTCAAGCTGAACCCTTCTCGTTGAGAATTTTTCTTCGGTTTTCCAGTTTTGAACACCTATATGATTGCAGTTTTTGTTTGTATTGGTTTTCTAGTTTTACACGTGCATATATGATGTCACTTTGTGTTGTATTAATTATTGTTGTTTGGAAGTTTATTTTTTGTTTTTTTAACATAAAATGCATTAACCAAGCTGAGCTCATAATGACAATTATATGCATAAAGCCATTACCTAATAGATATACATGAGAACTAAAATAAGATACAAGTAAGCTAATAAACGTTAAACGACTCCGCTGATCCCAACTAGGGAAGCCCGAGCTAGCTTAAAATGCAAGGAAATCAGGTGGAAAGAAAGAGTGGAGTACTACTAGATCATAAGACTTTGTCCAGTAAAGGGCATAAAGCCCTACAGCCAAACTCGATCCCCTCAAATCATAAAGCGCAGCCGCAGAGTACGGACAAGCAAGCGAACTACCTTAAAAATCGGTAATGGTGACCGATCGATCGGTAGGGCGATTTTTCTGAAAATTAAATTTGGGTCCTCCTTTAAGTTTCGAGGAGCTTTTATCGGTCCATTATTGATTAATCATCATGTTGGGATGATTGGAGGACGGTTACATGCTTATGCATGTGGTTATGTTTTTATTATTTATTGTGAGCTATTATCTTTGTATAGCAAGTAATTCACTACATCTCGGGGCAAAGACAAGGACGGCGTCTGAATATCGGACTATAAGGTACGTGTACCATACAAACATACATAGATATATTATTGTCATGTGCATGAATAATATATGGTTGTTGCAATCACTTGATATGCATTGGGAATTATATGGTGCCGCTATTTAGCGAGCAATGATTGGGATGTTGTCGCTGTTGAGCGAACATCGGTTATGACGCCGCCGCTGTTGAGTGTGCGTGAGGTTAAAATGCTGCTTTGTGGAGCGAGCGACGAAATAGAACTATGGAATTAGTGGTTAGATATATGAAATATTTGTAATCATTGTTTAATGATTTGGTTTATTGATTATGGTATTGTTAAAACAAGTGAAGGTATATATGAGGATAAACAAAGAGCATAAACTGAGAAATAGTCCCCAAATGCACAAGACATCGCATCCAAAATCCTTACTAAGGTTCGGATAATTGGATGACGCACAAAACCGACCAGCTCCCTAGACAAAATCATACGTTTCTCCAGCAATGACACTAAGATAAAACATTAATTTTTTTTTTGAGTAGTATAAAGGGAAATGTGGTCCACGAGAGAATTATTTAAACGTTGGTTTTACAATGAAGATTTGTGCTTTATAGGATTTCTTCTATGTTGCACGGACACGGATATGAAGACATGGGGTACGAGACGACACGAACACGGGGACACGGATTTTCAAATATTATAGGACACGACACTTGTAGGATACAAAAATAAATTTTTTATTTTTTTATATATATTCTCAATATCCGTTATGTTCTAATTACTAAAATTTAAGAAAAACTTTAATTATCAAATATTTGAATACTAAAATTAAAATGATGTCAAGTTGTAGATAATTCACTCACTAATTAAACATACAAAAAAAGTTATAATATTTCTAAAAAATTTGTAAAAAAAAATTTAATTTTTTATAAAAATTATTTTAAAAAAAAAACTTAAAAATTCATTTTTCCATGTCCTGCAGTGTCTACGACGTGTTCTGCAGTGTTCATGTTGTGTTCAAAACGTGTCGAATTTTTTTAGAAAAAAGGATCCAGACACAGCACGTGGCGTGTCCAACACCGGGTCCGTGTCAGCGGAATGTTCGACATTGTATGTGGTGATTTTTTGGAGTGTCGGTACAACATATGATTTCTTTCAATGGAAGAGTGATTATGTTGGAAATTTGAATCAAATTAAATAGTGTGTCCATTCATGTTGGGGTGCATTTTTTCATGATTAGTTGCTTCCAAATTAAATGGTGTGTCCATTCATGTTGGGATGCAATTTTTCATGATGGATGCTTCCAAATTGTGTCTCTTGATGACACCACTTGGTATACTATATAAGAAACAACCCTTGAATGAATTAGACATGGAATTTTGGAAATTCACATCATATTTGAAGATCAAAATTTGATTAATTTTGTGAGTCTTCATCATTGTTATGGTTGAGCGTTTTTAGATCTTTGTGGTTTAAAGGATTTGTGATTTGGAGTGCTCCTATCACAAATCATAGTCGTTGTATCTTGGGAGACAAATTGCCAAAGTAAACCTTTAGCACCGTAGCGGGGCAATATTGTCTTAAGGACAGAGATTATAAATCTCGCATCGGCATTCTTATTAAAAAACCATTTGTTGTGCTTGCTACTTTCCTAAGATACACACCCAATAAATTTTACACAACAATCTTAAGACAATAGTAGCAACAAATGGCTTCGTCGAGTGCAACAACGACTCCAGTTCATCATGGTGAAATGCCTGAAAAGTTCAATGGGAACGATTTCAAGCGATGGCAACAAGATGTTGTTTTATTTGACAACCTTGGGGTTGGCAAGATTCCTCAATGAGAATGCTCCTACTATTATGGAGAGTGAAACCGACAACCAAAAGAGAGTTACGGTTGATGCGTGGAATCAAAGCGATTTCCTGTGCAAGAATTATATTCTAAATGGACTGGACAACACATTATACAATGTGTATTGTCTAGTGAAGACGGCCAAGGAATTGTGGCAATCCTTGGAGAAAAAGTATAGATCCGAGGATGCCGGCATGAAGAAATTCATCGTTGGGCGATTCCTGGATTTCAAAATGGTTGATACAAAGCCTGTGATAGCACAAGTGCAAGATTTGCAAGTAATCATGCACGAAATTCATGCGGAGGGAATGATTCTAAGTGACTCATTCCAAGTGGCCGCCATGATTGAAAAGTTGCCTCCGTCATGGAAGGACTTCAAGAATTATCTCAAGCAGAAGCGAAAATAGATGAATCTTGAAGACCTTGTGATTCGCTTGAGAATCGAAGAGGACAACAAAATTTCCGAAAGGTTACTCACAATGATGTTTGTGATGGAAAGATTGTGCAAACTAGAGATGTGAGAAAAGTAATTTGTTACTTTATCAATATTTGCACATGATATTGTTGTGACTTTTTTTGCTATGAAGCAAAAACTAGGCCAGTGAGTTGTTTAAACACTTCAAGAATGAGATTGCAATAAAATATAGCAAATGAGTTTTGCTTTGGGAAATTGTGAGTAGATTATACTTGTGTTGTCTAAGAATTTGACGCTTAAGCTTGAATCTGCAAGATTATAAAATCTTGAATTCGAGTTTCTAAGCTTTGTACGCTTAAAACACAAGTGATAAATCGAAGCCACAAATTTTGATTAGGCGTTGTAATATCTCAAATTGGTTCATTTTGAATTTCTAAGCTAGTACGCTTATAACATGAATTTGCAAGTTTTAAAAAACTTGAATTCAAGTTTTCTAAGTTAGTGCGTTTAAATTGCAAATGTGAACTGAGTTTGAGAATATTATCCAAGTTTCAACTTTTGTAAGCAAGTACGCTTAAATCCGAAATTTTCAGAAATAAAAACTTGAATTTGGATTTGTAAGACTATAACGCTTAGAACTTGAAACACAGAAGTTTGAACGCCAGTGCACTTCGTTACTGCCCGAAGTTGTGGGGGTTGCAATTCTAGGATTCAATCACTTACCACATTTAGGCAAGGACGAAAACCTTGTGATTGAAGAAAAAGAGAGTTTCCTACAATATTTGAAATGTGGGGGTACTTGGCTAAACTAGAAATGAAGGTCAAAGTAAAGTCATAATAAAAACCAAATAAAAGACATGAAGAGTTTGACAAATCATGTTGTCAAATATATTAATGAGTGTGACAAACATGTACACACCTAAGCATATGTATGCTTGTGTATTGATGATATGCTCATTGGAGAAGCAATTTAGAAATCATCAAGTAACAAAGGAAAAATGTTGAAGAAACATTTTGACATGTGTGCATCAAGAATAATGTTTGGAATGAAGTTTCCAAGACACTTGAAGAATGAAATCTCAAAGATTAATTCGAGTTTCAAATTTTAAGCTTTGCTCTTAAAATTCAAGTTTACAAGAAATAGAATCTTGAACTTTGTAATTTTTAAGAATCTATGCGCTTAAATATGAATTGTGAATTAAAATTGAGTATCTCTTTGGTCTCGAATAACGCGTTAAGAACGCTTAAAATTCAATGATGAAAATATCCTAAAAGGATAAAATGATGCAAAAGAGGTAATGTGATTACCAAAACTGAAGATATATTATTGTGGAAAATTCTCTATGGAAAACATATGAAGCTTCTTCGGCCGAGTTGCTTTATAAGTTGTTAGAGAAACATCCTGTGCATGCAACTAAAATGTGTTACGATAATGCTATATGATAAAATGATCTCTAGTGGCATAATCATGAGTGATTATGTGAAACCGCGGATCCGCATATAAATTGGTTAACCGAGAAATCATGTGGAAGTTTATCGAGGGGAATGGGTTAAAACCCTATAATCAAAATCTCATAGTGGATACCCAACCTTGTTGACTGGAGATCCCAAGATCTAGGTTCAAAAGGGACAACTAAATTATGAGATTGTATAAACACCTTGGAGAATTAATCTCCGACCCATTCCTATGATAAGGGGTGTAGCCTGCAAAAAGGGTACGAGGATAGACAAAATGCCTTTAATGATTCTTAAGACAAATAAGAATATGTTGGAGTATAGCGGGATACTCTTCTACGAGATCACCTACGTAAGTGCGAAGTGTGGCCGCTTCAAAGATGAAAAGCACTTATGAAACCAAGCGTGGTCCATGGCCGAAACAGACACAACCGTAAGAAACCAATACGAAGGTTAGAATTATTATGGTGTGGGTTCAATTGTCTTGGTTTACACCAACGACTAAATAGTTCAAGACTATAAGTTCACTATTAAGTCAAGTAAATCCGATTAAATACTACTACGGAAGATTCAAAGCCACAAGCTATCTCTCCTAATGCCATAATAGTTCGTTAAAAGCGCTCAATTACATATATGCATTAATTTAATTCATGTGGGGGATTGTTGGAAATTTGAATCAAATTAAATGGTGTGTCCATTCATGTTGGGGTGCATTTTTTCATGATTAGTTGCTTCCAAATTAAATGGTGTGTCCATTCATGTTGGGATGCAATTTTTCATGATGGATGCTTCCAAATTGTGTCTCTTGATGACATCATTTGGTATACTATATAAGAAACAACCCTTGAATGAATTAGACATGGAATTTTGGAAATTCACATCATATTTGAAGATCAAAATTTGAGTAATTTTGTGAGTCTTCATCATTGTTATGGTTGAGCGTTTTTAGACCTTTGTGGTTTAAAGGATTTGTGATTTGGAGTGCTCCTATCACAAATCATAGTCGTTGTATCTTGGGAGACAAATTGCCAAAGTAAACCGTTAGCACCGTAGCGGACCAATATTGTCTTAAGGACAGAGATTATAAATCTCGCCTCGACATTCTTATTAAAAAGTCATTTGTTGTGCTTGCTACTTTCCTAAGATACACACCCAATAAATTTTATTCAACAGATTATGCTATGAATTTCGAATGAAGTGACTCTGCGTGTGGTGACTTTGGCGATGAATTCTAAAAAAATTTATATGTGCTTATAGTTACATATATATGCAACACATAATATTTGTGTACGTGCAATCGTGCACAACACGTATGCGTGATCGCTGGTTGAGATAATTTTTATGACATGAGAGGAAAATATATATGTATGCTATGACTATATATGTGTTCGCGACATGACGTATTAAGATTTAGTTTTGTTCAGTTAATTATTTTTTGTGTTTACAAGGAAGAATTCGGTTTTATAGGATTTCTTTCAATTGAAGTTTGGTTTTGCTACCCATTTCAAAGGAAGTTAATTTGTCGCTTGGATGGTGTATGCGAGGAGTTCTTAAAAGTTACACGTGTTTATAGTTACACACATGTAACACATAACAAATATGTATTAAATTACATACGCAAAACGTGTGCATTACCGCTAATCTATATATATATATATATATATATATATATAGTGTTTGTGGTATGACCTCAAGTGAATTTATCATAATATACTCACACGAGTTGTCAAATAACAAAGATGCCAAATGTACTAAATGACCGCAAGACTACTACTAATTTGGATAACCACAATAACATAAAAAAATATTGGAATGTATTAAACCACAGTAACAAAGATTCCGGGCCCGTTATGGGCGGAACCGGTCCGATCCGGTAAGGAACCGGATCGGATCCGGTTCCGGTTCCACCGGTTTCGGGTTGGACCGGTTCCAACCCGGAACCGGATTTTTCTTTTTTTTCTTTTTTTTTTAAAAAAAGAAAAAGAAAAAAGGAAATGGTTTATCGATTTTTTTTTTTTTTTAAAATGGATCCGGTTCCAGTTCAATCCGGAACCGGTAAGATACCGGATCCGGAACGGTAGAACCGATCCGGTCCGGTATCAAACCGGTTCCGGACCGGTTCGGGACCGGTTAGTCCGGTTCCGGTTTCGGACCGGACTAACCGGTCCGGTTTCGGACCGGGTTCGGATCGACCCGGTCCGATAAGCACCCCCTAATCATAACAGAGGGACTAAATGTAAATAGACCATCGCAACACAGTAACTCCTCCTTCAGCATAATCTCCATGTTCTTCTCTTATTTATCCTAAATAATTATTATTTTTGGTTTAAGTTTCATCGGTTATTTAATTTTAGATGGTCAAAAATCTAAAAGTTTGATGAGAGCAAATGTAAGTGAAGAAGTAAAGCATCGTTGTTACTTGTTATAACCCAGATGCAAAACTCTTGAAATTTGTAAGTCTGGCATTATTTTTCATTCTTTAATTTAAATTAGTCAATTTTTCAAAAAAAAAAAAAAAACATTTGTTCAATTGAAAATTTATTTACTGTATTTTTTTTTCCTTTCGATTTCATTTGAAGGAGTGATTTCTGGGTGCATTTGAATTAAAACTACGGATTTTAAATCTGTAATTTCAAATTTCTTGATATATTTATATGAATGAAATTAATGTGAATTTCAAATTAAAGTTAACTATTTCAAATAGTAATCGTGACTAAATTTATATATATCCATATAAATTTCATTTCAAATCTATTCTTAAATCTTTCCACACAAATCAAATCCATCAATACATACAAGCTCAAAATTGAACAAAATATTAAGGTAATACCTAATTATTTATTTAAAAAAATACGATGCGATTATTATATTATACATTTGCAAGCTATAATATATATGTATATATAAAAGATATGGGTGGTGTACATAAAAAAATAGAGTTAAATAAATAACTCTTATCTCATTTTCAATAGCTATGTGTAGTTCCCGGAAGGTCAACCGTAACTGGTATGGGCTGCGAGCCTAGCATCACATAGTGCAGGTGGAGAAACAATGTCCACCTGGCTCTTTGATTTATTGCACAAAAGGCCAATCACAAAAGTCGCCTCTCATTCCCAGCTGGTCAATTCTTCGAACATATCACGAGCACTTTGTCTCTTCATCCACGAACTTTTTCATTTTCTTTCAACTCTTTGGGAACACGCACATCACACGCATGACTACTACAATTAAAAAAGAGAGGAGAAAAAGGACATAATCTTATACCTCAAGATAAACGCTAGAATAAACCCACTTCTGGGTTTTCTATATCTGATTCTTCACACACAGAGTTACCATGTTTTACAAGTAATTACAGCCCCACCCACGTGAGGCTTTCTGCTGATCAGCTTCCCACGTGAAGTTACCATTTTTTTAGCAATTGGTGCAGCCGCAGAAACAAGCGTTCTTTTCTAACTCCAAGCTTGAGTTGTGGTTGATCTGCTCGCTGAAATGTCGGTGGGCTGTGGGGTGGAATGCGTGGTGATGTTGGGCTGCATGCGGTGGGTGTGGAAACGCTGCACCTACATAGGTGCTGACGATAGCGCTACGTGGACCATCGCCAGCGGGGAGGAATTCGAGCCCATTCCGCGCGTCTGCCGCGTCATATTAGCAGTCTATGAACCCGACCTTCGCTGCCCCAAATACGCCCCCGAAGGAGGCTACCGCCTCAACCCCGACTGGGTTGTCAAGCGCGTGACATACGAGCAAACTCTTGGTCACGCACCTCCTTACATGATTTACCTCGATCATGATAACCAAGAGATTGTGCTTGCGATCCGCGGCTTGAATCTGGCTAAAGAAAATGATTACAAGACGCTTCTGAATAACCGACTGGGTATGCAGATGTTCGATGGTGGCTATGTGCATCACGGATTGTTGAAATCGGCTATTTGGGTTTTGAACGCTGAGTCGGAGACTTTGAGTAAACTGTGGACGGAGAATGGAAGGGGGTACAAAATGATTTTTGCGGGGCACTCTTTGGGGTCAGGAGTCGCGACGCTGTTAGCTGTGATTGTGGCAAACCATGGGAATCGATTAGGGGGAGTTCCCAGGAGTCTGTTGAGATGTTACGCAGTGGCACCGGCTCGCTGCTTGTCGCTGAATTTGGCTGTTAAGTATGCTGATGTTATATACTCCGTTGTGCTGCAGGTTTGTGGTTTTGGTATTCCCTGGCAATTATTTTCAGTGTCATTTTATTGGTTTATTGGTAGAGGTTCATAGTTTTTGCCTTCGCCTGTATATTGGGAAAATTATGTTGTTTGGAGTCGAGGTGTCGAGGTGTTTAATTGTTTGAATTTGAATTATACTCCTGTGTTTTCTGATCGGAAAATGAAACCGCAAGGTCTATCTATTTATTTCTTGGAGATCCGGAGTTTTTGTTTCTTTAATCATATAAAGTTGCAGAAACCTTACTGCAATGCCATTACATTAACCTTATGGATATGGAAACTATGCTATAGTCTTTACCTCTTTGCTGTTGATCTAACGCGAACGATGGATGATTAAGTGAACATTTCTTTTGATTAGTGGAAGGGTAAATTGCATAAATCTCATAAATGAGGTTACGTGGATCAATAGGCAAGGCATAAAGGTAGTTCAATAAATTATCTTGTAGCCTAAAATCACATTGCCTTGCCACGTTTGAGATCCTGCCAATTACACTAATTTCTGTTTGAATCACTTTGAGGTGGTTAATTGAAACCGAGAGGTGCTGAAGAACTTGTTGGAGTATGCCCTATAGACCAATCATTAGAAGATTAATTTTGGCATCCATTATATTATGACATTTATTTATTTATGGCATTTTCATTCTTATATTTATTCAAATATATGCGTAATATAAATAAATATAGTAATGTCCTTAGAATAGTAATGTATTATTCTTAAATTGTCTCTAATGAAATATTATTATGAATTATGATAACAATAATGCAAAGAGACTTGTATGTGTGTTGATTCATAACATTTGTCATGAATATGAGATATTAAATTAACACATAGGTACATGTTAGAGAATTATGTACTGGACCGACCTACCATGAGAATGCTACATGGATTTTTATATGAGTGTCATTATCAATTCTCATAGTGATAATGATGTATGTGATCCTTATGACTTGAGATCAAACTTTACCCCTAACAGGGTGAATTATAAAGACTGTTATTAGATATATTACAGATTATATATAGGGATGCTGAATGAGCAATGTTGAATTTGTCTCTCCTATATAATAGGAGTGGTGTTTTTGGGCCATTGATCAAGTGAGAATGCATGGTCATGCTCGAATTAGTCGATTTGTCATATCGAGCTCATATGTTTTATACTGGTCTACTTGGGAATCAAGAACTCAAAGATTGGACTATACGAGTGTGACACCTTCCATGACTCGTATTCAATTTAGACACCTAGCACAAAGGGATTAAACTACACGGTAACATTTTATCACAGGACAGTTTATGTCAAGTCATTGACATTCCTATAACTTAGGTAGCTTTGATGCGTTGCTAGACGTGACTCATTGTTTGTTATATAAAATAAGATTTTATGTAACTGCTAACATTATGAGATCCTATGGGGTAACACACGAAGATTGAATCGAAAAGGGAGATAAATTCATTTGATGAATTTGAATATGATTAGGAATCTTATTTTGACTAGGATTCTAATATATGAATTTTGAGAAAACAAAATCGTTTTTGTTGTGAAATTTGAGGCTAGCACCTTGAACTTTCATAAATCCCTTCATCGATTCAATCGTGTGAATACCGTAGAGGCAAAGTAGTGACATTTTGCTCGTGACTCGTGGACGATCACCTTTTGGTGGTCGGCTTCAAACAACCACGAAGGTATAAACTCTAAACACCGATTGGATCAAACTTCGCATAGATCCTGATGAAATCCAATTTTTTTTAATTTCGCTGTGTGTTGTTTTCGGATTCTGTGTTGTTTTCGGATTCTTCTCTCCTTGGGAATAGATGATTATTACATCAGTAGCATTATATATCATTAATTTCGAATTTTACAGATATCACGTTTGTGCAAAATGTCTAGAGTTTGTTATGATGGAAAAGATCGTAATCATAAATGTTGTAGGTGGCATTCATCTCGCAGGGATAAAAAATCATCTCATTTTGGTTGAAACAAGAAAAAGATAACTAGTGGGTATATTATTCAACGTAATGAAATGTCCTACATGTGCCTCGCTATTGGTTAACTGGATGGAAGGCAGACCATGACCCAGCGCTATGATAGGGTCACATGAGTTTAATCGAACAATTGCACGAAAGAACAATTACTGAAATGGAGAAAGTTTATATCGATTGAATGAAAAAAAGGAATACAAAATCCCAGAGGAACCCTCTATAATTCCCTAGCAAATTGTTAATAACAAACTCGAAAACATATAACTGAATTCCCACCAAACTCACGCCTCACTCTGTTATATTCTTCCCCCTCCCCTCACGTTCTCTTTTTTTTATTCTCTCTTTTTTTTTCTATCTCCTAGTATAAACAAAGAGGAAACTACATGTAGGTGTCACTTTCCAAAACACCTTTCGGCTAAATCTACCAAAAAATCTTATTTCCAACTAAATCCACACCGTCGAAAACTTCTTTCAAATAAGTCCATTTTTTATTTTCCATTATTTATAAGTCATTACTTAATTACCCCTGGGTTCAAGAGGCATAATTCTCAATTTAATTTATTATTCGGCAATAAAATGTTTCATCATCTTGATCGTAAAACTTGCGCACTCTATGAATCATTTCCTGCAAAATGCCATCATAGATGCCATGATTGATAACCTGGAAGAAACCTCAAGTCTCCGATGCGACTCGAACTTCATCGACCACGTTCATGGATGGATTTGAGATTTATCAGCTGGAAAATGGGGTTTTGATTCGTTGGATTTGGATTATTTAGAGGATGGATAAAGATCTTTGGGATCTTGGTGACGCCTCTATCGACTAAACCTTTGACGCCGATTTTTCGTCGAAAGCTTTGAGTTTGTGAGCTCAGTCGTAGTTGCTTTAATCATGTTTCCCTTCTTCTCAATTTAAAGATTTTTGGACGTTTTTTGCTAGTTTAATGGGATTTGTGTGCTTCAAGTAACATTGAATTGTTATTTCAATTCTGCCGTGCATTATCTGTTTGGCAAAAGGTCTCTTAAGCTAAAAAAATTTTTGTAGCAAACTTGAAAAAAAGATAATATACGGTCTCTATTTCTATATTCCTAAATATGCATTATCAGCACTAGCACCCTTTGGCAATCAATCGTATATGGATAGTAAAATATTTTAGTAGTAGATAATTTTAACAGTATGATAAGCAAGTGCATTCCAATAGTGATCGAGAACTCATTTGTCACTAAGGCAAACTTGGAAAAAGATAATATACGGTCTCTATTTCTATATTCCTAAATATGCATTATCAACGCTAGCACCCTTTGGCAAGCAATCTTATATGGATAGTAAAATATTTTAGTAGTAGATAATTTTTAACAGTATGATAAGCAAGTGCATTCCAATAGTGATCGAGAACTCATTTGTCACCCCGCTGCACGTTCTAACATTCGATGCTTATTCGTCGTACATATCCTTGATTATATTGACATATTTGATGTGAACTCTTTTCTTCATGAAAGCTCACCACAGTATCTCCCTTGGCACTTTATCATAAGCCTTCTCCAAATCTATAAAGACCAGATGCATATCTTACTCCTGTCACGATAGCGCTCTATAAGTTGGCGAAGTAAATGGATAGCTTCCGCTATTGACCGCTGTTGACCGCCTGGCATGAATCCGAATGGTTCTCCGAGATTTTAATCTCCCTCCTTAACCGACTGTCAATTACTCTCTCCCAAAGCTTCATTGTGTGACAAATGAGTTTTATACCACGATAGTTGGAGCAACTTTAAATGTCATCATTGTTCTTATATTTCTTAAAAGTTTAAATTTATAAGAAATATAAAACCGAATCAAGACAATCGAGAAGTAGTAGAAGAAGATGACTTTTGCACAATCATATACACATTTACACTCTTCAATCTTCACAACATGGCTTTTGAAGAATCTTCTTTGATATGTGAGCCATCTTACTATTTTTTCGTTGAAATGGTGGAGAAATTACAGGAATCGTGAGCGATTGAATTAAGTTTATGTGGAGAATAGAGAAATTGCAGAAAATCATGTTTGACAAGTAAAGAAGAATACGATGGTTGAGTTACTTTTGATAACAGTTTAGGGCTATTTTGGTAGTTGCATCAGAAAATGGACCTAGTTGAAAGCAATTATTTATGGTGGAGTGAGCCAAATAAACTTTTTCCAATCGGTACCGGTCAGAATTTTTCCCATAAACAAATTGTATCTTGGGCTTTATAATATTTGGGCCCATATAACGCTATCTCCGCCTCTTCACGCAATTTTGAGGTTAAACCCACCTGAATGAAATCAGCATATAGGTCCTACTCCTTCAAGAATCATTTTGGCTATCTTTTATGAAATCTTCGAAATGGAAAATTTAATATTGATGAGGCAATTTTTGAGTACTCATCAGTATACCTTGAATCAGTGATAAATTTATATTCCTACTTTTGTTAAGTTTGTCTTTTGGGTGGATCAAGCTGAACAAAAGAGCCTTGACTAACATTCCCCTGAACTTGATGAAAAAACTATCATGAAACCAATTGTTTCCAGCTTGAGCTAGGATGAATCAGAGTTGGATTGATTAATTTTTTGGTTGTCTTGCCCACTAAATCAGCAATGGATTCTTTCCGGAACTGGAGAAGAATGCGAAGGGGTACTGAATGTACCGGAATTTGTTTATCTTGGAATTATTTTATCTAAATTTTGAAATAGCATGTTTTGGATTAGAATACAAAACCCAAGTTAGCCTGACGGTGTGGCAATCTGACCATGCGTCTGAAACTGTAAGGTCTAGCTCATCACAAGGTATTTGTAAAAGTGGTTAAAACCTAGATAAAAAATAATAATTCTGTTGGGAGATGTGAGGGAATATATGTTTCGCAGAATGAAAATGAGATGGTAATGTTTGTTTTTTATTTTTTTGATCGAAAATGTGTTGGGGAAATGAACCAAGCCAATTTTATTCTCATTAGTCCTTTTTGCATTTCAAGAGATATGATTCTGTATTCATATTCCATCTCATTTCCCCGGTTGAAACCACTAGTGCTTCTTAAACTAATTATGCTCTTTTCACTTAACATTCTTCAGGATGATTTCTTGCCCAGAACGCCCACCCCACTGGAAGACATTTTCAAATCCATCTTTTGGTTAGTAAGTATTAGCTAATATTGCTCCAAAGCATCGAATTCTTTTTTATTTTTTGGCCTCTGAAAGGAGTGAATTTTATCATCATTTAAACCAGGCTTTATTGCCTTGGACAGTTTGCCCTGTTTAATGTTTCTCATCTGTGTGAGGGATACATTCATTCCTGAAGGCAGAAAGCTCAGAGATCCAAGACGACTATATGCACCTGGTCGGATATATCACATTGTGGAAAGGAAATTTTGCAGGTAAATTACAGCAAAATCAGTGTACCAAACCATTTGTTGGATCCTTCTTTCTTATTGCATTGTCTGTGCCCCTGAAGGTGGGCCACACCTAATGTACTACGGATCAGTGTCATGGAGCCATATTCTCGTCATTGCCACACACAGAGAACTTGGATACGAGTATCTCCATATTTGGTGTTGTCAATTCTTGAGAAGTACTGCACAATTTGACATCACTTAAATTTTTGTGCTGCTATTGCAACTCTATTGTTGTCGGATTCCTAACAAACATCATTACATAAATGTACTGAAATACTGCTTCTTTCATAATTTAGCAGAGGTACCAAAAACCAACCTCTTGCAATATCTATCTTCACAATTTCCAGTATCTATCTATACTATAGGGATACTGATGATATCGTGCTTATAAGCCTTGTGTTTTAACGTAGTGAAGAAATTTATATGCTTAAGATTACGACTAGAAAAAAATAGAAGATTTATTTCACTGCTTGGTACTTGCAGATGTGGAAGGTATCCTCCAGAGGTTAGAACTGCTATTCCTGTTGACGGAAGATTTGAACATATTGTTTTGTCGTGCAACGCTACCTCTGATCATGCTATTATCTGGATCGAGCGAGAGTCAGAAAAGGCCTTAGCTGTAAGTATATAAGCCTGTTCAGAGCTCGTTTTATACCTTTCAATTTTCCTTCTCTATCTGTTTGCTTAACAAACTTGGTATCTTAATCATTGGAAATTGGAAAATCGTGTCCAATGATTTACTTTTATTTGGTTTATGGGCTTTAGCCTTTGGAGTTTCTTATCCTAGAAAAATAACAATGAAGTTGTTCTACCCTTTGAGCTTCTGATTTCTGAATGGGATTTCCCTTTTCAATCTCCTCCAGAAAAATGGAGATGTATTTAGCAATTGCATGAAAAATGTATCAAGGTTTTTCTATGGTATAATATTTGATGATGCTTTTCCGCAACTTAGTTAGAATCCATCAGGTTATCATGGTTTAGAATTAAGTCGAACCTCTAAACCTTATTGTCTAAGCGATTATTTAATCATTACTGTCATTAGTGTAAAGATGTGATGCAGTTGTTTTCTGAAGACGCAGTGCAATTAATTGTGAATAATTATGAATCCTGGAGACTAAAGGAGTACATATTATTTACCCTCTAAAAGAAATGGCTACAAATTTCTGTACACATTGTTTTGTAACGGGTTCTATCTACTGTATCAGACACTTAAAGAAGTTGACTTCATTTATTCCATCAAATGTTATGCAGAATCTAAAGACCTTAGTACAGAGACCATAACGACTCCACCAAAGGTACAGAAACTTGATAGGAAGGAGACTCTCGAAAAAGAACACAAGGATGCGTTGGAGAGAGCCGTCAGTTTGAATATACCCCATGCTGTTACCCCTGCGGAAGAGGAAACTTGGGGAAATACCGAAGAGGACCTCACAAGTTTGGAAACCTGTCCGGAAGACACCGGAAATTCCTCGGAAACAGAACATACGGATGCTAGGACTGATTGGAATGATGTAGTAGAGAAGCTTTTCAAGAAGACCGAGTCTGGGCATTTGATATTGAAACAAGGGGTCTCCGACCCTGTCATTGAAAATGCTCCTGGTTCATAGAAGGTGAAGATTTTGCATATGAGTGCATCGAGACTTGCCTTCTTCTTATTCATATTTTCTTTATTCTTTGAACTCATATATGCACTCGATGATACTTGAACTTGAAACCTGAGTATGGATGGTTTTCTTTCCGTTCTTGTTGTACACTTGTTTTGACTAGACATCCAGGTGTGAGTTTTTGTTCCACTGTACAGACTGTTGTAATGATAAGAGAACATTAATTATTTTTATTTTTTTTATAACAATATGCCATTTATTTGATTATTTCTGATAAGTCTCCTCAGCATGACTCCCCTGCCCTATAGGATTTAGTAGTGGGTCACTGCACCCGGGGAAAATTTATATTGGTATCTCATCAAGAGGCAATTCTGACGACTTCATATTAGGCATGAGATATTGAATGTTAAGCTTTTGGGCAGAATCCAATACCAGATTGCAGTTCTCATAGAAGTAGTCCTAAGCAGGATTTGAGGGACATCGTCAATCTCAGAATAAAAAATGGGAAGAAAGTTGAAGTTTTTGCAGTTTCATAGTTAAGAAGTCCCTGGCTCGAATGGAATTGTTGAAAGGACCGACACAGTTGGTGTTAAGATATAAGCCCTACAAGTCAAATGTTGTTTTGTTGGGTTTTATGTACTCAAAGCCCCTTAGTGACTCGACGACATCTATAAATATATCGATTGTGTCCCTCTCGTTGAAATAAGGCAAACATCAAAATAGCACACTGGTGTTGGCTCGTAGATGTGGTCATGTTGTTAGACTCGGAGAATCACTGCTTTTAGTTTTTTATCGTATAACGGTAATATCTGTTCATGCAATATTTCCAATTTTATACGAATCTAGTGCAATTGATCATCTGTTCCATATTTCCAATGCGTTTATATCTAACGGGGGTTCAAAACCAACAATGGTATCAGAGTCAGATTGCGATTTTATTCCAATATTTCTACTATTATTTATGTGTAACAATTAATTTTGTTAGATAGTTTACGGTCGATACTAATCATGTAACAATTTTTAAAAATTATAGATTATGGAAAAAACATAGAAATTGGACCATCTTGGAAACTTTTCCCGACATCGAACCATGACAAGTGGAAGACCAGCGGTCGGCGACTAGTGCGGAGGAGCACGAGGCGGAGAAAATGTTCTCCGCCATTGTGTGAGTAAGCCTACTCGTGCAAGCCCACGCGACATGGTTGTTGGGTCGCCTTGTGGTGTAGTGTAGAGCGGTGGCGCACGCGGCGGCAGAGAAATTGTTCTTCGCCCATCGTGTGCACGGCTTGCATGTTCGAGTTGCTGGATCCGACATTGTGTGCATGCCTTTGCGCGACCAGCTGGATATGCTCGCGGCTCCCTCCGTGGGAACTCGCCATCATTTAGATCCGCTCACACTATTGGCAGGATGTTGCTGCACTACAATGCAAACAGCGACTGCAAGAGGCAACTGCTTGTTGCCGCTGCGATATGTTGTCGTACGCAGATGTGTGCGCCGCTGAAAAAGGTAACAATGTGCTAGGGACCCGCGTCACACCCCAAAAAAATTTGGTTTAGCCCAATTTCGAAATAGGTCAGCCCAATAAAACAAAAAAGGGGAAATTCAGGCCTGTACCAATTGGAGAAATTTTTTCAGCACAGGCCTGAATTTCCCACTTTTCTTCCTACCAGTTTCTGCGCACAGGGACTCCATTTCGAACTTGTTCGGGTTCCAAATCTATAAAAAAAAAAAAAAAGTAATCATGGCACCGAAATCAAAGAATGGATCAAACGGTCACAATGGCTTGCAACAACTTACTAAGAAACAAGGGGAAAAAAAGAGATGAATTTGGTAAGCATTACATTAGGGGTTTGTATGTTTCGATTAGGGTTTGTTATTAGATGTTGATGGTTTTCAAGGTGAAGGCTTGGATATTATTGATTATGATGCAGATAATCACGTTTTATTTGGAGTTTTTTGCTAATGATTCATGCAATTAGCATATAATATTGTATTTATCATGTGTGCACCAATTGAGTATCGGTGGCACATATCTTACGTGCACCGATAAATAATTCAGTATGTGTATTTATCCCGTGAGCCAACGATTTGGTGACTTAGGTGCAATTATCATGCGTGCACAACCCTAGTAAAATGTGCATGTATATATCCCGTGTGCACCACCGTAGTCCTTGAGGTACAAATATCTATCACATGTGCACCACATGAGTCTAGCCGTGCACCAATTTGATTAGGTTTCTTGTTGGATGTTCCTCTGTTTTTAAGGTGAAGGTTTGCATATTTTTGATTTCTGGTGCAGATAATAACGTTTTCTGAAGCATATTTGTATGTTTTTTTTTTTTGCAAGAGGTGCATATTAATAATGTATGTCAACAATTGGTCTAGACAAAAAATTGTTTTTTTGCTGATGATGCATGCGATTAGCATATATATTGCATTTAGCATAAGTGCACCAATTGAGTCAATTTGTGCACATATATTGCATGCAATCGATAGACTACATATGTCCACTTATACCCGAAGCGCTAAGTTGGTGGCGTAGGTGTTGTTATCACCGTGCACCACCCTAGTAACCGGTGCACGTATCTATCCCATGTGTGCCACCGTAGTCTTGTGGTGCACTAGACCGACATGAAAGATATTAGACCGGCATGAAAGAATTTAAGGACTAAGACGATTTCATTTGTAAAGGTTCATTGGAGCAATCATTCATCTGATGAGGCAACATGAGAATATATATATATATATATATATAATATATATATATATATAGATATATATATATATATATATATATATAATCGGATTGGCAAATGAAAAGTCGATTTAAACTTATCAAGACACATGCCACCTGACAAGACACATGCCTTTTCATATTTCTATTGATTCATCCTTATAAAAATCATCAACAACTGAAATTCATAAGCAATGAAGGAAACAAGATACTATAACCGAATTCAACAAGGATTAAGAGGCAAACACCAGACGGTGCTGTAAATCAGTGCATGTGTGTAAATTCTTCGAATTTCTAAAAATTTTGTGTTTTGAATTTGGGGTTGCAGCCTGAAACAAAGTTGTAGTGCTATGAGTTATATTTGATATCACACTAGAATAACTTGATTAGGCACTAGAATTGCTAGGTTTGGAATCTAGATGAAAAAGGTTATTCCAAATTTCCCAAAATGGTATGCGATCTGTAAATTCAGTACACTCGATTTTAAAAACCCAAATTATTTTGCTAAGGATCAACCGGGAGATGGTCTCATTAGCTTAAACGTATAAAATATGAATCATAGGATATCAATTTCGCTTTTATTTCCAACTAAAATCACTTTATTTCGATTATATATGGTTAAGTTATGATTTCTCTACCAAACTATGACAAGATGGAAAGTACAGCTGCCGTGTGTTACACAATAGTTTCTGTTGGGACTCATTTATCTTAAGTAAATAAAACGAATTTTATTGAGTGATGAACAGATGAAATGTTCCATTTTGAGTTTGCTTTCAAACTAATATAGAAGCATGAAAATCGGTTAAGTTGGTGAAGCCATGATTCGAATATTGAAGGCATATCGGTTGGAATTATATAATATATTATAGATCTAATGTTTGGATAAATAGATTAATATTAATGAGTTCTTCGAAAAATTTAAGATAAGATTAATGTATAAATGATCTGGTAATAATGATTATTTGGGAAAAATTTATAGCTTGAACAATTCCAGTAATATTCGAGGAATGTAAAAAGAGTTGCATTTTCCATAAATTTTTGTTTATTTATTTTTGAATTTGAATAGTAAGTAAGCATGCAGAATTACTTTTGAAAAATCATTTTCGATAGAACTGTGTTTTTTTGAAAATGAATTTTTGAACTATTTTTGTGGTGTGTGAGAATTTATTTTAGATGCCATGATTGTTTTGATTCGAGTTATGATTTGAGGTTGTGAACGGGGGACGTTCTTTGTTTAGTTTCTCTTCCAGGCTCGTCGCGGCGAGGGTAAATAAAGGAATTTTGCGTTGGCCTGAAGGCGGAGGGGGTATAATAACTATTGATACCCTTCTAGCGGGTATAGTCTGGAATTATATCAACGTGTCACCTCCTTGTTTGTTTATGCATTTGATTCATTACATCATGACTATCATATGATTATATGTTCATTATTTGTTGGTTATCTGTTCAATTTTTTTTTTGCTATGATCCTGCTCTGTGAAAGTTAAGCTTTATTAACTGTTCAGACTAGCCTATGCGTGTGCAAATTATTTTAATATGCAAATGTATTATTTTTCGTCACATTTGGAAAAATATACTTTGTTAAGCATTTGATAAATATTGTAATGTGTTTAATATAAAATGCAGCAATTCATATTTACCTGTAATGTGACATATTGTCGATAATGTTGAAGATAGGTGGAACTGATGGGGAGTGTAATTAGAAGAATAACAAAGTTAACCTAATTAAGAAGATTGGTTTATTGTGTTACACATTGATAATTTAGTATTCTATTTTTCGCTTGTTTGAGATGTCATTCATGTATTGGGAACAATTATTAAAGTGGGTTTAATTGAATTTAGGTGATAGCATGATGCAATTATTAAGTGGAGACTATCCTCGATCTTTCCTAAAAAAGCTAAAGTAAAATTTTTAACACAGTATATGTTAGCTAATTATAATTGAAATGTTTCCGCTAAACAGAAATTCACATTGAGAGTGAAGCATTTTCAAGCAATTGAGCTGGAACCTACGGCTCCTAAAAATTGGTTCCCAAATAAAATTCGAGAGAGCATGGTGCTAGGGCCCTGAAATCTGGGTGCCTAGGGTGCTGCTACAGTACCCAAAGTGCTTCAGTAACTTTTTTTTGTTCATTCGGATTATGGTTTGACCTTTGAAACTCCTTTCATCATTAAACCATCTTCCATACTCTTTTAACTCTTGTTCACTTTTATACACTTTTAATCATCTTTTCGTCATAAAATCTCGCATTCATGGATTTCTACAAAACACCCAAAACAATAAAGAAACATGTAATTCCGCTTGAAAACAAACATAAAAATAAAGTAAAAAGGGTAGTAATATAAGTGCAAATACGCACTTATCAATCGGCCAACTTAGTTTCATATGCCATCTAGATTCTTGCATGCTCTCCGCGTATTTGATGCAGGGAAAGATTCAAGCTCGGTCACACATTGCCTCTTAACATCCAAAGCCTTTCTCGATTTATTCCTTTCGGTGTTCTCGAATAGATATGTACAGTTTATTCATATTGAACCATAATCTATTTTCTTGTGTTGATGTCTATACGTCCAAGAAGCTTCTTCCAATGGTTGTAGTGCAATCTTGACGTCAGCTACAATAGTTGATTTTCATTAAAAGTCCGAATCTATGTTTTGGGTTGATTTTTCAACATTAACACAACGCTGAGTTTTTTCAATTGATGATGAAAAAGACGTTAAGTTTGGTCATTGAATCTAAAATTGGACTTGTAAGAACTTTTTTTGGTAGATTGTGCCAAAGAATGTTTCCTATTGGTACCGGCCCGAATTTTGCCCGTAATTACTTTTTGACAGGTTGGCCAGCCCAACCCGCGACCTACTTCGGGTTGGTTTGGATTGTGGGTTGTGCGGGCCATCTCATTTTGGTCGGGTTGGCCCGTTTTGATAGCTCTATGAAGTATCACCCTCAAGAATGGCTGATCTCTTTGAACGCAGTGAAAACCATTGCTCCACAAGATATGGAACCGAAGGGAAGAATATCGTGTTCTGAATGAGGAAACTTATCCAAAGTATATGTTCAAATCATATCAGTAATGCATTGAGTTATTTCAGCAGCCATCACCAAGAAACCTCGGTTAGGATAATCAAGTCCTCGAGAAGTACTATGATCGGGATCTTGAACAATTCCTTCGAGTAGATCCACCCAAGTATTGAGGTACCCCCTATATTCACCAAGCGGAATTAAGGTTAATCAAGATAGAAACTGTCTTCTCTATCATACCAACTTGTAGAAGGAGCAAACGGCTGGTGATGTGTCATAGAAAATAGATGGAGAAGAAACTACACCTTAAAACTTGGGCTAATATCCTGCAAGAATTCGTTGGAAAATGTTATTCCAGTAAAGCATTGCCAGTGGAGGTCAAGATCAAACTTCTGAAGAAAATACAATATTCCCAACTCATTTGAAACAAGTAATAGGAAAATAAATTTGGCAGAGAGGGCAAACCATACCACATGAAGACTCTGTTGGGTTTGTTTAGATATAAAACGAAGTGGAAATGAAACTTTAATGGATCTAAACTCGGGGATGACTGATTATGCTAGATCCATATAATAAAAAATATCAAATATAAATCGCACAGAAGATTATCGTAAATGATGAAAATCTAAAAGCAGTAATTCCTATAGTATAAACAACCTATAAGATCTACGATCATAAACAAGTACTAGTTTGATGCCAATATTTTTCGGTGGGAAAGATGTGATAATAAGTGATTTAGTTTGGTTCGTATATGTTTTGTATATCTTTTTAGGGACAATAGTGAAATATTATAAATGTCATTGAGTCACTATGGGCTTTGGGTGCATAATCCAAGTAGATCAATAAAGTTAAACAATTTTATGTACAATCAACATACATAAATACGAGTTTCCATACATTTAATGTAGAACTTTTATGTATGTAACATTTTCAGTTATAGAAACCACACTAAAGTGAGTAACTTCAAAAATTAAATTCATCACACTTAAATCAATCACATAATCTTGAGCACCTACGCCTCAAGTCTCATCGACATGTCGGCGGCCGGTTGCTTGTAACCTTGTGAGGTTCAAGTGTATCGTAGTAGTAGAAATACTTGTTATTCAAGAAGTAATTTTTTTTTTTTTTGCTTTTTGGGCTTGTCATGAATGTCTCATTGTCAATTAAACACAAAGTCAACTACGCATGTGTCTCGAGCCCATCTTCCCAAGATATCTGCCAAACACCAATGTTTGTAAAGACATTATCAGTGTAACCACTATATTTTGTTGAAGCAACTCTCTCGATAAGGATATCGACTACCAACTCTCTCATTCATTCGATTGTATTTTCTTAATATATGTTTGAATTTTTAATGAGATCTTGGCTCTTTTGCTGGCACAATAATGCAAGATACTCAAAACGTATTATCATAAATCGTGTTTAATCTCTCAATAATTTGTGATTATCTATATTAATCATATGTTGATAATGAACATGAAAAATATTATATTTGATAAATGTTCAAAATCTTACTTGAATTTATGTTTGGCATGTGTGCTCGACTGCACCAGATGTGCGACACCTGTTAGAGTTTTCATCATAATTAATTGCATAATTGTCCGAATGAAATGAGACGACTTTCATTGGAACGCTAACTTATAGAGCTACAACTTATTGTTTTGTGTTTTGACTGAATCTTTTTAGGAAAAAAAGGTCAAAATTATCCCAAAATATATTATGCATATTAATTTTCATGTACTGACACAATTTGGTAAATTAGTCATAACTTTTTTGTCTGATATCCAATTGGAGTCATTCTAAAGCCGAACGAAAGTTAAGACATAATTCTATAACTTCCATTCAGACCACTTTCGCTAGTTCGACTATCTGAATTTTTGAATTTTAGAAATAATTAGTATATGTTAAAATAGGGGCATTTTTGTAAGCCGACTTAGCAATCTGATTTTTAGCAGATTGCCACACATTCACACATAAACTGGTGTAAGGAACAGAGAGCGAGAGAGAAGAGAGGAATAAAAGAAAGTTTCAATTCGTCGATTTTAGGAGATCGAAACGTCGTCGAAACTTGAAACAAATTATATATCTTGAATCCTTGCATTGCTATGTTCCTTTTGATAGTGTTTTTCTTCAATTTTTCTTGTGTTTATGTTACGGCTTATTTTAAAAAAATGCCCGAAACTTATGAAATTAATATATGTTGTAAAGTAGACAATGATGAACATGGTTTCAACAATAGTTTCGAGTGTTAAAATTTTTATTTTATATGATTTTATTTTTTTGAACATGATGCTGAAATTTGAAATTGGTATGAGTTCAATTAATTTGAATTATGTCTTGGTTAGAAACGAAAATTAAGAATTTGAAAACATGTATAATAGCGTGGTCATCAATTATTAGACGATGAGGCGTAAAACAAATTAATAAATTAGAATAAGCTATTATAATTATAATAAATAAATTAGTTGACTGAAATATTTGAAATATGTAGATTATTTGATTGCGTCGGGAATGTTGATATCAAGAACCATTAACCTCGAATAAGAAGAGGAATAAGGTATGTTACAATTGAGTGTCATACGACAGTTATCTATATTATTAGATGTATGATTTTGTGAAATATGTGAATTGAGTGATATTATGTGGCTAATAATGTTATTTAATTATGTGGCATTTATAATTGGCATATCGACGTTAAACACACATCAATTTATACATATATTGATGCATGACATACACATTGAGCTATGATCACCTCGATATTGTTGATTATGAGATTGATGCAGATGTTAGAACATGAAACTATGTCTGGAATTATGTGGACTATAAGACATAGCCATTCGCAGCCCCTATATATATGTCAAGACATGGGAATGATAGTGTTATGATGAACTATCTGAGTAGTTCACTGTTATTGACTGATGAGATGCTCGAGCTATGGTTTGATATCAATTCGATTGATTCTGATGCATTTGGATACCGATATGTTGATCCTGATATATCCATTGGATGGTTGATTGACATGACTGATACCGACAAGACATGCATTGTATTGCATTACATCATAAATCACAGTTTATAGATACGTTTATATTATGATCGTTCCATATTGGGCTTTTGTTCACCCAAATGGGGTTGTTATTGTCTTTGCATCTGGACAATGTCATGTAGTACAGTTGGCCAGGATCCATAGAGGGCACATCCGGTGGGAGCAACACTTGAGATGTTTATTTTACTGTATATCCTAGTTTATGTATATTTAGTTTGTTTCAGTTCAGTATGAACATGTTTTATGCGAGTTTGATATTTGGTATGTATATAATGGTTATGGTATTATATATATTTTCAGTATAGGTATATTGATATATGTATAACATGTAGTATGTTCCTCGTACAACGGGGTCATGCCAAAATTTTTAGAACCACGTGTTGATAAATTTTAAACTAATCTTCCGTTGTTTATAATAAAATAATCACTATGTGATCTTTAATCATTATTAGGATTAGACCCTCACAAATAACTTCATTATTATCACAATACACAGATTATGTCAACCATACTAGAAATTGCACCGAACTATTGAATGAAATTCTCCTCCAAACAACCTCTTTTGTTGCATCAGATGATGCAATGTATTTAGCTTCGGTGGCAGGATACAATGTGTCTTGCTTTGAATTTTTCCAAGAGACAACATCATCATTATGCATAATACAAATATGGAGATCGATTTAGAGTCATCTACATCGTATTGAAAGCTACCATTGGTGTAGCCTTCAAGTTTTAGTTCTCCACTTTCAGATCCAAAAATCATGAACATACCATGAGTTATTCGCTATGTTGCACCGACACTCCCAAAAATCACTCAATGCAGTGTCAGACACTCCGCGGACACTGACACGACAAGACACGGGTGCGACACGCTGTCGGACACGCTACGTGTCGTGTCTGGATCTTTTTTTTAAAAAAAATTCCGACACGTTTCGGACACGGCAGGACACAGGAAAATGATTTTTTTTTAAAAAAAAAGTAATTTTTTAAAAAAAATTATAATTTTTTTCCAAAAATGTCAAAAAATTATTACTTTTTTGTATGGTTTAATTAGTGAATGAAGTGTCAATAACTTGACATCATTTTCAATTTTATTATTCAAATATTTGATAATAAGTCTTTCTTGAATTTTAGTATATTAAAACATAATTGATATATGTTATATAAAAAATATAAAAAATTATTGTTGTATCGTAAAAGTGTCGTGTCCTGTAATTTTTTAAAATACATGTCCCCGTGTTCGTGTCGTATCGTACCCGTGCCCCCGTATTCGTGTCCATACAGCGTAGGTTATTCGTAAGTACTTGAGGATTTTTTTTCAAATCTTTTCAATGACTCACCAGGATCTGCCTGACATCTGCTTGTGACACTAAGAGCATACACAACATCAAGCCATTATGCTCCAAAACCCAAAGCACAAGGTACCAATGTATTTATTTGTTCATCTCTCTCATTGGTCTTAGGCTCATTGATCTCGAGAGACGAACAACATGACATATAACCCCTTCTCTACTGATCCATGCTAAACTTTTTACCATAGTTTAAAAGCACAATCATACTATTAGATCTATCCTTATACATCCTTGTACCAAACACATATGATGCTTCTCTCAAATTTTTCATGGAGAATTAGTAGATAACGATAGTGGATCATTATTTCAATATCAGTCAATATGGGCAAAATATCATCGTCATAAAGCAACAACAAAAAAATTACTTGAATTCTAAATGACATATATTTCATTTTTAGCAGAATGATGTATCCACTCTTTCAACAACAAATAAAGAGATGGGGAGAAATAATGTCCCAAAGATTGCAATGTTGGTAATTCCCATCTTTTCCAAAATAATGTAATTAACCTAACTAGATCTTGTAACTTCA